>CM074735.1:16782887-17382887 GCA_037367245.1 Phrynocephalus guinanensis | reverse complement strand
ACATCTGATCTTGCCCGATCTCAGAAGCTAAGCAGGGTTGGGACTGGCTAGTACAGTGGTACCTCGACTTACGAATTTAATCTGTTCCGAATGGTGCTCTTAAGTTGAACTACTCTGAAGTCGGGTTACCTATCTAACCATTGAAAAAATAAGTTAAAAAGAAAAAAAAAGAAAAAATGTAAGTCGAGCGGACCATATCTAAAATTTATAAGGTGGCAGTTAAAACGGCAACAGTTTTCCACTCTTAAGTCGAATTGCTCTTAAGTCAAGCTGCTCTTAAGTCGGGGTACCGCTGTACTTGGATAGGTAACCACCAGGGAATACCAGGTGCTGTAGGTGACTGGAGTAGGAACTGGCAAGCCACTCCAGTATTTTTGCCAAGAAAACTCCATGGACTTGGGGTCATGAAGAGTCGGTCACAACTGTAACAACAACCACAACAGCAGCAGCAACAACAACAACAAAGCTGAGGAGACTTCTGGATGGTTGCAAAACTAATTTTGGGTTGGAAAAGTGGAGGTACTGTAGTCTTATACATGGGGGCATTTTATAGATGGAAAATGTGGTATTTCCTATAACCTGTATTTTAATAGCAGTGCATCTTATACACTTCTGGCAGGAGCTGGGTTTAACCTTTGGGAGCACTACAAAATGACAAGCACCCTCAGTGAGATCCTTTCAGCAAAGCCATGCGGTGACAATGCTTCAAGGCACTTCAGTCTTACTCTACCTATAAATCTTTAGCCCTGGGGAATGCCTGCACTACAACCCTCCTGCCAGGACGAATTTCCATAATCTTCAGTAGTCTGGAGCTTTGTAATCTCCCAGACTGATGCTCCTGCAGTTATCTAGGAGGTGTTGCAGTACAGCACACACCGTGCACGGCAAGACTTGGAACCGCAAGCACGTCAGAAAATAGAGTATGAGCAACTTAATCCACCTGCTCAGGGCATGCTGCTTATCTGAAGCCAAGAGTGGGTTGGACAGCAGTGACTAAGAAAAGAAAACCCGGTGAGAAGGACAGAGAAGGCAGGCTGTGTCATCCACAGCCAAAACAAGAAAGCACAGTAGAGACTTCGGAGGACTTGAGAGAAGACAAAGAAATAAATTACAAAAAGGTTGCCAGATACCAAGGTAACAGCTTTTCCCCTGTAATAACTGTGATTTGAAAAATGAAGACAAGAGGTCTTGTCCTCTTATGAAACCTCCACCAGTGTTCCTTCCATGGAAACATTTCTCCATAGCCTGTGATTTACCAGGCAGCACGAAACCCACCAGCTAGGAGTACATCTGCTGAGTGATGACCTCTTTGTTGCTTGCTTGGGCAGGGAAGTTTAGAAGTGTCATTTGCTTTCTCCATGGGACAGAGAGCAACAAGAGGGCAATTTGGTCTGTGGAAGCCATGCAAGGATAAACAATTCCCAGAGCTACTGCTATGTTGCTGTTGTTCTTTTTCACTCTGAATGTTCAAAAGGCCTGTGGTTGTTTTCAAGTTGTTGTACTTTATTTCATTGTCAAAAGAGAAAATTGCCGGGGCTCAAAACAATCAGTATGTTGTGTAGCTGTAACTGTTTTGTGAGATTCCCATCTCACCCAAAACATGTATCGCTCTTTTGGTGGTGGTGATGGTGTTCAGTTGTTAAGTCGTGTCTGACTCTTTGTGACCCCACGGACCAGAGCACAGCAGGCCTTCCTGTCCTCCACTGCCTCCCAGAGTTTGGTCAAATCCATGTTGGTGGCATTGATGACACCGTCCAACCATCTCATTCTCTGCTGTCCCCTTTTCCTTTTGCCTTCAATCTTTCCCAACATCAGGGAGTTTTCCAAGGACTCCTCTCTCCTCATGAGGTGACAGAAGTACTGGAGCCTCAGCTTCAAAATCTGTCCTTCCAGTGAACATTTGGGGTTGATTTCTTTCAGGATGGACAGGTTTGAGCTGCAGTTGCAGTCCAGGGGACTCAGTCAAGACTCTCCTCCAGCACCACAGCTCAAAAGCATAAATTCTGCGGCAATCAGCCTTCTTTATAGTCCAGCTCTCACTTCCATACATCACTACAGGAAAAAAACATAGCTTTGACAATCCTGACTTTTGTCGGCAAAGTGATGTTTCTGCTCTTTAAGATGCCACCTAGATTTCTCATCGCTTTCCTCCCAAGAAGCAGGTGTTTTATAATTTCATTGCTGTAGTCGCTATCTACAGCAGTGGTTCCCAACCTCAGGGTTGGGACCTCTTTGGGGGTCGAATTACCATTTCACAACGGTCGACATTAGCCAGTGAAGAAAAAGGCACAAACGGCTTGGGTCTGGAGGATGAGGAGGAGGGAGAGGAAAAATAATGAGTTACAGCTTGATAGGTTGGAGGGGATGTCAGTCAATGGCACCGGAAGCTGCGATTGGCTGAGAGTGCCTGTAGAGGGGAGTTGTCTATGGCAGTGTTCCCCAACCCCCGGTCCGCGGACCGGTGCCGGTCCGTGGATGAATCGGCACCGGGCCGCCGCCGCGCCACCACCCCCGCAATCGCCCCCCCCGCTGCCGCGACCCCGCCCCGCCGCCGCCGCCGTGACCCCCGCGATCGTCCCCGCCGCCACCGCCGCAATCGCCCCCCCCGCAATCGCCCCCGTCCCGCCGCCGCCGCCGCCGCAATCGCCCCCCCCCCGCCGCAGCAATCGCCCCGTCCCGTCGCCGCCACCGCGACCCCCCGCAATCGCCCCCGTCCCGCCGCCGCCGCGACCCCCCCGCCGCCGCCGCCACAATCGCCCCCCCCCACAATCGCCCCCGTCCCGCCGCCGCTGCCGCCCCAATCGCACCCGTCCCGCCGCCGCTGCCACGACCCCCCTCGCAATCGCCCCCGTCCCGCCGCCGCCGCCGCCGCAATCGCCCCCCCCCCCGCAATCGCCCCCGTCCCGCCGCCGCCCGCGACCCCCTCGCCGCCGCCGCCACAATCGCCCCCCCGCAATCGCCCCCGTCCCGCCGCCGCCGCCGCAAATCGCCCCCCCCGCCACCGCAATCGCCCCCGTCCCGCCGCCGCTGCCACGACCCCCCCCCCACGCAATTGCCCCCGTCCCGCCGCCGCCGCGACCCCCCGCCGCCGCCGCCACAATCGCCCCCGCCACGCAATCGCCCCCGTCCTGCCGCCGCGCCGCCGCCGCAATCGCCCCCCCCGCAATCGCGCCGCCGCGACCCCCTCGCCGCCGCCGCCGCAATCGCCCCCCCCCGCAATCGCCCCCGTCCCGCCGCCGCCGCCGCGACCCCCCGCCGCCGCCGGGGGGGGAAGAAAAGGGAAAGAAAGAAAGAAAGAAAGAAAGAAAGAAAGAAAGAAAGAAAGAAAGAAAGAAAGAAAGAAAGAAAGAAAGAAAGAAAGGGGAGGGGGAGAAGGAGGAAGGGAGAGAGAGAGAGAAAGAAAAAGAAAGAAGGGAGGGAGGGAGGGAGGGAGGGAGGGAGGGGGGAAGAAAGAAAGAAAGAAAGAAAGAAAGAAAGGAAGGAAGGAAGGAAGGAAGGAAGGAGGGAGGGGGGAAGAAAAGGGAAAGAAAGAAAGAAAGAAAGAAAGGAGGGAGGGAGGGAGGGGGGAAGAAAAGGGAAAGAAAGAAAGAAAGGAGGGAGGGAGGGAGAACGAAAGAAAGAAAGAAAGAAAGAAAGAAAGAAAGAAAGAAGAGAAAGAAAGAAAAGAAAGAAAGAAAGAAAGAAAGAAAGAAAGAAAGAAAGAAAGAAAGAAAGAAAGGGGGAGAAGGAGGAAGGGAGAGAGAGAAAGAAAGAAAAAGAAAGAAGGGAGAAAGGAAGGAAGGAAGGAAGGAAGGAAGGAAGGGAGGGAGGGAGGGAGGGAGGGAGGAGAGGAAGGAACAAAGAAAGAAAGAAAGAAAGAAAGAAAGAAGGAGGGAGAAGGAGGAAGGGAGGAAGAAAGTAAGTAAGTAAAGGAAGGAGGGAGGGAAAGAAAAAGAAAGAGAGAAGGAGTGAGGGAGAGAGAGGAAGAACGAAAGGAGGAGGAGGAAGGAAGAAAGAAAGAAAATGAGGAAGAAAGGAAGAAAAAGAAAGGGAGGGAGGGAGGGAGGGAAGGAAGGAAATAAAGAAAGAAAGAAGGGAGAGGAGAGGAGAGAGGAAGAAAGAAAAAAGAAAAGGGGGAAAAAGAAGAAGAAAGGAGAGTGGGAGGGAAGGAAGGAGAGAAGGAGAAAGAAAAAGAAAGAAAGAAAGAAAGAAAGAAAGAAAAGAAAGAAAGAAAGAAAGAAAGAAAGAAAGAAAATGAGGAAGGAAGGAAAGAAAGAAGGGAAGGAAGGAGGTAGAGTAGGAGGGAAGGAAGGAAGGAAAGAGAGGGAGGGAGAGGGAGAGAAATAAAGAAAAAAGAAAGAAGGGAGAGGGAGGGAGAGAAAGAAGAGAAAATAAGGGAGAGAAAGAGGAAGGAAGGAAGGAAGGAGAGTGGGAGGAAAGAAAGAAAGAGGGAGGAAGGGAGAGAGAGAAAGAAAAGAAAGAAGGGAGAGGGGGAGGGAGGGAGAAAGAAAAGGGAAAGAAAGAAAGAAAGAAAGAAAGAAAGAAAGAAAGAAAGAAAGAAAGAAAGAAAGAAAGAAAGAAAGAAAGAAAGAAAGAAAGAAAGAAAGAAAGAAGGGAGGGAGGAAGAAAAGGGAAAGAAAGAAAGAAAGTAAGGAGGGAGGGAGGCCTCATCGAGGAAGTAAAAACAGTGTTTCCTTGCAGCGATGCCAAGGACTCATCGCACAACACTGGCTCTTCGGCTTGAGTACGGAGATGAGCACTGCCCCCTAGAGTGGGAAACGACTAGCACGCATGTGCATCAGCGGCTGGGGGGGCATTTACATTTTTTATCTTATTAAATCAAAACAAGCGGGCCAGGGAAAAATTATCAAGCATTTACCGGTCCACGGTGATAAAAAGGTTGGGGAGCACTGGTCTATGGCACCTGCGGCAGTGGCCTGCCAAAGGGGTCTTGTGGTCTCTTTCAAGCAGGGCAAGGGGCCACCACAACATGAGGAACTGTATTAAAGGGTCACGGCATTAGGAAGGCTGAGAACCACTGATCTACAGTAGAGGTGGGCACGAAACAGAAAACCCTTGGATCGGTTCAGGTTCAGGATTGTACGATTTTTTTTAAAAAAAAATTGTACGAACCCGGAATGATTCGGGTCCTTACCGACAGTGGTGGTTGGCTTTTTTTCTTTTTCTTTTTCAAGTGCCAACCGCGCAGCCCCTGGGGCTGGGTCGGTGCTGGTTTATATATATATATATATATATATATATATATATATATATATATATATATATATATATATATATATATATATATATATATATATATATATATATATATATATATATATATATATATATATATATGTTTTCGTAGATTTTCACGGGTATAGGTATGCATGTTAGGGTGGATTCGGGTTTCTTCCCGTGTAGAAATCTGGTTGTTTTGGCGACGTTTCGACGAGGTCTCACTCGTCATCTTCAGGCTGGTGTTCTGGCTTCTTTCTTCTTGAAGCAAAGCGTGGTCTCAGTTGAAGTCCTTCTATAAATACTGCTGGGGGTGTGTGGTTTGCTTGCTCTGTTGCTGATTGTAGGTTCGTTTGTTCTTTTGTGATCTGCTGTGTGGCTGAGGCGATCGTTAAGGGCTTAACTGCTGGTGGGTTAGATGGCTGTTTAGAGACATCATGTGTAGGTGAGGTGCTGGATGTGTGTCTATTAGCCTTTTGTTTCTTAACGACCTTGGTGATGGGTGTTCTGGCAGCATCCTGGGCTTTGGTGGAGTGGGGTCCTGTGTCTTGGGAATTTATTTTGGTCTGGCTGCGTGTCTGTGGTCTCCCAATGTTTTTTTGGTGTGTGTAAGTGTGCTCCATGTGGTGGCTGGAGTGGGGAGTAGCGGTAGATGGTGCAGTCGTGGTTTTGTTATTGGATGGTGGTTTCGTTTCATCTGTGGGAAGGGTCTGGGTTTGTGTTTGGTGTGGATGGAAGGTGGTGGCATCTTGTGTTCTTTTGGACCTGGTGTCAGTCTTTGTGACAGAGGCTCGTCTGTTGACCAGGGCTAGTTTCCAGATGTCAGGCAAGCGGGAGGTGTCATCACGTTTATTCATGTTGTTTGGGTGTTTCTCTATTTCAATGGCTTCCATGATTATTCGACTGTTGAAGTGTTCAGTTTTGGAGATGAGTTTGGTTCTTTTAAAATCAATTTCATGACCTGTTGTTTTTATGTGCTGGAAGAGAGAGGAAGATTTTTCTTCTTTTTTGACTGCGTTCTTGTGTTCTGCGATGCGTGCGCTTATTCTCCTGTTTGTCTGTCCGATGTATGTGGCTGGGCAGACTTTGCATGGTATTTCGTAGACTCCTTGGTTTTCTAGCTCAATCTTGTCTTTGGGGTTTCTTAAAATGTTGGCTATTTTTTGTTCGGTGGACAAAGATACAACCCCCCCAAGCACATCCTAGATTTGACCAACCACTGCCTAACCAACACATACTTCATCCACAATGGACAAAGATACAAACAGATAGAAGGAGCACCCATGGGATCACCCCTCTCACCGGTCATCGCAAACCTATATATGGAACACTTTGAAACCAACGCGTTACAGAAGTCCGAACATAAACCCAAACTCTGGCTCAGATATGTTGACGACACCTTTGTTATCTGGCCACACGGGAAAGACAAACTGAACAACTTCCTCACACATCTCAACAGCCTACACCCCAAAATGGTCTTTGTCAGCGAGGCGTTTGGTTCTGGAGATGAGGGTTTTTGCTACGGAGTTGATCTGTGCAGGGTGGTGGTGTGATTGTGCATTTAGGTAGCGGTTTGTATGTGTTTTTTTCCGGTAGATGGTATGTCCTAAGGAGCCGTCGGGTTTTTTTGTAGATAAGGACGTCCAGGAAGGGAAGTTGGTTGTTGGCTTCTATTTCCATAGTGAATTGTATTTTGGGGTGTAGGCTGTTGAGATGTGTGAGGAAGTTGTTCAGTTTGTCTTTCCCGTGTGGCCAGATAACAAAGGTGTCGTCAACATATCTGAGCCAGAGTTTGGGTTTATGTTCGGACTTCTGTAACGCGTTGGTTTCAAAGTGTTCCATATATAGGTTTGCGATGACCGGTGAGAGGGGTGATCCCATGGGTGCTCCTTCTATCTGTTTGTATCTTTGTCCATTGTGGATGAAGTATGTGTTGGTTAGGCAGTGGTTGGTCAAATCTAGGATGTGCTTGGGGGGGTTGTATCTTTGTCCACCGAACAAAAAATAGCCAACATTTTAAGAAACCCCAAAGACAAGATTGAGCTAGAAAACCAAGGAGTCTACGAAATACCATGCAAAGTCTGCCCAGCCACATACATCGGACAGACAAACAGGAGAATAAGCGCACGCATCGCAGAACACAAGAACGCAGTCAAAAAAGAAGAAAAATCTTCCTCTCTCTTCCAGCACATAAAAACAACAGGTCATGAAATTGATTTTAAAAGAACCAAACTCATCTCCAAAACTGAACACTTCAACAGTCGAATAATCATGGAAGCCATTGAAATAGAGAAACACCCAAACAACATGAATAAACGTGATGACACCTCCCGCTTGCCTGACATCTGGAAACTAGCCCTGGTCAACAGACGAGCCTCTGTCACAAAGACTGACACCAGGTCCAAAAGAACACAAGATGCCACCACCTTCCATCCACACCAAACACAAACCCAGACCCTTCCCACAGATGAAACGAAACCACCATCCAATAACAAAACCACGACTGCACCATCTACCGCTACTCCCCACTCCAGCCACCACATGGAGCACACTTACACACGCCAAAAAAACATTGGGAGACCACAGACACGCAGCCAGACCAAAATAAATTCACAAGACACAGGACCCCACTCCACCAAAGCCCAGGATGCTGCCAGAACACCCATCACCAAGGTCGTTAAGAAACAAAAGGCTAATAGACACACATCCAGCACCTCACCCACACATGATGTCTCTCTAAACAGCCATCTAACCCACCAGCAGTTAAGCCCTTAACGATCGCCTCAGCCACACAGCAGATCACAAAAGAACAAACGAACCTACAATCAGCAACAGAGCAAGCAAACCACACACCCCCAGCAGTATTTATAGAAGGACTTCAACTGAGACCACGCTTTGCTTCAAGAAGAAAGAAGCCAGAACACCAGCCTGAAGATGACGAGTGAGACCTCGTCGAAACGTCGCCAAAACAACCAGATTTCTACACGGGAAGAAACCCGAATCCACCCTAACATGCATACCTATACCCGTGAAAATCTACGAAAACAAATATCCGACCTCTACGGGGAGGAAACCTTCCAGCTGACCAGAACCTACGAGAAACTAGAAGTCCGAAGAGCCACCATCTTATGTGACATTGCATTCCTACGCAACTGCCGAGATAAAAATGTGATCCCCACAAGCTTCCAACTGAAATTCCACTCAAAAACCCCATCCAGCGAAAGGATCCTGAAAAGAACAGAACTAGCCCTAATCAGAAACGAACTACACAATAAAAGATACCTACTAGATCAAACCAACAGAGACCTACTCACTCTCCACCTCAAACTCAGCAACAAAATCCACCCAACACTCTGGAACAAATCCAAGCAACTCGCCGCCTGGAGAGCTGAAACAGAGACCTCCCACAAGACAGACACACACACCAACAAACTCCACAAACTGGAAAAACACCAGAAGCCCAACCCCCCACAGCAGCCCATGAAACAAACAGTTCACAACATATCAGACAAGACACTCACCATCGCAGAGACCAAAGTCCTGTCCAAAGGATTCAACTTTGCAGTCGCCCCCAGACACATCCCCACTGAAAACATCATATGCGGAGTGGAAGCCAGCCTAACCAAAATCAACCCAGATGAAGCCAACAAAATCAGACTCGAAGTCACCAATATCCTCTGCTCCAGCAAACCACCCAGAAGCAATTTACACAAAGAAGAACAAAAAGCCCTCACCAACCTGAGGAAAGAAAACAACATAATCATTCTCCCAGCAGACAAAGGCAATGCCACAGTGGTGATGAACACATCTGACTACCAAGCCAAACTATCCAACCTACTACAAGACCCTGCTTACATACCTTTGAACACAGACCCCACCACCTACCTGGAAAAAAAAACCACCAAAGCCAAAATAAAAGCCTCACCCTTAAGTGAAGAAATCAAGCCAAGCATCTTCCCCAGAGAGAAATCTTCCAGATGCCCCAAGCTCTACGGCCTCCCCAAGATTCACAAAGAAGGAACACCTCTCAGACCCATAGTCAGCTCCATAGGCTCACCCCTACAAAACCTCGCCAAATTTCTTGCCAAATAACTCCAGCCCTATGCAGAATCCATCTCTTCATACGTACAAAACTCGTTCCACTTCATAGAAATTATAAAGAAACAAGACCTACAACCCAATGACCTACTCGTGAGCTTCGATGTTGTTTCGCTCTTCACACAAGTGCCCATTCAAGAAGCCTTGACAGCTATCCACAACAAATACAACCCCCCCAAGCACATCCTAGATTTGACCAACCACTGCCTAACCAACACATACTTCATCCACAATGGACAAAGATACAAACAGATAGAAGGAGCACCCATGGGATCACCCCTCTCACCGGTCATCGCAAACCTATATATGGAACACTTTGAAACCAACGCGTTACAGAAGTCTGAACATAAACCCAAACTCTGGCTCAGATATGTTGACGACACCTTTGTTATCTGGCCACACGGGAAAGACAAACTGAACAACTTCCTCACACATCTCAACAGCCTACACCCCAAAATACAATTCACTATGGAAATAGAAGCCAACAACCAACTTCCCTTCCTGGACGTCCTTATCTACAAAAAACCCGACGGCTCCTTAGGACATACCATCTACCGGAAAAAAACACATACAAACCACTACCTAAATGCACAATCACACCACCACCCTGCACAGATCAACTCCGTAGCAAAAACCCTCATCTCCAGAACCAAACGCCTCGCTGACAAAGACCACCTAAAAACTGAATTACACACTCTCTCGAATGCTTTAATTGCGAACGGATTCCAAAAAAACACCATCACCAAACTAATCCAAAAAGAAACACCCCCCAAGAACCAAGAAACAGAAGAGAACAACGGCACTGCCCTCCTCCCTTACATCAAAGGCACCACAGACAAAATAAGCAAAATTCTCCACAAACACAATATCAAGACAGCCTTTTGCACCGAACAAAAAATAGCCAACATTTTAAGAAACCCCAAAGACAAGATTGAGCTAGAAAACCAAGGAGTCTACGAAATACCATGCAAAGTCTGCCCAGCCACATACATCGGACAGACAAACAGGAGAATAAGCGCACGCATCGCAGAACACAAGAACGCAGTCAAAAAAAGAAGAAAAATCTTCCTCTCTCTTCCAGCACATAAAAACAACAGGTCATGAAATTGATTTTAAAAGAACCAAACTCATCTCCAAAACTGAACACTTCAACAGTCGAATAATCATGGAAGCCATTGAAATAGAGAAACACCCAAACAACATGAATAAACGTGATGACACCTCCCGCTTGCCTGACATCTGGAAACTAGCCCTGGTCAACAGACGAGCCTCTGTCACAAAGACTGACACCAGGTCCAAAAGAACACAAGATGCCACCACCTTCCATCCACACCAAACACAAACCCAGACCCTTCCCACAGATGAAACGAAACCACCATCCAATAACAAAACCACGACTGCACCATCTACCGCTACTCCCCACTCCAGCCACCACATGGAGCACACTTACACACGCCAAAAAAACATTGGGAGACCACAGACACGCAGCCAGACCAAAATGAATTCACAAGACACAGGACCCCACTCCACCAAAGCCCAGGATGCTGCCAGAACACCCATCACCAAGGTCGTTAAGAAACAAAAGGCTAATAGACACACATCCAGCACCTCACCCACACATGATGTCTCTAAACAGCCATCTAACCCACCAGCAGTTAAGCCCTTAACGATCGCCTCAGCCACACAGCAGATCACAAAAGAACAAACGAACCTACAATCAGCAACAGAGCAAGCAAACCACACACCCCCAGCAGTATTTGTAGAAGGACTTCAACTGAGACCACGCTTTGCTTCAAGAAGAAAGAAGCCAGAACACCAGCCTGAAGATGACGAGTGAGACCTCGTCGAAACGTCGCCAAAACAACCAGATTTCTACACGGGAAGAAACCCGAATCCACCCTAACATGCATATATATATATATACACACACATACAGAGAGAGAGAGAGAGAGAGAGAGAGATCGCTGATCCAGCCATCCCAGGTCGGCACTCCTTCCCCCCCCCCAAGTGTCAACTGCATGGCCCCTGGTGCCGGGTCAGCACTCCTTTTTAAAATTATTTTATTTTATTTATTTTGATTTTATTTTGATTTATTAATTTTTTTTTACTGCCAACCATGTGGCCTGCACTACAGCTGTAGCGCAGGGCCAGTCAGCTCCCCCCCCCCCAAGCACTGACCCCACGGCCCCTGGGGCCAGGTTGGCGCTAGTTTTATTTTTTTATTATTTTTTTAATTTTAGAGCACTGACCTGGCCACCCCTGGGGCTATGTCGGCACTCCTTTATTTTATTTTATTTTGTTTAGTTTGATTTTAGTTTGATTTTTTTTTACTGCCGACCACTTGTCCCGTGCTACAGATGTAGCGCGGGCCAGTCGGCTTTTTTTTTTCTGGAGCCCAGCGAGGAGGACCGGAGGGACCACTGACTCCACCACCAGGTAGGAGACACTGGCAGAACAAAAAACGAACCGAAACAAAACAGAAATTTCCATTTCATTTTGCTTCATTTTTCTTAGAGGGGGCAGTTATTCATTTTGTTAGGTAATGAAATGAATAATGAATAATGAAATGGACCAAAAGTTCATTTCACGCCCATCTCTAATCTACAGTGATCAAGGAGCCCAAGAAAATAAACTCTACCTCTTTCGGGAGACCTGCTTAAAAGCAGGTATGCAGCAAATACAGGTGATGCTATTTTGTTTATATATTTTCTTTTGGCCCTCAAGCAAATGTGAGTGCCTGGCTCTGACAAGAATGCAGATCGTCCTAACAGAGGTCAGACTTCCTGTTTGCAATCTCCTTTCTTTGGTTTGGAAAAAAAAAAAAAGAGGAAGGGATAATGACAGATTTGCTGAATGCTAATGAATGGCTTAGAGACCTGGAGAAAAACTTCCACTTCTGACAAAAATAAAATAAAATAAAATAACAGCATTCAGAATGGGAGATAGGAAGAATGATGTTCTAAGCTGCATGTTCACTTTCCACAAAGCAAATAAAAATTATCTTCTAGGTGGAATGGAGCGTTCCATATAACCCTGACTGCCTCTGGCAGAAGTAGAAATTTCAACCAGAATACAATTTCACGTACCTTTCATAAATGAAACTTCCTAAAATATATATTCCCATAAGGGACATTTAATATCTTAAATTCCAAAGGAATGCCATGAATCTCCAAATACTTTTTTTCAGCAATACCATTTCTAATTAAACTTAAGATACTTTAGAGAGCTGTTCTTTTCTCAGCAGGGTTTTATTGTGAACATTCACTTTCAGGGCCAAATCACACAAGGCACTGAACTCAAAATTAGTAAATAATTTTGAATCTCCCTCCAAAATCTAATTCCTTCCAAGCCTCATGCCTGCGCAATGAAACTTGCAAATAAAGCCCTCGTTTCCCTCTCAATGACCAGCCACCAAACAAAACAAGCTAATTTTCAGCATGCAGAGCTGAGAGAAGAGCATGGTAGGGCCATGGTCTTACCAGAGTTTTCTGTGTATATAAATTTCCTGCGTATTTTTTGGGGGGGCAGTCATGTGGTTTTTAATGTGCAGTTAGTGTCCTCTCTTCTGCATCGCATTTTCGTATTCTAGTTCGGTCTCTACCTGTCTACTTCGCATTTTGTCCTTCTTTCCAGCTCTAGTTTCCAAGCCTCTGTGGTGTTAAAGGGGAACAACTGATTTTACTGCATATTTTCAGGGTCCTGTCATGGTTACAAAAGCAAGTAAGTAAGCATTTTTGAGCAAGGTTTCTAAATCCAGCCCCTGGCGGTGGTTTAGGAAACTTCGCTGAAACTGCTGTTCCAGGGGTGTGGTCGGCCGGGACCAGAATTTACTTCTCTTCCTGGTTAGCACGTGATCTTTTACTACACAGTTCGCTGCCGGGAAACTACGCAGAAAACGCTGGTAGGACCACGGCCTAGGACAGAGACCTCTGATCTCTTTAAGAAGCACCACTTGTAAATGCGGAGCTGACTGTCTCACTCAGATTCACCTGCTTACATCAGCTCTGGGAGTGAAGGTTAGGGGTTAGTTTTATTTTTCCTTAAATTTTTCTTTAATTTGTTTTCAACATTCTTTCTTATTTTTCAAATCATTTCTAGTCATGGGGCAGCTAGTCAAGTGTGTACAGGGCTACAAATTGCATTTTATTATTGTCTCATTAAAAACGCAGAATAAAATCCAGTTGTTAGTCCGAAGCAGAGCAGATTCTGCAGCCAGATACCTAAACCATGGTGTAGACGTGGACTTCTAACCAACTAATTTTGTACGTTTTGGCATTCTGTTTGTGGTCTATGGAATCCCAGTATGAATAATCTGAGTTTCCATTATTTCTTATGGGGAAATTTGCTTTGATATAAGAGTGTTTTGGTTTACAAGCATGTTTCTGGAACACATTATGCTTGTAAACCAAGGTATTACTGTATCAGAAGCCATACTTCCCAAACTTGTGATTAACTAAAAAGCAACAACTTCACCAGGACATCCAAAGTCCTAATTAAAATTCCATCATCTTTCACCTTTAGGCCAACTGTTTGACTTTTCATTGTTCATGCACCCTCCAGTATATATTTTTGCATTCAAGCAGCTTAAGGTTTGATGCACTTATCAACAATACAACTGCGTTAGTCAAGTTCAGCAGCAAAAAACATACGTAGGGTGGTACCTTAAAGACTCATGAAATTAGTTCAGTTCGAACTTCTGTGAATTAAAATCCACTTACTCAAGCACCTGGAATATAGTAGTTGGCCCATGGGTTTATTGGCTTGCATGCACGTAACTTCTTGTCCCTTCTGGTTGGCAAGCAAAGTGTGGAATCTGAATTAGATCTGAAATTCCTTTTCTTTCTCTTGTTTCTAGAAAGACCATTTCTGAGGCCTCCAATGCAGGAGATCGGAAAGCAGGAATGAGTCGCACTGGGAACTCCTGCCCCAAGAACCACAACTCAGAGATCAAAAGACACTATGAGACACCAGCTCTCTCTGACCTGCAGAGGCTGGTGTGGAACAGAGGAGGATCTGACAATCACGTGGATCAAGTGTGGCCAAACCTCTACCTTGGAGATGCGTAAGAGAATGGAGGAATGACTCACCAGTTATTTACCTGTCTGAAAGGAAGCAGAGGGTGGATTAAAGAATTTATTTTCTTCCCAATGATTTCTGACACTGTCCTCGATTCAGTGGTTCCAGAAGCACTCTCATACCGCTGTGCCTTTAGAAACAAGCAGTCATACTAAAATATAGGTTGATTCCTCAAACGGCTGCGGGTAGCCTGTGTGGTGCCAAGTTATGTATATTAGCCTTATTGCATTTACATCAGGGAAAACTAGGTCAGATTTGTTTCATTTAATCTAAGGTCCATCTGGCTCAAGCTTATGTAAACTACAGTACTGTGGCCAGCTAGATGCCTTCTGGAAGTTCACAGGCATTGCATCATCTCTATGGTTCTGTAGTACTGTATATTGTAAATTCCATGCAAATTCAACCTCACCTCTATATAGACCACATTTTTGCCTCGTGGATACGTTTGACATTTGAAGAGGACAAGCATGGTTCAGTCAAAGCCTGTGAAGTATGTATAGGTTAATAACCATAAGCTTAGGATATCACTGTTAAAATGTGTTCTTGTTACCCTTTGAAATATCTGAAAGAAGCATGTTGTCTTTCCTTGAGACAATGTTGGAAAAGCAACTAAATTCCATTACTGATTATGCTTCTCATTACTTTTGACTACAGTGGTACCTCAGTTTAAGAAAGTAATTTATTCTCCAGACTGTTTTGTATTGCAAAAAAAATCGTAAACCCAAACATGGTTTCCCATAGGAATGCATTGAAAATCAGTTAATCCGTTCTGGAGGTCAGAAAAATGGCAAACCGGGGCATTCAATTTAAATTTTTCTTAAACTGAGGCATCCCCATTCTTTACATCATGTGAACATCAACTTTTAATGCCTTACAAAAAAGAAGCCTCTGAGGTGGGTGGCAATTTTACTAGATAGTATGTTTTTATACATGTTTAGAAGAGGTGCTTCCTCAGGTGATAACAGATGATTGCTCGCCATGGCACATCATTTTGCTCACTTCCCTGTCACACATTACTTGTGCTTTGCTTTGTGTTTCATCGTTGGAATATAAACAGGAAATGAGGGTCAAACTAGATGAAGTGCTCAGTTTGCATTTACCCTTAAGGGGCAAAAGATATCCCAGCACAAGCTTTTCACACATCTGCGTCTTGCGGATTTAGCTTGTTTTGTTTCCTGATTGCTCACTGGAAGTTAAACACGGGCCTCATCTGCATGCTGGACTGCTCAGGCATGAAGCTCTGAGGAGCTCCTGCCATTGGCGGGCAATGCACTCACTGCTTCTAAATGCAAGCTGAGTGTCTTTCCTAGATCAGTCTTCCCTTGGCAAACCTCTGAGGAAATCTCATTTTATAAAGTGATCCCTGAAAGGAATACACGTCCCACTAAACCTCTCAATTGACACTAGCACGCAGGGTTCCTGAGACCCCCGTATTGTGACACAAAGGAGGAGAACAAGAGCTACAGCTTGTCCACTGTTTCTATGAACAGCTTGACAACGGATGGATAAACTGACTGGCCAGAAACATGATTGTCTGATAGAGTAGCCCAGGCATAGCCACAGTCCAACAGACAGATGTTTCAGGCAGTGCTATGAACTGGAACAGAGGATAAACACAAAGTCTAGTGGTGGTTAGGTACACGTGCTCATTTCTGCCTTCCAAGACCCTCAAATCCACTTCCACATGGAACCTCCTCAGCAACCTTCCTTATATTTTGACAGATGGGCAGCTCGGAGCAAAACGATCCTTCAGAGCCTTGGCATCACCCACATCCTTAATGCAGCCGATGGGCCGTACAACATCAACACGGGAGCTCGCTATTACAGAGACCTGCCTGTCGAGTATTACGGGGTACAAGCCTTCGACGACAATGCCTTTGATATAAGCGTCTTCTTCCACGATGCTGCTAATTTCATACACAAAGCCTTAAACGTTGAAGGAGGTAAGAAGGATGGCGGGCTGGCAGTAGACGTAGGAGCCAGGTTCTCTGTGCATAAAGTTGCAACTGTTCTGAGGCAGCAAAACTGTTTAAGAGCAGACTAGAGATGGGCACGACTTAGCGGTATTCCCGTTTCCGTTTCCGTTACTCTACGGAAACGGTAACGGGAATCACTCCCCCAGACTTCGAGCTCGAACCGACGAACGAACAATTTTGGTCTGATTTGTCGTGCTCGTTCCTTGCATCGCGCGATTGCGCGATGCCACGCAGCACAGAAAAAAAGTTTTTAAAAGTTAAAAAAAACCCGGTTCCCGGCCAAAAAGCAGGCGGAAAAATGCCTGCCGTGCCTCAGGGCACCTACCAGAGGGGTTGTTTCTGGAGGTCCCCGGCCTCCCCCCCCATCCCCCATCCTGGGCTGCTCTGGTGGAACTCGCCGCAGGCTCGCAGCCAGCAAAAAGCCCAGTCTCGCCGCCGGCCGCCGCAATTAAAGCGCAAGCAAGTGGCACGGACAGCACAGGAAAAAACTTTTAAACTCTCCCCCCACCCATTCCCGGGCCAAAAAAGCAGGCGGAAAAATGCCTGCTTGACTAAGGGCGCAGGGCACCTACCGGAGGGGTGGTTTCTGGAGGGGGGGTCCCGCCTCCCCCCATCCTGGGCAGCCGGACTCGAGTCGCCATTTCGCCATGCCATGCGGTGCGGGAGGGGGATCCAAAATGGGGCGGCAAACGCAATATTGTTTTTGAAATCGTGGTCCAAAAACACACAAGCACAACAGAAACACGCGAAAATTTATAAACTGCCAGATTTTTCACAGTAGCAGTGGGTTTTTTCTTGCAACAAAATGTCTCTCCTCTCCTCCTCTGTCCTCCATTGATTTTATTTTATTTTATTTTTTTTACACCTGCGCATTGGATGGGCTGGCCAAGTGGCCAGCCATGTGGGAGTGGACGACCATGCAAATTTTTGGAGCCATCCCACCAGTCGCATGGCCACTTGGCCATGGAGACTTCTGGGATGTGCCAAAAAGCCCCCTAAAACCTGCCCTAGCCCCCCTAACCCTAACCCTAACCCTTGACTCCGTACCCATACGTCACAGACTGTCTTAGTGGGTCAGAGAGGCACCCAGAGGTGCAACCCACTAGCCCACCGTAACCTTACCCGTCACTAGCCTAACCCTAGCCCTTGCACTAAACCACCTTAAAGCCAGATCTACTTGCTTGCATTGCACTACACGCAGCAAGTACAATTCCCTTCTGTGTGAGACATGGTGGTGCGAGAGCCTTGTGCAGGGAAGGCATGATGCTATCACTCTCACACTGGTCTCACTGTCTGCACATTATGTTATGCAATATCCATATGGCTATTGCGTAGCATTTTGCAGCAGCAGCAGGTGAGGAAGGGAGAGCCCCATGTAGAGGGGTCTCTTGGAGCCTGCTTCCCCTTCCTAGTGGGTGAGGATAGGAGGCACCCACGGGTGCCTCCAGGAGCCCACTTTCCCTTTATAGCGGGCCAGAGGAGGCACCCACCCCACAGAGGTGCCTCCAGGAGCCCGCTCCCCCCCCCAAAACCAGTACTAACGACAACGAAAAAACAAAAAAACGAACCGACTAATTTTTGCGAATTTTCGCGAAAACCGGAAACGAGCCGAAACAGGACCGGCCCGACTAACGACAACTCAAAAAAATTTTTTTCAAGTCGTGCCCATCTCTAGAGCAGACTTTAATCTTGGCCTTTTTATCAACGAGTTTATAGCTAAGCAAGAGTGCTTTGCTTAATTGGTTTTTCTTGGTCACAGCTGGGACGCCTCTGTACCCGATACCCTGCAAGAATGATGTTGGGGGATACGTGTAGAGCTGTTGCTTTTATTAACCCTCATGCAAATTAGATGGCGCTGATTGGGGTAGCGGTTTACTCTAAGGCTGACCAAGTCTGCATCCAATGCAACAGGATTGCTTTTTGCCAAATGTTTTGACAAAACAGCAACACTACACCATTTCTCTGACATATTCAGGTGAGTTGACCACAGCTAGCAGTGGATCAAAAGGCATTAAAAGGTACTTATGATCTACCTGTATACAGAACATTTGAATGGTCCGAAATTCTTTCTCAGAAACCCTTATAACATCTCTTTAGTCTAGATCAGGTTTATAATCCCCATATTGTGGATAACTGGGAGAGCAGAAACAGACAAGACAACAGCTTCTCAGAAACCTTTACTGCTTTGCGTTCTCCCCGGCCATTCTGTTTACACAATCAACACGCAAGCAAAGCCCAGTATTTGCCTCCTAACCACCATTCACCCAACAAAAACAAACTAATCTGCAACTTGTGAAGCAGCACTGGTAGATAATCAGACCTCCTGCACTCCTTAAAGGCCCCTCTGCTTCTAAATGAAAGGCTGCTTCTCATCTATATCTGCCCTTAGAGAACAGCTGTTTTCTAAAGGCCGGCTAAGGGCCTCTTAACCAAATGGGAGATTGCAACTCACACATTTAAACTTCCAACAATAATGTTATCATTATGTCCTACATAACTATAAATACTACCCCATCACTCATATCATGAAGAATATTCTCTGCAAAATCAGTGTCCAATTCTGCATGTTCTGTGCCCATTCAGTGCTGTGTTTTTTTTCCTTTTTCTTTGGCAGGAAAAGTATTTGCCCATTGTGCAATGGGGTTAAGCCGCTCAGCCACTTTAGTTCTGGCTTATTTGATGATCCATGAAAACCTGACCCTTGTGGAGGCCTTAAAATCGGTGGATTCACATAGAGGTATTTGTCCAAACACAGGCTTCCTCAGCCAGCTCCGAGTCTTGGACATCAAATTAAACAATGAAAGGAAAACTATTTAAGCATACAAGGAAAAAGGTAAAGAAACAGCATTGCAAGTACCACAAATACTGCAGAAGCAACTTTTCATTGTGAAATCATCACTCATCACCATCTCCCACCACTGGCCTTCAACTGGTATGACATGGTCTATTTAACCTATGATGCACCATGCTGGATGTAGACTGTGCTTTTTGAGAAATGCGGAGACAGAGAAGAGCACTGAGGGAACAATTAAATCTCTTGCCACAATGTAGATGAAATCCAAGTTTGAAAAACCATTATCCCATGCTATCTTAATGCTCCCTTCTATGACAGGTTCAGTTCAGAGATTGTCCTAGAATAGTGGATGATCTCCTTTCATTCATCTGAAAGCTTTCTAACCTGACTTTCAAGACTTACAATTATAAAACACCTAAAAACAGGAGGGCAGGTGAGCTGCAGCTATTTATTTAATTGCTGTTACACTGATTGCCATGGGGTTGTAAACTATGTCATTCAGTACAGAATTTTCCTGCACTGGATGCGTGGTGATTTCCCCCAACTCTCAAATGACTTCTTCTCTTCACACATCGATATCAAAATAAAACAAGTTGAAACATACTTGGGAGAATGGAGGCAGGTTATTGTTGCAAAACAAGACTGGAATGCTGTTACATAATGGTCACTGACTGACATGTTAACATGTGTATAATACTTAAAACTACTCAATGCTTCCTGTATATTTATCTTATTACAATCCTTAAACAGAAAAATAGGTTGCTTTTACTGTATTTCCCTAGAACTGCAAGCCAATGGAGCCTGAAAGCTAAAATCCCTGCTGTGTTAAATATCATATATGGCACACATATACAGGACTCTGATTTCTTCTAAGTAAATGTGGGTTCAATATCATTGTGAAATGAAAAGACCAGAAAAGCTTAAACATGTTGGTGTAAGGGGAATGTTTGCCAAATCTGTCAAAAGACAGATATCTGAACTAGGGATGAAAATGAAAGACTAATGAAACACTGTTTCATCATTTTGTTAGCTAACAAAACAAAACAAAACAAAATAGGGAAGCAGTGTTTCATTAGTAACAAAACAAAATGTGTTTTTTCAATTAAAACGAAATGATTCATTTTGCTGTAAAACAGCCCCCCTCGGTCCTAGACGCACAAAGGTGCCCGTTTTATAGAGTAATCAATCAATTCATTGCTGTTTCATTTTGTACAAATATTTTTAAGACTTTATGCCATTTTCCACAACTGAAATGTGGTATGTAAACCTTTCAGGGAAGAAATGGACTATATAGCAGCTGCTTCAAGGAAGGAGCAGATTTCCTGAATGCAAATCTGTCTCAAGAGAGCTCTGCTTCCATATAGGTAATGCAGAAAAGCTGTATTTGTTATAATCCCCCTTTTAGAAAATGTTACTTTGGTTATATTTTTGAGTATAGCTCAGCGGCTCAGAGAGATCTTAAGAGTACCTAGACTAAGGGTCTTCCTTTCATTTTGCATGCCAAAATAAGTATGCTAATAACAGAAGAAGCACTAAGTGACAAAGCTCTTCAGGGAAATACTGGTGGGCAGACAACTATGATTCCAGGGGACAACAAAAGTTGTTGAGGAAATGGCCTATAAACCTGGACAGATACTCTAGTGTAGTGGTGGTGAACCTTCAGCACTCCAGATGTTATGGACCACAACTCCCAGAATTCCAAGCCTGTATTGCTGTTGAAAAAGGACTGTGAGAGTTGTGGTCCAAAACATCTGGAGGGCTGAAGGTTCGCCACCACAGCTCTAGTGGAACTGTCTGAAGTGGGAGAGCCATCTTCAGTCCACACCCTACAGCGTAGCTTTGCCTTCAAGCACTTTTTGGAGTTTAGAGACATTACTTTTTGGACTACAATTTCTGGCAAGAATAACTTTTCCAAACTCTGATCCACACTGGCTGGAATGTTACTGGTTACAGGTGCTGACTGGCAAAAAACAGCAGATTCAATGACGGAAAAAATGCCTCTTAAGATTCTCGCTGCTCAAATTTTGTTCCTCCTTTGCATTGACATATATGACTGGTTCTTGAGTTGTCAGACTAGAAGCTCAGTGCAAAGTGTTTTGATAATTTTTCAAATTCTAAATCTACAGGAAAAAGTGGATTAATGGCCTACAACAAATTTAGCAGAATGAGATATAACTTTAGGCATTGATTTTAGTATAATGTTTACTGAATGAACAATCTTACATGAGTTAGGATTTATAACCCTTTTTGTCCTAGAAATGAAGTAGTTTTACATATATAGA
Source organism: Phrynocephalus guinanensis (assembly GCA_037367245.1). Taxonomy (NCBI): domain Eukaryota; kingdom Metazoa; phylum Chordata; class Lepidosauria; order Squamata; family Agamidae; genus Phrynocephalus; species Phrynocephalus guinanensis. The sequence continues at coordinate 17,361,444 of CM074735.1, read as the reverse complement.
TGGGTATTGCTCCCATTAGGGAGTTTCTTTACCTGGAAATTAGATTTCTGTTTTTGACCATCCCTTGTTCGGAATACTACTTTCATAGCAAATAAGCAGCACTTATCAGAGAAATAACATGATAACGTGGTCAAGAGAATGAGAAAACAAATTTGGGTGTTATGCTTCACATTACCAGCAGATGTCAGTACGAATCCAGTTCTCAATATAGAAACCATGTGTTTAATTAAAGGTTGGAATCAAATTCCAACATCATCTAATTTTTTTAATTTTCAAAAACAGGGGATACTGCCATTATGTGTTTGGCCTAGGGTATAACCTGAAACCTGCATGCATTCTTAGAAAAGACATCTATGTCTCTTCCTGCACCCTATCTTAACACTCTGATCACACAGCTTTTATCACTTTGAGCACTGGTCTTTCCCTGCCTTCAACAGTCCGAATGTATGTATGTATGTATGTATGTATGTATGTATGTATGTATGTATGTATGTATGTATGTATGTATGTATGTATGTATGTACAGTGGTACCCTGGTTAATGAAATTAATCAGTTCTCCGGGACGCTTCATTTTACAAAAGTTCCATAATGCGAAGCACGGTTTCCCATAGGAATGCATGTAAAACCAATTAATCTGTTTCAGAGTTCAGAAAAAAGTAAAAAAAGTACACTTTAAAGCCAGAGCAGGAAAATCCTCCCCACCCACCCCCGCAATGCAGAATGCACAGGAAAAGGCATGCAAACAGCAAAAATCATCTCATCCCCCCCCCAATGCAATGCAATGCAGAACACACAGAAAAAGACATGGAAACGATGATGATCAGCTCATCCCTCCCCACAATGCAGAACACACAGAAAAAGGCATGGAAATGATGAAGATCAGCTCTCTCTCCAATGCAATGCAATGCAATGCAATGCAAAATGCACAGAAAAAGGCACGGAAATGACGAAGATCAACTCTCCCTCCACAGTGCAACGTAATGCAATGTAGAACACACAGAAAAAGGCATGGAAATGATAACGCTCAGCTCCCTACCTTTCCACCACTAGAGAAATGCACCCAAACATTCAAAAAAGTCCCCAAATGCACACAATGTATCGTGGGCACAGTACTTTTTTCACTATCCTTGATCATCCACCACAGGTCTTCCCATTCCCAACCCAATTGCCCAGCTTGTTACCTTGAGGATAAAGGTCAGAGTCATACTCATCAGCTCGGCGAGAGCCAATTTTAGTTAGTTAGTTAGCCTGAAAAAGAGTGGGGAGGTGTTGCATTTTGAAACACGATTATTTTTCCTAATTGAGTTTTTTTTATAACCCAAAAATTATGTAACCCATATGTGTGTGTGTGTGTGTGTGTGTGTGTGTGTGTGTGTGTGTGTGTGTGTGTGTGTGTGTGTTTGTAAAAGGTGATGCTAACAGCTATAGCTATTTTGAATTATCTCAAGGCCAATTGGCTACAGGGCTAAAACAAAAGTTGGGCATATTATGATGTAAGAATGGTACTGAAAATCAAGTACACGCCCAAAATACATTTAGAGCATATTTCAACATTGGAGACTTCCAAATTGGTAATACATATTCACATCCCAACATATTTGTGATGTCCTATTTTTATTAGGAAATGCAACAGGACAAAAGTCCCACAGCAATCTCAGAAATACCAAGCTAGCTACCGATATGATCAAACATGGTAACCCTCTATTTAGCCATGGAAATTTTCTGTTGGTAGGGTGACAGCAGCGCACCATTCTTTGAACATCTCAAATACCACAAAAACCCTATTAGGATTGGTTTGGTGAAATGTCAGGAAGAAAAACTTCAGGAAATGGCTAAACAGCCCAAAAAACTCACAACAGCTATCAGATCCCGGCTGTGAAAGCCTTTGAGAATACACCTATTAGGATTGTTGTAAACGGATAGTGAGCTGACAGCATATAATAACCAAACATCTATTTGAAGCACTCTAGTGCTTGTTCTCAATGAAATACATGGCTTGGAAACAGCACTGGTCCTTCTGCACAATGAACTTTTGTGGGAGACTAACGTGGGCAAAACTTCCCTGTTGGTCCTCCTTGACCTCTCAACAGTCTTTGAAATCATTGACCATGGTGTCCTCCTGGGGAGGGTCTCTGAGTTAAGGGTCAGGGGCTCCACCTTGGTGTGGTCCTTCTTGTGAGCGCAGCTGGTCCTCAGATATCTTCTACCCCTTGGACTCTAAACTGTGGAGCTGCAGACAGGTCAATCATTTCACCCATGCTATTTAACATTTATTTGAGACCACTGGGAGAGGTCATCAGAGGTTATGGAGCCTCCTGCCATCAGTATGCTGATGACAACCCAGTACTGCCACGGTGCCATGCTGGACTGGATGAGGGCAAACAGATTGAGATTGAACCTGGACAAAATGGAAGTCCTTGGGTGGGACCTCTTAGGCTGCTTTTACATGACCTCTAAAATCTGAGGCAAAGGGCTCCCAGATGTGGAGCTTAAAATTTCCCCACCAAGGTGCGGACTTTAAAAAAAATTAAATACGACCACGCCCACCTAAAATCCAGCCCAGCGCATTTTACAAGTACCTGGTCTCTGGAGGTAAACAATTTTCCAATGCGGATTATAAAGCTGTGGATGCCGGGCTCTCCTCGCCTTCTGTTTGATTTTTTTGTCCCCGCCGCCCCTTTAACAGCCTGGGATCCCTACGGGCTGCTCCGACGCAGAGGTGAGCGGAGGTGAGCCTGCATTCTTTTCTCCCTTTTTTTCTCCCTCCCCTCACCGCAGACAGGAGAATGGAGTGCGGAAGGGTGGGAACACAGGAAGCATAACAAACCCCCACGATCTCTGGTCCGAATCTAAGTTGCCAGCGGATTTTAGAGGCCATGTAAAAGTGCCCTTAGTGTTGGTGCATTGGAAAACTCCTTTGGGGGGGGGAGTCTGACTCTTCCCACAAAGGCTGAAGTGTGCAGTCTGGGGGTTTACTTGGACCCCACACTTACCATGGAAAACCAGGTGGCATCGGTGGTCCACTCCTTGCATTTCTGTGATGGATTGCCCAGCTGCATGCCTACTGGTACCTTGACACCAGGGCTCTCACCACATTGGCCCAAGCTCTCATAACCCCACAATTAGACTACTGCAGTGCTCTCTCCATGGAGCTGCCTATGAGGTTAATGCAGAAGCTACAGCAAATGCAAAATACAGCAGGCAAATTAACAGGGGTTAGATAGCGCCAACGTAGCAGTCCTACACTGGCCACCATGCACTGTTTTTGACAATAACATATAAAGCCCTAAAAGGTTTGGGGCCTTGTTATCTGTCAGAGTGGTTCCTCGCACAGAAAACTGCCAATGTCACTCACTCACCCTAGGTCAGGCACCTGAAGGAACTACACCAAGAGAAGTCTGGAAAATTGTAATGAAAAGCTGGGCCTTCTCAGTGGTCACTCCCCAGCTGTGGAACCACCTGCCCAGACATCTGCCTGCCCCCCCACCATGAATATTTAAATGCTTTTTTTAAAAAATGGCTTTTCAAACAACCTTTCCTTGAGTTCTGTTGATTAATTGGGACTCCCATAATACATCCATATCCACCTCTGTTTCCAGTATCTCTTCTTTTTCGTATTTTAATCTTTTTAACCTATTTCTACTTGCCCATTTTGTTTTTAGCTTTCAGTTTGCTGTTTTGTACTGATGATGTTTGCTTAATTATGCAGTCTGGTAGTTGAGTCATGGCAACTGGATTTCTTTTCTTGAGGGATCGAAACGTTTCACTGAGCAGCTTCATCAGTCTGAGGGAGGTTAGTGGTGAGTCCCCCATTTTATAGTTCACTTTGATTTCACACATGTCCTGGTCTGAACAGGCATTTGGGGGCATACTTAATGGATGCTGGGAAAGGTTGCATAGGTGGGACTATCACATACCCTAGGCCATTATCCACCTAACAAACCTATTCAGGCTACTGCCGACTTAATGAGCCTATTCAGGCCTTTGTTCAACTTATGAACCTATTCAGACCAAGGTGTGTGAAATCATGGTGAACTATCAAATGGATGACTCACCACTAACCTTCATTAGACTGACAAAGCTGCTTGGATGAGCAATGAAACGTTTCATTCTCTCAAGAGAAAGAAGTCCAGTTGCCATGACTCACCTGGATAACGGAGAATCTTCACAGACTTTATTATGCAGTCTTAGTACGTTTAATTTTTTAATTATTTCATGTATTTATTAATATTATTATGCTTATTTAATTATGTGTTCTTAGAGGTTTGAGGCCTCATTATCTGTCATAGCAACTCCTCCCACAGAGAACTGACAAAGTCACTCACTCATACCTGGCCATGTGCTTGTGGGTACCGACCCTGAGAGAGATCCAGAAATTTTTGTATTATTTCAGTTTTTGTATTATAGCAGTTAATTTTTGTATTAATTCAGTTATTTATTACTATGAATGCATAGTAATGTTTGTACAATGTTCAGATTGGCGTATAGGCTACATGGTGTAATACTGTATTTAAAAAATGTATTTAAAAACTAAATACTGTAATTAAAAACTGTAAACCACCCAGAGACTACTTGAAGTGGTATGGGGCGGTATATAAGCAGAACAGTTTATATAAATTCAATATATAAATAAATAAATCCCATTTTTGTTTTCATAAGAATAGCAAAACTTAGCATCTCTTGAGTTCCTTTTCCCCACAGATTGGAAAAGTCACTTTTTATACCTACTTTTCCAAAAACAAAAAAGCAAAAACCATTCAGCACGGCTGGTTTTTCAAACTCTGCATTTTCCACATGATTACCTCAATCCATAGAAGTAAAAAAAGTGGGTTGAGCCATTAGACCAGAAAAACAAATTCAAAAGTAGGCTAGGGTGTTTACCTCAGTAATAAGATATGCAATGTGGTGTAGTGAACAGAGTGATGAGTTAGAACTCAAGACAGCCATGTTTAAATTCCTACCTGATCATCAAAACTCACATAGCTGATGGTAGGAATGGGTAAAAAAACCCATTCTTTAGATAGGTATTATCTTGAAAGACCTGTTAAGGTCATTATTACCGTATATACTCGAGTATAAGTTGACCCAAATATAAGTCGGGGCCTCTAATTTAAACCTAAAAAACTGGGAAAATTTATTGACTCAAGTATAAGCCTAGGGTAGGAAATGCAGCAGGGCCTGGCTACTCCTCCTTTGTGAGCTGAGTGTGTGTGTGATGTTTAAAATGACTTTTAGCCACCAAGGCAAGTGCTTGAGTTGGTGGCTAAAAGTCATTTTAAACATTGTTTTAAAATGACTTTTAAAAAAATCATTTTAAACATGGGGGGAGTCAGGAGAAGTGGCGCACAATGTTTAAAATGACTTTTAGCCACCGACCCAAACTTGCCTCAGTGGCTAAAAGTATTGACCCGAATATAAGCCAAGGACCCCCTTTTCAGCCCAAAATTAGGGCTGAAAAACTAGGCTTATATTTGAGTATATACAGTAATTGGTTCTGACTTGACAGCACATAATGGACGCCCCCTGGATAACAGAGGTGCAAACTTGTTTAAAAGCATTCGCTGGGATGGCCCTGCTAAAGCCAATTCATAGTTGAGTATCTGTTCTCATCTGGGCTTCTTTCCATCACTGCCCAGCTGCCTCTCACTCTGAAATGTTTGGGAGTCCGCTAAAAGAACACAGATCATGGTTTATAATTAACACAATTAAAAATAGCAATTGAATAAACCGAATGCAGCAAACAGGGGCAGAGAGACTGTTGTGCAACTACCAGCCTTGAAGGAAACGCCGGAAGAGTGTCACCGTCTAAAAGAGTCAAGTGCAGGCAACGGAGCAGCTCCCCTCAAAAGGCAAGTCATTTTAAGCTTGGATGATAAGTTGATACCCACTGAATTCAATGCATGCATGGGGGAGTGCAGTGTCCATTAAGTGAGCCATTTGATCACGACTACAGCTGCACAGCATGATGTTGCTGCTGCTGCTGCTGCGGCTGCTTTTGCTGTTGTTGGGAACACAGATAAAGAAGGGATGGTAGAACTGCCAACTCTTCTTAATATGGATTGTGTACTGTATAAAACTTGTGGCTATGTGGTTGCCTGACTACCTGGAGGAAAAAAATATCAGAGGTATTTAAAGAATCTTATTTAAACACATACAGAGAAATCAAACCCTTTAATGAAGCTAAGATTTACTTTACTTTTAAGGCAATCAATTCCCACATGCAAATCCCAGAAGAGGAGAGATAAATTGGTGTACCTGTAAACTCCAAATGTCTTATTTCACCAACAAGAACGCCTCAGAACTTGAGGCTGCACAGATCTTTTGTTTTTTTTAGTATAAACTTGCCTCGTGTCAACTCAAGTGAAAGGACTGAATAATGTTGCCTGAGCAAGTTTGCTTCCATGTTTAAGAGCAGCGGGCAGAAAGAGGTTGTAGTAGGAGTGACGGGAGCCTTTGGCTGTGTCAACTCACAGAGGTGCCCTCATGTCAAAGAGGTTCAGGCATGAAAGAGGCTCTCTGAGCATCACTGGATGAAAAGATCAGGTCCTAGAAGGGAAAAAGAAAGACAGGTGGGGGCAAGGAGGTTACAAGTTGTAAAATGGTGAAGTTTCTCAGGAAATAGGCTTGCAAGTGTCCATTTATTTGGAAGAGCTAAGGCATGATGAAGAGACTAGAGTGAAAAGCCTGAAAGGGAAAAATGGAGGGGGGGAAACAGAGAAAGGGAAGCTATGAATTCAAAGCAAAGCAAATTGTTTGGCTTATATACTGCCCCATACCACTTTAAGTAGTCTCTGGGCATTTTACAGCTTTAATTAAAGTATGCAGGGTACACATTGCCCCCCCCCCCTGCCAGCAAGTTGGGTACTCATTTTACCAACCTAGGATGGAAGGTTGAGTCAACCGTGAGCCTGCTACCTGGGATTGAACCGCAGGTGGTGAGCACAGTTTTACCTGCAGTACAGGCATTTAACCACTGCGCCACGAGCCTCATTTTAATTCAGAAGGGAAGCTGATATTTATATTGGTTTGTAATGTCACATACCTAACCACAGTGCTTAAATATGCTAGTTTTACACTAATATTGATATTGACCCAGATGGTTTCAGAAGCAACTATTTTAGTTCTAAACATCGCTTTTTGCAAGTGAGCATTCACAAGCATATTCCTAAATGCCGGATCTAAGAGTCAGTTGGCCATTCAGCTTTTGAATTTCCAAAACTGAAGTTCAGATAAACAAATGTCATGCATGCAAAGCTGACATTTCAAGATCCAATTCTTTCTCCTTTTTGCACTGTTCCAGATGTTTTTGTGTTTGAGATGCATTGGGTTTGTGTGTGCATGTGAGAGAGACGGAATCTAAGAAATGTATATCGTAGCAAATATTTAGGCAGAATGTGGCTTACAGTGTCATTTTAAACAATTTTATTCAGAAGCCCAGCTAATTAGTCCCAAGCCATTTAAGACATTAAGGCTGCATGTCATTGACTCCATTGCCTTGGATGAAGGGCCTATTGAATGCAGTGAGGCTTGTCTCTGAGCATATGTGCCTTGCAAAATACTAGACGGGTCATAGGAAACACTTTGCTGAAATGAGGGGGAAGGAACTCAAGCCCTTACCCACAACCTATAGGTTCTGCTCCTATGGCACCTGACAATAGAAACAGGGCCATGTGGTATCTTAAAGACTAATATGGTCTATGTTATCCTAAGATTTTGTGGACTGTAGCTCACTTTCTCATGTGTTTTAGAAGACTTGGGCAAGGACAGAAGGAGGGAAAACAGGAGTCAGCAGTCTAACCTTTCAGATCTACTGAGATGAAATGAGGAAGAGACAAAAGGTGTTGTGTATGTTGAGAATGAAATTTGGCAGCCATGGAAAACAACTTCACAGACTTCACTGAGGAAAACAGATAAAGGTTTCTCTCTCTCTCTCTCTCTCTCTCTCACACACACACACACACACACACAGAGAGAGAGAGAGAGAGAGAGAGAGAGAGAGAGAGAGAGAGAGAGAGAGAGAGAGAGAGAGAGAGAGAGTCTCTTCTAGATAACATAGCCTAGACACAGTGATACAGACATCATGCTGCAGCTTTACCCCCGACTCTTACAGGAACAGGCAAAAGACATGTCTAATGCTATGGTAATTTGGACTAAGAAACCAGACCAAATTGTTGAGGTTGGTGTTGGTAGGACCTGCTTCCCTGAGCCCCATGTTGCCTGTGGCATCCAAGAACTTTCCAGTTCCTCTTCGTGCCCAGCAGCATAAGCAGTGTGCCAGTCAGCAGGCCAAAGAAAGGAGGAGGAAGTTCAGGCCAGTTGACTGGTTTTGAAGAGATCCATATCTTTCAAGCAGGAGGCGTGGCTTAGGGGAGGCAGACCGGAAACACAGCTCCACTCACAATAAGAACCATAATTATGTTGATTTAAGCATAATTGGAATCAATTTAGATCTTATCGTGCGCACAACACAAGGGCGAAATCAATTTATATGGGCTGCAAAGTGAGGTGTTTTCTTTTTTTTCAACTGGCTGGCAGGCACTTTCCAAAATATCTCACTTCCAAATCGATTCGATTCAGTGCAGTTTGGGGGCTGTGGATGCTGCTGCCTTTTTAATTGTTTGCCCATGTGGGTGGCAGGGGCAGTGACATTTTAAAAATCACGTCCTTGGTACATTCAGCATTACAACCAATGGGCTGTCCCCATCTCCAAGAAGCAGTATCCAGGAGAGTAGTGGCACAGGTCCAGTATTGTCTCCCTTCTTGCTGAACCTGCTGGAAGCCTCCTCACCCATTCCTATTTTTATAGCATTGACTGGTTAGGATCACCGCTCTGGTGTTCCCCCCACCGTTTTCAGAAACTATTATGATATCAGGTGGCAACTCTTAGCCTTGTGATGTCGTGATATAATATATGCCATAGGATGTGGTGATGGCATCTGGCCTGGATGCCTTCAAAGGGGAATTGGACAGATTCCTGGAGGAAAAGTCCATCACAGGTTACAAACCATGATGGAGATGTGTCATCTCCAGGCTTAAAACTGGGATACTTCAAGGAGCCAGATGCAGGAGAGTGGTATCAGAAGACAGATATCTAGCCTTGTGCGTTCCCAGACACATTTGGTGGGGCCACTGTGAGATACAGGAAGCCTTTGGCCTGATCCAGCATGGCTCTTCTTATGTTCTTATATATGACTCACTGTTTTGGAGGGGGGAAATAGCATCAAAAGAATGGTGTGCTCTACATTGGCCCTTGGTATAAAGAGAAAATGACTTGATTTCACTAGTTCTCCAATACAGCCACTGAACTCAGCTTAGCAATCCTATCAGTGTGGCATTCTGGGCAACTGCCCCGGTTGCCCACCCCAACAGCAGGTTCTTCTGGAAATTCAGACTCTATTGTTCCATAGGGCAGCCGTAGGAATCTCCTTTCTCAGTCTCTCATGGTATACCCATTTAAATCTGGAGCTCTCTGTCCTTTCTGTTCTTCTACCATTACCACCGCCATCTTGTTTCCGCTCTTTATTCTACTGCCGAAAGCAGAAGCTGTCAATCCCAGACCCACTTTGAGAGGCCGGTAATTATGATGTGCATCTGGTATTATGATCTTGGCTCCAGCAGGTGGAAGGCAGATTGCCACTGCAGCGATAAATCTGCAGCTCTGTTCTCCTGGTTTCTCATTCCCTTGATACCAAGCACTGGTGGCGGCTGTTTTGTCTTCAAATCGCAAACAGTTTTAATCGCTGCCACACAGAATCTTCTGGTAATTGTATACAGTGGAACCTTGACTTACGTCATTAATCCGTTCCAGAGGTCTAGACTTAAGTCAAACATGACTTAAGTCAAACAAACTTTTCCCATAGAAAGTAATGGGAAAGTGGATTAATCCGTTCCAGACGATGAAAAAGACCCCCGAAAACAGCAATTTGACTGTCTAACCAGACAGCAATAATTCATGCTGTACTATAAAAAAAATAAGACAGCATTGTGGGTTTACCCCCCCCTCACCACCTCCAGCATGAACCCACCCACGCACCCATCGTCCTGCCACAGCCAGCCTTGAGGGTGTATGAAAGCCCCACACACCCTTTCTAAGTCCCTGGCCTCCTCTCCCTTCAAGGTTTGCAAGGAGACAGGAGGACCCCCCAATTCAGAACACACACACACACACACACACACACACACACACACTTCCCTCGCCAAGTGGGCCAGGGGTGGTGAGGGGGGCTCCTCTCCGCGGCCCAGTTTCCCTGCCTGCTTGGAGAGGGGGGTGCACACCCCAAGACCCCCTCCTGCCTTCCCTCCGGCAGCAAACTGTCCTCTGCACATGCTGGGACACCCTCAGCAGAAGCAGTAGCAGCAGGAGGGGACGGAAGTGGAGGAGGTGGGGGGCTCTGTGGGATTCCCGAGGCTGGCCCTCCCAGGGGCCCTCTGCGGTGGCGGCGGTGCCCCCCTGCCCTTCCCCATCGGCCCCCCTTGCAGCTGCCCGGCGTCAAGGACTCACCGTTGTGGGTGGGAGGGAAGGGGGTGGGAGAGGGGAGCCCCGCACGCCCGAGCGAAGAGCGGCGGCGAGCCTGGGAGGTCGGGGCTGGGAGGGAAGGGGGTGGGAAAGGGGAGCCCCGCACGCTCAGGCAAAGAGCGGCAGCAAGCCTGGGAGGTCGGGGCCGGGAGGGAAAGGGGTGGGGGAAAGCCCGCACGAGTGGCGTGGGGCTTTTCCTGGCTCGCCTAGCTCCCGGGTGCTTTGCGCCGGCAGCGCCGACAAAGAAAAAAAAGTGGGAACCAGGGGGTGGGAGGGAAGCCCGCATGAGTGGCACAGGGCTTCCCCCGCCTTGCCCGCCTCCCGGATCTTCAGCGCCAGCGGCGCCGGCTTCAGAAGAGAGCTGGGGGTGGGGGGAAGGCTGTGCTAGCGGCTTCTCCCGGCTCGCCCGCCTCCTGGGTGCTTGGTGCCTGCAGGCACCAGCAAAGGAAGAGAGGCGGTGACGGGCAGAGGAAGCACCAGAGGTGCGCGGCTTCGACTGAGTGTGCCCGCCGCCCATGTGCGGTGGCAAAAGAAGAGAGGTGGGGCCCTGGGGAGGATTGGGGTGGGTGAGGAGGTGAAAGTGCACTTTGTGAAGAGGTCTTAGGGAAAAAAAGGCTTTTTATTTTTGCCTTTTCAGACCTCCGAAACGGATAAGCATAGATATGTAGCCCGGCTGCCCAATTCCGGGGCCTTACACCGGGGCTCCGAGACGTAACTCGGAGCCTGGGGCGTAAGTCAAACAGACCCCTAGTGGACGCAAGTCAAATATGACGCAAGTCAAGCGGGACGTAAGTCAAGGTTCTACTGTATCTGATACATAAAAGATCTGAGCAATTATTCACAGAAAGCAAAATGCAAGCACAGTGAAGGGAATCAAATGGCAGTTCATCCCCCCACCTTCTTCCCTCTCTAGAGAGGCAGACTGCTCCTGTTTTAAGGATTTATAGCAGCAAATGACTTAACCACAATGACAGAAACCAAATCAAGTTATTTTGACAATACAGCACAGGAATCGCTCCTTGTTACGTTCACTGTCCCATTATTCAGGTATGTGGAGAATTCCTGTAAATGCTGTGCTTTTCAATGCCCTTGGTCACTCAAGATATTGCTTAGCAGCACCCTTCCAAGCAGCCAATGCCATCCCCATTGCGTCACAGTGGTGGCCAGAGAATTTGATTACACTGGTCAGGGAGAAAGGCTGTTAAATTTGCCTCAGTTCAGAAGAAATATTTCTCATTGTGTGCAGTCCCTTTCTTTTTCTCTCTTTTTTTTAAAAAAAAATATACTTACACTGAAGGTCACAAGCCACCAGTTGCTGCCTTGGAAGAGTAAGTCTGTTGCTCACAAAATGTGTGGCAGGAACAGCAGCAAAACAGTCAGATGTCTTGGTCACAACAGAGTGGCTCCACTACAAATAGCTGTTTTCCCTGATGCATGGTGACCCTATGAGTGAGCACTCTCCAAAATGTGCCATTCCCAGTCGCCCTGCACACTCTTGCAGACTCATACCCATGGTCTCTTTTAGTGAGTCAGTCCATCTTATGTTTGGTCTTCCTCTTTTCCTGCCGTCTTCCACCTTTCCCAGCATTCGTGTGCTTTCCGGGGTATTCTGCTTTTTCATGACACAGCCTCAGAGTCAACATTTTTGTCTCCAGAAATGGCTCAGGCTTGAGTTCATCTAGGACCCCACTTGTTTGTCTTTCCTGCAATCCAGGGTATCCACAAAGCTTTCCTCTGGCACCACATTTCAAACAGTTTTTTTTCAAACCCATACATGGTGATCAGAAGCACAAGATGGACAATCTTGATCTTTCTCTCCTGTGACACTGAAGGATCTTTTCTGGTTTCAATTCCTTCAATTATACGGCTGTCAACATTAAAACCGTATAATTCTTCTGCAGTCATGATTTCTTAACATTCAGCTGCTGTCCTGCTAGGGCACTTTCTTCCTTCTCTTGCCCTAACAGCCATTTCAGTCTGCTCTCTGCCAGTAAGGTGGTGCCATCTGCAAATCTTTAATTATTGATGTTTCTTTCCCACCAGTTTTTTGCTCCTCCTTCATCTGAATCCAGTCCAGCTTCCTTTACGAGATCTTCTGCATACAGATTGCACAGATGAGGGGATAAATTGCACCCTTGCCTATAGAAAACCATGTCGTCTCTCCATATTCTGTCCCAATGGTAGCTTTTTGTTCAAAATGCAAGTGACGCATGAGAACAATCAAGTGCTGAGGTACGTACACCCATTTCTTCCAGAAAGGTTCAGCTACTCAGCTGGCAGGTGGGCACACGAGCACAGAAAGCAGTCTGGCTTCTGTGAAAGGAGTTAGGCCTGTTGTCTCTCAGGATGGCAGCAGCTTCTTTGTGACAAGGTAGGAAGGCAACAGGGGCCGTGGGAGGGAAGAAACAAGTTCAGCACTTCATTTTGTTTCAGCAGAACAGGAACCACACCACAAATCAAACCAGGTTGTGTTTTTTCTCCTGGTTCGTGGTTTGGTTTGTGCCCACCTCCACTTAAAACCAGTCCATCCAATTTAAAAAATATAATCACTCTGAAGCGCACACACATAGAAACTCCTTAGTATCCATGTAAAATCCCAGGGATCCAGGTGTCACAGTCATAAAGGTGTGATGGAAAAATGCATACTCCATCAATCATCATCATCATCATCATCATCATCATCATCATCATCATCATCATCATCATCATCATCATCTTTGATAAGGCTGCTAAAGACAAGCAATTTCCCCTTCAAGTCATCTACTGTCCTTTTGGCTTAACATTTCTCTCCATGGGAAGCCACAATAATACATGTTGTGTTCTCTATTGTTAACAACAGCCAGTAATGAATTTTATTTATTTATTTATTTATTTATTTGATTTCTATGCAGCAACCATATAGCACAAAGGTACTCTGGGCGGTTTACAACATGAACAAAAAATACATTGTACAAATTATACATTGAAAAATTATAAACAACACCAATCAATATCAATATAACATCAAATAGGAGCAAATAAATAAAAAGCCTATATACTGTATTAAGTTGAGATACATTCAGAGTGAAAGAAGAACTAATCAATATATGACAGAAAAATCTCCTTGAGACAGAAAAGAAATAGTAGCATATTTTTGTTTTAGGTAGCTGAAAAATCTGAGAAGGCCAACCTATAGAGCAGTGTTGGCGGACTGATGGCACGGGTACCAGAGGTGGCACTCGGAGCCCTTTCTGTGGGCACCCGACATCGCCCCATCACAGACACCTGTATTCAGATTAATTTGCTGTATTGGCACTTTGTGAAAAATTAGTGGGTTTTGAATCGCAGTCTGGGCACTCGGTCTCTAAAAGGTTTGCCATCACTGCTATAGAGCCATGTTTTCTGTAATTTCTTAAAGGCACGTAGCAAGGATAGCAGGCAAATCTCTGCTGGTTCCACAAGTAGGGTGCGACCACCGAGAAGGCCCAGTTCCAGGTTGGCACTTTCCAGAAATCCCTCCAGCATCCAGGTATCTAACAAAAGACAAATCTCAGAATTCTCTGCAGTGTTTTCTTGAAAGAGAAGTTGGTGTGTCAGGAAGCATTTGGGGCCTATTTACAGATAACTCTGCTACAAAATCAGCAAAGGAGAATTTAAGGAAATAAATATATTTTGGCTCTAAGGCAGTGTTTCTTAGCTATGGTTACGGCTGTTGTAATCCCACAATTGTGAAGGATACCAAGGTAAGGATGGCTTAAAGCCCAGGTCTGTGCTGGGCCCATCTGTTCCATGTGTATGTTTCAACCAGTCTTGTGGTGCTACATGCTGACCAACAGATTCACCAGGCAGCCTAAACCTCTCTTCCCCTACAATTCCTTAAAGAGTCTCATGGGTGCCTCTCTCCCACAACATTGCCTTGACTACCATATCCCGCAGTCCCATTTTCTCTCACACATTTCAGGCTTAATCATGAATTATGGCCATGGGAAGAAGCAAGATGAGATTTCATCTCTTGCACAGCATCTTTCAACCTGTACCGGGAGGATGAACTAGCTGATCCCCAGTCCCTCTGTGCTGGCTTGACCTTTGTGCTAATTTGATTGATCATTTTTAGTGCATTACACTCTAGCCCAGCCATCTCAACTCTGAAGGGCTGGATGCTAATGATTTATGGGAGACATCTGGGATTCCATGGGGCCGCATACAGATTGTGTCACTGCTATCTGAGAAGGCTCCATTGATCCCTCCCAATACTTAGCAAAGCAACAGAGTTTCAAATTCCAATCAGCTTCACTTTACAAACCCTAATTGAGACAGGTGGCTACCACCATTCTGGAGCTCAGGGTATCCTGTACTGCAGGAATAAAATCAGAAACAGCTGAGATGCCTTAGTCCCACCAACAGAGGTTCTTCACATTCTAGTATGAACTAACAACAGGGAGGGTAACTTTTCCCTCCTGTCCAATTGAGGAACACTATGGGCCTTTTTACACGACCCCAAAGATCCGCTGGCCCCTTAAATTCGGACCAGAGATCTTAGGGGTTTGTCGCTCTTCGTGCATCTCCACCCCTCCGTACTTCCTGGCTGCTGGCTGCGTGAGGGGAGGGAGGAAAAAAAGGGACAGAAGAATAAAGCCTTACCTCCCGGTGTTGGTGGACGCTGCTGGGGGAGCCCCGGTCACTTCCTGGTTCCTCTTAAAGGGGCAGGAGGCAAAAAACAAAAACAAAAAGAAGCGAGGAGAGCCCAGCACATCCGCATCAAATATTTTTCACCTCCCAAGAGCAGGTACAAGAAAAGTGCGCTGGGTCACGCTTAGGTGGGCGGGGTCGCACTTAATTGTCTGCAAACTCCGGAGCTGGTGGGGAAACATTTTTAAGCTCCGGAGCTTGCAGCCATTTGCAGCGGTGCTTAGGGGTCGTGTATAAACGCCCTATGAATGCCCCAATCAACTCTATGTCTAGGTCAAAGGTCGAAATTTGAACATGCTCACAGTGACATGGCAAAGCAATCCATCAGGAACAAACAGTCAGTAGTTGTTGAATTAGCTCTGTTATACCTCAAAATGCCTCTGAATAATGAGCACCATTTTCAGGCCAGTGAGTCACCTTTTCAGAAAAGCTAAACAAAATAATGTGTGTATAAAAGCTAGTTACACACACCAGTTTCACCAAATAGTCACTCAAGATGTAGTAGGCCCATAGGTTGCTAAAAAACCCTGACTTATTACTATTATTTCCTTGATGGGGTCCTACATTTCTTTCCAAGATACTGATAAATAAAGGAAGAACAAGGTTACTATTAGGATGACAGACAGGTAGATGAAAGCCAACCACTACTTAACCACCTTTACTATGTGTGACATTAATGTGTTGGTCCTACTGCTAATACCCTGTTTCCCTGAAAATAAGCCATCCCCTGAAAATAAGACCTACTTACAGTTTTGCCCCACACTGAAATATAAGGCATCCCCCAAAAATAAGGCCTCCCCCTAATAAGATAACAATAAATGTGTACCATATTTTTCTTCATGGAAAAATAAGACATCCCCTGAAAATAAGACCTAGTGCATCTTAGGGAGCAAAAATTAATATAAGACACTGTCTTATTTTCGTGGAAACACGGTATTTCCAAGCTGAAATTAAGGCTGAGAGACATTGGTAACCCTTGGATCAATAACTGAGCTTCATGTCTATGGAGATTATCAGCCATCCAAGTGACTGTGAAGATTCTCAGTCATCCAGGTGAGATTATCTGGTATTTGAGTCATGGCAACAGGACTTCTTTTCTTGTGGGATCGCAATGTTTTGCTGCTCATCCAAGTAGCTTCTTCATTCTGAGAAATGTTGGTGAAAAGCTTCCAATTTATGGTTCACCTTGGTTTCACCCCACCCTGGTCTGAATAGGCTCATTAGATGGACAATGCAAAGCAAAACAAAGTATTCTGCTTATATAACGCCCCATACCACTTCAAGTAGTCTCTGGGCAGTTTACAATTTTAATTACAGTGTGCAGGCTACACATTGCCCCCCAGCAAGCTGGGTACTCCTTTTACTTACCTCAGAAGGATGGAAAGCTGAGTCAACCATGAGCCTGCTACCTGGGATTGAACCCCCGTTTGTGAACACAGTTTTATCTGCAGTACAGGCATTTAACCACTGCACCACGAGGCTTGTTAGATGGACAATGGCAACCCTTCCCAACACCCATCAACTATCGGTCATTAGCAGTGGCCTTCCTGGCTTTACTTGGGGATTTTCACATGGACATCCAATAGAGAAATAACAGCCCCACTTCACCTAGGGTTGCAAGGGGAATGTATTTAGACATTACTTCCATTGCTTACTTCTGCAATTTTTCTGACCTTCACCTGTTTCTAGTTTAGCCACTGACCACTCTGATGGAAGGGGAAAGTGCTATGGAAGACAGATGCTTGTTAATTCAATACAGTATTCAACAACAGAATAGGCAAACACAAACTGGGCTTCTTTAAATATGTTAGAAGTAGAAAACCTGCCAGAGAACCAGTTGGCCCTCTGGATGGCGAGGGAGGAAAAGGGATGATTAAGGAGGACTTGGAAATTGCAGAGAAATTAAATGAGTTCTTTGCATCTGTCTTCACGACAGAAGACCTTGAGCAGATTCCGCTGCCTGAACGGCCCCTCTTGACTAAAGAATTAAATCAAATACAGGTTAAAAGAGAAGATGTTTTAGGACTAATTGATAAATTGAAGATTAACAAGTCCCCGGGCCCAGATGGCATCCACCCAAGGGTTATTAGGGAACTGAGAAATGAAATTGCAGATCTCTTAATGGTAATATGCAACTTGTCTCTTAAAACGGCCACAGTGCCGGGGGACTGGAGGATAGCAGATGTCACACCAATTTTTTAAAAAGGAAGGAGGGGGGACCCGGGAAACTACAGGCCAGTTAGCCTTACATCTGTCCCAGGGAAGATGGTGGAAAGCCTCATCCAAGAGAAAATCTTAAAACACATAGAAGAACAAACTTTGCTGAGAGAAAATCAGCATGGCTTCTGCAAGGGTAAGTCTTGTCTGACAAATCTTTTAGAATTTTTTGAAAAGGTCAGCAGGCATGTAGATTTGGGTGAACCGGTGGATATAGTCTATCTGGATTTTCAAAAGGCCTTTGACACAGTCCCTCACCAGAGGCTGCTGAGAAAATTGCACAGTCAGGGGATAAGAGGGCAGGTCCTCTTATGGATTGAGAACTGGTTGAGATCCAGGAAACAAAGAGTAGGTGTCAATGGGAAATGTTCACAATGGAGAGAGGTGAAAAGCGGTGTGCCCCAGGGCTCTGTCCTGGGACCGGTGCTTTTCCATCTGTTCATAAATGACCTGGAGACAGGGATAAGCAGTGAGGTGGCCAAGTTTGCAGATGACACAAAACTTTTCCGTGTGGTAAAAACCAGAGAAGATTGTGAAGAGCTCCAGAAGGATCTCACCAAACTGGGGGAATGGGCTACAAAATGGCAAATGCGTTTTAATGTAGCCAAATGTAAAGTAATGCATATTGGGGCAAAAAATCAAAACTTTATCTATCAACTCATGGGCTCTGAGTTATCCGTGATAGATCAGGAAAGAGATCTTGGTGTGTTGGTGGACAGCTCCATGAAGGTGTCTACCCAATGTGTGGCAGCGGTGAAGAAGGCCAATTCCATGCTAGGGATTATCAAAAAGGGGATTGAAAATAAAACAGCCAACATTATAATGCCATTATACAAAACAATAGTAAGGCCGCATCTGGAGTATTGTGTACAATTCTGGTCACCGCATCTCAAGAAAGACATAGTGGAACTGGAAAAGGTGCAGAAGAGAGCGACCAAAATGATTACTGGGCTGGGGCACCTCCCTTATGAAGAAAGGCTAAAACATTTGGGGCTCTTTAGTCTGGAAAAAAGGCGCCTGAGGGGGGATATGATTGAGACGTACAAAATAATGCAGGGCATGAGTAAAGTGGATAGAGGGAAGCTCTTTTCCCTCTCACAAAATACCAGAACTAGGGGACATGCACTCAAATTGAGGTCTGGGAGAGTAAGAACAGACAAAAGAAAATATTTTTCACCCAGCGCATTGTTAGTCTATCGAACTCCCTGCCACAGGATGTGGTGATGGCATCTGGCTTGGATGCCTTCAAAAGGGGATTGGACAGATTCCTGGAGGAAAAGTCCATCACGGGTTACAAACCATGATGAAGATGTGTAATCTCCAGGCTTAAAACCAGGGTACTTCAAGGGCCAGATGCAGGGGAGTGGTATCAGGAGACAGATATCTAGTCTCATGCGCTTCCAAAAGCATCTGGTGGGGCCACTGTGAGATACAGGAAGCTGGACTAGATGGGCCTTTGGCCTGATCCAGCATGGCTCTTCTTATGTTCTTATGTTCTTATGTTCTTATGGGCTATTTGCCATGGATCATGGATTTCAGTCAGAAATATAGACAGAAAGTCTCTAAAATACTTGAAGAGTCATGAAAAGTGGAAGGCCAAGTTTGATGTCTTCTTTCATGGTAGCTCCATAATGTATACAACATTTACCGTATATGTTTCAGGGAACTTATAAACAACATTAATTGAGTTGATGTGATATTAAACAAATTCAGACTTCAAGGTAAACTAGATTGCCATAATGCTTTGCTCCAAATGTGATGGGAAGGGATGGGACAGAATTGAACATTCCCTTTTCACTCACTGTCACTAGTGACATGTAAGTAGTAATTTAAAGGTGTTGTACATTCTTGTCTTTGAACATTGTATATTGAGTTAACACCCAAGGGACTGTGCATGGAAGATCTCAGGAAGAGATGTGCATTGCGATATTGTATTTAGTAGTACAGTGGTACCTTGTATAAAGGAATTAATTCGTTCCAAATGAAATTATGTTAAGCAAATTTTCCTTTATACAAATCCCCATAGGAATGCATTGAAAACGGAGTAATCCCGTTTTTATGTTGTACGGATTTTCCCCATAGGCGATTATGTTAAGCAAATTTCCCCTATCTCCGGAATTTTTATGTTGTACAAATTTTATGTTATACAAGCTGTTTGTTATACAAGGGTTCACTGCAATGTCCTTTGCCTTTCTACTGGCAAGGAATAAACACATCTCACTCACCCACCCCAAGAAAACCCAGCAAAACAATTTTTAGCAATTGCAGCTGATGTGTTAAAATCAATCCACCCCAAACTTCTCACCAAATCTGCGTTGGAGGACACAGTGTTTTGCTATCCTGCAGGTAGTTTGCCCCACTCGGCAGTTTCCAGTGCCTCCTTCATGGATTTACAGGGAGTCCAGACAATGATGCACTCAAATTGCAGCCCTCCCATGTTTCCCCATGGTTCTTTCCATCTTCTTTCATACTGGGGTGGGGTGGGTGGGTGGAAATCACACAATGCTCTTTACTTGTGCACCGTCGGGAAACTCTAAATCTGGAAGTGCACCGCCAGACTGTGTGGCTTTCTTGAAACTCCAGGTGCTAGCCGTGGTTAAGGAAACACTCCTCAAAATATTTTCCCGGAAACCTTCTTAAAATTGAAACTGGCCTACCCTTGGAGCAGTAATTCGACCGCACTTTCTAAATGGATTGGAGCCTAATCGAAACCCACTGGTTTTTACGACAGGTTCAGTTACCGAGTCCCCTCTGGCCGCCCGTTTGCTCTGCCAAATATTTCACCCTCTTCAAAGGAAACGCAGGCTCAAGAGCAGGGAGGGGTTAGGGTTGGGGAGAAGGGGGCTGCAATCACGGGGCCGCCAGTCTTTCCTTTTGCCTCGCCTGCCAAGAGCAAAAGCAGGCTTTGGGGGGGGGGGGGGAATCTCTCTTCCTCCAGATGATGACTTCAGCAACACCTAGCTGCAGAGGAGAAGGCAACTCCCTGGGCAGGTTTAAATGTTTGTGTTTCCCTGCAAATGCTGATGACATCATTGACACGCGAGGGCTTGAACTCCACTCTTGGCACACAAAGGCCCTTTGGGTGACTTTTTTTACACCGGGGGTTGCCGCTCATGATGGATATTTATGTAACGTTGCCTATAATTACAGGATTGTTAAATAAGGTCTAAAACGGGGCTGGTAATAAATTCTTAATAGACAGGGCTGCAGCGAGGCATGGCGCCCTCACTTGCTCTCCCATATATCACTCTCACACACATACGCACACATGGCTCAACCCAGGCGGCTCAACTCACCCGTAACATCTGGTACCAGGAAAGGCAAGACACAATATTTTGGAGTGTTTGGCAACACAGCAGGAAAGGAAAGTCTGGACAGCTCGTTGCTGAATTTGCCAGGATGGTGGCCCGAAACCTCAACTAAAAACATGGGTACAGGCACATGTTGATGCAAGAGCATCCTGCCAGTTGTGGAATTATCTGCTTCCTTTACATGCACAAAATGTATGATCAACTACAATGGCACCATTGTGCATGGATTGAAGAGTGGAAGGGAAAGAGAAGAGAAAGACAAGGGAGACATTTGAGGAGTGCCCAAATGGGGAAAAATTGAAGATAAAAGGAAAAGAAGAAGGGTTTAAACCCTTCTTATAAAAGACGAGAAATCAGGCATCAATCACGGTCATCTCACCAGCGATTGTTCACGGCCAACAGACCAAAATATTTCTGATCCAAATTCAGCAATGTCTGAGTCACAAAAAGTCAGTCGCAACTGTAATGACACAAAACACACACACACACACACACACACACACACACACACAGAGAGAGAGAGAGACAAGGATGGGGTGGGGTTTTGGGGGGGGATTTTCTAGAATACAAATGCCATGATTCTGCACCCTTACAGACATTTGACAAGCACCTGAATGTGATGCACTTAGGAGAAGGGTCAGACCCAGGAAGCTTTGAAGGGTTAGTGAAGCCTCTATCTGCCCAAGTTTCCTGTTGCCTCCCCGGTGTTTGCTGGGATGCTTTTTTTTCTGATCAGGAAGCTTGGGGCAGTGGAGTGGGACCAATGACACGCAGTGTCATTCAAAGACTGTTCTATCTTGTGGCACGACTGTTCCATCTAAATCCTAAAACTGCCCAAGTTCCCTATCCGTCAGGTGCAGATAACATCTGGAAGTGCCTTGCACAGATGGCTTTTGAGAAAGAATAAACAAATCAATGTGCAATAATAGCAACAGCTATCAATTATAAGACCTCACTTGAGTACTCTATAGTGAGGAAGAACTGCAAAGGATGGCCAATCACCATGATGTGGTGCTTGTGAGTTACTGTAAGTATCTAGCCAAATGCTGTTGGGGAAAAGCCAGGCTGAACCTAAACATGGATCTGAAAATGTGCTGGAGGAAGTTATTTTGGGGGACAATAATGCATCAAATCCCGAGCCAGCATGGCTACTCACTGTTATCAAGGGGATTCTGGCTATGGCATCCCAAAAAAGGAATTTTTTTAGAGCTCTGGTCTGAATCACCAAGGCAGTTGGTATATTGCAACAAGCATATGGGGCTGGACCATGACAAGAGGCTAGAAAAAGCAAAGAGCCTGGTGGGCAGTCCTACAGCAAGGCCAGTCAAAAGTATATAGCGAGGGGCAGATGGACAAACTCAAAAAATAAAAGGTTGCAGGTATCAGGGAAAAGGAAGACAATAGGTTATGGTACACCCAACAGACTTGAGTTTCCTGGTGCAAAATGTTTACTTGGCTAGCTAATAGGTTGCACATCTGCTTGATAAAGCTGGCCATCCTAGTAAAAACAGTCCATTCTAAGGGAACCCTTAGCATAATAAATAAATAAATAAATAAATAAATAAATAAATAAATAATATCTGTCAGGGGTAGCCAAGGAACTTGTTATTGAGAAGACTAGGTACTCTCACCTGTGAAGAATTCCCAGGATTTGGGGGAGGAAACCCCGACAATTAAACTGATACTTGCGTACCTTTAGACATATTCTGTTGGGAGCATTTGCCACAAGAGACACGGCACATATAGCCAGCGAAGACCAGGGCACTGAAATTTATTCTGGCCTTGCACCCCATTGCCTTTGGTCACCTTGTGCAAAATATGTGAAGCAGAATGCAAACTGCTGTTCACAGAGCCTTTTCCTAACCTGTTAGAACTTACTTCCAGCTGCTGGAGAGATTTTCTTACAAACAGTTGGCTGTTTGAGTAAGTTTGCATTCCCCAGAAACCAGCAGCAGCACAGCTTTCAAAGTCAGCCAGCTGGGCTTCACTCATTACTGTGAGTTAAGTCGTGCTCATTCTATTCCCACAGTACTCCCAATGAGCAATAAATTAGACAACCAAGTTTAAGCACTCACCTACCACTCCCAATAATGGTCACCAGGCATGCAATTGGGGGAGAGAAGTCATGATGGAAACACCTTTCCTAGAAATGTAAAGGCTTAACTCTTACTGAGTTGTGTCACAATTGTGTCTCTGAGGTACTCTGAGTTGCACATGACTGAACTCTCCTCCTTAGAATACAATTCCCTCACAAAGGACTTTCACGTAAGTCTTTTTCTGTAGGCAAGCACTGCAGGGAATTATTCTGAATGGAATAATCTTCTGTCCTATGACCCCCCGGCACAGGCACAGTTTGAAGTAGCATTAGCCCAGATAGAGGCTGAGCAATTCAGCATTAGGATGGCTAGCTTGAGCCCTAAGGCTCGAGATATTCAGATTCTTGTTCACAGATGTTGGACTGGAAATCTCAGGCAATGGGCTGTTGCCAATCTGGAAGCCCTATATTTTTGGGGTTTATCCCATGTGTTGGAAGCCTGTGACTTCCCAGATGCTCAGAATAAGCATGCCAGTCTGCTTTGTTACCTTGTATGTCTTAGAGCTGTTGATGGCCTTTGATTTCATCACAGACACTCCGCACTGCCCGTCACTCCTATACTGTTTGCAGTTGTTGCTGAATAATCAGCCATTGTTGCTACTGGTAGGATCATTGCCCCCTCCACAGATATAGATTACAAAACAGCATATCAGCCATAATGTATTTACTTAATGCTGGACACTAGTGAATCTGGACTCAAATGAACAAAGATGGTAAAATATATTTTGTCAGTTTTTTTGGGCTGTTTGGCCATGTTCTGGAAGTTTTATTTTCTGACGTTTTGCCAGACTCTATGGCTGGCCCCAGAGTCTGGCGAAACATCAGGAAGAAAAACTTCAAGAAAATGGCCAAACAGCCCCAAAAACTCACAACAACTATTAGATCCTGGCCGTGAAAGCCTTTGAGATTATAAAGATGGTAAAAGTTACTCTCTTTTTCTGAAACAGCCTATCTAGTTGAGATACTATGGACTGACATAAAATGGCACGGGGAGGGGGAATGGGTTGGTTTTTAAAAGATTCCATTCACGTTTTTTTCTTTTTCCACTTTCATGAGTGGAAACATAGTCCATGAGCCAATTGCTCACCAATGGTTTAGTATCAACACCTTCCAGTTTACAAAAGTTTCTGTTCTCTAGTAAGCCAGAGAATAGAATGTCTTCCTGTTTTATTGATAATAATGTGTGGCTGTTTTTTAATGTTTTAGTTGCTCTGTAGGAAAAAAAAATTAACTTTTGAGTGATCTGTACAAGATTTTTATGTTACCTACTCCTATTACCCACCATTTCATATAATACTCAATGGTTAGTTTTCATGTATTGGTTTATTTTCGGTCCACTGATATTACATAATGTTAGCCACCTCTGGCATTTTATGAAAGATTGAGGTACAAATATTGTAAATAAACAATAAGTCTGAGAACACATTGGCAAATGATGAAGCTGGCACTGCAATGGCACAATATCTTCTGCTGATTCCAGGCAGCAGTTGGTCTGCTCCATTCTGAAACAACAAAGGATACTGGATCAATTCCAGAGACGTCCATTATAAGCCCATTACAACCATCTAAGCTGGAGGTGTTCAAAGCAAAGATGTCTGGTGCAACATCTGACTTGTTGGAAGAGATGGAATTGATAAAGTGACTTTCTGAACACAGGTGCCATGTGCATTTTAATCAACTAAGATAGTTCCAAGAAAGACCCTAAATGCAGACTTGTTTTGTGAAGGACACTGCAGCTCTATCAAGAAGGGGCTGACCACCTCTGAAAGGATTATCAGAACACTTTACCAGCACAACAAACATACCTGGATTAAATGTTAGTTCATTCCCTCTAGCAATCAAGCTCCATATTAGACCCTGGGGCCTCCAACATTGGGTCAGATTTCCACTACCTCCCTGGGATTAGAAAATAGATCCTGCCTTTCCAGAATCCAATACCTTGGTGTATGGGGTTTGTCTTGAATTCAAGAGCAACACTTTTTATGCCAGGAATTTTAAAATGTTTGATGTTCTTAGCTGAGTAAATTTGACCCAAGGTGGGACTAAATCCAGTGCTTTGGCCATTACCCCATACTTGATCATGATGTCAAAGGACTCCCTGTTCTCTCATTTGTCTTTCAGAATGTCTTGGGATTCGCTACATGGGGATGACTTGCAGCGGCCTTCTATACGAGCAGCTTCAAGCCTCAGTTCCAGCAGACAAGGTGCCTATGAAACACCAGAACTGGGGGACCTCCAGCGCATGCTGTGGACACCTGTACCCTGCCGTGGCAATGTCAATGAAGTCTGGCCTAATCTCTACATTGGAGACTTGTAAGTAATGAGACGGCTGCACTGAACTGGAGTCTATAATAGAGATGGCCACGAAACAGAAAAATAGTGTTTTTGTTTTGTTTCTGTAGTAGTTTCATTTTGTTTCATTTGTAACAAATATTTAGTTTCATTACAAAGCCAAATGAAATGAAACAAAACGCTATGCTCCCTTGGGTCCTAAAGGACCAAAATGGCATGGGAGCTTCCTCAAGTGATTCTAGGTAAGCCCCTAAAATTTGGAAAAGTCTAGGAGTCAGGGGGCTGAGTTATTAAGCTCCAAAGGGGGTGCCCCTAGGAAATAAGCATTTTGTAATTATGGGAAGCGCTTGAGGAAGCTCCCCCCATGGGGAGCTTCCACAAGCACTTAATGATTATTTCCTGGGGTCACCCCCTTTGGAGCTTAATAACTCAGCCTCCTGACTCCCAAACCTTTCCAAATTTCAGGAGCTTACCCAGAATTGCTTGAGGAAGGTAACCCTGCGATCATAGCCATTTCCATGCCGAAACATGGCTGTGATTTGTATTTTCGAGTACATACATTATGCAGTTTTAGTGCCTGCAATCACATTTTGTGTACTCAA
This sequence comes from Phrynocephalus guinanensis, assembly GCA_037367245.1. Classification (NCBI taxonomy): domain Eukaryota; kingdom Metazoa; phylum Chordata; class Lepidosauria; order Squamata; family Agamidae; genus Phrynocephalus; species Phrynocephalus guinanensis. Next base: position 17,335,742 of record CM074735.1, on the reverse strand, counting down.
ATATAGTGATTACAGCCAGTATCAGTTCGGCATCAGCACCAAAACCACAGGGTTAGCTTCCTCAAGCAATTCTAGGTAAGCCTCCGAAATTTGGAAAGGTTTGGGAGTCAGGGGGATGAGTTATTAAGCTCCAAAGGGGGCACCAGTAGAGTGTGCAGTGCATGCACCAGCAATTTAGGGGTTAATAGGGGTTAAGCTGCTGGTTAAATTAACTCCTAAATTGCTGGCACATGGTGTAGACACTCTTTCAGTTAGCTACCGACACCCCCTTTGGAGCTTAATACCTCAGCCCCCTGACCCACAAACCTTATCAAATTTGGGGGGCTTACAGGGAAGAGCTTGAGCTCTCCTGCCATTGATTCCTCTAGGACAGTGATGGCGAACCTTTTAGAGACTGAGTGCCCAAACTGCAATTCAAAACCCACATTTTTCCCAAAGTGCCAATACAGTAATTTAACCTGAATACAGGTGGCTGTGAGTGTCGGGTGCCCACAGAAAGTGCTCCGAGTGCCACCTTTGGCACCCGTGCCATAGGTTCGCCATCACTGCTCTAGGATGAATCATTTCATTCTAGAGGGGGAAACTGCATTCCGTTACAAAATGAAACACGTCCTACTGTTTTGTTTCATAACAAAGTAATTTGTTAACAAAACAATGAAACAGCATTTTGTTTTTCATTTTGTGCCTATCTCTAGTCCATAATGCCGCTGAGGGACACAGCTTTTCCACACTAGACTGACAGGCTAGAGCAGAATTGGCATTTACTGATAAGCAAGATCTTCTTAGGTGCCCTGCTCTAAAAAGTGTTGGTGTTGGGCCATCAGAAACCCACCTCTAGTTCCTGGGATGAACCAACCAAGAAGTGTGTATAAAAGAAAACTGCTTTGGGATATGAAGTGAAGTATATGTTTCTGTCTGCAAGCACCAAGGGGCAGCCCCATGGCCATGGATCCCCTCAACTGAAGATGTCTAGACTGCAAGTGGAGGCAGAACAGAATTTGAGCTAGTTCTCTTGATGTGGCATGAGAGTTTTGGTGCAGAGCGGAGTAGAGTAGCATGCCTCACAAGAGAAGAAGTTTCCTGGTACATACTGATTGTATTCTGGCTTAAATTCCCTACCCTTTCTCCTATCCCAAACTGATCCTGGTGGTCAGGAGAGCAGGAAATTGGTAAGTATTGCTACAGACATCTTAAAATCCTCTCCATAGACAGCGGTTCTATAACCGGGGTGGGCAACTGTAGCCCTCCCAATGTTTTGGAAGTAGATAAACTCCATGGGATCTGAAAGGGATTAGAGGTTTAGTAGTCCCTCTATTCATTGGGATCTCCACAGGGTGCTCTCAGTCCTCTACTCACCATGAAGCTCAGGCATTCCCTCTTTTTCAAGCTAATGGCTATCCATTCAGACAAAGACGTGCCAAGCCACATGTGTGTGTTCTGAAACTCCTGTAAAGACCTGGAAATTTGGGCTATAGCTACTAAAACTCTAGGGGAATCCATGGTGAAATATGGGCACTGTAGTGGGAAATAAATCTGGAAGTCCGTGCCTATTTACTATAATTGGAGTATGCCATTAAGTCGCATCCAACATGTGGTGAAACCAACAGGATTTTCATGGGTTGTAAGATATTTAAGGGGTGTCATTTTATTCAGTGCCATCAACCAGGGAGTTCCAAAGGCCAACCAGAGACTTGAACCTGGGTCTCCTAAGTTGTGCTCTGTTAACCATTAAGCCATGATGGCTCTCTGGTATACTGTTACAGGGTGTGATTTCTGCTGGAGCATTGCTTGCCTTATCTAGTTCATAAAATGCTCTGAATGTTTTTCAGTGCTCCTAGAATTTTCATGGATTGATTGCATTCAATGTTAAGAACTTGTTGAAAATGAGACTGTAACAATTCTGTGGCTGAAATCCCATTGCTTAGCATAATAACTAGTCAAATTAGAGTAGCCCACTGACCCAGTGGAGATCCCCCATAGGTTCCATTGATCCAGATGGGCCTCCTCTAGTTATAAACTACTGTAGCGTAGAAAGTCACACGTGGAACAGGCCTATTTGAATTAATGGAACTTATAATGATAACTTACTATGCTAAGCAACAGGATTTCAGCCAATAAATATAGTATTTGAAATAAAACCACCAGCTCCAGCATTAGAACAAATCCCAGACAGACCAACCACCATATTGAGTGGTTGCCTGAAAACAATTAGATAGTGTTGCAAGAAGGTTGTTATTTTTCAGCCGTTGAAAATGGAACAAGGGTTCCTAGCCTTTACAAAAGGCTTTCCTATCATTACTGAACAGTTCTCAGCTACTAAACAGAAGGAGCATTGACTTCTAAATAGCAAGTTCAAAAGATGACGTGTCGAGGTTCAATATATGGGGCTTACTCAAACTAAAGATATTTTGTGTGGCCTTTAAGAGCAAGGTAAGGTACATGTAATACCATGATAAATACAATCCACCCCGCCCTCTTTTTGGCAGATACATTGCCCGGGACATTGAACAGCTTCGCCGAATGGGTATCACCCATATAGTGAATGCTGCCGCTGGAAGATTCCACATTGACACTGGGCCCAAATTCTACAAAGACCTGCCTCTGGATTATTATGGAATTGAAGCAGATGATGACCCCAAGTTTGATCTCAGTATCTACTTCCAGCCAACTGCTAAATATATAAGAGCAGCGCTGAACTCCCCCAGAGGTAAACGTGACGGGGCAGGGGAATACCAGTTATCTCAGTGTATATTACTAACATCCGCCTGATATACGGGGTAATCACAAAGCTATCACTGTGTGTGGATATATGTTCAGAGGTTATCTGAGGATGTTAAATGGGTGCACATCCCTCTCTCTTACTCACACGCTTGTCTATAACACAAGAAAAATCCATTACAATACACTCACACACAAAAGTTCACATGCATTAAACACAGCTGTTGTGCACCCACTTTCCCTTCCTTAGCTGTCCCTGCCAGCTTGCCTTGCCCTTCTGTTCAGCAACATTAGCCCGGAGTAAAACACATTGTTGTTGTTTTAAATAAGGATAGGCGCCTTACGAAAAACAACATGCTATTTTATAGTTTCATAAGGTCTCAAAATGTTTTGAAATGCGCTGGGTTCAGACCTCTGGCCTTTTGTTGAATAAGGAGCTCAGTGACAGCCCAGTGAGTGCAAGATAATCAACCAAGCCAGACTTTATTACTTGGATCAGTCTGTCTCTTATGGGCATTCTGAATGCTTGAGAAAGCTGGACTCACCCCCTTCTGAGGCTCGTGGTACAGAGACTTGTCCAGTTCATGCAATTGGGTCTTCTCTTTCCAGTCTATTCTTTTCTCACCCACTTCCCTCATAACCTTTAGGGTTGAAAAAAAGCCTTCTTCTGGCTGTAGCAGAAGGCTTTAGTTGGGCTTCTCTTCTTATCACTATCTCAAATCCATTAAAGCAAAACCTGAAATACCGAAATACCAAATTGAAAAGAACTTTGTTATCAGTATTTAACTACACCCCCAGTGCTGAGGTTGACAAAGAATCTCCACATTTGCTTCTCATCTCACTCTATGAAATAAATTTCTGCCTGGATGTCTCCACTGGTTCCTTCTTATACAGCTATATTTAGGGTTGGACTCAGGTTTCCTCTCGTGCTACTGAGAGGAGACGGCGCACAACCCCCCCCCCAGGCGAATCTGTTCCCCTTGACCCAGCTTACTCACACTAAGCAGGTGCCTATGATGTCATTGTTCACTATTTCTTTTGGAAACAGAGGCTGCCTCCTAGGAGAGGGTGGGTAGGAAATAAAAATCAGTTGCCACAATCTGTTAAGAAAAGAACAGGTGCCGTGTCCTTATCTACTTAGCCTAAAACATCTCCCAACAGGAGTCAGGGCTATTGCTAAACATTATTTGTGGGAAAACTGGGACCTCTCCCACTGCTCTCCCTGCCTCCCCTGCCTCAGAAAAGGATGATCAGTGATAACGAGCGCAAAGCCTCGGTTCGTTGCGTGAATATTTTTGACTAGGGAAATATGCACACACATTTTGACACTTGTGTCTTTCAGCAAGATGGCTGGCAAAGCCGCATAACTATCACCTTTTGTATTCTCAGAAATGTGGGAGCCAGCAGTTGCCTGGTTTCTTGTCCTAATAGTACTAGTAGCATGACCTGAGCCCTCCTGGATGCCTAGTAGAGCCTCATTCCTTCAGGCCTGTCCCTTTTCCAACATTCCATGGTATAATTCTGAGCCACATAGGCATCATGACTTCCAACATCGATTCAGAGTTCCCTACCCTGCTCGTGCTTGAGAAAGTAATCTGGAAATCCCAAAAGCTCATGCATAATTTTGTGCAAAAATCCTGTAGGTTTATATAAGGATACTGACCAGGCACGGTCCCCCCACTCAAAGGCTGGCTCAGCCCACTGAAGTGCATAATGGGGCAGATAGGAAAGTCTGCTGGAAGTGTGACAGAGGGTTGTAAGGACACACAAAGGAGAGCAAGGCAAGTTCTCTAGGCCCACAATGATGCACTGACAAATAACAAGGCAGAAGTTCTTTCAAAAAGGGCTTTCTTGCGCTCTAATAAAGTTTGTTGCTTTCTTTTAAAAATACTTATTTTATCTTGTGAAATAGAGCATTTATAATTAGGAAATTTTGGAGCACTGGGGAATGAACAGTAAATCAAGAATGGAGTTTTATTTCAACTAAACTTAATATTGTACTCCAACAGGTTAATAAAAGTGTGTTGCAAACACTGTGTGCCTCTGCCTTCAACCAGTTGCAATGAATGAAATCCACTATCAGTGAGGGAACTGGATAAATATACAATATGTTCATGTTTATTGGTAACCCTTAAGATTAGAACAGATCAACAGGTGAACTTTGACATCTACTGTTACATAAAGCAAAGCAATGCAAAGCCAAGTGTGGTGCTTCTATACCACCCCACAGCAATTAAAGTACTCTCTGGCCAGTGTTACAAATAATGATACAGGCTACACATTGCCCCCACCAGCAGCACCAGCATGCTGGGTGCTCATTTTACAGACTTTGGAATGATGGAAGGCTGAATGAACCTTGAGCCTGCTACCTGGAATTGAACCCCAGGTCTTGAACACAATTATAGCCGCAGTACAGCACGTTTGACCAGTGCACATCGAGGACCATGGCAGAATGTGTCACTTTTGCCCATAAAAGTCCAAGGGTGTTTGTTTGTTGTTATGAAAGGCCGTTTGCCTCGGCAAAGCTCAGAACACGAAGAAAATAAAATGAAAACAGGATTAGGGCATACTACAGAGATTTCCCCCTGACTGTCCTATTTATCATGATTCACTGGCAAGTCTCAATACATACCCAGTCTCTCAGCATGGTTTATCGTGTGCAGGATACATATAACGAACACTTCTTTCTCCCCAATTTGCAGGGAAAGTATTGGTTCACTGTGCCATGGGCATCAGCCGCTCAGCAACCCTGGTGCTTGCCTTCTTGATGATATGTGAAAACAAGACTCTTGTGGATGCCCTCAAGACGGTGCGGGAGCATAGGGGGGTCTGTCCAAACACCGGATTCCTCAGCCAACTTCGAGATCTTGACATCCGGCTGGCGAGCGAAAGGGGGAGAGCAAGAAGGGATCCCTTGAAACTTTAGTTGGAGGCTCCTGGCACTGCGGATCCAGTTTAAGAGAGAAGTCAGGAAGACGAGATCCTTCTGGGGTACCCGACCTCTTGCGTCCCTGCTACCAAATGTTTCTGGGAAGTGAAATTTATTTTTTAAAAAAACAGTTATGTATTTCTTTGATGTCAATAACTCGTTTGAGATTAAAGGACTGCCAGAAACTTGGCATGCCTACCCTGATTGATGTATGGACAGGTGAGATCTCTCGCGAAAGGGGCCATAATTCAAGGAACCATATAAAATGAAAGGGAGTAAAAGGCTGCATTGATTTGTCAGGGAATAAAAGTACAAAGCTTCCGACAGAGCTTAGGTGAAGCGCCATTGAGAATTTCACAGTTCAGCAAGGAGGGAGCTGGTATACTGATGTGGGGAAAATTAAATGTAGAAAGGGAATCCGTGTGAAAGTAGAAACTGAAGAAGAGTTTTTAAGTGTTTAGAGTGCTGGACGGGAACTTGAACTTGGGTTCAAATCCCTAAGCCATCAAAGACACGGCATGGCCTCTGGTCACTCTCTCAGATGGACCTCCTTTGCCAACTTGTGGGGAGGACAAAAAACAGACAGGTCCACCTGAGTTCAAGAGAGGAAAGGTGGGTTATGAATGTATTTTATTTATTTATTATTAGACTTTTATACCACACCATCTAGCATGGGCCACCAGTGAATATATGTAAGAAATGATTATGTAAAATAAATAAATTGTTTAGTCTGAACTGGAACACTGGCCTACAAATGGTGGATTGGGAAACACAGATAACTGTCTCTCTGTCTAAATGGATCACACTGCCGCCATCATTCTCACAGCTGTATTTTTAATTTTAGGAGGTATGTGTATTTTTTCCTGCAGAATTAATAGCAGACGGGGCGGCAAGGGGGGCTGTTTATTTGTTCTTTTCTGCTCTTTCTGTAAGGATCTTATAAAGGCATATGTGTTTTGATCTTGCATTCACAACCCCGCAATTTAGGTCAGCTCACCAGAGAGGTTGTATGCAGAGCTGACAAGTGCCCCGTTTTAGCTGGGACACTACTGGTTTTCAAGCTTTGTTCCACCACCGCCCTAGAACATTTATTTTCCCAGAAATGTCCCGGGGCGGCAACGGTTGTCAGCAGTAGAAGGGGAATGAGGTGGTGTGGCTGTGGCTCCGTGGGGTGGGAGAGGAAAATGAGCGGTGTGTGTGTGTGTGTGTGTGTGTGTGTGTGTGTGTGTGTGTGTGTGTGTGTGTGTGTGCAGCATTTGTGGGGTGGGTGGGCATGCTTGCAGACGCATTTGCACGCGTGTGGGCGGTCGTTGGGGTGTCTGTGTTTGTGATTCCGCACACACACATCACACCTCTCTCCTCCCGTCCCAGCAGGCGCTGGGACAAACTTGGCAGGTAAAGTTGTATGGTTGCCTAGCTCAGCCAGTGATCGTCATGGTGACTGAATACAGGCCCAATAGATCCACATCTAGCACTTTAACTACCACACCAAACGGGCTTTAGCCTGAGGGGATTGTACAGCCAGGAAAAGCCAAAATCATCTCCTCGACTGCCACTGCCACCATCTCTGAAACAGTCTCACAAGGTTGCTGATAGGTCGAACAACAGCCTGGGAATCCCCACTGGTAGATCTCTCACCATGTTTAGTTTGGCACTCAGGGTCTCTGTATTTGCTAGCACCCGGAAGGATTACAAGCAAAACTCTTGCTTTGTTAGCTCCCCCCACTGATTTCCTGAGCTTCAGTGAATTTTGTCTCTGAATCAAAAGTTGGCAACCGTAGTGGAACATCAAGCATACCTGCCTTGCTGCTTCCTGCCCCTCAAGACCATCTGAACCCCCCTCTTCATGTGGACTTAATGAGTTAAGTACCAGAATGGGCTCTGTAATCTCCTCACTTGGCTCAAGATGAGACTGATTCATTACCTCACTTCCCGTCAGCAAATAAAGCCCTCTGGAGTGATGGCCAAATAGATAAATAATAAAGCACAGACATTTTTACAATGCTATGGCTTAGCTTTCCCCAGCCTGGTGCTCTCACATATGTTGCCTGTTGCGTGGGAATGTGAGGAGGCTTCCCTGTCTACTTCTATAGGAGCATTTAGGCTGGGCCTGCTTCAGTTGAACAGGTTAAGTGGGAATTAGCCGTAGTGTAAAGCACAGAGGAACAGACAAGAAGAGCTGGGACTAAAGGTATGTTTTGTATTACAGTTCCCAGAACGTCTGAAGCTCCAGTCCAAAACCACACATCTGTAGGCCTCTAGTTGGAAGCTTCCTTGCCCATGTTCTCTAGTTTCCTTTCTTTCAGCCAAGTTTACAGTCTTTCTTAGAGCCTCGACAAAATGAGGTGTTTGGGGGGGGGGGCAACCTACAGGAGGAGGGAAGAGTTTAACACCCTTCTCCTATCCCGCCACCCTTTCCAAATCCACCCTTATAATATGGTCCTGTCAAATTCATAAATAGCCTCTCTGTGGGCAGATGGGAGGTCAGATGGCTTGCAACTACCAAGCAAGGAGCAAAAAGTCAAAGCTGAGTTAGATAAAATTGCCAGCCAGTTTGCAATAATGCACTCATTACCTGGTGATTAGGAGAGTGATTTAACACAGCTGGCTTTCTCTGGGCTTTGCACCAGCAGTCGGAGAAGCCTCTTTAAATGAGCTCACTGTGCAAAATGGATCTGGAGGTCTCTCAGAGAGAATAAATATTATAAATTTGGAGCTCCCCACTATGCATGACACACTGAGGTCAAGGGTCGCAGTGACTATTCACAGCATGTAAATTATCTCAAGTGAATTTGTATTTCTTCTGTGTGCAGTTTCTGACTTCTATGTGGTAAGTTTTTTCTCTCACACAACACATGCCTTTTGCAAAATCACCCTCTACAAAAGCCACCCTCTACAAAATTATTTTTTCACTTTTAAATGTAACAATAAATTCATCACATTAAAATAGTATTTATTCATACATCCATGTACAGTGTTAGATTTATACATCACCTTTCTGTCAATTATTCAGCAGCCAGATTGAGACAATCATGTTTTGTCTTAATCTACTGAGGGATGTTTGAAGCTCCTGCCTTAATTTGCATAAAACCCAACTTCCTGTTTCAGCCCACTGAGGAATATATGGCTCCTATATTCTGAACTAGCCAAAATGTTTACCATCATTGTCTTGACTGTACAAAACAGAGCCTAATTGGAGCTATCTTGGGGCCTTTTTACACGACCCCTAAGATCCGCTGGCCACTTAAATTCGGACCAGAAATCTTAGGGGTTCCTCGCTCTTCCTCTGTCCCCACCCCCGTCCGCACTTCCTGGTTGCTGGCTGCCTGAGGGAGGGAGAAAAAAGAAAGAAAAGAATGCCTTCTTACCTCCGTTTTGTTCCGGGCAGCATTCAGATCTCTTAAAGGGGCGGGGCGCAAAAAAAGAACAAACGGAAGCCAGGAGAGCCCCGGACTCACTATCCTTACACCGGATCAAATATTTGTCACCTCCAAAAAGCAGGTACAAGAAAACTGCTGTTTGGTCTTGCTAAAGTGGGCGGGGTCACACTTAATTGTCTGCAAAGTCCGGAGCTGGTGGGTAAACATTTTTAAGGTCCGGACCTTGCAGCCATTTGCAGCGGAGCTTAGGGGTCGTGTATAAACGCCCTTGGTTTCATAGTTATGAGGAAGGGCTATGTTGCAGGTGTCAACCCAGCAAAAAAATATTGTGAATGTTTTCCAGTCTGGAAACATTTCAAAATTAAACAACCAAAAGAAAGCTAATTCATATATTGTACATACTGAAAACACTTCATACAAACTGTACAAGTTTGTATGATATCCATTTACGTGATAGATAAATGTTCTACTACAAGTGACAGTCAGGAACATCCCCTTCCATGGCAGCTTCCAACCCAAATGCATCTGCATTTCTCCATTCTTCCTGCTCTCTTCATTCCATTTGGATAGAACTGTCCAGGTCTAGATATTTCATTGGACAGTGTTCTCTGATACTATGGCCTCCAAATAGGGATAGGCACCATACGAAAAATGACACACTGTTTCTTCATTCTGTAAGGTTCTGAAACATTTTGAAATGAAATGAAATTGCAAACAGTGTGTCATCAAGAACTGGAACAAAATGATGTTTTCGGTTTGGGAGGCCCATTTTTACAAACTATATGCAAATAAGGAGCCACCTGCCTTCCGTCTAGAGCATATTAAAATAAACCTACCAGCCTGGCCTCCAGTTTCAGTAGCTGAAATAACTGATCTGGCATCCCAGCTCAAATCAGGGAAAGCCCCAGGGTGTGATGGCATTCCTCCAGAGCTCATAAAAAGAAACATAAATTGATGGGCCCCAATTCTGGCAAACCTCTTTACGTATATAGACCAGAATGCCCACATCTCTTCAGACTGGAATACAGCTATTATTATTCTAATTTACAAGAAGGGCAAAAAGAATAATCCCGCAAATTACCACCCAATCAGTTTAGTAACTATTGCCAGCAAACTATATGCAAGACACCTTTATTGGAAACTACTTAGCTGGCTGGAATCGGAAAACATCCTGGCTGAGGAACAAGCTGGCTTCAAAACTGGAAAATCTATCATGGACCAAGCCGTGATTCTACATCATCTAGTTGAAAAATATACTGGTAAAAGTAAAGGATCTCTATTCGGAGCATTCATTGATCTTAAATCTGCCTTTGACTCCATCTCAAGAAATAAACTGTGGTGCAAATTAGAGGCCTCTACAATTGATCGGCACCTCTTATTGCTCATCTATAAACTTCATGAAAATACCAATATGAAAATTAGATGCAATCAGGAAGGTCACCTATCTGACAAAGTTCCCACACATAACGGAGTTACGCAGGGATGTATATTGGCACCACTATTATTTAATTTTTATATTAACTCAATGGTTGCGGCCCTTAGTCAGGCAGATTTCCATCCCCCGAAGCTAGCAAACAGAAACCTCTCGGTGTTGCTGTATGCTGACGATGCGGTGATACTGCAGACACCTATTGGTCTGAAGAGGGCGTTGCGCACCCTGACACACTACACTCAAGAGAATAATCTTCAAATTAACTATGAGAAAACCAAGATTATGGTATTTGCAAAAAGACCAAAACTCTACAAATGGGTAGTAAACAGCCACAAAACTGAACAAACCAAAGTCTTCAGATATCTAGGCACCGTTTTCCAAACAAATGGCTCTCGTAGGGCGCATGCTAACTATGTTGCCCAAGCAGGACAGAGATCAGCCTCTGCAATCCTAAAATTTTTCTACACCAAGGGTGGGCAGTATATCCCCGCAGCCTTGAATGTATTCCAAGCCAAATCCATCAGCCAACTCCTTTACGGTGCACAGTTAGGTCCCTATCCTTCTTTTACTCCTATTGAAAGGGTCCAGTCAAGATTTCTGAGAGCAATCCTCCAGGTACCACGTTGTGTCACCCATGCAGCTTTGCGGCTGGAGGTTGGGCTCCTGAAAGTCGAAGCAAGGTTTTGGATAACCATTTTTAGATTTTGGTTGAAGTTATCCTTCTTTCCAAGAGGCCTAACCACACTAATTCTACAGGACAACCATATATCAAGTTGGACGAAAGCACTGTCTGCCAAACTCAGAATGTATGGATTCTCAGAGGACTGTCTAATCCAAATGGGCTATGATGCAGCAAACCAAATGCTTAAACAACGTATTATGGAGGTTGAGAGGCAGCATGACCTGGGGTCTACTTCAAATAACATCTCTTTGGATAAAGCACTACTGCCCTTGAAACCAGCCACTTATCTCTTCATGCTACCAATTAAAAAACATCACAGAGCCTATACCCTTGCCCGCTTAAATGCATTACCATCTGCAGTATTGTAAGGGAAGTTTAAGAAAACTCCATATTCTCAAAGCAAATGCCCCTGTAATTCAGGTGCAATAGAAACTGTTGTCATATTTAAGCACAATGAAATTCTCAGAGATGCCTTTGGGGTCCCCTGAGAAACTTCCCAAAACATTCCTTGTTGGGCCAGGATAAAATAATTCATTTCCAGGACATTTAAAAGAGCCAAACACACAATTCAGGTTGAATCTCCCTGAATTGACAGTTTATCCCTACTGTGGTCATGACTCATGGGGTGACGGCCACAGATCGCCATCTCCAACCCCCGGGGACACCCCTTTACTCTCAAAGCTACCTCCATTGCCCCTCTATCTATATGAACCCTGGCTTTTAGCCATAGATAGCCCCCCCTTCCCTCTAGGAAGCTTACCTCCATCATATCCATTTGCCTACACTGGCCCAGGCCTCCAACCCCAGCCAACCTCACTCCCCCCTCTCTCTCTTTTCTCCCCTCTCCCTTCCATTCTTCCTCCCTCCTGTTCTCCTCCCTTTAGCCCATCTTCCCTGGGTGTGCTTCAAACTTGCTCCTACTCTGTCCTGTGGCTTCTATACCTATATAATCTGGGGCAAGGGGGTTATGGCAAAGGAAGAAGACATCATGGTGACTCCACGAGGCGATCACATCTTCCAGAAGCAGACTCCATTCCTCATCAAAATTCCAACACATCTCCTCTGCAGCTGCTTCCCGGATTAAGACCCAGCCTGGGGCTTCTCATTGTCACAACAACACATCTCTCAATAACTGTCTAGCAGCCCAAGGGCTTATCCCATTGACTCTCCAGCACCCCATTGACTTTAATATTGACTCTCTCCGGCCCCCTATTGACTTTTCAATCTTCCCAAGTTTACCTAGACCCAAGGACAATACCCTGTTCCCCTTTTTCATTGTCACCTCTTGATAGCCCAATTAAAGGACAGATTTGGCTCAGTCACACCTGGGCAGGTATCCGGTTCCAGCTCATTAGAAACACCCCCAGACTGCCCAGGACCTCCCCTGGACAGGCTCCTGGACTACACCGATTGGACATCCTGGAAGACCATCCCCTCGCCCACCCCTGGGAGGCGCCGCTCGGTGGGAGGGAAAGGGGGTACTAATAAAATGTGGTTTTCTTTGTCTTTGGCGCGGAACACCTCTGCACTGTCCTGGTTGGGGTGTTGGCCTGCTGTCTTTTATTGAGCTCAATAAAACCAGTATTTCTCCTTGGATCTCTCTCCTGCTGGACTCTTTATTGGGAATTCTGAGGCCCAGCAGCATACAGCAGGAATAGCCTGCTGCAGACTCAACACTATAACCCATGTTCTCCTCTCTTGCCAGTTTTACTCTGATATCTGAAGAAGTCTCATTGAATCCCAATTAAAATTATTCCCTGGGCGTTCTGAGGCATTTTATACCCTCTTACTTCTATCAAGACAAAATTCAGACACTTTGCCTAATGTGGCAAAAATTGTTAGCTGCTGCTATTAAAATCCGGGAGTGGAAGGTTTTATCAAAATAAGGACAGAACCCTTAACTATCAGTGGGATTTTTCCTCTCCTCTCGCCTCTCTTCCCTTCTTGCTCCCCTTTAAATTAAGATGTGAGTGAGAGGTGTTTACTTTTTCTGTTAGGCCATTGTAACTTTGTACCTAATTCTCTTAGAAATGTAGTATGTTTTAACTTGTTTTTGTATATAATATTTGAATGTTGGCCTACGGCCGTATTAAAGATTTCGTATTCGTATTTTCGGTTCAGAGGAACTGAACAGAGGAGCCACTGTCGGATCTCACTTTATGCAAGGGTCTTCAGCGAGATCCTGCAGCTTTTTCCCTGCTCGATTCTCGCCCCCACCAGCCAGCTGGTTTTGACAGCTTGAACTGTCAAAAACAGCTAGGTGGTGGTGGGGAGAACCGGAGAGTGGAGGAGGGAGGCTTTTGAATTTCCCACCCCAAAAGTCTCCCTACTCTGTTCTGCAGTTCACAGCAGGTCTGAGAGGGCGAGCTCTGATGTTAGTGCTCGCCTTCTCAGACCCCTGCTGTGTCGGAAGCCATGGGGATTCTATAGGATTCCCCACACAGCAGAGATCTGAGAAGGCAAGTGCTGATTGCTGTGGGTTTATTTGGTTTTTTTGTGTGGGGGGGTTTTTGTGGGGGGGCAGGTCAGGATGTAGAGATAGGGAGCACCAAGACCAAGAGCATGGAAGCTAAGCTCTGTGTAGAAGGGATCCTTTCTGGCTGATAGATAAACCTTTTCTTATTATTTTAACTTTTTCTCCCCACTACTTTTCTCCAGTGTCTTTATGGAACTGATGTAAAACACAGAGTACACATATATTGTCTTTTTACCCTAAAGCAGAACTTTGTCCACAGAACTTGAGTCATCTCTCCATTTTTTTCTTAGCTTCAAGTATCTCCTCATATAACTCTTCACAATGTGTCCAAAGCATGTCCTGTGCCTCTCTTTGGCCAGGTAACTTTTGCAATTAGTTTGAATAGCCACGCTGGTTCCCCCACCCTCCCTTCAGTCATGGTAGTCCTTCATCGACAGCTGCCTTGCATTTCCAATCCATGGAGTACTCTGTGTGTCTACTGTGGAGAATGCACTCCTTTTGTTGCTTTTCATTCCATGTGTTCCAGAGATAGCTTTGCTTTTGAAGCATGCCTATCAGCACCATGCTTTGGTATTAAGAGGTGGTCATACATAGAATACTGCAATACTTGATGAAATCACTTGCAATTTTTCAGGGCCCATGAATATGCATATAAATATGCATATGAATGTGAATGAATATGCACCATTTGGATGTATGTCAATCAGAGGTCTCAGGTCCAAGATCCTTTGCTAAGTAACATTCCCTCCCAAATCCCTATGCTTTTTGTAACACATAATATTGATTGTAAGTATTGGTTAACAAAATTGATCCATAACACTCAGGTGGCCAAACTGACCTAGGATGTCAGAGACCCTGTACATCACTGTATTGTTCAGTATCTTGAACACCATTGTAAGGTGTTCAAAGTATTGAAGGGTACTCTCCTTTCCACCAATAACTTCACACTGAAGACATCCTGCACACATTGTATCTACACACTGTCTGCTTGAATAGGGCAATCCATTGTTTGAATCATGAGTTAGTGGGTCTTTCCAATTACCTTAATCTAGAAAATGAATCAAGGAGCAAAATGTAAGTTATGAAGAAGCTGAGGTTCAGATCTCATCTCTCTTGGCACTGAGTCCCAGCCCTTGGGGCCAGCTACTGAGAAGAGGTTCCCCCATGTCTCTAGCAACTCTGCCTTTGAAGGTGGCAGGACTGGGAGAAGGTCCTCTCCCACATATCTGAAAACCGGTTCAAATGTAACCCCACATATAGTGTATTAAGTGTGATATGACCAAAACAAGGATAACTGTTTCCAGATCAGACTGTTTATGAAAGATAATGCTCAGGTCACTGAAGAAAACTATGTACCAAGAAGGAAGGCTGCCTGACTCCAAATTATGAGGTCTGCATTCTCTCCCGGTCCTGTTCTCAAACCTCCTATGGTGTCCACTGGTTCCAAAGGGAGATAGAGGAGCAGAGCTGGGTGGCATCTATATACCTACTCCAAAGCTTCGTAGTAACAACCTTGTAATACCCCTATGGCACAAATACAAGATTTAGTTTGTAAAATGGCTTCTCTTGTGGTAAGAAAGGGAATGGGACATTTAAAGAACTAGCATCTTGATTTATCCCATGAAATACTTAAGAGGAATGAATGCCTCGATATAAGAGTCTCGTATAATTCTGTGCTTCAGGCAGTGGCTGTTTATCAGGGAACACTTATGTTTACCCTTCCTGCCTGATACAGTGCCTCTGAATGCAGAGGCCTATTTAGCTTTCAGAAGTAATAGCTATCAATATGCTCAGTCGCTATAAATGTGTCTGATTCAATGGATTAATCAGCATCGTGTTAAAGTCAGGCATACAGTTTACAAGCCTTCCAACCGAACTGAGAAGAAATTGTAGTACGGTATAAACATTTCCTTCTTCCCTCTCCAGTTTAGGCTACTGAGATGAGTAACTTAGCAGAGGAAAAGAAGGGTAATTGTTAATATTAGGCAATGTGTCAACCTTCTCACTGTTTGTTACATAAAATTTAACCAAGTGATGCCTGAACCCATGGTTCAGAACAGGAAACAAGACAGAATTTACTTTTAATCTCACCTGCAGTGGCAGAACAGGAATGTGTGAGTGTCTTCCCCTGATTTGTGTTTTGTTTGTTAGTTTTGCATCAATTACAAATAATGTAAAGAAAGAAACTTTTGACTGTTTGTCTCTGGAGACACCCCATCACCCCATCAGGTGAAGAGGCAACAAAAAAAAAATGCTACAGTTTTAAATGCATCCCACAAAATCAGTCACCACTCACCAGTCATGACAATGTCCTCTCCGTGAGTTAGTGGTTAGATTTGACTTCTGACTACTACTATTGCCACTTTGTTATTCTGTACTAACTTTCTCTTGGCCTTTTGCTCTGTGTTCATCTTGCGTCAGCCCCGGGTACTAGATATACGCCTATATGTTTGCAGGTGGTCTTGCTGGTCTTCTTTGTACTGTTGGAGGCTGTTTCAGCAGCAAGGAAGAAATGAAAGAATAGCATGGGATCTTGAACATCACACCAAAATATGCCCTAAGCTCTGGTGGTACCACACACTACTGATTCCTTTTCTTCATCATCTCAAACCCCCATGATTCAAAATCAGCTTAAACATGTCTGTGTGAATTCCAGTTAAGAACCCAAATCCAGATCTGATGGCCATTCTTTAATAGGCATGGTAGTTTCATTAGAGTCCACTTTCTGTCAATTTGAATTATTTCATTTGTGATTTAGAATTTAATTTGAACCCCCGGCCTGGCAACACACCTTTCTAGTCAACATTTCACTGAATGTTGAAGATGATTCTAGAAGCAATGGTGTCAGGGACTTAAACAGGTCCATCTAGATCAGTGATTATCAACCTGTGGGTCCCCAGATGTTCCTGGACTGCAACTCCCAGAAGCCTCCACCACTCACTGTGCTAGAAGGGATTTCTGGGAGTTGCAGTCCAGGTACATCTGGGGACCCACAGGTTGAGAACCACTGATCTAGATGTTGTTCAGAGCTGGTATGCAGTTTTCTAATACTGTATGAGTCTCCTTCCCTCTGGTCAGACTTGATACCAGTGATACACACACTGAACCTTGCGGACATCTTAGTAGCTTTTAGACCCTAGAGTACTTGTTGCCAACCTTCCTAATGCTGCCACCCTTTAATACAGTTCCTCATGTTGTGGTGACCCCCTTCCCTGCTTGGAAGAGGCCACAAGCTCCCTTTGGCAGGCCACTGCCACAGGTGTCATAGAGAACTTCCCTCTACAGCAGTGTTCCCCAACCCCCGGTCCGCGGACCGGTGCCGGTCCGTGAACCAATCGGCACCGGGCCGCCCAGGAGCCGCCTCACCCCCTTGTTTTGCCCGCCCCATCCCGGCCAGCTGCCCGCCTGCGCTTGGCCCGTCCCGTCCCCCCGGCTGGCCTCCTCTGCGGCGCCTCCTCCTCCTCCTCTTCTCTCCCGCGGGCAGCCAATGGAAGAAGAAGGCTGGAGGAGCACAGGAGGAGCTACCGCCTTTGCCTTTGCCTTTGCCTCCCTCCTCCGCCCGGCGGCGGCGGCGGCGCATCCTCCTCCTCCTCCTCCTCCTCTTCGTCCGCCCTCCTCCTTCTCCTCCTCCTCGCCCTCCAGCAGCAGCAGCCACGACGGCGGCGGCGGATCAGGCGCGAAGGCGCCCAGGCAGTCTCTGCGCGCCGGGCCGGGAAGATGAATTAACTTCCTTCCCGAGCCGGTGGACGGGGGGGGGAGCGGCCGGCTGGAAAGCACCCGGCGATCGCCGACGCCACGCCGGGGAAGGCGAGCAACGAGAGGGGATGGCGGCTGGCGGAAGACTCCGGACGGGCCCGGGCACAGAGCGCGCAGCGGCGGCGGCGGGGGGGGAGGCTTTCCCAGTTGCCAGCCTTTGGGTTGGGAAGAAAGGAGGGAGAGAGAGAGAGGCCCGGGGGGATCATTGCGTTCTTCTCCGAAGCGCCATCGCCCCCCCTCACCCGAAAGCGGCCAGTTGATGGGACTCGTGGGCTCGGAGGGGAAGCAGGAAGGCCACCTTCACACACACCCCCGGCGGCCCCCCCGCTCTCCCTTCCCCGAGGTCGCTGGACTGCACGTGGAAGGGGCGAGGGCGTGCTGGAGCCGGCCTTCCTTTTCCCTCCTCTCTTCCCTTCCCTTCCCTTCCCTTCCCCCTGCCTGCCTGCGTTCCCTCCCGTCCGATGCTTGCCGCCTGGGGCCCCGGGGGTGGGTGCTTCTTCCCTAAAGCTCCTCTGGGGATGTCTTTGGACCCGGGCGGCGGCAGGGGAACTGCCGGGGGGGGGCGCCGGAGATCCGTCCCCTCTTGCGAAAAGGAACGGCGCCCGGGGCACGGAGTGGGTGGGTGGGGGGGAGACTCCAAAAGAGACCCACCGGGTGTCGGATCTCCGTTGGGTGGGTGGGTGGGGCAACGGGGGGGTGGGAGGAGAAATCGAGTGGAGATGGATAAATAAAATACATCACTTTATATTCATTTTTTGGTGTAGCTGTATTTTATTATGAAGGCATGTTTAAATACAATTAAATTAAAATTATTAAATCAAAACAAGCGGGCCAGGGAAAAATTATCAAACATTTACCGGTCCGCGGCGATAAAAAGGTTGGGGAGCACTGCTCTACAGCACCCTCAGCCAATTGCAGCCTCCAGTGCCACTGACTGACATCCCCTCCAACCTATCAAGCTGTAACTCACTCTTCCCCATTTCTCCCCTTCCTCCTCCAGACCCAAGCCGTTTATGCCTTTTTCTCCACTGGCTCATGGCAACCCCTGTGAAATGGTCATTTGACACCCCCCCAAAGGGGTCCTGACCCTCTTGGGAACCACTGCTCTAGAGCAGTGTTTTTCAACCTTTTTTGGGCCAAGGCACACTTGTTTCATGAAAAAAATCACGAGGCACACCACCATTAGAAAATGTTAAAAAATGCATAGGAATGCATTGAAACTGGATTTAATCCGTTCCAATGCAGCGTTAGGTTTTTTTGGGTGACGGGGCGGGGCGGGCGGCGGACCCCGTGCAGGTGCCAGGTAAGGGTTCCCCTCCCCGGCTCACCCTCCCCTCCGTGTCTGCCGCCCCTCCTCTCCCCTCCCTCCTTCCCTCTTTCCCCGGGTGGCCGCAGGTATTCGGGCAGAGGTGGCCGCGGGGGTGGGGGGAGGGAGTGGGGTGCGCTGCTTGGCCTGGGGCGGAAGCTGCCTTGGGTCCCTTTCCAAGGAGAAAGGTGGGGTAAAAATACTCTAAAATAAATAAATAAATAAATTTGTGTTGGGGAGGGATGGCATTGCGGGGGGGGCAGAAAACAGACCCCCCCCCTAGACCCACCCAAAATGCTCACCCCATTTTAAATAAGAATACACGTACAATGTTTTCTTGAAAGCATGACCATCATGGTGACTTACATTGATATAGCACTAGAATTTCTGGCTTATTTACTTTGATGGTTGGGTACTTCTCTTCTAGTTCATAATAAAGATCCCTTGGTATCCTTAGAACTGGGGTGAAAGACTTCTGCCTGATTCTGTCACATACCACACGAGTCTCCACTGGAAGCTGCTTTCTCCACTGATGCAAAAGGCAAACCAGCCATAGCTTTGCAGCTTCATTCATTCATTCCGTCCTTCGGAATGCTGGCGCGCCTTCCCCCACCCCACCCCCACCCCAGTCGCCCGCCCCTCCTCCAACCATTCATGGCACATCCGGCTGTCCAAGCATCTTCTCCCCCCTCCCCACCCCCAATCCGTTGTTTCCCACTGCCTGGGTCCCCTTCACTTCACCCGCACCAAGGGGGTGCATGTGTGTGTGTGTGTGTGTGTGTGTGTGTGTGTGTGTGTGTGTGTGTTCTGCTTATATACCGCCCCATACCACTTCAAGTAGTCTCTGGGTGGTCGGCGGCGAGATTTTTGGCTGCTCCGGACGTGCGGTTTGTCTGCTCCAGCCGGCGCCCCCCCACCCCTTTTGAGGCTCCTTTGCCTTACTGGGGGAGGGCTCCCGGCTCCGTCCGCGCAGCCGAGGATCAGGGCCTTGCCCAGCGAGGCGAGCGGCGGCGGCGGACCGGCCGTGACCGGCAGCAGCAGCAGCGAGGCTTGCGGCCTTGCCGCGCTCTGGCCGTCTCTCTTTGACAGGCCGCCTACCAGCTGGGCTCTCCAATTGGAGCCCTGATAAGGGCTTCGGCAGCGGGAGCGGCTTCGGCCGCGGCAGCGGGAGCGGCCTGGGAGGAGGAGGCGGCTTCTTCTTTCTGGACGCCCCGCCTTCCTCCGGCTCCCCGGCGCCGCGGCACACCAGCCAACATCTCACGGCACAGTAATGTGCCGCGGAACACCGGTTGAAAAACACTGCTCTAGAGGTATCCACAAAAATGTTTAAGCACATATGACTTCATACAAATATTTGCAAAAAAAAATTTTTTTTCATAGTCTTCTATGATTGTTTAACAGATCATTTCCTCCCAGGAGAAGGGACATCTTTGCATTTAATGTTTTCCAACCACCTCTAGCTAGGAATTACTCACTCAGGCAATTGGTTGCTACTTGCTAATTCTGACACAATGTTCCAGAGAACATCTGCTTCCGCTTGAGCTCTTTCAACTTTCAGATGTGAAAAACAGAAGTGTCTTTTCATTCCCTGTCTTCCGCTCGCAACTAGCAACTACTTATGATTGGCAACAAATTATTGTTGTGCTGGACATTCATATTATGGTGGTGTATCCTGTTATTTTTGGATCTTCATTAGCATCTAGAGAGCCACCCCTTATCTCTCTCAAGGCATTTGTAGTATAGCTATACAGTATAGTGCAAGGAGCTAATATCTGAAAAAGAGAACCAAACCACATAAACACACACGCACTTAAACACACACACTTACACTCCACTTAAACACACATGCACACACACACTCTCTCCTTATTCTATTGTTTTAAATTCAGAATCATTGTTTCACCATCTGCTCTTTGTATGCAACCACCTGTGCTAAAACAATATTTTATTATCCCATGGAGATTTCCAAGTATTATTATTATGATCATTATTTAATTCTCATGGAAGATTTGGATTTAAATTCATTTTCTCACTCCACTCAGGTGTGTGTGTGTGTGTTGGGGGGGGTAAGAATGTGGTTCTCAGGCCTATTAAGAAAAAAAATTATTTCTCAAGGGACTGTTGTAAACATATTCATTCAGCCTTTGGATAGATTCCCACTCTGGGCTTCACATCACATCCTACCCTGAGAATCAAAATGGGGTTGGTCAAACCAGCTGTAGACCTTTAAGGGTTTTGTCATCCAGGTTCTTAGTCCTTCCAGACCCTTTGGAAAACAGCTGTAAAGGGAGGAAGAAAAAGACCGCAATGGTAGGTTCTACGCCTGATGTTCACAGGCAAAGCTGGCCCTGGTACAGTTACCACCATGGGTAAAGTGTGTCTTGAGCGTGCACAGGGCACACACATGTGTAATGAGCTTTGCAAGGTCCTCCAGAGAGTTTATTATGGGTTTTGGGCAGGTGTGATGTTGCAACCCTGGTGAGCACCATAGGCAAGAAATTATTGCACGCACAGACTATGTGTGAGGTTTCTCTGCTGCAGCTCTTCCTTGCACAACGAAAAAGTGATTTTTTAAAAAAATTACATGAAGATATGCAACAAGGGACTGGGTTGTGCTGCCCTGGAGTCCCTCATCCAAATTCCAAACGCTCTTTGCCAGAGCTTCTCTTTGCTATGTGAGATTGAGTCTCATCGGTCTCCAGGTGATGACTTTGCTGCAGGCCTTTTTCATTATTAACTCGTGAAGGGTTCCCCCGTTAAGGCCCTGGCCTCATACCTCTCTCTTTTACCCCTTTCCCTTTGATCCCATTAAAAGTGGCTCTCCTTAGGTAGCATGCACTTCCTTGCTATCAAGACTCTTTCCCTGGCATGCCTGGAGTTCTTTCTGACCCATGAACACTCCACCTCTTTTGCTACCAAACCATCCTTTCAAGCTCTTCCCGTTCTTGATCTCCTTAGAACAAACCTTGACATTGACCCATTTGGCCTTGGCCAATCCTAAGCCTAGAGCTGCCTAGATGTCCTAAGCACATCCGATCTCGCCTGATTTTGGAAGCTAAGCAGGGTCGGCCCTGGTTAGTACTTGGATGGGAGACCTCCAGGGAATACCAGACGCTGTAGGTGCCTGGAGTAGGAACTGGCAAGCCACTCCAGTACTTCTGCCAAGAAAACTCCATGGACATGGAGTCACAAAGGGTCGGTCACGACTGTAACAACACAACACACACAATCCTAAGCCTGCCTAACCCGTTTTGCTTTTGTTTCTGCCCAGATTAAAAAGAAAACTGTTCCACAGCTAGGCATCAGTTCTTATTTGATGTCACTGAAACCAAAAGGCGAGTGGAGTTTTGCTTCAGGTTGTCAGAAGGATTTGCAGTAATCACTTGCAGACAGAGTAGATGTACAAACATGTCCCCCTTCTGGACAAAGCAAAACATATTAACAGGCTTTTCCTCAATAATACTCTCACATCTTGGTTCTAATCTGTTTAAGCAAATTGCAAACAGGGACCTTTGATGTATCTGCCAGCCAAAGAAATCCATTTCTTGTTAGTGGATGGAACTGCAAGCATCTCCCCTCTTTGTGTGTGGATGATTATTACAACTTCAAAGCCCTGACAGCAATGTTTGGTTCTTTGAAATCCCCAGCAGATCATATGTCTTTAGGCCATTCTTATTAACAGCAGTACATGAATGCTATCTCCTCACACAGTTCTGCTCGCTTTCCCAATAAAATCAGACTTTCTCTCTGCCTTGGCCAAAGGAAGGGGTGTGTTGGAAGTAAAACACATCAGTGTGTGCAACAAGTAACCTGAACCAGAAGCAGGCAAGGGAACAACAGACAGACAGACAGACAGACAGACAGACAGACAGACAGACAGACAGACGATAGATAGATAGATAGATAGATAGATAGATAGATAGATAGATAGATAAATAGATAGATAGATAGATAGATAGATAGATAGATAGATAGATAGATAGATAGACTTGGCTACCTGTTCTCTTCTTTGGTCTTCCCTAGGTGCCCATTGAGTTCTATGTGAAATAGAAATAGTCCTCTGCTTGTAATTTAAATGGAAAATGTTAAGAGCACATATAGCAATTCTGTTCTTTTGCTAGAATCATTACATAAACTCTAGACACTTTTTTAAAAAAAAAAGAGCTGCAGGCTTGTTGTGTGCTCTTTAATAATCCTGATGCAGAGAGCCAGCCAAACAGACATAAGAAATCTGTCCCCTTTCCTCAAAACCTTTCAGCAAAGACCAGAGTTTTTCTGAACTAGGGTTTATTTTGTGGTATATGACTGGAATATCACTGTTATAGCTAGTCTTTTTAGCAGGAATGCCATGCCTAAAAAGAACAAGCTACAGCATAGGTCATTAATTCTTCTTTAATTTTATTATGAAGAAGGTGAGGCAGGGTTGATAAGCCCAATAGGTCCATTATCAACTTCTGTTCTGTTGGGAAGAGGTTCCACCTGAACTCGGCAGCACTAAGTAGAAAATGCAGGAGGTGAACTACCACCTATAGGCTATGTGTATCCTCTGACATGCCAGATTTTGCTGCCACTACCCCATTGGTTCTCAATCTGTGGGTACCCAGATGTTGTTGGACAGCATCTCCCAGAAATCTTCATCACTAGCTGAGCTATCCAGGATTTCTGGGAGTTGTAGTCCAGGAACATCTGGGGACCCACAGGTTTAGAACAACTGCACTAACTTATCTGACCTTTGCCAACTTGTAAGGCTCCCACAATGGCTTCCTTCTCCTCCACCAATGTGTGGTTCCATGTCCAGCAATCCGGATGTTGCGTCATGGCAATGGGACTTCTTTTCTTGTGAGATCAAAACATTTCACTACTCATCCAAGTAGCTTTATCAGAGACTGACAAAGCCCCTGTGAGTGCATAGTGAAGCATTTTGATCTCACAATAAAACAAGTCCCATTGCCATGACTCAACTTCCAGATAAGCTCACCTGGATGACTGAGAATCTTCACAGACACACCCAGCAATTGCTCAAGTGTCTGTGGATCATTAAAAATCATCCTGATGCAGAGAGCCAGCCAAACAGACAAATTACAGCCCTGATCCATATGCTCCCCTACAAGTTCTTATTCACAATGCCCCTGCGGGTGAACAACTCCTCCAGTCCTGCCACCCCCATTCCAAATGGGAACAGGTCTATAGTGGGGTGTCTGAGAGTAAAAACTACCAGAGCATTTGATCAGAGATCATCCATGTCACATCTGGTTTTCATGATTCCTGCAAAGCCAGAAGGCTTAGGCTCCACAGGGTTGGTCAGTAGAGATGGGCATTTTGTTTTGGAAGGGGACGGAACCCAGTCCCATCTTCCAGAACAAAATCAACCACAGCCAATCAGGAGCTGTGCAAGGACATGCATCATCCAGCCTTCCAGTCTGATTGGCCAGCATCAGGGAGAGGGAATGATGACACATTGGAGGCTGCTTCCTGGTTGGATTTTCGCCCAGTGCCAGGTACAGCAAAGTAAGACAGTGGTTGATTGTTCCAGAGGGTGGGACTGGGTTCTGAGCACCAGCTATGCTGGCATGTTTCATTTCAGAACCAGTCCCCTTCCAGAATGAAACGCCCATCTCTATTGGTCATGTTCCTCTCTTACAGAAGACAATTCTTGGTTTAAAGACATTCTGTATTTGAAAGACTACGTGATGCAAAACTCATTTAAAGATTAAGAGTTTTGCAGGATTGTGGATCATGAAGTTGCCTATGCACAGGAGGTGTCCGCACAGCAGAATCAACCAGCAAATATACCGTTTCATCTGGTCACACCTGCTCCCGCTTGGAAAATATGGTCTATTGTAAGTCTCTTTATATTATAAAAATAATATCTCATTTTCTAAACTGACATATCAAAACATAGGCAGATTTATGCAAACTAGTGATTCCCCCTTCTGATTTTACAAGAGATAACAGTATTAATCTCTGTGAGCGCATCAGACAAAAAGAAAAGAAAAATTAAAAAGAGAAAAATGTGGCATCTTAAAGAGTAACTGCTATAATGTAATGTGAGCTCTTTGTAGACAAGTTCATAGTCTGAAATATGCAGCTTGTCCATGTAAACTCTCATTAAAATAGTTTTTTTTACTTAGATTATTTTGAGTACACCATAAATTTTATCTCAAGATTTAAAATGCTCATCTAATATTGAAAGTATTATTAAGAAAGCACAACAAAGAATGTTTTTTCTGCATCAACTTAGGAAGTTCAGACTGCCAAAAGAACTGTTGATTCAATTCTATAGAGGTGTTATTGAATCTATCATCTGTTCCTCTATAACTGTCTGGTTTAGTTCTGCAACTAAGCATGACAGATACAGACTTCAAAGGATAACTGGAACTGCAGAAAAAATTATTGCTACTAATTTGCCATCTATTGTGGAATTGTATACCACATGAGCTAAAAAGAGGGTGATGAAAATATATACAGATTCCACACATCCTGGACATAACCTGTTTCAATTGTTACCCTCAGGGTGACGTTTTAGAGCATTGCACACTAGGACAACTAGTTTCTTTCCAAGTGCTATCAAACTGTTGAATAATTAAATTTTACTTCTCTTCTTCTTTTTAAATAATAGGTTATATTGTATTGTTGCACTGTGTTTTTATTGTTGACTATATGATTCTCTTATATTTCCTTTTATATATGGAGAGCATATTTTACCAAAACAAATTCTGGGTGTGTCCAACCACACTTGACCAATAAAAGTATTCTGATAGTGATTCTGATCCTGATTCCACCACCCCCCACCATGGCTCAGACTTGACTCATGACTTGGAACACACACACACACACACACACACACACACACACACACACACACACACACACACACACACACACACACACACACACACACACACACACCTTTTTGTGGGGGGTGCTTTTTAAAATAGGGACTCAGACTTGGTACTTTGTACCAAAGACTTGGACCCAAAGAATTGCCAACATTACTGAGAGTTAGTCTTTAAGGACTATTGTTGCCTTTATTTTTCATTTTTCTTTTGTAGCCTGCTCTGAAAGGGACAGATTCTTATCGTAAATCACACTTGCTAAAATCCAGTGACATAAATTTATGCTGTGTAGGATTTGATGATATCACATCAGGCAGCTACTGTATTGTGTTAATTAAAATTTCCCCACTCTTCTCGCCAGCTTCCTTGGTTCTCTTTGAACCATTAAATACCCCAAAATTGGCACTGCACTTCCCTCTTTGGTCAATGGTGTTGATTTTCAGACATTTCATATTTTCTTGCCCCTTTCCTGCTGTCCCCAAAGACATCGCAAGGATGAAAGGCATGCTAAGGGAGAATAGAAATTTTGGGCAGGGTTGTGGTGGATCTTAATGACCCAAATAAGGTTTTAAGTTTACTAGATTTTAGCCTCTGTTTCTAAAAGGAATCTTTTATGGATGAATGAGTAACTTGGGCTTTTAATTTTATTTTTGGTTGGTGGTGGGAGTGCCTCCAAGTTCTAATCTGTGTGGGTAAAATTGCTCCAGACAAAGCAATTAAATCTAGAAATATACAATTTACTAAGGCAGCGCTTCAATATAAATTTTCTTTTCTGGATGTGGAAGGCAATGAATATTTTCCAGATGGAAAGCTGCAAGTGCCTTGTAAAATGGAGCTCTTTGTAATCAATACTCTTGCTCTTGGGTTCATCTGCAGTAATTTGGGGAAGTAATGGCAGCACTGTGGTAACATGGCCAGTCTAAAGCCAGTATGTCTGTGCTAGGTAGAGAGGCATATGGATTCACTTTGCATAGCATTGGGCGGTTGTACGGCAAAAGATAAGGGT
Source organism: Phrynocephalus guinanensis (assembly GCA_037367245.1). NCBI lineage: Eukaryota > Metazoa > Chordata > Lepidosauria > Squamata > Agamidae > Phrynocephalus > Phrynocephalus guinanensis. Next base: position 17,309,221 of record CM074735.1, on the reverse strand, counting down.
GTTCATGTATGCATATGCTTTTTTTAAGCTAATGGTTCTGGCAAGCTATCTGCTCTGCTCTGCTGCTATAAATGTCCATTAAGATAATCTTATATGATTATACTTGTAAAACTTCCCATGCAGTTTCCCAAATAGCATTCTTTGCTATTTTTCTTTTTAAAAAATGGAAATCTGCCAGCCAGCCAGAAAAAATTATTGCAATCAGAAGTCTTTAAACACACACACACACACACACACACACACACACACACACACACACACACACACACACACACACACACACACACACACGTTTTATTAGAATGCCTTCATTCGAGAGATCATGGGTATATCCAGAAAAGTATCATTTATGGGGCCACCCTGGAGGTTCACCCATCATCTTTTGTTCAGAAGGAACAAACACTCCCCCCAGTTCGGTCAGCTTGTAAGAATGGCGAGTGCCAGGCCATTCTAAATCTTTCTTTGTTTTTGTCCGAACCACCACACTACAGGTAATCTCTCTCATACACAGAGAATTTTGGCCCAATAATGGGCAACATCAAGAGCATTTAGGGAAACATGACGTCTTCCATAGTACATGTTAAAGGGTGTTGCATACAATGACATAGGTAAGGAATTCCCTGTTCCTCTCCAAAATCATCATGGTGGCTCAGCAGACTAAAGCTCCGAAAACTGTCAGCTGCAAAGTTGGCAGCTCGGCAGTTCGAATCCTGGGTGTCACGCAGAGAAGTGAGCTCCCGCTGATAACCCCAGTTCCTGCCAACCTAGCAGTTCGAAAGCATGTAAATGCAAGTAGATAAATAGGCACTGCTGTAAAAAGCAGGAAGGTAAAATTGTTTCCTTGCAGCCACGCCGGCTACGTGGCCATGGACTTGTACAACACTGGCTCTTCGACTTGAATACAGAGATGAGCACCGCCACTAGAGTCGGACACGACTAGCACACATGTGTGTGGGGAATCTTTACCTCCAAAATCATAAAGAACTGTCAATGCTAAACCCTCATATCTTTCAGTTCACTTTGGTTCTTCCGACTCCACTCCGCTCCACTTCACTTTGGTTCTTCCGACTCCACTCCATAGTTTGCTAAGTGATTTTCAAGCAACCCAGATCTCTCTGTGACCAGGAGCTGTGGTTTAATTTCATCTCTTTTAAGAAGTGGGTAGTTTTCTTCTTGCCAGATTATAGTCCCAATATTCTCTGCTGTTCCTTCAAGTCTCAGATATGTTCAGGGGGAAAAAATACTTTTCCCTGATTTTATTCTGGGAGGCTCAGAGTGGTATCTGAAGAACGGAGGCGCATTTGATATAGATGTTTTGAATAATTCGCTTTCAGCTGCTACCTCTTTCCATATGTCACAGGGGTACAATGCGTGCAATTGGTTTTACCAATAGGGATCGGCTTCAGGCATCCAGTAATGATTTTACAGCTTTCTTTGAGTACTATTCTTCCAGTTTTGCATGAACTGAACTATACCACACTGGGCTGGGATATTCAGTTACAGAACAGCATAGGGACAAGGCAAACCCCCCTTGCGTTGCTGGTTCCTAATAGCTTTTGGTGGATATTGTTCCTTGTGGAGACCTTTTGCTGTGTAGCTAGGCGGTGGTTCTTATAAATCAGCAAATGATCCAGTGGTCTATCAAGGCATCAGGGGCGCGCGCACACACACACACACACACACACACACACACACACACACACACACACACACACACACACACACACACACACACACACACGTTTCATTAGATGCACTTGGAGGTAACCTGAAGTTTTTGAGATGTCTATTTGTTCCTCAGATGGAAGGCACATCAGACTCTTAGTGAGGATTCAACTGATTTCTATTAGAATATGCACCATATTCTTCTCATCTGTCCATTATAACATCTTCTACCATATGAAAGCTGGCGGACTGAGCAGCAAGTGCAAGATTGTCGGCGTCAACAAGGTGCCTTTAGGATGTGACTGGAAGGTGAGTCATGGCAACTGGGCTTCTTTTCTTGAGAGAGTGAAACATTTTGCTACTTATTGTATTGTTGTTTGTTGTCACGGTTTGTTTCATATTGTAAACCTCACAGAGTGGCTTCTGCCAGCTGGGGGATATTTAAATCAAATAAATAAATAAATAAATAAATAAATAAATAAATCATCCACGCAGCTTCATCAATCTGAGGAAAGTTAGTGGTGAGTCTTCCACTTTATAGTTCACCTTGATTTCACAACACCCTGGTCTAAATAAGCTCATTAGGTGGACAATGGCCTGAATAGTCTCGTTAGGTGGACAATGGTGTGAAAGTCCCACCTATGCAAGCCGTTGTCCACCCAATGGTCCTAGTCAGGCCATTGTCCAACTTATGAGCCCATTCAGACCAGGGTGATATGAAATCAAGGTGAACTATAAATTAGGGGACTCACCACTAAACTTTCCTCAGACTGATGAAGCTGCTTCGATGAGTAGCAAAATGTTTTGATCTCTCAAGAAAAGCAGTCCAGTTGCTAATATGACTCAACTTCCAGATAACCTCACCTGGATGAGTGAGAATCTTCACAGCCCTTTAGGATGTGGTTGGTGATTGGTATGGATAGTAAACAAAACAGGAGCCATTGCATTGCATGGGAGTATACTGTTCTTCTGAGTCTTTTATCAGCTGTGTTGTCCTTGAAGGTTAACAAAAATCTATGATTTTGAAAAGTTTTTTTTAGTTAATGTATAATCCTTGGCTATGTTGTTGCAATAGTACTTAGTGAGGGAAAGCATCAAAAGTGTCTTCATTGTACTACAGCCAAAGTCGTAAGACCAAAGCAGGAAAAGAGCACAGTAAGATTGCTTATGATAAGTTGAACTAGGAATCGCAAGAGGAATAAATGGGCATATGGTAGAAAGCAGAAGATATTTAATAAGGAACACCATCCTCAAAAGGAAGCTTCAGGAGGGAGAAATAAACACTGTTTTTTAAGAATATTTTCAAATAATTTTGAAATAGTTATAAGGCTTTTACAAGCTTTTCTTTTGGGAGAAGTTTCCAGAAAAGTGACTTTTTAAACTTCAAAAATAAGAATTCCAATAAGCCCCTGTGAGGGGAATTATTCCGAAGGTGGGAGAGTGACCCCTGCACAACAAAAAGCTGAAAGGGATGAATGGCTTGAAAAACAGAAGAGGAGGGATGAGCACAAAGCTGCGCAAGACAGAGAGGCTGAGGAGAGGGAAATGCTGTGGAAACAGTTTAAAGACTCTCTGAAGATCCTGGAAAAGGAGAAAGAGGAGGGAAAACACAAAGGCCCTGTTAAGGAGGAACAGGAACTGGAGAAAACGGCGGGAAGGCCCCGCCAATCAGAGGTGGTGCGGGGGGGGGTTGGAGAGTGTAAGAAGGGGAAGCCACGTGTGCTGCCGCCAGACTGGGCGTGGGTTGGGATGGAAAACCCTTGGACTGGACAATGGGAGCAAATGATGATGCCCGGGCCTGAGACCGAGAGCTATAGGCGAAGAGCACATCGGCAAGGCTGCTCGTATTGGGGTGAGCGAGAGGCTCGGGAGTACAACAGGAAGAGAAAAGAGATAAGGAAGCAGTTGGCCTTAGAGCGATGGATGGCCAAACAGGAGGAGGAGATGAGGACCAGGAGAACCTGTACTGGGAGGGGTTCGGACCAGAGAGAAGACTATCCCTTCCCATCCCACCGGCAGAGATGTCCTGGACCCAAGCTCACTTCGGAGCTTGGGGTGCAAGTGGGGGACCGTGCCTCTCAGGGAAGGAGGAAGAGAATGGTGGTGGAGCCAATTCTCCCCTAGTAGAGGTGGGGGACTTGAGTTCTCTGTAATGACCCCAAGTTACGAGTCAAAGAACAAGCCTTTTGTTACTGAAGTTAAAGATGTTGAAACTGTTGTAAGGAAAAGATCCTCTTTCGTTGTGGAAGAGCTTAATAAAAGTTCAGTTTACTCTTACCGAGGGATATGTTTTCTTTGAAGCTGGAAGGGCAGGATGCCTGGGCGACAGGAGAACCCTCGCAGCCCCATTTTCCTGTAAGGCTAATTAGGACACAGAGGAGCAAAATCCCCCCCCCCAAAAAAAAGCTGGAAGAGCCCTATATGTTCATTTAAATAAAAAAGCTGCAGACAAAAGACAGACTTACAATAAAGCTTTCTTACAATAAATAGAATTGTCTCTGAAGCTGAGTTCGTGCTCTTAAAAGCCAAAATCAACTCTGAAACATTTGGTTTAATGCTTACAGACACAACAAGTCTTTATTATTTTGACAACAAGAGATAAACAATAGCTTAATGCTCCACACGTTTGAGAAGATAAAATTTAACAACAACAAAAAATCTATACACATCACCCCTCTCCTTTACAACGAAAACAATGTCCTGTCCAACAGAAATGACAAAACTTCAGAAATCCACAATCTGACATTGTTCGTCATGTCTAAAAGAGCACCCAACGGCTACCGTGGTACTGTAATAAGGAACAGTTTTTGCAGTTTCCTCATGAAGGTAGCAGCTTCCAGAATACTGGTAATAGACTGAGTTTCTCCACCCTTCATACCTGACCTGCTAGCACTACAGGATAGGCAGCAGGGAGGAAATATTTAATATCTTTTTTAAAAACCCTCCTTGAAGTACAGTAAATGCAGAAGTCTGACACACACACACACATGCACATTCCTACATATATTTCAGAAGAAATACTGGTATACTCCTGTCAATAGTATGTGCGTGAGCACCTAGGAGCTCTGACAGTCAACACTCTGAAGAAAAATTACTTGAAAAGAAAGATCTCACAAAACCATTAAAAGAAAACAAGACTTCCACACCCCATTCTAGCTTAACAGTTTTCAAATCTTTGCCATGTTTTCCTTTTTTTTTAAAAATGCCATGATTTTCTTGAAAAAGATACACCACACAAAAATGACATCCCACAACTATTCTATTTTTTCTCATCAAAACGCATATTGCAATATCAAGAAATGATTCCCTTCCCCCCATATATAAAATGTGAAAGAGTAATAAGTTTGGAGGGAAAATGAAGTACTTCTAGAGCATTCACAAAAGCAAAAAGTGAGAGGGGGGGAAGATGGCGCTAGGTTAAGAATTAAGAGATAATTTAAAATGCATCTACCACACCTGTGTTGACCAATAAAAGGCTTGTCCACACTGTGCCTTTGTCTCCACTTCCTCTGATGTTTATTCTGAAGCATTCTGGGGTTTGTTTGTTCTGAGTTAGACCATCCCAGTATTGCTGTGTCGACACTTAGGGAAAGCATTTGCTGCTGGATTTACTGAGACACACTCAGTACCATCTGTCCACACACATCCAGAATTGCTTGCTAAGGTTTCACTCCCAGCATATATTGCCACACCACTTTGTCTTTCATTTCTGCTCTCTCTCTGTCTCCTTCTGTCTTATACTTGTCCACAACTACATATGTTTAGGTTTATTCTCAAATCTACACATTTAATTTTTATTTTTATTTTTTCATTTTCATTTTTGTGGCATGGTGCACAAGTGCTAATGCTAAATTTTTTTAAGCAGATGTGAGAATAGCTGATATCCCAAGAAAACGGAAGGTGAGCTGCAGTTAGGCATGGAGTATGGAAACTGACACAGAAAAAATGCCGATAAGGAAACATCATTGAATGATGCACAGACACAGCACACAGATCAGCACACATCAACCCAGTAGTAGCATCCACACAGCCAAATTCTGTGCTAGAACAAATCAGAGCAAAAAAGAACAAAAAACGCAGTATATCAGATTGGTTGTTATTAAAAAATAAAACAAAACCAGATGATACTGTTGACACTAGTTTTAATTTTTGTCTCATTTACACATTGGGTTGCAGTCTTTATATCATGGGTGTAAGGAATATCGAACAAGTCCTCAGTGTGACAAGCCCAAACTTAAATATAGGTGTTGTTGTTTTAAAATTTCCATACAAAGCACCCATGACATATATTAATAATAACAGAAGTTCAATTTTGAAAGAAACAAGCATTCTGATATTTATCAGAGCTTCCAGTAAAGCAGAGCCACCAGGCTATGAGACAAACACAACAAAGATTGTGTGGGTGTTCCACTCTGAATGCCATCTCCCCTGGTGTTTCTTGTCCTTGTCCTTTCCCTCAGTTCTTCTCACCTGGTCCCCCACTGCTCTTTCAGCTCACTTTATATCCTCCTGACTCACCACAATCAAAGGGCAAACACTGAGCAAAACAACATTCTTGTACTCAGCTAAAAGTACACAGTCATAAGTGGAAGTCACACAAGGATTTGTCGTGAAGTGATATTAAAGACTTGCGAAATGCCCATCCTTGTGGTCTGGCCCTCTCTGCAAATGAAAAGGAGTTATGTTTTCTTCCAGCTTCAGCTCAAAAATACATCTGGCAAGACTGATTTGCAAGTTTAGTACAAGTATTATCTACAAGAGAGAATGATTGTGAAGATTAGGTGGGGATTGCCTTTTGTGGTTTTGTGTGGCTGCTTATGGTTATGTATCTGAGGCGGCGGTCATCTTGTCTCACTCTGCCCAACTCCAGAAGTATTGTTTAGGCACCTGTGTGTGTGTGTGTGTGTGTGTGTGTGTGTGTGTGTGTGTGTGTGTCTGTGTGTGTGTGTGTGTGTGTGCAAGTTCTGCTGTAGCAATTCCTTTTCAAAGGATTAAACAGTTTGACCGAAAAAGCCCAGGAAAAACTTTAGAGATCATGGAGACCTGTTGCCAGTCACAGCAGGCAATGCTGTACTAGACCAGGGGTGGAGAACCTTCAGCTCTCCACATGTTTTCGGCTACAGCTCCCAGAATTCTGAGCCTATATTGCCAGTGATAAAGGACTGTGGGAGTTGGGGCCCAGCACATCTGGAGGGCCAAAGGTTCCCCACCCCTACAGGAGATGGACAAAAGTCTGACTTTATGGTATAAGGGACCTTCTGGAGAGTGTGAATAGGCCCAGATCCAAGGAATATGAGCTAGGATGGCTTTGTACTCCCAAGACTCATGTCCAGCACTGTCCTGACTGCAGATGACCCTGACTGCCATCTGCATTTGAAAAAAGTATTCTCTCTCTCTCTCTCTCTCTCTCTCTCTCTCTCTCTCTCTCTCTCTCTCTCTCTCTCTGGGCTACCACTCCCAGAATCCATCAGCCAACAATGAGGAGGGTTTGGGTGCAACAATAAAAGAAGCAAACGGTTTCAAGCTCCAACTGGAGTCCATCTCCTCCTTCCGCGGACTGAAAGCTCCAAATGGTTTGAACCATGAATGAGATAGCTGACCTAACCCCCTGACCTGAGCATTGGCTGAGTTCACAGATGCCGTTTGCGCCTGATTACAACCTGCACAAGCCAAACGAGTGGCTCACCAGCTCGACCCTGGCGCAATCTCTTCTTGCAACCTGTTTGCCATACTGCCAAGGCCGAAGGTTTCAGGTCACATCAGGGAATAGTTTTAGTAGCAGATGTAAAGATTCTCCCCTTTGAGTGGGTATCACACAAGGTCAGTCAGCAAATCCTGCTCTAAAAATAGATGCCCGTTTCAAAGTTGGTAAGATTCCCTTTGTCGTCCCTGTCACACTCCGAAGATCCACGCGACCTACAGCTCCCGGATAAGCTGACAGGTAAGACACTATGCGAGAATGCTGGACTGCTTTCCCTCAAATGCTATCCAGTTCCCTTTAAAATACTAGAACCGAAAACAGGGCAAGACAGGGAGCATTTAATAGGATTTTCAAAGCAGCTGGTGGCTTCTTAAATCAATTTTCGGAGAGAGGCAAAAGTAATATTAGATATTCATTCCCCGGGGAAATAGAATGAGGTCATTTAACATTCCAAAATGTTATATAATCAGTTCCACTTTCATCCTGTTGGTTGAATCTTTTATACCTTCTTTTCAATTTAATGTTTCATGGAAATTTGTTTTAGCAATTCAAAACTTGTTTGGGAGAGGACATATTTGGATACCCTTTCTGCTGTCCCCACGTTCTCTGACTTTTTTTTAATTGATGAGGTTTCACTTGCATCTATTTCCATGGTTTCACCATTTCTATTATAGCTGGTTTGTGTCTGTCAGTCAGGAAATTCTAAGGGATTGTGCCTGGCAACCCCACCCCCACCCCCCAAAAACCCAGATTTCACATTCACTCCTTGTGCTGTCAAGACTAAGGACAAAAACCTTTAGAAAATGTAGGGACGTTGTTCGTTAATACTGTATATATGAGCGAATAGGAAAAAGGGCAAGCAATTTGTTATTTAAAATAGATTATATTTGACTTGTGAGGCAGTTGAAATCTGCTACAGCCCAAGACAAAGACTTTTACTATTCAGAAAGGAGGAATACTTGGGAAATTTCCAGAACAGAAGACTCAATTAACTTCCTAAAATTATTGTCTACTCCCAATTTTAAAAATGTCAATATTCAACCTATGAGAATTCTTAGTAACATATTTTGAGCCACAAAGCTTTAATTTCTAGTTTCAGTGTCTATCCCTGCTCAATGAAATATGCATTGTTATTGAGCTTTTGAAAAGCATTGCACTGTTGGATTAAATAAATATAACCTGTATATTTACAACCATGGGGTAAAGATCTGCAAATCTAATTCTTGTGACCCTCCTGCCTCCACGGATATCTCGCAAATCCTGGAAGGCACAACAAGGAGCCCTATGCCTCTACGTTTGTCTGGCATTTAGTAAGATCTGAGGGGAACACATGGGAGGCAGGAGGGTAACAAGAATTAGATGTGCAGATCTTTACAGCATGGTTGTTGTCATGGGGTGGGTAGCTGCCTCTGCCCCAACATTTCTGGTCGAGTTTTAGGCTGATTCTTGCATTGCTTTAAAAATGTAACTGATCCGGGTTGATAGCATTGATGTGGCTGCTTTTTTCTGTGAGGCAAAGTAATGTAGCTGCCTCAGGCCGCAGATTTTTCCATTACAAGAAAGGGTAGCTAATATCTCTTCGTTTACTAGACTGCTCTCATATTTTTACTGCTGAACTTGAGATAATCTGTATGCGATTCTTGCCTCAAGGGCTACTCAGCCACACACCCAGGGCCGGCGTGTCCATTAAGGCGAACTAGGCAGTTGCTTAGGGTGCCAAAATGGAGAGGGGGCGCCAAAATGGAGAGGGGGCACCAAAATGGAGAGGGGGCGCCGCCCACCCGCCCGCGCCCCCCACTGCTACCCGCCCGCCCGCCTGCCACCCACCCACCCGCGTCCCCCCACTTGCCCGCCCCCGGCACCCGCGCACCCCCCCGCCGCTGCCGCCCACCCGTGCCCCCCGCCACCCCACCCCCACCCCCCGCCACCTAGGGCGCAAAAAAAACCTAGCACCGGCCCTGCACACACCTGAGACACTTTCCTGATCCTACTGAAATCCAAAGTGTTGTGTGTGTTTTTTCCCCTTCCTCCAAAGTAAGTGGTAATCTGATCCTGACAATGCTGACAGGTTGCCACAACACAAGGTTGTAACTTGGAAGATGCTTGGGAAAATGAAATCCTCCAGCGTTGTTGAGCGTCTAGGAGTTATCATATTTCTGGAGATGACACAACTGATCTCTCGCCTGGGTTGGCTCCTTCCCACTGTCATTTCCTTCTCCTTTTGACATAGTGCTGAAATACAGCATAAGACTGTCACTAGACACAACATTTTATGAAGTAACACTCTTGACCCAGAGAAAGCCATGAGAAGTCAACCTTGTAGACCTCTCCAAAATAAAGTGAGTCCATCTGATAGGGAGGAGAGTGTCTCCTGTTGTTTTGGAAGCTAAGCCTCAAGAGAAGGTTGGGTCCCCACCTGCAGGGCTCCATACCAGGGGATGTGTGCCTGCCTGCAATATTATCAGCACAGACATACTCCTAACTTGATCTAGCCCACAGAGACTGAGTGGTGGGGATCTGGCCCAGCATCCCAAACCAATTCACCACCTCTCTATTCGATCTTTAAGGCAGCCAACAGCCCTTGTGAGATTGGTCGTCCTGCCATCTGGAGAGGCCTAGGAGGCTGGTTCCCTTCCGTCCCCTCTCTGTGGGCAGCTCCTTATGACAGAGGTGAGAACAAGAGCAAAGCAAGATCAATATATTTTTGTCCTGTCACCGTGTCTGATCAAAAGGCAGAAAGCAAACAGAAATCTGGGTGGCGTAACAGTAAGAGAATGGATGACCTGCTGGATTTCGGCCTTAAAAGCAAGACTTGGGTCAAGGTGCCCCAAGCTCCAAAGAATCTGAATTCCGGCCTGGGAAGAAAGATTCTGCACACATGGAACTCTCTTCTTTCCTATGATATCGTGTTCTTCATCCATGCTCCCGCAGAGAAAGCTGGAGAATCTTAGCTATTTGATGCTAAATGACACAACATTACATGCAACGTGTGGCTCTCATTGGCATCATTTCCTCCCACCATTTAAAATTATAGGAACTCGTTGTAGAAAACCCAGGTTGGGACCCAGGAGTAACTTGAGAAGCTATTTCACTCTTTCTGAATCATTTTCCTCATTTAAAAAATCTAGCTTGTACTTCCCACCTGGTGACTTGTTTTTAATTATCAATTAGGACTTCCAGTCATGCTAAAGATTTGTTGAAGATAACTTGGACAGCCAGAGTCACTAATGTGGCCATATTACAATGCAGGAATAAAAAGCTAGAAATTCTCAATACCGTAAACAGAAGAAAATTGCAATATTTCGGTCATACAATGCATAATAACAAATTCCATCGGCTGCAGGTTATGCTTCAAGGCAAAATAGATAGGAAGTGTGGCCCAGGGCATAGAAGAACATAAGCCAATGTTTTGCAGTGGGCATAGCTTCTCCATTTAGAATAGCTTTAGATTAAAAAAAAAAACAGATTGTGTTACTGATCGTCAATGTTCTACAAGGACATGGAACCTGAAGAAGAAGAAGAATTAGGACTTAAATGCCATTCTTTACTGTACCTCTTTAAGAGATATTTTCATCCCCCCACCCCACCCCAACAGGGAGTGGATCTACTTTGAAACAAGTGAAGCTTAAGTTTCAGGACCCTTTATCCCAGAGGGGCCCCAGAAGCAACCTTTGTCAACTTTTTTTTTATAGTTGGGGCAATCTGTTCTGGAGCAAGTGCATTGGAGGTGATAATAGTGGTTATCCAGACCTCGTTGCTGGTGGCAAAGGGGCCCTCCATAACAGTTCCAGCTCTAGGGCCCCAAAAGATTCATTCTATTTCAAATAACAGGAATTGGTGGCCACTGGTGATGACATCATTCCTGTTGTGCAGAAAAAGCAGTGCAGCAGGATTCTGGCGGGAGGTGAATATAATGATTTTTTTATCCAGGCACTTTCCCTATCAGAGACACACACTTCATAACTGATACTGCAGCAAGGCAAACCTTACCTTCCTTGCTAGTTTCCTGCTAGTATGCCTTCTTATTCCTTCAGATTCATCTAAATGTGACATTTATACTTGCATTTGATCTGCTACTGTCTTCTGGCCTTTTATAGCAGCCGTGACTTTGCTGTTTGACCATGTGGGCAACTTTTGTTACTTGTTTGCTGCTGTTCTAATTGGCAGCATCTTCTATAATAAATAAGATTCTTGAACGAATTTGTCCGTTTGGACATACTCTTGCAGCTTTCTTTTAAATAATCTTCCACTGCTCCAAAGGCTTCTTTTCAGAAATTGAATGGGCTTCAGCTAAACTTGCTAAATAATTTAGCATCCATATATATGCCTTGGAGGTAATCCCTTACTTGCTAGGGTTACTCCTGTGATCCATTATTACAGATCACATTGACTGGGTCTCCTGACAGATACAGCGCAGATGCTTCTCTACAACATATATGTTGTATCCAATATTGTCTGTTTGCTGTTCCTGAGAGATTTGGCAACCCTCTTTTCCATCAGATCCAAAGTATCACACAGTACTAAATCAAGGGGTGTCTCCTTTCTTGTCAGCCTCATAAATAATTAATCTAATGCACAACAATTTACGATGATCCGCCATGTTGTCTCCTTGGCATAATTTCAAGATAGATTTAACCAGCCCATTTGAGGTTAGTTGAGCTCATCTATAACTACACAATGTTCCCTCCGGCTCCTCTGTAATGTCTTTCTGCATCTCAAGGCCAACAACATTTTGCCTCCATTATCTTATTGTTATTATGGTGTACTATTTTTAACCATAATGAATCTCTGGCTAAATTTCTTCCTTTTATTGTAGCCAGTTTGTAGCAGTCTCTTGCTGTCTTTTGACAAATGCAGCAACTGCATTTCTAATATTGTGCTTCTGATAAATTTTAAGTTTAGAAGTGTCTCCTTTTCTTCTACCAGTGCTCCACTAAGCTAACTAAAGCTCCATGTTCTGTACACAAATATGAGACACTATTTCATTCATTTTGGCTTTCAGTCTTCTAGCATTACTGTAATAAGAACACCACACAAATTATGTTAGCCTTCTTGAAATGTTTACAGGGTGTGTCATTTTTCCTGCAATGCTTGGGATTTTTTTAAAACTGTCTGCCATTAGTTTCCAGATGCTCATTGTCAGAGTCTATCCTTTCCTCCATTTATTGCCTGCATTTATATATTACCTTTCTGCCAAAACACTCAAGGCAATTAAGCCCTAATGGCAGTTCAGAACACTTAGATCATCCCGAGTGGGTGACTCATCCCAAACTGGACATTGTTCAGCTCCTGTTCAGCTCTTCTTGGTTAATTTAAGAGCTGCTTAATAATCTTTATAACCACCATCATCATTTTTAAAAGGGTTTGTAATGTGGTTCAATTGCAGGAATTAGCAGGTCATCAACATCTGGAAGGCCACACATTCCCCATTCTCAAATAATCAGCAGCAACACTTTTAAAAAAAAAACTCATTCCTTTCCTTCCGCAATGGCTTCCCCCTATCAAGAATTCTCCAACTTGGAAAATCCCCAAATCCTCAAGATGAGCGATAGCTAGACTCTGTGACCAAGGTCTGAGAGAGGGAGGCAGCCCCTGCTTTTAATCAGGGAAACCCTGTTTACATCACACTAACCAGTGGAGGGCACAGCCAAGTTCTTTCTCTGAAGAAGCTTAATAAAGAGGCAAAGTCTTTCCCTTAGCAACTGACTGTTTGAAAGTATTAGGCCTACAAGAAAGTAAGCTGGCATATGACTGTTTTCTTAAAATTGTGTTTGGCGCAGAAATACGCAGTGCTGCTCATCTTTAGACAGTTGAACTGCCTTACAGTGAACATTCTATGAACAGTTGTGGTTATCTAGATCTTTTGGCAAAAGTACATATTAAATAGAAATATTTATTAAGTCCTCATCAGGAATATTAATTTGGCAATACTGGACCAAGTATTTTGCCAGGAGCATATTCTTACCATAGCAGTGACACCTTGCCTGAGAAATATGTTTTTACACACACACACACACACACACACACACACACCAACAGCAAATAATAAAATATCACACTGTTTTCTTTTCACACAAAGTCCTTGTAAAGTTGGCAAATGTAATTACTCCACAACCATGAGGGCCCTTGGAAAATGAGTATGTAATAAGGATGGAAGAGCACCCACCGTGTCTGAGAAAAATAAATTGAATGGATGTTTCTCCTCAATATTTTCTAGCTGTTTTATTCTCTAAAATGAATACTTCAGCTTCCTCATTCTGAGTCAGCCACTGACTAACATTAGTCAAACTGAGCTAAATTGTTTTCTGACAGGTTCAAAGTACAGCAGAAACATGTATTGCAGTTAGACTATGAGGAGGCCAAGCCCTGTATACTGGAGTTGAGAAAACAAGCTTACATAACATAAATATAACCTCAAACAAAACAAGTGTTGGGGATGAAGGACACCTGGCATACATCTCTTTCCATGGCTGCTATCCCACAGCTCGAGAATCCGTATCAAAGTAAAATGCGGATTTCCCCCCAGAACGTTCATGTGCTTGAAAATGCGGTTCCTGTGTCCACACAGGCGCAGTTTAAAGAACTGCATCTTTTGCGTTCCCACGAGCGGGAACCACCACACAGCAGAACTAATAGGTTTTGATGTGGATTTTCTGTGTCCCCACAGACTCAAGTACCGGTTTAAAATCTGTATTGGAACTGAGACAAGCTTTGTATCACATCGAGACCAGGTACTTGTAAAACTCACTGGGTTGCGCTTAAGTTGGCATGGTCAGTTTTTCCGCTCTTTAAAGTCTGATGGTTGTGGGGACACAATTTTATTAACCGCATCTTCAAACAGTTTGAAGTGGTTTTTAGTGGTTGTGGGATAGCAGTCATAGTCACCTCTTGGGGCAAGTCAGTCAAAGCCTATGCATTCCCCAAACTTACACTACGGGAGGTCTAGGGGCCTTTTTACACGACCCCTAAGATCCGCTGGCCACTTAAATTCGGACCAGAGATCTTAGGGGTTCGTCGCTCTTCCTGCGTTCCCACCCCCTCCGCACTTCCTGGCTGCTGGCTGCCTGAGGGGAGGGAGAAAAAGAGAAAGAAAAGCATGCAGCTCACCTCCCTTCTGCCTCTTGTCTCTGTAAAAGTAGCTCTTAAAGGGGCGGGAGCCAAAAAACAACAAACAGAAGCAAGGAGAGCCCTGCACTCACTATCGTTACACCGGATCAAATAATTTTCACCTCCAGAGAGCAGGTACCTGAAAAGTGCGCTGGGACGCGCTAAAGTGGGTGTGGTGGCACTTAATTTCCTGTTAACTCCGGAGCTGGTGGGGAAACATTTTTAAGCTCCGGAGCTGGGAGCCATTTGCTCCCAGTTTAGGGGTCGTGTATAAATGCCCTAGGACTCTGTCTGGAGCCCTGGATGCTGCCAAATTTGGCTCCATACACACTGCTGACATTATAATGAATCATGTAACCATCTTGTTATGTGTACCCTCCTGCCTTCCCCTAATCCTGTTCATACACTTGCCTCAAAATTGGGAACAAACCTTGGCATGGATGCATTGTCTTCAACAATGCCTTCTGTTTGTCATTCTATAAGGCGATATTTTCTGTTTTTGTGTTTGTCAGTCATAGGCTCTTGAGACCAGATGTCTTCCACTGCCCTGAAATCAGGGAAGATAAGTGCATACACAGCCGTCAAGGTAGACCCCGATGGAGATTACTGTACGCCTGGAGCATTTGAACTGGAGAGGCTCTTTTGGAAAGGCAGTCCAAAATACACACATGTCAATGAAGTCTGGCCGAACCTCTACATAGGAGATGAGTAAGTTATATAAATACTTCCAAAACACAAAACTACCACCTCCCCTGTAAAAAGGAAGGTTTCTTTATAACTCAAGTCACAGCCAAGGTGTGTTTCTGACATCATTTTGGTCGATGCCATGTGGATGTAAGATCCTCCCTCAGAGCAACAGGAAAACAGTAGTATTTATGGTCCTGTATTTTCTCTTTTATGAGCAGCAATCCCACACACATATACACGCCTTCCATTCACATAAGGTCACACTGGAGATGTAGCCACAGTTATGCTCTGATCTCCCTATGGAGATCCCTGTCCCAGCTCTACTGTATTGGAGGGAATGTCCAGAGAAAGCAAAGGGTCAAGACCTGCCTCACTAGATATAGGCCTCCAAAAATTATGGATGCGGAAGAGGCATTGGGGCATGGCATCTACAGCAAGAGTGAGAATCAGACCCAGTTGCACATTTGGAGATGATGGTGGCATTGGCCAACATGTCCTCAGAGGAGGTGGCAGCATTCAGTACACTTGTGGGAAATGGGACAAAATTGAAGGAGGGAATAAGGGGTTCCTTCCTCACTCACTTACTTTGGGGCAAACAATCGGGGGGGTGTGTGTAAAGAGAACAGCAAAGCCAAATCTTGCCTATGTCAGGCTGGTTACAAAGGAAGAGCCCAGCCATAGCTGGTATCTTGCTGGTGGTGAATTTGTGTGCCTGTTCCGTTCCAATGGGGCCTGGGAGAGCACTGCCACACAAGTTCATCCCTGGCCACATTGCCGCATGGCCTGCTGCGCCCAGTGACAGGCTACTAGGTGGCAGTGGTATTGATGGCCATGGAGGCTCAGCAAATAGGGTACACCCATTGCTGCATGGCGACTGCAGCACTCAGAAAGACAACCCGGGTTCCCAGTACATCTAATGCATACTTGTAAGATGGAGGAAGCCACATGGCAGGCTCCAGCACAGCTGCTCCTGCTCACAAGGTATAAGGAGGTGCATGCATAGATATACTAGAGACATGCACTGAAGAGAGAACTGGAGATTGATATCCCTGTTGTATGCATTCACCAACATCCAAGAAGGCCTAGAATCATCAGCAATTTCAGGGTTGGGTGTACTCCATAACAGCAAGAGAAAGAGTATACTCTGGTGGTAGATGAAGAATTCAGAATCTGTGGTTTCATGTTTCTGACTGTGGTGGTACAGTAGTCAAAGCTAGGCTTAAAACTACTGTTGACAAATGTACAAGTATCAGAGAGTTTATTGCCCAATAATATCGCCCTCCTGAACCAGTTGGCAATATTGTCCTCCTGAACCAGTTGGCAAAGTGGCAGGAGCTGTGCAAAAAGTAATCCCACATGAGTTCTGAGTTTAGACATGTCTTAGAATGCTGCACTTACTTGCAGAACATTCTAAGGGCAACTCTGAAGATTCTTCTCTCTCCCAGGAGCCTTGCCATTTTTCTGCTAGCAGTTGTTGCCCACAAAGCCCATGAACAAGCAGGAAATGTGATCCTCCCACACAAGCAGGCTAAATTCAGCAGAGCTCAGTTCACCCGGGTAGAGTGTATTACAGAGCCAATGGTCTGGGGAGGAGGCCTCCAACCTGCTGACAGCTGGGACAGCTCTACCTTGTGCAAACACCATTTGCTACCGAGGAGATGTGTGTGTGTGTTGCATCATTACAGTTGTGACCCCATGTCCATGGAGTTTTCTTGGCAGGAATACTGGAGTGGTTTGCCAGTTCCTACTCCAGGTGCCTACAGCACCTGGTATTCCCTGGTGTATTCCCATCCAAGTACTAACCAGGGCCGACCCTGTTTAGCTTTCAAAATCAGGCGAGATCGGATGTGACGAAATATAGAAACACAAAGCCAGGAATTGGCGATAGGTGTGAAGAAGCAGGAAATTTAAAAATCACAATGTAGGATTCCTATAGTGTAAATAAATACAAGAACTAGAAGGCACATTGCAACGATAGATAGATAATTTCAAAACAAATTTTGTAATTGCTTTAGTTCAGTTTTTCTCTCCTTCATATTAAAATGTGACATGGTAAATGAAAGAGTCAGGGCGATGGATTTTGCTACACAGTGAACACCAAAGATGGCATGACCTAAGCTACTGGTTTTCAAGCAAAAGTCCTTTTGCTGCAGCAAACCACACTAATGTGTTCCTCTCCTTTATGTTTGTTGTTCATAATTGCCAATAGCTGGACACAAGTACTGGACCTCTGCCATCTCTCTGAATAAAAAGAGCTCCAAGCAGCAAAATGAACTGGGCAATAGACAATGATTCCAATGGATGTGAATAAGAGACAGGGTCAATAGAAGCTAGCTGGTGCTGCAACCTGCTGTGATTTGGTCTTGGAAGGAGAAAGGAGGAGATTAGAGATAGTGAAGGAGCCCCGTGACACAGTGATTAAATGCCTGTACTTCAGGTAAAACTTTGCTCGCGAGCTGGAGTTCAATCCCAGGTAGCAGGCTCAAGGTTCACTCAGCCTTCCATCCTTCCAAGGTCAGTAAAATGAGTAACCAGCTTGCTTCGGTGGCGGGAGATGTGTAGCCTGTATACAGTAATTAAAGTGTAAACCACCCAGAGACTACTTGAAGTGGTATGGGGTGGTATATAAGCAGAACACTTTGCTTTGCTTTAACTGTCATCATATGGAAAACTAGATAGCCATCTGTCAGATATACTCTTAACTTCCTGCATTGAGTTTGGCTTCAATGGCCTTATAGGTACTTTCTAACTCCATTAATCTATGATTCTAATCATCTGACTGAACAAGTGAGGGATGAAAGTTCTTAAAACATACAGGTTGAGACAAACTCTATGCAACTTACAACTAATTATGCAGACTACACATTGCCACAGAGAGAGAGAGAGAGAGAAACCTGGGTACTCATTTTACTGATCTTGGAAGGATGGGAGGTTGAGTGAACCTTGAGCCTGCTACTTAGAATTGAACCCCAGGTCGTGAGCACAGTTACAGCTGCAGTATGGGAGTTTAACCACAGCACCCCAAGAAGCTATTGAAATTCTGAATACAGTATTCACACATCATTTTGTTCCCCAAGGTCCTGGGATGCTCCTAGAACTATTGATTTGCCCTTTGATAGTCATTTAGATTAAGCCTGACACCTAAGCCTCTGCCACATTAGCAGATCCTTAATAGTTAGGTTCTCTTTTCTGCTGCTAAATCACAGAGTGGTTTTAGCCATCGTATTGCTATATTTCATAACTGCTTTCTGTGTTGTCTCCTCCATAGAAGTGCATGGTAGGGGGTTGTGCGATATTTTTTTTTGGGGGGGGGAGACAATCTTTTTATTACAGCTATTATTCAATGATGTGGTGACTTTCTGAGAGTTTAAAGTGTCTATCTGTACTTTTCCTCAAGTGAACAGTGGACAACAGCAATTATACAGTGCAAATTGGGTCTTCCCATTCCCCACATCAAGGGAATATATAGAGAGATATAGATATAGCTATATAAACTAGTCCTACCTGATGTGGGGAATGGGAAGACCCAATTTGCCCTGTATAAGTGCTGTTCTATACAGCTGTCTCGATGCCCTGAGCACATCCGATCTCGCCTGATTTCTGAAGCTAAGCAGGGTCGTCCCTGGTTAGTACTTGGATGGGCGACCACCAGGGAATACCAGGTGCTGTAGGCGCCTGGAGTAGGAACTGGCAAGCCACTCCAGTATTCCTGCCAAGAAAACTCCATGGACATGGGGTCACGAAGAGTCGGTCACGACTGTAACAACTCAACACACACACACAAACACTGTTCTATACATACACCGTACTCTTCTATACATACATACATACATACATACATACATACATACATACATACATAAGACTGCATGCTGTAATTAAACTGTAAACCACCCAGAGACCACTTGAAGTGGTATGGGGTGGTATATAAGCAGAACACTTTATATTAAATTTCATTGATAGCAGTAGAGAATGGGGCATCAGCGAACCTTCAGCTGTATGTTGCTAACCCCTGGCATAGACAGTAAAGCACATATTCCTCTTTACTTCTGTCTTTTCCTAACCATTTGAGCTGGACATCCTCTAGATGGGGAGATACATAGGGCAGCTAAGAACCTCTTGTATAAGATAACCATACTCTGGCAGATGAAAGACTTTTTAAATATGTTCAGGGCTTTTACCTATGAAGACAGTATTTCAAATTCTTCAGCCTTAAGAGGTATCCTCTTCTCCCTATATACACTGATTCTGGCAACACCTTTGAAACAAAATACACCAATCTATACCATCTAAATTGCTGAATTTACACCTGAGAAAACATGTGAGGAAAAGACAAACAAAGGATAATAGATTTAATCAACTTTAAAATTACATCTTAAATGGTAGGATTTAACAGAAATTGACACAATTGATAATAATCTACAGGTATTTTGATTAACCAAAGAAAAATAGATCCCTGGAGTCAAAAGGAGAAATCAGGAGGGCAGGGGATTTCCTACATGGGAACAAAAATATAACCAAGCAAAATATTCCCTTGCAAGGGGAATTTTTATCCTACCCCACAAAGGTCAAACTAAACATTACAAAGGGATCGTGTTGTTCTGGTTACCAATTTCACTCATAATTTCAAATCAGGTGCAAGAGTCAGTTGTAGGGGAGAACACAGTAAGGGTGAACATTCCTGTTTGCCGGTCTACCCTTAAAAATATTTACTTCACTTCCTGTTATTATACCAAACAGAATTCTGTCAAAATCCCGACTTGATCCTGAAACTGTTAGTGTACCTACACTATGCAAGTATGGCAGCTTGCTACTCCCTTAAGTCCTGTGGCTCCTTCCTATGGAATCCTGGGACTTCCAGTTTATTTTAGGGCCTTTTCACACGACCCCTAAGATCCGCTGGTCCCTTAAATTCGGACCAGAGATCTTGGGGGTTCGTTTCTGTTCCTGCGTCCCCACCCCTCAGCACTTCCTGCTCCTGTCGGCGTGAGGGGAGGGAGGGAAAAAAAGGACAAAAGAAGCCTTTACTAACCTGCCCATGCCGGTCGAAGTTGCCACGAGCCCCGTTACTTCCTGGTTCCTTCTCAAGGGGCTCTTAAAGGGGCGGGAGGCAAAAAAAAAACAGACAAGCGAGGAGAGCCCGGCACTCTTATCCGCATCAAATATTTTTCACCTCCAGAGAGAAGGTACAAGAAAAGTGCGCTGGGTCACGCTAAAGTGGGCGGGGTCGCACTTAATTGTCTGCAAACTCTGGAGCTGGTGGGGAAACATTTCTAAGCTCCGGAGCTGGGAGCCATTTGCAGCGCAGCTTAGGGGTCGTGTATAAACGCCCATAGTTAGAATGGCCTTTGGCTAGAAAGGCAGTATATGAATGCAACAAATAAATAATAAATAGAGAGATCTGTGGCCCTTCCGTGAACTACAGCTCTACAGCAAACCATTCTAAGTAACACCATTAAATGACAAACCCCAGGATTCCATATTGATGCAGCCACGGCAGTTTAATGGATAATGAAAATATGCTGTGCCTCACCTTTGAAAGCCAGGTGGATGGGATTTTAGGAATTCTGTACCTAGAAACTCAAAATTCCATGTCCAGAAAAGGTGTATCAGTTAGTCTGAAAACAAACAATACTGTATAGACAATATCTGTCTACTAAGACTCCTCATGCAATTTATTCTATTCCCCAAATCAGTCTTTTCAGATAATTGGGTTTTTTTTAAAAAAAAATAAGGGGAAGAAATAAACCCATGGAGTTTGGGGTGAAACATTAAAGACTCCGAGTATCAGAGGACATGCAGAGACTAACCTTGTAAGGGCAAAAAAATAGCACCTTTCTGACTCCAAGGGCATTTTAAGGGATCTGTGTCATTACAAGAGCTACAAAAACACCCTGAACTTTGCCACACCTACCACATTCAGTGTGTGTCCCCCTCAGTGACCACTACTGTGTAGATGGCACAGTCCGTTTTGTAACTCCTCGAGAGAGCTCCCCTGTTATGTCAAATGGTAAAAACAAAACAAAAAAGAGCATCGTGTCACAAAAGCAGCAGCAGGTTAAAAACTGGGTCGAACGCTGATTTGGTAAAACTACACCACACACCAGCCAATTTCATCCACTCTCTCTCCCCATGTGCAAAGATGGAGACCTGATGAATGCACAGGACAGCCACGAAGCTACCAAACTCTAGGCATGTGTGTTGCGATTTCGTCCCTTTGATAGAAAAAAAATAAAAATAAACGACGTGAATGCCAATCCTTTGAGGCATGTTTGCCTGCCTTGATTAAGAGACAGCGCACAGTGCCTCTGTTACATTCTCTTTGCCCCTTGTTCTGATTAACTCATTAGGCGGTCATCAGCTCTTCACTGTATCAAAATGTAGCAAGGTTAAGCTTCCGTGGTGGCTGCCGCTGCCCCATCAAATACACTTTTCCTTTGTAAAGACCAGATAAGAAAAAGAGAGATTGATGTACCCTTAAATCAATGACACAGCAAACTGTGGCTGTGAAGCTGCTGGAGCAGATAATGTTTACTCTCCCTCACAGATCAGAAGGTCATTCCTGCCTCTCTGTAATTTATGGACCTGCTCTGAGACAAGGGGTTGGGGGGTCCGCTCCTGTCATACTTAGGCAGAAATATGCTGGAATGGGGGGGTAGTCTTCTGATGCCTGTTTAGTTGTAAGAAAATGATTCTATGGTTTATACAGTGACCCCCCGCCTATCAGGGGGGTTAGGGACCCAACCCAACCCACAGTAATTGAAAATTGGCGATATGCGGATGCAGGTCGGGTCAGGCCTGGGGGGCCTAACTGGGGGCTCTTGTACTTACCCTCAGCCTGGCGCTGCCCCAAATGTGCCTATGAGGCAGGCCCTCAGAGCACTCAGAAATTTACTGTGACCCGGAAGTTACTTCCGGTTCGCAGGGAGGCTCTTTTGGGGCCTCCGGAAGGCCTGGGAAAACCCTTGCAGGCCTGTTCGAGGTGGCCCCAGTCCTGGGATAAGTATGGGAGGCCTGAAACAGGGGGCATTTTTTCATATACTGCGGTCCCGCTATATTGCCGGATCGCAGTATATGAACCACGAAAGGGCTGGGGAACACTGTATATTGCAGGATTTTTTTGTGGTTATGGGGCTCATTATCTATTAAACCAAAAACTTTCTATGATCAGTAGTTAGGATGAAATAGCCACAAAACCCTGTCTGTCCTGTCTGTCCTGTCTGTCTGTCTGTCTGTCCGTCCGTCCGTCCGTCCATCCGTCCATCCATCCGCCCAACCACCCCATAGTGCTACAACTCTCCAGGTGATTTACACAAAGCATATAAAGAAAGAATCAATACGACGCAATATACAAATCAACAAACAATGAAGTGAAAGTATAAGGCTAAATTGAGCAGCTCCTTTGCCCTTTAAGGTTTGCTCGGCCTCTTCCCTTTGAACCAGACAAAAAAAAAAAAAAAGAAACTTGGCAATGTCTTGAATGTTTAAAAATAAACTGATGAATTAGATCTCCAACAGTCTCCCAAAGAACCCAAAGAACGCAAATTGCGTTCAACTGTAATGATCAGGTTGCAGGTGGGATGGAATCCATTTTGCTTGAAGGCTAGTTTGCTGCCAATATCAAGGGATATTGACAACTTGTGTCATTTTCAACACTGCTGTGGTTAGATTCCTTGAACAGGCATCACAACTAGTTCACATACAGAACTCTCAGCTATCCCTTTTGAATTGCTTACTTACCAGCAGACAAGTTACATAATTTCTCTTATACATATTAGTTATACTTAATGAATCTTCTGCCCAAAAAAGACACACAAGGACGAGATCTGGGAGTTGAGTCATGGCTACTGGACTTCTTTTTTTTTTTTTTTTGAGAGATAGAAACGTTTCGCTGTCTCCCTAACGAGCCTATTCAGGCTTTGTTCATCTTATGAGCCAATCAGACAAGGGGACAAGAGGTCAAGCTGACTATAAGAAGGTCTCTTGCACTAGCTGTATTCAGACCGATGAAGCTGTTTGGATGAACAGCGAAACGTTTCTATCTCTCAAAAAAAAAAAAAAAAAAGAAGAAGTCCAGTAGCCATGACTCAACTCCCAGATAAACGCACCTGGATGACTGAGAATCTTCACAGACAAGGACGAGATGTTTTTAGAGGACTTTCCAGAATGAAACCACCCGGGAGCTTTTCTCCATGCAGCTACCAGTTATCAACCATACAGCACTTTAAAAATGTTCAGAGGACATTTATGCATCTGAAATCCCAGTGGTAGATACAGTGTAGCCTAGGATTCATCAAGCATCACAGACAAAAATACCACCTGCATTACAATGGAGCCATGAAGGTTTCTGATTAACATGCAAGACAGCTACTGACTTACGGGAGTAGGAGCCCCTGCTACCTGAAACCCACTCAGGCCACATTTGTAGGTTTTGTTTCTACATCCTTTGCTCAACGGCATCCATCAGCCACAAGGCTTCCAGTTAAAAGCAGGGCTGCTTAGGCACCGGTGAAAACTTGAGTTTAAGCACACTTGAAGCAATGCAGGACAAGCCTTCTGACTGTGTGTTGTCACATCTGTAATGCTGATTCACTCCTCATGGCTTGGTGTTGTGATCCTGACGCGGAAGTCCTGCCTTCTGTTCTTGGGATACTGAACATAACTTGCGTGCACCTGTCAGACAGCGTTTTTCTCCTTTGGAAACAGGAAAACGGCGCTGGATCGTTACAGCCTTGAGAAAGCAGGCTTCACCCACATCCTGAATGCAGCCCACGGCCGGTGGAATGTCGACACGGGACCAGAATACTACAGGGACATGGCCATTGAATATCATGGGGTGGAGGCGGATGATCTTCCCACCTTCGATCTTAGCCAGTTCTTCTACTCTGCGGCCGCCTTCATTGATGAAGCGCTCCGGAAAGAGACAAGTAAGGAACATGAGCTCCGAGTTCAGGGCTAAGCTACAGACACTGTTGGCTCGGTAGCTGGCAGGGCGGGAGGAGAGGAGTTGGCAGCCTGACTCCCCACTCTACCTCCCATGGGAAGAGACCACTAATGGGACCTTCAGGAAGCTGCATGCTTCCAGGGGACCAACAGAAGGAAAGGCAGGCCTACAGCAACCAGAAACTGTATACCTAGAAACACCTGGGAGGGGGGGCACTGTCAGTAAGAATCAATTATGCCAAATAATCATGATCGCCAAGCTCCACAGACCTGCCCTGCCCAAGACAATGGGATCAGTGGCACCAACAGGGGAAATAAAATCTCGTGTCAGAGGCACAGCTAGAAAAGAAAGCTCTAATGCATTTAGCACCTCATCCCATTTAAAAGCAGGGCAGATGCACCTTCTGACAGGAACCATTGAGTGCATCTACATAGGGCTTTTCTGTCACCCCAGAACATCTACAGCCTGTCCCAACTCACAATTAGGATGAAATACAGTGGTACCTTGTATAAAGGAATTAATTTGTTCCAAATGAAATTATGTTAAGCAAAGTTTCCTTTATACAAATTCCCATAGGAATGCATTGAAAACAGAGTAATCCCATTTTTATGTTGTACAGATTCTCCCAATAGGCGATTATGTTAAGCAAATTTCCCCCATCTCCGGAATTTTTATGTTGTACAAATTTTATGTTATACAAGCTGTTTGTTATACAAGGGTCCACTGTAGCTGGGTTTGTTTCCTGGGCTTCTGGCAAAGCAAACCCATAGGCACAAGCTCTGGTACCTCTTTTCATCTTGAGTTAAGCACCTGGCCAGCTGCTTTAAAACTGAACCCTTCCAGTCCTGCCATTACTTCTTGCACTTGGTTGCATCCATCTGCTTTTATCAGTGTGCATGACAAATGCCCAGGATAGTCTGGTTCCTGTCACTGACTCTCAGCAAAGACCCATCCCCTTTTGGGAGCATTCCACCACATGTAAATGGGTGGAGAAGTGGGGCGTGCATGTTTGCCCCCCCCCTTATGCAAACTGAATGCGAAGCAACATCTCCATATGAAAGTCATCCTTTCATTACTCTTCCAACCTACTCTTTCTGGAGGTAGGGGAGAGAAAGAGAGAGAGAGAGAGAGAGACAGACAGACAGACATTAGGTTTAGAGACTGCCATTTTTTCACGCTGCCTGAATATTGCTGGGAACTCAGCACTAAAATAGTTAAAGCATTAGGGAGCCAAGGAGGGCCTTCTTTCTCATTTAAATCTCCCTGAGCAAATTCCCTCCAGAGCAGTTAAGACTACTTAAGTATGAATGAGGAACAATTAACTTCCCATTTCTTGTCAACAGGGTAAAAAAGAGGAAAAGTAAGATATTGGCTATAATATAAAGAATGATGGAGCAAGCTTGTCTTCTGCAGCTCCAGAGGGTAGGACCAAAACCAATGGGTTTGAGTTGCAAGAAAGGAGATTTTGACTTAACAGTAGGAAGAATTTGTTAACAGCAAGGGAATCATGGAATGGGCTATCTGTGAATGTGAAATGGGCTAGCTGGACTCTCCTTTGCAGGAGTTTTTTAAATTGTATGCAGAATGGCCATCTATCTATCTATCTATCTATCTATCTATCTATCTATCTATCTATCTATCTATCTATCTATCTATCTATCTATCTATCTATCTATCTATCTATCAGCACAGTACAGATAGCAAGGCACTTAACTCTAATCAACATTGCATGCTCTGGGTGGTCTTAGGTGGCCCCTCTCTTGGGAGGTATGGCAAGGTAATGAACTCCCAACTCATGGCTCCACCAGCAATCCAACCCACAGAGCTACAACAGGTCCCATGCACTGTAGAGGTGTATACCAAATATGCATTTTTCCCTACTAACCCATGTGGCAACATGAGAAACTGTGTGCTCCTCAGCACCTGTTTGTGCAGTCATTTCTGGAGCATATAAGAGCAGATTTTTACACAGTGATCATCAAATGGACCACCACCATCATCTCCTCCTCTAGTGACTAGGAGTACTTACAGTACTTATGATTTTACCAGATGATTCCTTCAGGAGGCCCTCCACCACCTTGGCTTGGCTAGTTCCTCATTCTGGTTTGCAGCCCTTCTCTGGCCACATTCCCTAGCGACTACCACATGAACCACCTGGAAACAAAACATGTGGGCATGTGAACCTCTTTTTAGTGTTCTCTTGTCACACTCTCTTCACCCGTATCATTAACATCTTGGTGGCAGACAGCAGTTGCTATGAGTTGGTTCAGAAGTCATTCATTGTCGCAAAACCAAAATGTAAATCATTAAAATTTAACTCTTCTTCAGCATCCATTATTGCCTTTTCTGTCATCTGATTCCCAAATAGTGGGAATTCAACAGAGGTAGTCGTTTTCTGGATGTAATATAAAATGGTTTATCCATCTGGCTGCTGAATCAGAGGTCAGGAGTTTGATTTCCCACAGTGCATCCGGCAAGTACAGCCAGCCTGGTGGCCCTTGAGAAAACCCTCAGAAGTAAGAAAATAAAATATATTTCTGAGTATTTTCTACATAGAAACCCTGAAAAGGATCACTGTAAGTCAGAATTGACTGAATGACACATGATTATTATTTTTATTATTAGCAATATAAAATGGGTATTATATTTATGGCTAATATTTGAATATCTTTGCGCTCTCTGTTGAATACAATAGATCCCATAGAGCTTATATTAAATATGACTTACGTCTAACTACCCTTATAGACCATGGGCAAAATTTTGCTATGTGGGACTGAGTATGCATTTTTTTTACCACTGGGAAAATGCATGCTCAGAGCTTGGTTTTACACATTATTTCCTTGTAGGTGAGTTGTGTGGTGTTCAGTAGCACTTACTTCCTTGTATTTATAAATCCAAATACAATTTCAATGATCTGAGGGAATAAGTTGCTGCATACACATCTGTAAAACAACTAACACAGGAAAACATAGTCATTTTTGCCACTGTAATAAAAAGGGGGTTCTAGTTTGAGCCTAAGCATGGTCAAGAAGAGTCAATACTTTGGATTTATGTTATCAACAGGAACCTACCCTAGGCTGAACTGATTTCCCAACCGTTAGTCTGATTCTGAGGTAATTAGTTTTGCTCATTCCCAGGCATCAACAATGATTTTATGTTATACAAACCGTTTTGTATAACAATGTACAATTGTTATATAAAACGGTTTGTATAACATAAAATCTGTACAACATAAAAAATTCTGGAGATAGGGGAAATTTGCTTAACAGAATTGCCTATGGGGCGAATCCGTACAACATAAAAATGGTCGCAATTAGGGATTACTCCGTTTTCAATACATTCCTATGGGAGATTTGTATAAAGGAAAAATTGCTTAACATAATTTCATTTGGAATGAATTAATTCCTTTATACAAGGTACCACTGATTATTAACTCATAATTTACTCTAAACATGTATTTACCCCCTGTTGGCCTGATACAGAATCTGCACAGTTTCTTTGCCATTTCTTCTTCTTCTCTTTTATAGACAAGATTTTGGTCCACTGTGCCATGGGCCGCAGCCGCTCAGCAGCCCTCGTCCTGGCTTACCTGATGATATACAAGGATATGACCGTGGTAGATGCCATTGACCAAGTGCTCAAACACAGGTGCATTCTCCCAAACCGAGGGTTCCTGAAACAGCTAAGACAACTGGATATAAACTTGGCGCTGGAAAGGAGAAACACTGCAAACGGGACCGACTCTACCAAAGAACACCAAGCCAGCACAGAAACAGAGATCTAACATTCCTTCTTTCTCAAACTTAAGCAGCTAAGAAAGAACCGGGATGTCTGAAACAACAATGCCCAAGGAATGACTTGTTTCTAAGACATTGTTGGGTGCGTGTTTATGTGACTGTAAGCATCAATAGTGCATTGGAGGGTTTACAGCTATTTTCAGCTTGAACATACATGAATAGAGAATTGGAAATAAAAAAAAGCAACCTGGGCATAGGGACACCAGTGAAATGTTTTCCAGTTCTTCCTCATTGAAATCAGGGGTTGTTGTTATTTTGTGTGTGGTCTGATGATGACACGCAGACATTATTGAATATTTTGATCTGCCTCCGTGCTATCTCTGCATCCGATCTTGCTCGTCAGGTGGCTTCTACTTTTTTTTACTTTGGGATTTATCATGCAACAATTTTACAGTGGTATCCTGTTTGCACAGAGGTATCAATGCTTTTTCTTTTTTTGGCAAGCCACATTAGTGTGTTGCTTCTGCTGGTGATGGTGTTTGCCTCTATGTCCCTTTAATTTTTTTTGTTTTGTTTTTAAGATTTTAGTGAACAGAGTGTCAATGTGTTGCATAACTTGCAACTGCAAGAAAATGTATGTGAACTTTTTGGAATTTCATGGTGTTCTGCTTTGATGTGTCATATGAGGTGATGTGATCTTCATCTAAATCAAGTACAGTATATTAACAAATATAATGTGCCTAAAATGATGAAACAATTTTTTTTAATCTTTCATGTCTTTATTGAACACACTCATTCAACATTCATAATGGGAAAAGTAAACTATTGAGCTGAGCTCAAAAAAAGCCATTTGGAATCAGGTATAAGCATGCCTGGAGTCTTGTTAAGAAAATGAGTTTGCTTGTGTAGACTAGAGGTACATTATGGTGACTGATAAAAACCACTCAAAGCTTTTGAGTTTGCTCTGCACAAGAAGAATACATTTATGTGAGACACGCCTCACCAAAAAGAGCTTTCAAAGGATCTAGGGTCAAGAATTGTGGGTTTACATAAAGCTGGAAAGGGTTACAAAATAATTTTAAAGACTTTAGAACAGGCATGTCCAAACTTTGGCCCTCCTGATGTTTTGGAACACAACTCCCAGAATTCCAAGCCTGTATTTCCAATGGCAAAGGACTGTGGGAGTTGTGGTCCAAAACATCTGGAGGGCCGAAGTTTGGACATGCCTGCTTTAGAAATTCACCAGTTACAGTTAGGCAAGTGATCTACAAATGGAGACACTTTGGGACTGTGTCTACCCTACCAAGAAGTGAGTGGCCAGTCAAAATGACTCCAAGAGCACAACCAAGACTCATCAATGAGTTCAAGAAACAGCAACATTGGCAAAATGTTTTATGGACTGATGAAACAAAGATTGAACTACTGTATTTGGAAAGAACACACAGCATTACATCTGGAGTAAAAAGGGCACTGCATATCATCATGAAAACAACATCCCAACCATAAAGCATGGTGGAGAAAGCATCATGATTTAGATCTGCTTTGCTGCATTGGGGCCTGGCCAGCTTGCAGACATTGAGGGGAAGATGGATCCCCAAGTGTATAAACAATTTCTTCAGGATGATGTGAGGAAGGCTGTTCACCAACTGAACCTCTGTAGAATTTGGGTGATGCAAAAGGGCAGTGACCAAAAACACCAGAGCAAATCCATCATTGACTGGTGTCAGAAGAACAAAATCCACCTTTCGGAGTGACCAAGACAGAGCCCAGACCTCAGTCCAATAGAGATGTTATGTAATGACTTGAAAACAGCCATATAGATGCAACGCCCAATGGAATATACTGGCACTAAATCAGTTCTGCCAGGATGAATGGGCTAAAATTCCTCCTGAATGACGTACAGGTCTGATCCACAGCTACAGAAAGCTCCCGGTTAAGTTTATTGCTGCCGGAGGGGTGGGATGGTCAACCAGTTATTGATTCAATGGTTTCACTTACTTTTCTCACTAGCATTTTGAATGTTGAATAAGTGTGTTCAATAAAGGCATGAAAGATTTTAAAAAGTATTATTTTAGCCATATTGTATTTGTTAATACACTTGAATAAGAGGAAGATCAGATCACATTGTATAACACATTAATGCAGAACACCATGAAATTCAAAAAAGTTCACATACTCTTTCTTGCAATTGCATGACATCAACCCCTTTGCTTCACTTATTTGTGGATCCTTCCACCAGGTGGTGCTCCTTCCACTAAACCCTTTCATGTTTTCCTCTTGGGAATCTTGTGGTAGAGCTGGAATGAAAGCAAAGACCAACTACCAGCTTCTCTGCTGTAAGATGCACAACCTCAGTATGTGTACCCATCAAGAAAATGTTGTAAAACATTTATGTAACAGCAACAAAAAAAATCAAAAGAAAGAAAGGAAAAAGGAAAGGAAAGGAAAAACAGGGCCATGGAGACACCGAGAACCAAAAGGGAAATATTCCAGTACCAAAAAGAAATCAGTCTTATCACATCAAATTTAGGGAACCACATTCTGGAATATATATCACATGGCCACAACTCATGACTGCTCAGGGAGTTAAAGACTGAAGAAAACAGGCATTTACCATGTGTGACCCTGGCCCTTGGAAATCTTGAAACAAATGGAGAAGACGACAACCATGGTCCTTATCAGAAATCTTGAAACAGATGGAGAAGATGGCTCTTTTTAAAATGCTGCTCTTCAGAGGTCTGTTTTACACAAGGGCCAGTAATGAAGTCTGGCTGAGAATTTTGACACCCAAAGAGTTTGTAATGATGATGACAACAATGATGATGATGATAATGTGCCATCAAATGCATTATGACTTATGATGACCCTTGTCAGTGTTTCCTAGATATTAAGTATGGAGACATGGGTCATTATTCCCTGCTGGGGGCGCTGTAGGACTACACAGCTTCCCCAGGGCTCTATAAAATGGCTTATCTCCTGGAAGATACAGTGAGCAACCAAACTCCCAATCCTTGTCTCAAAGCCAGACACTTCAAGCCACTGAGAAAGAAAATTACAACTAGGCTTTATAGAAACTCATTAGCAGAAACAGAGCAGCTGCTTCCTGTGAGCTTGTGAGTTTGGAAGCAGTAGGATTGCTTGTTTGTGACAACCATGGAACTTGTGTACAGCATTCCTAAGCTCCGGCCACACCAAAACATGTGCCTAGGACAGAACGGGTGCTTTACGTGGACTCAATTAGATCACCTATCTCCTGGCTGGATCTCATTCTCAACCACAGTATATGCGGCTATTTTATATTTGCATATCTTAAAACACACATCTGTAGGTGAGTAATGCCTACTTCTTTCCACTCATGAGAAATCTAACAACTCTTAGGAGCCTATTAGCATAACATTTTCTTTATGTTACCGTAAACAATTATGCACTCGTTCATGGTAGATTAATAGATTATGAAGAAACACTCCTTTCTGAAAATTAAGATATGTAATTGACTGCACCTGTTACCTGCCATCATTTGGTTATACACCCATAAAGACAGACTGTGACAATGAAACCATCATCATCCTATTACAGTTACAGAACTGGATGAGACCCTATGATCTTATGGATCATATGAGTCCAGCCCCTCTCAAAGAGGCATTATAGGAATTGAACTCCAAACCTCTGTCTCTAGCCAGATGCCTAAACCATTGGCAGTTCCTGTTGTCCATTTGCCAGATCTGGTCAACTGTCTTGTCACCTAGGTCAAAAGAGCCAATAGTATAGGGCCCAAAGTCAGTGGGTATGTAACCCACCAAAGAGAGTTCAAACGCAGTTGCCTGACTAGGTCTTGAGCCCAACTGGACCACCACCCTCACATGGACATCTTCATCTATCTGTTCCGTCATCTCCCACTTTTAGTCACTTTGTGGATCGATGCTCTCCACACCTTTCTACCTCTTACCGCTTCTTTTAGCATTCTTGTGTCCCTTCTGATGGTGTCAAGCCATCAAGCCCCCTTCCTCTTTTGTCACTGACCAGCTCCCAGCGTTATTGTCTTTTCAAGTGAGTCAACTGGCATAACATGACCAAAGTATGGAAGTTTTTGTTTGATCTTAGCTTCCAGATATATGTTTGGATATGACATGGAAATAGGAACTCACATTTTCTCATTTCAAGCATTCTTTTTAACATGATAAAATGCCCCATTTCCACATGACCAATACATCAAGCACATTTCTAACTATTATCACTTCAGATAGATGCACAGTAATGGAAGTCATGACCTCAGATGTAGGTTGAAGTCTTGACACAGAAGCAAGAATGTGGAGGTAACTGGTGACACTAGCAGCTTTCATCTTCCATAGGCTTAAAATGCTAGCAACACACCTTCAAAACTAAACACTATGTATGTGATATATCCTATATGGCCCCTAAATATATCAACTTCCCTGCTACTCCTTTAATTCCTACTCCAGAGTTTAAGCTACAAAGACCTAGATAGAGCTAATTGGGTCCAATCCAACCAGGTGCCTGACATAAAAGTTTTGAAGCTTCAGCCAAAATAAATCCAGACCATCAACATGTTCCCAACAGCTTTGCTTAAAAAAAGAGCGTCATATAAATCTTGGCAGAGCAGCTTCCAAAGGATTCAAGATGGGTAGCCTATAGCTTAATATATGCCCACTGCATGGACTGCCTTTTTTCCCGAGGGGACCCTCACCAATAACTGCTCTCCTCTTCTGTTGAGTAACCTGGGATGCATTTTAAAAACAATTCTCTGTACATTGAAAACAAAACGATATTGCATGTGGCGTCCATACTGATCTGGATATACCAGTTAAGAGGACAGTTATTACTACCTAGGGAGAAGCAGCTCTGCTGCTTACTTCAAAAAGAACACCTCCTAACATATGTCTAGAACTCAGCAACAGCTGTAACTGTTTCAAGTGTTCAGGATTGTGAGCTCATAAAATGGAGTTGGGTCCCCAGAAAGAGAGGGAGGATGGCCAACGCAGATGGATACAGAGAGACCTCCTAGCATACAATGACCCCCCCCCCAGTTTGAATAACAGGTAGATAGCAAAGTGACCGCTGCACCTATGTTTGATTTTCTCCCAGTGTGCCAATATGTGTACACCTCTGTATGTAAAGCCTTTATTAACAAATACAAAAGGCCTCTATAGTTCTTTACACAGTGTGCACCAAACTGTAGTGAACAGCTATATGACTATTAGGTTAAGCAACTGCTTTTCTTGTAGTCTTATCAGTAATGTGCAATGGTAGGACTGATCCCAAGACAAACAGCCTCAGGCATGATAGCAAAAAGTAGCACATTTTCCATCCAGGCACAGAGAATGCAAGGTCAACCAAATTATATTAGCAACTAAGGCAGAAATATCTGAAAGCAATTCCCTCCCTTCTATATCTCTTGCCGTAAAAATGTAATGAGGTGATAATGCTTCAGAGCATTGAAATCAATAGGACTTCAGTTCGTTTGGATCAAATCTAATACAAATACATAACAAACAAGTTCTGAGCTTTTCATGACACAAACATATTCTATCTGAACCAGCTGCCTCACTCTGGCTAATGAAGAGGGCCAGCTGTGTGTATTGTATGTGTTCTGCTGTCTTACAAAGGTAGAGGAAATAGGGACCTAAAGGAATGGTGCAGAAAAAGTGGTATAGTCAGTCCACCGTGGAAGCTGAAATACTTAATCAGATAGGCAGTACAGTAGGACCCCCCTATCCACTGATTCATTATCCACTGATTCAGTTATCCACGGTTGGCAGAGGAAAAATAATTCAGCAACCGCAAAGCAAGCTATTGTCACAAAGAGCAGCTGTAAAGCAAGCTACAGTACTGTCATAAAACAACAGCCGTAAAGCAAGCCACCATCAAAAACAGCAGCTGTAAAGCAAGTTACTATCACAAAACAGCAGTTTTGGGGACATTTTGGTGTTCACTCTTATCCACAGTTTTCATTATCTATGAGAAGGCTTGGAACCAATCCCCAGCGGATACTGGGATCCTACACTGTACCTCCATTTTCCACTCTTCCACTCTCTGGGAGAGCATTCCTTCTCAAAATTGATTCTAAGTAGAAGCAGCAATTGCACTATGCCATACATTTAACAAGTCTAATATATGGTTTGGGACTAATCTATAGCCAGAATCTTCCTGCATAACTTTGAAGACGAATTGCCTCCCGCTAAGAAATCTCCATAAACCTCACCTGTTCCATGCTGAGTCACACGATTCAACAAGTAACGTCTACAGTAATTTTGTAATTTGAGGCCGTTTGCCTTCAAAAATTGTCTGCATTACACCAGTATAAATTAGATAAGAGGATTTTGACCTGTGTGTAACAAGGGTTCTGTTCTTCAGACGAGGACAGCACACAGAAGGCTGTCTCCAAGACAAGGTGTATAACCAAGAAATGGGGTTCAAACAAAACACAAAACAGAACAAATTAAATCGCGGTAGGATGAGTATCCAGATACGCTTATGCACCACTGTTCAAACATGACAAAACAGAAACATTCCCAGAAGAACAGATTTTGTGACATCATGGATGTTCATACAGCCAACATCACTGCTGTGAGCTTGAGTATCAGTTGCACACGTTTCTTTTCCACGCCTCTTCTCTGTTCACAGATCCTCAATCCTGTCTTGATGTCTTTGACTGGCTTCCAACTTGGCATCATTGCTACTAGAACAAAGCTTTTGTCATCCATTGGGAATGAAGCAGACTACAGTATTGCATGAAAAATGCTGGTGACTACAATAGAACGGGGGGAGGGAATCAGCATATTCAGCATTTGCAGCATATCTGTGCAACCAAGGAACATTCACACATTGGCCAGGACTCAGCCTTATCAATGCACTAGCATGACTGTTTTTGTGAGCACAACTGGAAGGACATTCCTCCTGCCAACTCCCTCTCATGTTCTAAAAAACAGCTCCAGAAGTCGGGAACCCCTTTAGATAAGGCTTTGGGTGTCAAGAAAAGGGCCACAGGAGGAAATGGGGGGGGGGATCTGTTACTGTGAACATCATGCTTTGCTTCAGCCCCCCCTTCTCTTTACAGGCACATTTAAGGTACTTTATGATTACATTTAAAACTGTGAAGTGTAAATGCCAGCCAATACATGTTTTTACATGTGTATAGTTAAAGTGTCCTCACCAAGGAGCTGTGGACTGGCTGCAGGTTCACAGTAAGTGTACATTGCAGCAACATAGATCTGATGTGTGAAATGGCCACATGACTTTAACCAAGAAGATGAG
The DNA here is from genome assembly GCA_037367245.1 of Phrynocephalus guinanensis. NCBI lineage: Eukaryota > Metazoa > Chordata > Lepidosauria > Squamata > Agamidae > Phrynocephalus > Phrynocephalus guinanensis. Next base: position 17,274,108 of record CM074735.1, on the reverse strand, counting down.
TTCTTGGAAATTTTTAAAGCTAATGCTCTCCAGCCCCCAGGCAGACCACTCCACTAACGCCGCTCTTCAGTTCACACCATCAACATTCAAGTCTTATGAAATATTCCGCTGCAAGGAATTGCAAGACCCTCGTACAAGTTAGCACTGACTGTGCTTTACAACACTTCTTGAAATTTGAGAAGCTTCTGCTAAACTTGGAGGAGTTTTCATGGTAGACAAAGCATCAATGTATCCAATATTTAACTCATCTCACCTACCCAGCCTCATGTGAAAAATGCACTTTCCTTTTGCTTCCTAACAAGAGAATTTATGTCAACATTAATTTATGGTCAACAGTATAAACAGTTCTTATTAATTTTAATATAAGTTGCGGAAGAGGACCAACCATAATGTCATGCCAAGAGCCTCAAATAATGAACTCTCCCCCGTACATGTGTTCTGAGAGCGAAAGAGTGACTCTTAAACTTGCAGATAGAAAGCAGCTTTTTTTTAAAAAAAGCACATGCTTTCATTCTATCTCCATAATAATAATTATTATGCATATAATAAAATGCTATTATCCACATCAAAAGAGGCAATTCTCAGAGTGCATAACTATGAGTTCACTAATGGATAGTTTATTTGATACTGAGAGAAGGAGAAAACGTATAAATTTCTGGGCATTCGTGAAAATCTCATTATAGACAACAAGGAGCTTAAATGGTTATTCAGGAACAAGTACTTTGATAAAGTGAAGGCAGAATTCTGAACAGAACAAGATGCAAAAAGAAGAATTTCTGCTATCAGCGGCTGGGAAACCCCACTATTAACATATTATTTTGGAATTGTGGAATGGAGTTGCAATGATCTTGTAGATTTAAATAGGAAATCCTGAGTTGTCCTGTTAAAATACCAGTTCCATTATTCAAACACATGTACAAGGCACTTCTATTGCCATGGTGAGTGCTGGCTTGCTGATATCAAGAACCTCTGAATGACTCAAATAATTCAACTTTGACACTACTTCAGTCGGAGCATGGTTCCACTTCATCAGACAGGACAAAACGATAAAGGATGAATAATATTACAATTTGTAAGTGAGAACCAAACTATGTTAATGAATGTCAGAAACAATTATACAGACAGCTTTCCAATTACCTCCAGGATAAGCATACTAGGCTGGTATGCCCAGCCCTATGAGTGGGACCTATGACATGCTGAGATAGGTTCATAGAGGCCATGGACTCCATAAAATCCAGGGCCACTCCCAAAAGTCCACCCCTGGCATGTGCATTGAAATCCCTCACCACCAATATATATATACCTGTATATTAGTAACAGAATGAAGAATTGTTTGGATCCTTGACATTACCATTGCAGGGGATGCCAAAGTTGAAGCTAAATAGACTAACAAGATAGAAATACCTGGCAATCGAAACACATTGCTTGTGGATGAAACACACTTCATTGGTTCCCATAGTCATCACGGAGCAATGTCAAGAAATTTCACACAATATTACAAGCAGTTGCAGATCTCAGAAATAACACCACCAGAGCTACAGAAAACAGCAATACTAAGAACAGCACACATACTGCACCAATTGTCCCGTTGCCATGACTTAACTTCCAGATAAACTCACCTGGATGACTGAGAATCTTTACACACAAAGGGATACTTAGTTTTATTTATTAAAACCTTTATCTGTTATATGTTGTGTTTTTATAAAATTTAAAACAAATATAAATTAAATATTGTGAATGACGTTGGTTTACCTGTTCTTGCTAGAAGGCACTAGAGGAGTGTTTGGGGTGTGGCAATGCAGGTGAAGCAATCAAACTGAGGTTTTGCGCTGCATCGGGCAGGTGTAGGCAATCAAGCAGCCAGAAGCGTATTTAAGGAAAGGCTCTAGTGTTACACTTTGCTGAATCTGTTTGGATTCAGTGATACCAACTGTCTGGCTCTGTTTGAGCTATTTGTTTGTTGTGTGTTATTTTTCTGACTACTGCCTATGCTGTATACTTATTTGTTTAAGTTGAGGGTTATACTTTACTAATAGTATACATTTAAAGTTTAAGTTACAGTTCTGAGTTCTTTCATTGTGTTGTGGTGAAAGGGATTGCTGAGTATAAGCAGGTATAGAACTGTTTTAAGTTGTTTATATAGAGCTGAGTATCAAGCATTGTATTTTTGTGTCTAATGTATATATCTTTTTGTCAAACAATGCAAATATTCTGTTTTTCTACAGAATTGAGTGGGTCTATGTTTTTTCTTTTATTTTTAGTTCTCTTTACATTGTTTATCTTTCCTTATGGGAGATGGTCATTCACTGTAAACTCTATTGTTAAGGATTAAGTATTTTTTCTTAATCGTTAACTTCAACCCATTCTTCCTGACATTATGTAACACCAATCAACGTTTTCATAAAGTTGATTTACTGTACCTGGTATAATAATAATAATAATAATAATAATAATAATAATAATAATAATAATAATAATAATAATAATAATAATTTATTATATCTATTAGGAAACTTCTATTCACTTAAGCTTAGTTCACCTCCAAATAAAAAACAAAGCAAATAGACAAAGAAAGTGAATATACCAGAGATCATAATGTTCCAAATGCAAAATACGAAAATCCTGCACTCAAAATAAACACGTATTTCTTTATACATTTGCTAGATTTGTGTTCTTCCTTTATGATAACATTTTACAAAACATGGTTAATGCCTTGGATGAAGGAACACTTGTAGCCTTGTGACCTACAGTATTTTTCTTTTTCTTTTTTAAGGGAAGAAAATACGAGAGCTGAGTATTTTGTTGTATTCAGGAATTTGTCTACCTTGGAAGGGTGGAAGATTGAGTCAACCTTGAGTCAGCTCTTCAGGCAAGCTTTCCCTGAATGGACTACCATTTATGTTACTTTTTTAGATGGATTGCCATGTATGATTGAATTTACTTCATTCATAAGTACACCTCTGTTTTCCATGTTAAGTTTCCATCCCTCATTATGGATTTTTTCCCCTTTTAATTGTCTGTATGCTCTTTTTAGTTTTAATGTTGTAAGATACCTTTTCTAATTCCGTTCTTAAGCTTGAATATGTCTTAAATATTCCGGGCGGTATATTGTCCCTCATTATTGTAAGTTGCCCTGGGTAATTTTCCAAGGAGAAAGGGGGGGGTAAAAATATTCAAAATAATAAAATAAATAAAGCATGGGATAAAACCCCTGTTGTCACCCAAGTCTAAACTTCAGTACTGCAGTTTAACCACCATGCCACCAGCCTTATCCCCAAAGTTTCCATTTCTATTTTCACTGTCCCCTCTTCCACTGCTGCAGAGGTGGCTTCTCCCTTTTTAAACTGTGATCAATCTCCTCCCCTAACTGTCCAGGCAGTAGAATCTTCTCTCTCTCTCTCTCTCTCTCTCTCTCAATTATTTGAAGTGCTTTAGTTCAGAATAAGGAAGTTGCTTAGTGGACCCAAAGAGAAATGTATTGTACAGTGGAACCTTGACTTACATGCTGCTTGACTTGCATCATATTTGACTTGCAGCAAGAAGGGGCCTGTTTGACTTGAGTCGCAGGATTTGACTTACAGCACGGAGCCCCAGTGGAAGGCACCGGAATCTGGCGGCAGCCACAACCCAGCATCGCGGCTGCCGTCTCCAAACTGCTCCTGCCTTCTTCCGGCAGTGGTGGCTTCGGTGAGGCCAGCTCTGAGCACCTGGAGCTGGTCCTCAGCCTCACCGAAGCTGCCGCTGCTGCCGGAGGAGAAGAAGGGCCGGAAGCTCGGGGCTGGCCTCGCTGGTTAGACAGTCGGCTCAGTCTTGTAAAAAATCTGGCTGCAGAAGTCTGGTCCACAATGGAAGCATTTTAGTTGGGGAGGTGTACTGTTGTGGGACTCTAATGGTAAGCATAGAATTGTTCAGAACTTGGAACGTCAGGTTAAAAATCAGTAAAACTTAAATGTTAGACATTGTTGCTATGAACATTAAAAAGTGGAGGCGTATAATTTGTGGACTATAATTCCACTGCCTCCTCTAAGAGACATTTCATTTACATCCCTGGAAGGAATCTCCTATCCCAGTCAAATTTATGTTAAATTGCTGTTTTCAGGGGTCTTTTTCATAATCTGGAACGGATTAATCCACTTTCCCATTACTTTCTATGGGAAAAGTTTGTTTGACTTAAGTCATGTTTGACTTAAGTCTAGACCTCCGGAACGGATTAATGACGTAAGTCAAGGTTCCACTGTAATTGGGAATTTTTAGGTGATATCGCCTTTATGGAAGGTTAAGGGCAGCTATCGCCTAGTGACTGTTCTAGTTCAAGTTAAGATTGATTAGCCATTTTTGACCATATCAAAATACATACAAAACCACATAAATGCACAATAAAACAGATAAAATACAATACAAATGCTAAAATTTAGAAACATCATAAATGTATTTGTTAAGTGAATCACCCCTGCAGGAAACTCCTATTTGTTCAATGTAGTGGGATCTTATGCCCGCCACCTTAGACATAAATTTAGCTATATTTCAGACAACTTGTGTACTGTATTAGGACTCTGGAGAAGATATGAAAGTCTATGATCCATGTTCCAGTGGGTTTATTTTACCCAACAGGGCAGATAGTTTTGTCAGGCAACAGAATATAATACGCAATCAAATAATATGTGCAATATCCTCAGTAGCAGGCCCCCCGCAGGTTCTTTTGTGATAAGGCAATTTCTGCCCTATTTAGGACCTTGCTATCTGGCAGAATGGCTCCTGCCGCAAAATCCTGCCCATAACACCCGATCATCTCAGGCTGGACATTTGAGGGTGCCATGGCTGAAGGAGGCCCGTAAATCTTTGACGAGAAATTGGGCTTTCTCAGTGGTGGCCCCTTGGCCCTGGAACCAACTTCCTCCTGAGATTTGTCTGGCATCTTCCCTCCTGGTCTTTAAGAAACAGCTAAAGACGTGGCTATTTAAAAAGGCTTTCCCTGGGTATTAATATATTCTACTAATGATTCCCTATTATGTATTTTTTTTTTTTTTGCTTTTTTGTCTGTAGCCCATCCTGCTCCTGGTTCAATGTTTTTGATATATATATTGTTTATTCAGTTATAGTGTTTTTACTTATTTGTTGCTTATCTGTTGTATTGTATTGTATTGTATTGTTTGTGGGTCTGATTTCTGTTCAGTTTTGTAAACTGCCCTGAGTAGCTGTGTAACTAGATGGAGCGGTATATAAATGTAATAAATAAATAGTGAAATGCATGACTGTAATAAATTTAAATTAGCTAAAAATGCTAACCACATATCAATTTATATTAACTAAAAATAATCAACAACAAAAATCAACACTCCCAGTGTGCACAACCTAAGGGTCTCCTTAACAGGTTTTGGTATGTAGGCCTGCACATCTTGGACCTGTGGCAGAGGCAATGGCATGCATGGCCGTACCATGTCTTTTTTAGTTTAATAATACTTTGAATTAATAACTGTGAAAACCAGGATAAGAACTTGTATTGGAAGTGTGTAGTATGGTGGCTTCCTATGCTTTGCCTCTCAGCAAGGCCACACAATTTTTAAAAACCATGATCCAAGTCTTGTAGCTGTTACTAAGAATTGATGGGAGGCAAACTGCCATTCTAAATGTGTGGGAAACAATTACTGAACAGCTCATGACACATGCACTTGTAAAAGCTGGAGAATGTTTCTGCTGAACACTTCCTGGTTAAGGAAAATCTTAACAGTAACATGAACAAAAGTTTTGAAGAAAGAGGAATTTCTGGGAGATTCAAGATCCATACTTGGGGAACATTCTGACCCAGTGAGATGCTGTGCCCTTTAGATGGCATATGAAGGGATTCTGAAGAACAGAAATGGATATTAGCAAAATCAAGCATGAGGCTAAGGTAAGAGCCTTTGAATCAGATCATCTCCGGTGGATGGTTTGTCTCATCACCTTTCTAGACTACACCCAAACCACAGCAATGATACGTCGGGATAGATGGTTGAGTCAAAATATATCTCTGCTGTCTTGTCTTAGCTTTTCAGCTTGACTTCCGTCTTTCCGGTCCTGTTGCTGCTACATCACTACCCATCTCTAAATCAAAACAAAGTACATGCTGAACAAATGCCCTCCCAAAGTATAAACCTGCTCAAGAGAAATGCAAACTTTTCTGAAGAGCCATCATTTCATATTCATAATAACCATTAATTGCCTCTATCTGATCTGAAGCTTTCTCTTATTGCTCAACTGACACCAGATAACATTCTCACCTGTCCAGAATCAGATGTTCCTTCAGTCTGAATATCTGGCTGGTATCCACTGGTATCTAGCTTCATTGAGTTGTTCACAAGGCAAGGGAAACAAAACGTAACCCAACACCACACAGATGTGCAAAGGCCACCGAGTAGAATGACAGTCTGCCTGTAGTCAAGTTCTGAAACCTTGATAGTACCTTCTTTACAAGGTGATTTAGAAAAATACTTTTGCTCTTATTTGCTAGAAGACACCAAGAGGTCAAAGAGAACCAACAGGAATACATACTTTTTATTTCCCATAACAAACTATAAGTACTATATGTCAGACCATGACAAGACACAAGAGGCTAAAATGGCTCATCATAATTTATTTTTATGTTAAAATGTACAGCTTGTCTTTGCTTTATTTAAGTGACTGACTAAAAAGGTAACATAAATACAAGAGTGTGTCACTGGGTCTATTTTTATACATGGATCAAGCCAGTTCTTGGCTCTTACAGTCACTCTGTACAGGTACAAAGGCTACAAAAAAGAAGCCATATAAACAGACACAAATACCTTCTGCTTTTTTTACATGCGCTCTTTAAGCTTCGTTTGAGCTATTCACACGCTACTGCTCTATTTACTTTTCTTTAAAAATAACTCCAATATTTTATAAAGATAGAAAAATCTACAGATGGAATGAAAATGTAAAGTTAGAGGCATTTCCATAAAATAGCAACTTTACACCAAATTCACTAATTTTTTTTAAAATCCTGCCAAGTATCTGGATATATATGAAAATGTTTCAAAATCTTGATCAATATTGATATGCTTCAATCAATCATTAAAGTTTGCATTTAAGAAAAACAGAACAGTAAGCTGCCATTTTTAACTTTGATTGGGGGAGGGGAATCTGCCACTAGAACAGAAAGGATCTGCCTTTACACCACACGTTCAAGGGTGTAATCCATTAGGGTGCTCTTCTGTGCCAACCCCGTGGAAATTAATCAGATTTGTGCAAGAGCACGTGAATACACCAGGGATTTCCCCAGTGGATTGCACTCAAATGTCTGAACCGATCAAAATGGTAATAATTTCACAGCTTTTATTTTTTTAAATAACCAAGATTTTTAAAAATCTAATTAACAAAAATATAATTTTTTAAAAACCCTCCAATTAGGGCAAAGTGATGAAAGCAAAAAAAAAAAAACAAGTTAAGAGAATGGCTTACTGTTAAGCACAACACTTGTACAGTACTACAAAACGCACTGTCAATAAGAAAGACATTAGCGGCATGCGGAAGTGTCAACTTGAGGAATGAAACAGTCCATGAATGCAATGCAAAAAGGCATTTACATGGTGAAGGAGAGAGAAAGGGGAGGGAAGGGCAGAACAGGAGGAAAGCTCACAGTCCAGCACAACATCAGATATACTCCAAAACTATGATCTACATTTCAAATGGGAGCAGGCACATAAAAAATGGCTGTGAACCATCAGCTTGCTTTGCATGTCTGCAGTATGACCAAGAAGTTCTTCCTCGCCATAGAACTTCAGTTACACAAAAAAGGGGAAGGAAAGGAAATGAACTAGATTTACAAATAAAATGAAAACACATTTATATAAGGCTTTCTGCTGCATACATTTTTTTAAAATGGTGCCAACAAAAGTTTTTTTGCATTCACACCAATTGCTGGTTTTGAAATCGTACTCAAAATCGTACCTAAAAGGACATATTTTGGTGCACATCTAACCTGGCACACCAATCTGGTAGGTCCACCCACTGTCTGCCGCTGCCCCTTCCCACAGGATCCTACCTACGCATGTAAGAGCTATTCAGAGACTGCTTAGACATGCCAGTATTTATATAGCCATGATGTGCAGGAGGAGTATACATCATGTTGCTGTGAGGGGTGGTCTGCATTGACTGTTGTGCATATGGCTGACTTCCCATCATTCCCATTTGCATCTGCATCGGGTACTGGGCTGTTTGATTCATATAGCCATGGTTTGCATGATAGCCTCCATTCATCATAGGTTGGGACATGCTATACCCATTCATAGCATTAAGAGTGTTCATATTCATATTCACAGAATTAACATTGTACGCTGGGGCTGGCATTAAGTTCACACTCATGTTCATGCCACGCTGCATGGTTAAGGTGCGTGCTGGCCCCTGCATGGCCACCGCCTGCGAGGCACGTCCATAGATCTGGGGCTGGTGGGCTGCTGCAGCTGGCGGGAGAGGCGCCGACTTAGTTCTAACATGGCCTTTGCCAGGCATCTGAGTTTGCAGTCTTTGGGAATGAGAGAGGCCAATATTAGAGGCCATGTTACGCTGCAGAAGGGGAGGTGGCAAATTCATGGGGGGAGGAGTGAGGTTAGGGGGTGGAGTCATTGTAGCCTGGGCTTGCCCCACGCCTGCAACTGGGTGAGGAGACTGAGAAAGCTGAGCGAGTCCTGTGCTGCTGAGTGGAGTAGACAAAGAGGCACTATTTGCATAGGAAGTAACAGCAGCCGAATGACTATAAGGCAACGAATGGTCCATAAGTGTGTTGGTTAACTGCTGCAATTTGGCAAGGCTGAAGGTCGCAGATGGCTGTGGATAATGCCCTGCTGCAAATTCCCCTTGGCCCATTCGTTCGTACAAACCAATGTTGGCGTTACCGGGCTCTGCCATTTCGTTTAACTGCATAGGCGGGCTGAAGTTAGCAGCCATGCTGCATTGAGGGAGCTGCTGATTGTTGCTCGGGGGCCTTTCGATGACGCAGCCTTGAGGAGACTTCACATTGCAGGGAGGTGGGGAGTTGATGCTGGCGTTCTGCATCAAGCTGCAGCTCCCATTTATGTTCGATATCTGCTGGGTCACTGCACAGCTGCTCTGGGTCATGTTGCTGGACGTGAGATTGCTGTAGGAACAGCTATTCTGGGAGGAGCCGTTTCCGCAGATGCTGTTGCCCATGGTGGAGTCATAGCTGCTGGGGTTCTCATAATTCTCCGTTGTGCTCTCGATGCTGCCCAGATCACTAAATCCACTATCGACGACCTGCTGAGAATGGTCAGAAACAGATGGAACATCCATCATAGGACTAGTCTCCATGTTCTGTAGCGATGGCACAGAGATGGCGTTTTGATCAGGGCTAATTTGCGCATAATTGGTTTCTAATGCGGGCACATTTGGGCTACTAACGGAACGAACAGACTGGCTGGGATGAGACTGGACAGATGAAACCGGGCTACTGTGATCAGACTGCTGACACTCCTCCAGCGTGGCCATCTGCGGGCTTTGGTCAGGGTTGCCATAGGTCTGGAGGCTTCGACATGCCTCCTGGGTCTCTGCACAATCCTGAAACGCATCCTCCTGCTCTGTCGTTTCCTGTGTCAGAGACCTTACCGCCTGGGCAGTCTCAGAATCTATCTCCACAGTTTCTGCATTTGGATCTTTGAATGCAGGATTGAGCTTGTTATTGGCAGCTTGGCTTTGGTTGCCCACATTTTCATCACTTAACTCAGATACAGGTTCCAGAAGAGCAGGAAGCTCCTTATGGTCACCGTCATGTCCAGCGGCAAGGTCAGCGGTGGAGTCCATTAGGCCTTCCTGGCTTGCACTGCTCTTATTTTCATTTGTCTCTAAAAAAGGTTCCTGACTCTCAAGTCCTTCTTTGAGAACCTCCGGAGGTTTCCTTTCTGCTGAGCCCACGTGGCTCTCAGGCCCATCCTCAAGGTCCCCCTTATGAGGTTGTTCCCTCTCCTCCTCGTCTTTCTCCTGGTCTTTTAAATGCTCAGGTTCACCTCTATCCACTTCAGTTTCCTGTTGCTGGCCTTTATCCTGAATGTTCACGTTATCGGCTTCTTCTCCTAGGTTGCTTTCCTCAACGTCGGGTAAATCATTCTCTGTTTTCTCTGTTCTGGATAGCTCCAAATACTCAGACACTGAATCTCTTGTCTCATCTTCAGGTGGAGGATTGGTTTCAGAGTTTTTAGTTTCTTCTGTAACAGCAAAAGCTTGGCAGGGGTCATTTTCGGCGACTTCATTTGACTCTTCTCCTACTGCCTGACAGTCGGGCTCCATAGGAGTCTCAGGGGGAGTGTACAAATTAAGCTTAAAGCCCGGTTTTCTCTCTTTGTTTTGCTTCCATTTGGCTGGACATTGCTTCATGCCTGTAGGCCACCCTTTAGACTTTATAGGCTGGGGATTGCCTTTATTGCCATCGTCCAGGGCAGCTCCATCTTCTTCTTCCTTAGCTATGGGGGTATGACGAAAGACAAGAACGCAAGTTAGTCCAGCTCATGACTATCAACAGCTATTTTATGAAATGTAATCCAGATGCAATGTAATACACGTCACTGTACTTTAGATATCCTTATTCTTATCAACTTTATAGCAGCTGTATGCTCACCCATTTAAAAAGAAGTAGCACAGCATAACTATGAGATAAACTAATTAGTAAAACACACATTGGTTTCATTGAGATACATCCCCACAAAAGAACAGTTACAGTAATTTCTTTCTTTCTACCCTATTGGATTGTAGTCAGTTGATGCAAATTCATTCTGCTCACCTGAGGGGTTCTGTACAGTCTTCAATTACTTATACAAACACATGTTTTATACAAGCATGTGTTTGTTATATAGACCCATGTAACCCCATTTGTTTTTATTATGAACTTTCTAAAAATTATTTTATTTATTATTTTATTTATTTATTGGATTTTTATACTGCCCATCTGGCAGCGACGTCACTCTGGGCGATTTACAACAATCAAAGTGTTGATTTTGAATCAGAAAAAAACCCTACTAGAATAAAACAACAATGAAAGAACGATTGCAGATTGCACGCCACCAACAAGTATAAATACTTAAAACTTGTATCACTAAAACAAATTACAGTGTATTATTCTTATTCTATACAGGAGTCCAATCTACCTGAATAATTTTATATTGTAAAATAAATGATAAACAAGTACAATTTCATCTGGGAAAATTCATAGATAATAATCAGATACTATTTTATTTGGAAAGCCTCTAGTCTGTCACTGAATGCACCTTTTGAAGACTTTTTGAGGGAGATAGTAACACGGAGCTTTTAAGCACATACCTTGCCAGATGCATTTCTCAGGCACATAATGTACCTGAACCAACTGCTGATAAGTTTCCTAAGTTCATGTCTGTTTGACTCACTGCCAAGTCACAATATTTTTAGACTGTAACAACGGTGAACACTTTGATGTTTGAGAAAGTATGGTCAGAAAAGTAAATGTGATGACCATAACCAAACTGCCATCTTCAAAACCAGTTAGCAACTGTTGTAAATATCCACTTGAGGCAAGTTTTGCACATAAGCTTTTTATAAATGTCGTCCTTTTGTAGAGCACCAAATATGTGGTAAAACACATAATGTAAGGCAGTAACATCATAACACTGTGTGAGTTAGAAGATAAATGTGAGGGAGATCAGAGGACAAGAAAGAATTGTGTCTGATCACAACAGAAAAGGTTGATTTGCCTTCAAAGCAACCTTTCTGTCTGTGGAGGAATCACTCCAGCCTGCCTCCCCACAAAAAAGTACTAGCCCTACTGCTGGATCAAAAATGTCCAGCTCGAGCATGGATCTGTATCTCGCTGTTTTGTGATTGCATGGACAATGTGTGATAGCTGGGAGAGAGGTCCCACAGTAACATGCAACAGGCGGTCCAAAATGTGAGCTATTTCTCTGTCTGATTGTACCCTGTGTTATAAAGCATCTTCTAGCATGGGGAAGAGCTTGGATTAGGAAAGAAACATGTGAAAAACAGGTTACTGAAGTATACAACATCCGGAGATTCCTGCAGCTTTACAGCCATTTCTTGAAAAAAATGACTCATATTTTTATTTGTGATATAGCATTTCATATATATATTGTTCCAAGAGTAAACAAGCTGAGGATTAATTGAGGATTAATTTATCATCTGAGAAAGAATACCAGCAATGCTGGCCCTAATCTTGAGCTTTGTTTAATGTTTGGAAAACCACCCTGAGTATTTACTAAAAATAGCAAATTCTACCAAGCTTGTAGCAGAGAACAAACACTTGCCTTACTTTATCAGATCAAACACTATAGGATAAACCAAGTATTAAACTGTATAATCATTAAAACTATACTTCTTACTTTAATCTAAAATTCTTGCAAAAGAAAGACCAACAAACACATACAGAAAGTTGGAGGTGGGAGCTGTCTGGTTTTAAGAAAAAGAAATCAAATACTGTAATATTTATCTTTTCTGTGCTTATAAGCCTCTTCCAAACAGCTAAACCACAAGGCATTTTACCATCAAATTATCGGATAAGCAATCATATGTAATTGAAAATACAGTATGTTAGTTTTGAAGAGAAAGCTGCTTTAAAATACCCTGAATGCAATCTTTAACCTAGGGTTGTAGAAATAAACACTGTACTTTTACAGGCATTCAATGGCAGATTCATGAGCCATATTTTTTATAAAACTATAATCACACTATGGAGGGAAAAGACCACTGTATAAGAAGTGAGATGTGAGAGTTTATTTTTCCATCAAATCATCAATCAGGTGGCAATGCATACTGTGGCTGCTATTCCTGTCAATATATACTAATTCATTATAGTGCCCTTTCTTCTTTTGGCAAGAAGATAAATTCTATTAAAAATCCCAGTATGGAAAAAAACCCTACAAGATAGTTTTTACAAGTTCCTGATATTAATTTTTTTAATGAAAACAAACTCTCTCTTTAATATTTTTCAAGATGGCAAGAACCTTCAAAACCTAAGGGCCATCACCATTTATAATTTATAATATGTCAGGCAAGCAAACCAAAACCCTACGCACTGGATGAGAATGAAAAGATGAAATAGATTAGGATTATACCAGTGCTACACCACAGACTAAAGGAAGCTACAGTATGACGCTTTCTAAAAAGATACCCAGTGCAACTGTTTTACTCCAAACTACTGGAACCAAAAAATTTCAATTCAGCCAAAATTAGGGCAAATCAGTTATAAAATTCTAAAAGGAACCAGAATTAAATAGAATAAAAAAAACAAAATAAAGTGAGGGGGGAAGCATAATTAATACATTATTCAATATTTCAACAAAATCAAAGCACAGGAAAAAAATCACCATTAATTATTAATTTTAAAATCCCAGTTTGCTGTACAGAAACAGGAATACTTGAAGATAATTAGTCAAAGCCTATGTGCATTTGTTCAGGTGAAGGTACGGCTAAGCTCAGCAGGGCTTGTTTCTAAGTCTATGTGCATAGAATGGCATCCTACGCATCCGTTTTGCACTAACCTCCGCATGGAGTCTCATTCTGGTAACAGTGATTGTCCTTCTCTTGCTCCTTTTCCTCTTGCTCCTCTTCTTCCCTCTCCCCCAACTGACACGGCAATACCACTGGAGTCTCAGTCTTTAATTCTTCGTTCTCCTCCTCTGTCTCAGAAGTGGGTTCCAACTGTGTCACAGACTGCTCTTCTTCCGAGTTATCAAATGGCTCATTCAGAACTTCAGTGGTTTCAGAAATTGTCTCTGTGGTAACACTGCTATTAATCTTTCTGCGTTTACGACCCCTTTTCTTCTTCACTATGAAAGGTCTCTAAAAAAGAGTGTTAAAATATGAAAGTTAGCAAGAAGAACTGACAACTTTTTTTGCCCGAGATGGTCAGTGTATTCTGCTCACAGTTCAAATGTTACTGGCTCTGCCTGACTAATCCATTTATACACTTTCTCCTTTATTATACCTACTTGCAAAATTGCTGCTATGAACTTATCTCCACCCACACTTCCATGAATGCACCAGAACATTTTCATCCACTTTTACCCACAGCAGGCAGCTATTTGGACTTGGGATTCCCTCACAAGCTGCTTTTCTGACCAGGTGACATATTATAGAACAGCTGCTCTTATCACAATTTCAGTGGTAGAAGCAATTGCTATCAGTAAAATTATCCCATTGATGCACTTATTTAAATTCTATTTAAACATTCATTCCAACTTGTATATAATTTGCCCATTCCCATTCCATTTCAATCTCTAAATCATGAAAATTCTGACAGACAACTAGATAGCTATATATTCAGGACAGATTCCTTGATAACTGGAAGTTCATTGTATTTAATTTTGGACTGGACTATATTCTGAAGACTCAAGTATGTGAACACAATTTTAGTCCATTTAGCCTAATGCTGTATGAAAAAGTCATATATATTATATTTTTAATTTATCAGCTATATTCCTAACCTATCATTTTATCATGAGCTCAAGGTAATATACCTGATTCAATTATCTGCCCACTTTTACTTTATAAGAAGTCTGTGAAGTAGGTCAGGCTAAGAAAGAGTATCCAAAGATCACCCAGTGGATTCCAAGGCTCTTTAATGTACACTGTTTTTAGCTGTAACTCCATACTAGGGTTACAAAGACCCTGCCAAGGGGCCAGCAGAGAGGAACTGTACTTGGAAATTATCATATTTCCACTGTCCTTTCATAGTGTGAATTTGTAGAAGTGTTGCTCGCAGATCAGAAATACAAGCAGACTAGTCCTTTTTCTTTGCTTCTTGAGGAGAGTATGTTTGGCACCCCAGGGATTATGAGATATGTGACCATTCACGTTTCAATGTAATCCTACCAAATGGACACTTCTGCTTATATTCTGCTCATTTAACCGTCCCATAGTGCTTAAAGCACTCTCTGGCCAGTTTACAATTTAATTATGCAGCCTACACACTGCCCCTACCCCCGCGAGCTGGGTACTCATTTTACCAACATGGGGAGGATCGAAGGCTGAATTGACCATAAGCCAGCTACCTGGAACTGAACCCCAGGTCATGAGCACAGTTATAGCTGCAGTACAGCTATTTAATAACGCCACAAGACTCTTAATATAGTTAGCCTTGTCCGTTTCTGGAGCATGCGAGACATTTCACAAAACATAAAGCATGTAAAAGTGCTTTTTGAAAATGTTCATTTCTAAAAGTGCACAAAAAAGTGTGTGAAAACTGGACAGTTAAAAAACTGACAGGAAAAAAAATTGATTTGTTTGAAATGTGGTGCTGGAGGAGTAATTCGAGGATACCCTGGGCTGCCAGAAAAATGAACAAGTGGGTTCTAGGTAAAATCAAGCTTGAACTATCCCTGGAGGGGAAAAAAAGTTGAAACTAAGGCTGTCCTACTTTGAGAGTGCAGAATTCCCTCAAAAAGGCATTAATGCTGGGAAAGGCAGAAGGCAGAGGAATAAGAGGCAGAACAAATATGAGATGGACTGACACCCTAAAAGAGACCATGAATCTTCCAGATATAGAGTGCTCACAATGGTTTACAATTCCCTTCTTCTGGGGACACCTTGGGACACTGCAGGTTGCCCAAGGCCACACAGCTCTCTCCTCCCAGGACATATCTGGCTCTACAGACAGATACCTAAACCACTAAGCTATCCGGACAGCCTCAACTTTTATTACTGACCCTAATTCAATGCCCACTCATTCCACCCTTTTCTAAAACACAGTGTGGAAACACAGATAGTAAAACCAAAATGCAGATAAAATTGGAGGGGGGCGGGAATTACATTTCACCCATTGTATTGTAACCAACCTGCTCAAGTAAATTTATTCATTTTATTTATTTAAAATATTTTTACTTACTCTGCCTTTCACTTTGGAAAGGCCCCACTGAAATATACAAAGTTGGAGACAATGAGCATAAAGCAGTTGCCGAGAAACATTAAAGACAATATTCAAAGCTAAGAACAACGGGCGTGAAGAGACATCTTGCATGCATCCAACAACCAATAATAGTACCACCTAGCCTAGAAGGAATGTGTGGTCGACTTGAGGTTGGCAAAATCAGTGGTCTACTAGGATTATTATGATATGGTCGCTAATACCTAAACTCAATCTACATGGACAGCCAAATCAGGAGTTCTAAACCGAGTTACTACTGTGAGGAAGAAACTAGAGACAGTTATTTTTATTGTTTTAATGCCAAGTACAAAGGTATGGCAAATGACAGAATGGTGGCTTGGGCAGGCACGGAATGAGAATTAGGTACTCTTTTCTAAAATATCTTCTTGAGAGCCTGCCACAGCCTAATACGTACACAAGTACACTTCTTTCCCTTGCCATAAAAGGTGGCGGCTAATGGGCCAGGCCAATGTACAAGTAGAATAAAGGAAAATATGTAGCCTCCCAATACCAGGTCTTAGAAAGGTTAGAGGCTCCTAATTTTTGTACACCTTTATTTTATCTTATGATATACTGAACTTACCTTTTAAACAAAACATAAAACAATGTTGAAATGGCCAATATATTTCACTAATGGAACTTACAACTAGTAGAGAGCAATATTTTAATATGATTCTTAATTTTTAAAGTGTAAAGGGGATAAAAATTGAGTTTTCACAACATAAAAGCACCTTAGAAAAAGAAGGAACATTTTAAATGGTCAACCAACTCCAATATGCAGTTCTACAGATACTCTTTAGCCATGTACTCCTGAAGTCCTTCTAAATTTTTAAGCCACCAACCTTTCTCTTCACTGCAAGTAACTTGCAAGTAAATTGATGATGTCCATCTGCAACTTCCTCCACTTCTTCATCCTCCTCCTCTCCCTCTCCGCTGCTTTCTTTTAGTGGATCAGTGGGCAGCTCTTTCTCTGCTGCTACTGTCATGTTCTCTTGAGGTCGCAAATACTTGTTTTTAGACTGCAGTTTTGCAGGCAATTGTCTATTAGCTCTTGTGGAGAACAGCTCCTGCTCTTCTTTTTCCCAGCAGCTTGCTTGTTCCATCAGTCTCTCAGCCTGAGAAGCACAGAGATAAAATGAAGGGACTCTGAAATAGCACCTGGCCAATATTCTTTAAATAATGGCAAATGAATGTCCTTAAAAACTCTGTCCAGCTACAACACCCTTCAAGTCCTAGCCTGCACAGACAGAGGTGCTGGGTTACTGGAATTCCAGTGCAATGAATTCTGTAAGGCTTGATATTTCCAAACTTCACTTTCAGAAGAGCTATTTATTTATTTATTTATTTATTTATTTATTTATTTATTTATTTATTTATTTGTTTGTTTGGGGGAGTCGCAACAATCATCTTTGATTTGTACTAAAGAGTGCTCTTAGCTATAGCATCACAGCCAATTCATCTTAGTAGCTACAGTATTCTGTAATTTATCTTTTTGCAATTCATCATAGTTTCCCCCCTCCTACAAAAAGTAAATGGGATAATTAGCATCATTAACAAGGCATCAAATTGCTATTAGTTCTTCCACATTTACATCACTTATTCTCTGACATGCAACACTTGGAAGAATTTCATCAATGTAATGGTTGAGATCAGAAGTGTCTGAGCTTTATTCCAGCCTCACTATAGCCTATGTCATACAGAAACAGAGTAAAAACTAAAGAACTATTCTTTGTTATTCAGGACAGACTGCAACAAAATGCAGAATGCAGACTTTACCTAGACTTTTACTCTTCTTTGGGCTCCATATTTAATATGACCACACTCATGCCCCAATTCAAACAAACCCAACCCAATGACTAAAACTCTGGCTCACATGTTAGCCATCTTGAATTATTTTCCTTTTCTTCCTCCTCTCACTTGTGCAGATTAGAAGCTTTTTTTACTTCTATGGATTGATGAAGATACTAAGAAAGGAGCCGCCCTCCCTACGTACCATGAAGAAAGAGGCACATTCTTGACACCAGAGGCCTTGACTGCAGCCACTAGGTAATACTGTTTCTTCTTAATCTGGCCCTTATTTTTTCTCAACTTTCAAATGGAACACATGGCTTTTTGCATCACCTCCCCACCCCCAGCTTCCTCAAGCCATCTGGGACTTGTAGTCTCGAGAGAGCCAAATTGAGGGTGGGAAGGGGGTGGGTGGGCAAGGACTAGGCTGCTTTGTTTGATATGCTGGGTGTGAAAACATATCTGGAACTTTGAAGCAGTCTTAACACCAGCCCCGCCTCCTGATACCAGCATATGGTGTATTCCATATCACCAAAAAGATTCTCAGCGCCTGATAGACTACATCCTCTATCAAGATTGCATTTTTGGTACAATGCTTTGATAAAGATAGCTTGCTATCGAAAACTCAAGCTTGCATTTTTTGTTTTAGTCATGACCAATCAAGGTATCACCCACCCTACTCTCACTGCCAAGACCATTAAGACAATCCTTCCCTCATTTTAGGTCACGAAGCACTAAATCCTAGCTTTAAAATCTACCATGGCTTAATTTCCATCTTCCCCCTCTGCTCTCTGCCCATTCATCTTACTCTATCTTTTGCTCACATTTAAAAGAAGTCCTAGAAGGTCTCCTGGCACCACTGAAAGTGTAGATTGAACCCACTTCTTCTATGAGGTTGTCTGACGTAACCCTTACTCATTCTCATTTGAAATGGTGACCAGGCTTCTTTTCATTGCTTCTTCTTGACATTATTTCTGCTGCTCGCCCTGATACCAGTCTAATTCAGACCATAAATGTCTTGGGGCAAGGTCCTGCCTGCTACCTATCTTATTTAAACAGTTTATATCAACTGAGGAATAAATAAACACGTTATGCCATGCCTAAGTTGCCTTATGAGCAGCTATGTGAGATCAGTGTATGTGTTCATGTGTTACATCTGTCAGGTTAGGCAGGTCCACTTTAGAAAACATTTAGGATGTGATTGCCAGATTCATGTGTCCACTATTACCTCTTTTTCAGCTTCTCTTTCTTCTTCAGAAACTGCTGCATTAGGAATTAGAAGGGGAGTCCACCTCAAGCTTTCTGGATCTACTTCGTTGATTCGTGGATTAGTTTTCAGTTTCTCCATGTGACTTGAAATCAGTTTCTCCCTTCTAATTACTATGAATCTATAAGTTTAAAAAAGGTATTAGGAAAGAAATATATCAATAACTGTATTGGAATAAATGCACAGTTGCCAATCTAAATCTAGGACATTTATTATTTTGTTATTATTTTTTCTGTTGAACTATTACCCTATTCCTGAAACAACCTGTAATCTACACCCTGCAGAAGAATTAGACACCATAATGTAGTTGAACTATAAAGATTACAGGTCAAGATAGGAAAAATTTAAGGAAGGCTATTTCAGATTACCGCCACTACCTAGGACAGACCACGACTCTTTGTGACAAATTGCAAATTGGACTGTATGAACCTAACATTTTGTTCTTTTTGCACATCCACACCTAATCCAACAACTTAATCCTTCTTTTTGGACATCTACACTCAAAACAATGAAGTTGTAAAAGGGAAGGGAGAAAATAATGAATTTATCAAGAATTGTTTTTCTTTTCCATCTAGATGAGGGACACGGCTGAACAAGTATGTCATTTTGAACTCGATACACTATGATGTGTTTATATATGTGTGTGTGCATGTAAACAATTCTTTGTCCATGTTCCTACATGGAACAACTTTTGGCAGAATTCTTGTTCTAATGGCAGTTGAAAACAAAATTATGGAATCTATGCAGGACAGTTAGAAGACAGGCAGAAATGAGGTTTTGAAGGCAAGTACAGGACAAATCATATATGACGAAAGCCATGAAATAAAGTCATTAAAATAGCAGTGCTCTCTGTCTGGAATTTATTTGGACATGGATAATTGAATGTCTATGACATCTCAATTCAACACCAGATGACAACTGGTCTTTGGGAAGTACCGCATTTTCCATCTATAAGACGCTCCCCATGTATAAGATGGCCCTTACTTTTCCAACCCAAAATTACAGTTTTGTAACACCACGGTTCTCTCTTTAGCTTATTTCTGTGTATAAGACGACCCTCAAGTTTTAATCTAACAATTTTAGGGGGTGAAATAGTCTTCTACAGGGAAAACTGCTGCATGTCATGTCATTGGCAAAGAAAACCAAAGGAGAAATTCAAATGTGTGGAGGCTACTTCTCAACAGAATGATTATAATAGGTTTTGAGTGAAGCATGCCGGGGGAAGGGGGGGCAGAGCATCATGAAAACCTCAGAAACAATCAAAAGACTTGAAGAGGAGGATACCGACTTAGAAAGTGTCTAGGGAAAATATACCATTCGAAGTACAAGGGGTGGAAAGCAACCTCACTCGAGTTCAAATACAAATGCTATGCATAAGAGACAGTGTGAATATCATGATGGCTGTGGAAACAGTGGTAGCCAGAAGCATTGGTAACAGTGACATCAAAGCTAAGGAAGAGTTAGAAGAAAGATGAGCAGTGTTAACATCCCTACAACAAGCACAGCTAATGGGCAAGAGCCATTTCTATAAGTGAAATGAAAGTGGCAGGGAATGTCACTATCCTTACAGAGGTAAAAGCTGTCCCTGTTATTATTTCCTGAACTTCAATCAAGACCTTGGTTGATCAGACATAAGTAATAAGATCTCAAGACATGTTGGGGGCCCTGCAAAAGAGTGAGTTCATGGACTGACGACACACAGTGTCAAAATGGAGTAGCTCCTTGGATGATGTGACATCAGATGAAGGCAGACACAGCATGGACTGAATGTAGTCCTGTGCCCACAATGTCTGAGCTGCCACTCCATCATGAAAGCCACAGGAAATGAAGAGAGACCCACAAGTGGAGCAATGAATGTGACTGTTGAAGACAGTAGCAGCTTATTGGCCCACAGAGACTGAAAGGTCATAATGCAATGTAACACAGTCTCAGTAATGGTGATTGCCAAGTAGAGGACAAAACATAGCATGGGTGTGATCATGTTAACTGCTATCTGTGTGATATGATGCACAGAAAAAGGTAATTAGCTATCTTGCCATTTGTAGGATAAGTGAAATGATTTGATCCTCAGAATACTGAAAGGAAGCTTCTTCATCTCATTCAATATGAGTTCCCAAAGGAGGGGAGGAGTAAAAACAATCAAACAGACCTTAAATTGCCAAACAAAACAGGACATAAACTTAGAATCAATGAAGTGGCTTCTTTTGTATTATTCTAGTCAGCCAGGACAGAGCGGTGAGATGGCCAAATCGGTTGTATGATGGAAGGAGAAAGAAACACAAGAGAGGCCCAACGTGCTCAGTATTGATGAGACAGAATACAAGTCCCAAGACCGCTGTGAACAATGCCATGAATTCAAAAGAGTACCAGGGCTTAAATTCTGAGCAAATTCTTTTAGGAAAAGCTCCCTTGATTAGCCCTAGCTGTGGTAGAAAGATGCTAGGAGAAAGAAGCCTAAAAGAGCTAGGAAAGATTTGGTGTAGACTAGACGCCACAAGCAAAGCTGTGCTGAAAGTTAGAGCCAGCATCTGAAACAGGCATGTCCAAACTTCGGCCCTCCTGATGTTTTGGACCACAACTCCCAGAATTCTAAGCTTAGATTGCCAATGGCAAAGTACTGTGGGAGTTGCAGGCCAAAACATGTGGAGGAATGAAGTTTGGACATGCCTGATCTAAAATAACTTATGGAAGGAGTCTCTGTTTTCAAAGCAGCAAAGAACGGTTGAAAGTGACCGGTGCAATTCAGCTCATGTGCAGGGAGATGTATTATCTCTTCAAGGGGAAGGGCAGAAACAGAGGACCTCCTTGGGTTTCTGAGGCTATTGTTAACTGCTCTGTCCAGTGCCTCTAAGTACTGTTTCTAGGATTGCTGGGAACAGAACAATTTCCTTCCCACACCGTTTTGTTGTTCTACTAAGGAGGAGACAACTTGCCTTTGTTCTCTAGAGATGAAAGAGGCAGCTCTGGCTGCTTTAATCTCCAACTTAGGTATCTAGAACTATAACTTATACCACTTCCGTTATTCTAAGTGTATTTCTCTAATAAACATAAGCTTTTCTTAGAAAGAAGTGAGAATGTGATTCCTTTACCTAGTGGTGGTGGGGGATTTTGAATCTCAAAAAGCGGAATTCCATAAGTTGACATTGTTCCACTACAGCTTTGTGTGTACTCTCCAACAGATGGGCATCTGTTGAACCTAACAAAGTGTTAAGCAGCAGGAGTTCACAGTTGTGTTGTTTGAAACAACTGAAACAGAGAGAGAAATTTGGAGCACTTTTGCAATTAGCTAAGGTAGAAAGAGGTAGGAAAAATGACTTTGATTAAAAGTTGTTGCTGCCTACAGCTAGGCTCATAGAAGACAACAGCAGCCTCTGGGCATGTTGAATGTAGACCAAATCTGCTGGAAGTGATGAAAAATGGCTTCCCCCCCAATCCACAGCTACAGAAGAGGTAAAGCTTGCCTTTGAACAGAAAGGGAAGGCAATGTGTCATTTTACTATATCTTTGATGAGTGACGCAGTGGTTCTGCATATGCAAAAATGTTACAACTGCTAAAGAGGTGTGAGGAACTTTAAAAAACTGCCCATGCAAAGGAAGTGTGTGATCATATTTTAAGGATCCCTCTTCTTTATGAAGAAGTGATGAGAGGAATCCTTTCACACACACGACTGACTAAATACCTAGAGCTAGTGGAAGAACTGTGTCAAGCGTGAGTCAACTGTCCTTTTTTTAGGAAGACTACCAAAAACCACAGCGCCTCCTTACTTCGAACAAGAATCGGCAAGACTCTCGAAAGCAAATAAAGATCAGCAGTGACTACACGGATCTTCCTAACCCCCAAGATAAAATGCAAAAGTATGTATAATGGCTATGTGCATGTTAGACAACCACATTTTAAAACATATTTCCCTAGTGCTGAAAGAATAACAGCATGGGATTGAGACAGGTCTCCCTAAGCAAGAATTCCACAAATTGAATGTGACTGTAGACGGCTCTCTCTCTCTCGGGTTGTCTCTTCCATTACATCAGACGGTGAGGGGGCCTGAAGGAAACGGAGGCAGCTACATCATGGCTATACAGGGAGCAGAGAGAGAAATCTTGCACTTCATGCCCCCAAAACAATCACAGAGTTATAGCCCAAGGAAAAGAAAGGAAAGGAAGAAAGTAGATTTCTCATAGTACTCCTTGGGGTATCTACTAGGGGGAACTGCTTAAGATCCATGTCCACCATCTAATGTGTAACCTATCACAATGGACTGGCCACAGCAAGACATTTCCAACTGTGGTATAGCCATTCTTGACAGGATGAGGACTTTATTGTCTCCACAAGGTGTCTTTCCATGGCTCTTAGGGCCTAGTGGAAGGGGGCATTTCCTGTGTGCTAGGTGAATTTCTTGCTGTCCCACCAGCTATCACAGATGACTGAAAGAAAGTTGTGTTGCTTGAATTCAAGCTTGGAGGACCATAGATTTCTTGTCCCTGCTCGACATGCTTTCATTTTGCTATTTTATTTTGCAAGCTCTTCAGGCTGAAGAGGCTTCAGACAATTTTGGAGAGCAACTGGGTAAAGTCTCTCTCCATTCTGAGCTTTCCATGTTTCTTCCTGCCTATGCAAATTCGATCAAAGAACTTTTCCCAATCCAAACTGCCTTCCCATCTCTTGAGAATATGTGAAGATTCTCAATCATCCTGGTGAGTTTATCTGGAAGTTGAGTCATGGCAACTGGACTTCTTCATGAGAGATTGAAACGTTTCGCTGCTCATCCAAATAGCTTCATCAGTCTGGGGGAAAAAAGCTAGTTGCGAGTCCTCCATTTTATAGCTCACTTTGACCTCTTGTCACCCTGGTCTGAAATAGGCTCCTAAGATAAACAATGGCCTGAATAGGCTCGTAGTTGTTAGGTAAACAACAGTCTCAACAGCGTGAACAATGGCCTAAAGTGTTGAAACCCATAAAGTATGAGTCGTTAGCTATGGCCTTGGTGGTAAAGGAGTGAAGTATTTTTTATTTTCTAGGTATTGTTGAAATCACTGCCTGATGAGGCTATTGAGACTGTTGTTTAACTAATGAGTCTATTCAGACCATTGTTCATCTTATGAGCCTATTTCAGACCAGGGTGAGAAGAGGTCAAAGTGAGCTATAAAATGGAGGACTCGCAACTAGCTTTTCCCCCAGACTGATGAAGCTGTTTGGATAAGCAGTGAAACGTTTCAATCTCTCAAGAAAAAGAAATCCAGTTGCCATGACTTCCAGACATCTCTTGAGAGCCAATGATGTGCTATATCTTTTGTATGGATCCTTTTATTTATTTTTTATTTTTTTGCACAATAAAAGGGAGATGAAACACAAGAAAAATATGTGTGACAGCACCTCAAGCGGACAAATGGGCTATAAAATACATATCTGAAGACAGCAAATCGAAACAAGGTTTACTGACTTTTCTTCTCTCCTGTCTATCATGCTGTGCTGCTGCAGAGTGGTGGCAATGTCATGAGGACACATTCCAGTTGCTCGGCTCAGTCCTTTGATGCTGATCTGTTTCTCATGATGGCCATAAAGATACTCCAATATGACACTTTTCCAATAGGCCAAATAGGAGACACGGCCCAGATCAGAGAGTGGCTTTTCAGGTGATCCTGCTTGTCCCTCTCTTCTAGAAAGTAAATAACCTAATGGGAGGGATGGGAGCAAAAATCACAAATGTGTCACTTGCCATGTCTCAATACATCCTTCAAGAAATGCTACACAGGACAACTTTAAAATGAATTTCAGTGACAAAACAGCCACAATGGGAGTGGGCAACCTTCTTCCTGTGGAAGGAAACATTCCTTCAGGATAATTTTGGGGAACTCTATGTCGATGGGGTAGAACTGGAGACAACAGTGGTCAGTCCAATCTCCTTTTGCCACCCTTTGTGGCCACCCTTACTCATCCAGTCTTCTTCTCCCTTTTCATCCCAACTGAATGGGCTGATGAAGAATGGAATTATTGTTCTTTCTAGGCTCTGCACAGACTACTTTTGAAATCAGGCCAAGGGCCACATGTAGCCCTAGGACTACACGTTACTCGCTCGTGACCTATGCTGATGGACACCAGAAGACCTTTGCCATAACTTTTGCACAGAAAATTTGGGAAGATTTATCTTGGTGTCCCTCAAAAATAATTGTCCCTCAAATTCAAAACCACCAGGTTTTCCAAGATACCCCTTTCAAAAAAATGAGTGTGCTCGCCCTCCCCTTGCTAGCCTTTCTACATCATCCAGAGCAAAAAGATGGCTACCTTTAAGACAGTGTGTGTGTGTGTGTGTGTGTGTGTGTGGTAATAGAGGCAACCCTTTTTGGGCAGGAGTAGTTCCACTACCTTGTTCCCACACAGAAACTGTGTTCTCCAACACCTTCATCATTTCTTGCCAACAAGGGAAATTCCTTGCGTCCCAAACTGAATCAAGACACATTCAATGTTCCCTTGATAAAAGATCTGGAAGCATCTTCTGTCTGTGCACACCAAACATCACTCCTTGCCCTTTGGGGAAATGGATATGTTTTGTTTCGTGGCTTAGAAAGGTGTGGGCGAACTCACAGAGAAGGCTGGCTAGTAATGAGAGCTGAAAGCCCCCTTGAAGCCAGTTCAAAACTCAAAGGAGTCTGGAGCAAGTTGATAATGGAATGAAGACTTTTTTTTGACAGATTTCTATTTGAAAGTCTCCCCCTTCCAAATCTACACATAAAGGACAACGTAGGAACATACTTCAGTATTTCACATCTGGACAATGTTTACAACAACATAGGAAATTAGCTGAACATAATAATTGTCTTAATATCATTCTGTTGCAAATATCTTGACTGAATACATGACCAACAAACTTGCAAGGAGGCTCTCAAAAGGGAATCCAAGGCAGCTCTCTTGATTTCTGTCTTACACATCCTTTTCAATGAAATGCTATAATGGACAAATGTTAAAGTGTATCCATAATTTCAGCTCCAAAAAAGATGCTTGCTTTTTAAAAGATATATTTAATACTAATTAATGCGTTAACCTGACTATAAAAGAAAGCGCAGGTGCAGTGTCCTTTCAAATTTATGTTTGAAGATACCTGCTATACTTCTTAGCTTCTGAAGGCCTTAAGCACAAAAACTGAGCAAGTGTGCTTGAACAATGGCAATTTTAAATTTGGCTGGGGATCAAACCATCACATACCTCAAGGGGCAGATGACACTGTTTTTTCTCACATATAGCATTCTTCCCAGTATCAGCTAAATGCTGATATTCACAGTGGGGTTTTTTCCAAGAACTTAAATAACTACATATTTTAATAGGCTTACACTTCTCCATCTTTGTAAACCCTGTCCAGAACTGCATTGTCTTGATTTTCCAACAGGGATTTTATTTTTCAGAAAATTTTAGGCAGGCTTTCAAGACAGGCCAGCAAATGATTTGTGAAAAGCCCAATAAAACTCAATCTCCATCCACACAAAAACCACATTTGCTGGATTGCTGCAGATAAAGAAAAGCTGCTGTTTAATGTTCATATAAGCCAAATTGATCCCAGCTATGCTGAGAAAGAAATGAAAGAACTTTTAAATGGTTACAGCCTTCCTTATATTTTATGCGCTTCAGCATAGGGTTCATTTTCTTTTTATGAGTTCAGACATTGGGGTTCTTTTGCCTGTTGATTTCAAATCTTGCTGCAAGACATACGGAACTAGAAAATCTTGCTACGGCATCAGCAAACAGCAAATCAAGTACAACAGGAGTGAGAGCTTTCTTTGTAACTAATCTTGGCAGAAGAACAACAGAAACGCAGCAGCAATATCCACCCATCGAGCTCAACCAAGCAGCTAGAGTGACAAATCATTTCCCTTAACAAAGCCATTTTTAATATCTCATGCTGGTTTGTTGTACTCAGCATTCTTGGAGCACTTCAGTGCGTGCAAAGCACTTTGCGTACATCTTGTTGTTGCTATCCTTATCACTGCCCTGTA
Source organism: Phrynocephalus guinanensis (assembly GCA_037367245.1). Classification (NCBI taxonomy): domain Eukaryota; kingdom Metazoa; phylum Chordata; class Lepidosauria; order Squamata; family Agamidae; genus Phrynocephalus; species Phrynocephalus guinanensis. The sequence goes on along the minus strand of CM074735.1, from coordinate 17,247,160 downwards.
CGATAAGTCAATATTATCAGCCTCAGACTGTAGCTGGTAGAAAGAAACTGTGTGTTTGTGTTGCCTAAGGTCACCTGTTGAGCACATGGCACAGGATTTGTATCTCTGTCACTCAGTTGCTAATGTACATAAATTATCAGCCATGAAGCAGGATATTGTAGGTTAACACTACACAAATAGCACTATATTACATGCAGTCGAACTGACACATTTTCTATTTTTATTGGCTGAAATTCTTCACCTCCAGGATGCAAATAACATTAAAGGATTTATTTTAGCAGAGAAGAAAGAAAATCTAAAGAATCCCTAGAAATCCTTAAAGGCTATACAGTAGTATACCGTTTTGTTCATACGAGACGTGATTTTGAAACAGGAAACATAGATAAAAATGATCCGCCAGAAGAGGAAACATGAAAAGATGGTTTTCTAAGAGCCTTCTGGGAGGTCGCAGACATTTTTAAAATGAGAATACACTTTGTTCTGTGCTATGATCTTCTTTTTCAGTAAACATCTTTAGGTAAGTGCTGAGGATGTTTTCAATTCACAGGATCCAAATGGTTCAGCTCAACAGGACTGACCAGCAAGCTTTAGGAATTGGATGCAAAAAGAACTTATCATGGAACTCTCTGTAAAATGCAGGGGTTGTGAGGAAGACACATCAATACAGAAAGGATTCTGTGAAGGTAGGAAGTCTGAAAATTGCTACATTAAAAGGATATACACTATTTCAATGAACTTCTGTAGTTCTGTAGACTTACAAGTAAATACCAACATTTACATTGGGGCTCATAAGATTCTTCCATACAAAGACTGTAGAATAATGGACAGCCGTAATATTTTGACTTTCTGCTCTTCCTGATCAACACAGCTTCACCTTTGCCACTTGCAACTTCATAAAAGTGGACCTCAGCATAAGAAAAGCAACATCTGTACAGCAGGAGTGGGTCATCTATAGCCTTTTAGCTGCTATTAGACTACAATCTTGTTTAACCTTTGGTCAGGAAGTTGGTGTCCATCAGCCTGTGGAAGGCTGTAGGGTCCTCACCTTTGATGGACACCGTAAATGTAGGGCTCATTTAACGTACAGCATACATTAGGCAACTGGGTGAAGTTAAGTTACATCCATTAAATTAAACTTACCAAAAAGATTCCAAATAATTGATCTAAGTTGCAGGTAAAAAAAAACACTGATCTTGGCTGCTCGTGTATTTATCCTGAAGCATCTGAAATGAGTACAACACGTCCCTGTTAAATAGATCACCCCAATACTGCAATATCCATCTTGTCTAAACAGTGGATATTCTTAATCCTACATGATTTCCCGAAGGGTCTACAGCCTAACTGGACATCATCCAAGCTGGCTGTCTTTTAAGAGCCAACGCACTCTCTCTCTCTGAAACATTCAGTTAATGAAAACTGTGTGTTACAAGATAAAAATAAAACTTGGCTAAGGATGAAAAAAACCCACCTTCTTTTCAGAGAAAATATGGAATTGAACCAAGACAGTCCAGATTATGCATTTTTAAGGCCAAGCAGTTAAACTAACAGCCCTAGACACACACATTTAGCAACGCCAGTTTAACCACCTAACTGAAAGAGAGAGAAAAATGATTCACATCAAGATAGGATTGCTGGCTTTGTCAAACTAGACTTGCAAATGTGAAGTGCTTCAGCAACGAAAAAGCCCATGTCGTTCAATAATTCAAAACCTTCTACGCTGAGGAGAGTGGTAATAGTTTTACTCGTATGTCAAGCATGCTTTGTCCCTGGTCCTGTCACACAGAATCAAGTGATATTGCAGGAGTAAGATGGAAGCCTTCCAAATTCACCAAGCCTATCTTTCACCAGTAAACTCCATATTCTCCAATGTCCCACACTTCACCTCACTCATAATATAGCCAGTTTGTAAAAGGTAGCAATATCTAAGTATACAAAACTCCTATAATGGCTAGCAATTTACCTAACAAAGCTCAATATATATCTGCCAATTCTAAAAGCACTGGTTCTTCCCTCCCCAACACACATGCTCATCCAACAGGTAGAGCAGCAGTCTGCTACACCAACTCTAACCTCTGTATTTAGTTTAACAGCTGACTGCCTAGACCAGTGATGGCGAACATATGGCACGGGTGCCAAAGGTGGCACTCGGAGCCCTTTCTGTCAGCACCCAGCATCGCCCCTTCATAGCCACCTGTATGCAGGTTAAATTACTGTATTGGTACTTTGGAAAAAATTAGTGGGTTTTGAATTGCAGTTTGGGCACTCGGTCTCTAAAAGGTTCGCCATCACTGGCCTAGACTGAGGAACCAACTTGTCACGAATCTTTAAGAAAAACATTCAACATTAGTTGAGACAATATGGACAGTACTTCCAAATCATCAAAGCAACCCTCTCCTTTGACTGAGCTGGAGGGTGAGCTGACTGCCCTAAAGAAGGAAAAGGACTCAGATGTTTTTAAAGCAAAACAAATATGGAATTTTAAGAACATAAGAAGAGCCATGCTGGATCAGGCCAAAGGCCCATCTAGTCCAGCTTCCTGTATCTCACAGTGGCCCCATCAGATGCGTCTGGGAGCACGCGAGACTAGCTATGTGTCTCCTGATACCACTTCCATGCATCTGGCCCTTGAAGTATCCTGGTTTTAAGCCTGGAAATTACACCTCTCCATCATGGTTTGTAACCTGTGATGGACTTTTCCTCCAGGAATCTGTCCACTCCCCTTTTGAAGGCATCCAGGCTAGATGCCATCACCACGTCTTGTGGCAGGGAGTTCCACAGACTAACAACATGCTGGGTAAAAAAAAATTCTTTTGTCTGTTCTCTCTCTCCCAGCCCTCAATTTGAGTCTATGTTCCCTAGTTCTGGTATTTTATGAGAGCGAGAAGAGCATCCCTCTATCCACTTTACCTTTTATAAAACTGATATGAACATTTTGGGGGAAATTATTATGATATCATGTTCAGACACATGTAAATGAACATGGCAAGTTTTTCTGTCATAAGCATCTTTAATGGAAAAACAGAAATAATTAAATTTATCAAATCAATTGTGAAGCTGCAGCAAGGCTTTGTTAAATCTAGCATGCAGCATCCAACTGTTGCAAAGGGGTGTTTTTTTTAATAAAACAGAGGCAGGGTTCCTATGACAAGACAACTGTCTGCTTTGAAACTGCTTATTTATACCAAACAACAGACACTGATGAAAATCCAGGAGAATCCCAACTAGAGCAGATCCGTTAAAGTAATGGAACTTAGGGAGGAGTTAACTCACCAAACCATTACTGATTCAACGGGCCTGCTATTGTTGTAACTTGTTACTGGATTTTATCCTACTAGAAAACATTAGCCAAGAAAAAAGTATTGCAAAACATTGCTTTATATTTATGCCTGGAACCAATCAAAATCAGAACAAGATTCCAGGTTATCTTTTAACTGCAGTACTTTGAAAAACCACAATTGTAGGCGCTAAAAGTTCTAGGTAAAATTTCAAGCAAGGCTCTAAAATAGGAATCCTCAACTGTTTTGCCCCAGAAATCTTATTTGCATTTTGAGAAAGAACCACAGACAACATCACAAAATATTTGCCATGGTTGTACCATGAAGTGCTAACAGGATGCCTATAAATCAATTATTTTTAAAAAATCAAATCCACTCAGGTTGCTACTGCAAATAAGCATCCCTTTTCCTAGGAAAGCCATTTGCCATTTAGTTTTACTATCTTCCAATAACAATCCACACATTTTAGGAATCACCCAGTTCTGGTGAGATGAACAAGAATGTTGGTCAGATTCGTTATGACTTAGACTCCAAGATAGGACCAGATTAATTTGATATACCCGTATATATTCGAAAGCTGAGGCATCTAATATATCCCCCAAAACTGGGGGAAACAATCGAGTATAAGCCCCTCTGTCGCCCTCCCCAAGCTGGCCGGGCACTTGGGAGGCAGGCAGGACTTGCCATCTGCTGTCCTCCCCAAGCCGATGAAGTGCTCCCCAACTCTCCTGTTTTGCCGCTGCTGCCACTGGAGCCACCTCCCCCAATCTCCCCGGCTCCCACCTCTCCTACTTCACTGCCGCTGCCACCGGGCATCTCGGTGGAAGACAAAGCGGGGCAAAGCTGCATGCCACTGGTGCCGCCTCCCCCTTCTCCTGCTTCACTGCCGCCACCAGTCATCTCGATGGCAGGCAAAGTGGGGCGAAGCCGCACACCATTGGTGCCCCCTCCCCCCGGCTCCCACCTCTCCTGCTTTGCCACCGCCGCTGGGCACCTCAATGGCGGGTGAAGCTGCATGCCACCGGTGGCACCTCCCCCCATCCCCCCAGCTTCCGCCTCTCCTGCTTCAGTGCCACTGCCTGGCACCTCGGTAACTTGGTAACTTTATATTGATGCAAGTATAAGCCAGGGGCCTTTTTTCCAGCCAAAAATAAGGGCTGAAAAACTCGGCTTATACTCGAGTACATACAATACCTTGAAAACAGTTGCCCTGTTATCTGGATTTTTTCCACTTGCAGATCTTTAAGATTTAGACAGCCTAATGAGGTTTACTACCTTTTTCTTGATTTTTACCCTTTGTGGTGATTTAGGGCTTAGCTAGACAGTTCAATTGGAAAGGGTTGGTACATGTTAAATAGGTAGCTTGAAGTCAAGCAGAGGGCTGGTATATGTCAAGTGATCCTATTTGGCTGACATCACTTAGAAAGAGAAAACTCTCCCTTTTACCCCTCCTGCTTTTAGAAGGATGCTTTCAATTAAAAAAAACCCTAAAAGGTACAATGCATCAGACCAACTGGCTTAAAAACAAATAAACAGCTTTTGCTTTCTCCCTCTTTCCCTCCATGGAGCAGCAGAGTTTTCAATTTCCCATTTTCCCAATATCATTAATTGCCTAAGCTATCCGTTTAAGTCACTAATGATATAAGTCAAACATGACTTAAGTCAAACGAACTTTTCCCATAGAAAGTAATGGGAAAGTGGATTAATCCGTTCCAGATGATGAAAAAGACCCCCGAAAACAGCAATTTAACCCAACTTTGACTGGGGTAGGAGATTCCTTCCGGGGATGTAAATGAAATGTCTCTTCAAAGAGAGAAGGCAGTGGAATTATAATCCACAAGTTATCCGCCTCCACTTTTTAATGTTCGTAGCAACAATGTCTAACATTTAAGTTTAACTGGTTTTTAACCTGACGTTCCAAGTTCTGAACAACTCTATGCTTACCATTAGAGTCCCACAACTGTACAGCTCCCCAACTAAAATGCTTCCATTGTGGACCAGACTTCTGCAGCCAGAGTTTTTACAAGACTGAGCCGACTGTCTAACCTGCGAGGCCAGCCCCGAGCTCCCGGCCCCTCTCCTCCGGCGGCAGCGGCGGCTTCAGTGAGGCTGAGGACCAGCTCCAGGTGCTCTGAGCTGGCCTCGCCGGAGCTGCCGCTGCCAGAGGAGAGGAAGAAGGCAGGAGCAGTTGGGAGGCGGCAGCCACGATGCTGGGTCATGGCTGCCGCCAGATTCCGGTGCCTTGCGCCTGGGCTCCGCGCTGTAAGGCAAAGCCTGTGACTCAAGTCAAACAGGCCCCTTCTTGCTGCAAGTCAAATATGCTGCAAGTGAAGCAGCATGTAAGTCAAGGTTCCACTGTACTGGGAAACAGATGGAGCCTGGGAAATTCAAGGAGGAAGGTCTGCTTCAGTTCAGTCCCAGCACTGGGAATGAACAAAAAATGATGCAATCCTAGCTGCACATTAAAAAAAACCCTTGACATCTGACAAGCACCCGGAAAGGTATAGAAAGGAATGCTCTGAGCTCAGGTTGATTCATTCTAGCCACCGTGTTTTCTGATTGTCAGCAAAAGCAGTAAATCAGCCGATCCCCACAGTGGACCAATCAATGGGCTATAGACTTGTGTACTCGGCCAAGATGGGACTGATGCTAGGTCAGAAGAGGTGAAACAGGCCTCATTTTGATAACAGACTGTCCTTTTGTGTCAATTGGAACCTACTGAAAAACTTCTATCTGAAAACCTGCCCTTGACCCAGCCTTGATCCAGTATAAATCCAGCTTGTAGATACCACTTTTGGCTAAGGCCACTGAGAGGATGGTGGTTCTGATTCCAAAGACTGCTGCTTCCATTCTGTCACATAACTGGCTGAACATGAGACTGCCTTGATTGCTAGTAGCAGAGACGATACGAGGGGAACATGACCCCTTGTATAACCTCTGGATCTCCCCACAGGTCTCAAAACCACTGGCCATGCTATCCTGCTATACACTGCATCATCACTGCTCAATTTTTAAAACAAATCTAAGCTATTTTATAAATATTTGCTAAAATACAGTAATTAAGTAATTAATTAATAAGTAATTAATTAATTATTCTATAAATAAATAAGGTGCATCTAGACCAGGGGTCCTCAACCTTTTTAAGCAGGGGGCCGGATCACTGTCCCTCAGACACTGTCGGGGGCCGGACTAGATTTTGAAAAAAATATGAAGAAATACCTATGCACAGTGAACATATTTGTTTTGTATTGAAAAAAACAGGAAAAAGAATGCAATAATAATAATAATAATAATAATAATAATAATAATAATAATAATAATAATAATAATAATAATAATAATAATAATAAAGACCTTTGGGTAGTGGGCAGCATACAAAATAAATAAATACAAATAAATAAATAAAAAACAGAATGCCATTAGGGGGGAATTAGATGCTTCCTTGCAGACCTAATGAAGAATGGAGAAGCCGCTGTCCCACTCCTATCTTCAGCTTCAACCAAGGTTTGGGGAGACATCTATAAACAAAATTCACCAGCCCAAACCAGGGTCAGGGATTGAAACTGATGTGGCTTGTGATGAGAGACACACACACCTGGGGGAGGGGGCATGACGGGGGATTGTCGGTGTTGTAGTCCCAAAATTTCGGGGGGGGGCAGCAACACGTCCCTGCCCCAGTTCTCAGTAAACAACCCTTCCTCGTCTACTGGAAGGAGGTGACCGTGTCTTTCCTTCCCCAGCACCCAATGCCCACCCACGGGCCCCACACGGAGAAGGGTCTGGAGTCCTGATCGAGGGGGGAAACGCCATCCTTCCTTCCTTCCTTTTCCCGCCACCCCTGCTCTGCCCGCTCGATCGAAGCCGGGACCGGGACCGGGGGGGGGTTCACCTGCGGAAGGCGTCTTACCTGAAAGAGCAGGCAACCTTAAAATGCAGCTGGCCTTTTCCCCTCGACTCGCCCCCCTCCTCAACCCCGCAAAGGCTTCCCAGCACTACCGCTGCCCCTTGATGCGCTCCAGGCACCTGGTTTGTGACCTCCCGTGCCTCAGGCACGCCGCCTGGCCACGGGGCTCCCCGGGAGGAGGAAGAGGAGGATGAGGGCGCCCCCCCTCCTGGCCAGGCCCAGAGGCTGGGGATGGGGGGGACGCATCCCTGTCACCGCCGTCGTCCTCCCCACCCCCCACCCCCCCGAGGAGCCTCTCGCCTCCGCCTCGCACCCGCGGAGAGGACAGCGGAGCCTCTCTCTCTCTCGCACACACGCACGTGCACCCGAGGGCAAGGGCCGTCCGGAGGAAGAGAAGGCCTCGCCTCAATCCCCGGGCTTTCCTGGCGGAGCCCCCCGGCGACGGCGATGGCGGGCGGGAAGAGGGACCCCCCTCCCTCCTTATCTGGGCTTGAGGCTGCTGGCGCCCCACTCGTAGGCCCAGGCAGTGGCCGGCGGGGAGGAGGAGGAGGAGGAGAAGGAGGGGAAAGGGGGGTGGGGGTGGGAGAGATTGGGATGGCGGCTGCAGGGGCTGAGCTGGGCGTGGGTGCGAGATTCCCACCTTCCTGCTCACAGGAGGAGGAGGAGGAGGAGGAGGAAGAGGAGGGCGGTGGCGGCGTGAGTGTGAGCCACCCCCCGCCCGGCCTCCCTTCAATTTCCACTGCAAGGGGCGGGCGGGAAGCTGGGACGCAGCAGGGGCGCTCCAGCGCACAGCCGCTGAGTTGGCAGCAGCAGCAGCAGCTCGGCCCCGCCGAAGACCCCGCGCCGTGGACGATCTCGAACCGCTTGGGCGCCAACGGCAGCCGGGCCGGCGAGATGCGGAGCGAGCGGGGCAGTGGCCAGAGAGAGCCGTAAGCGGCGTAAGGGGACGACGACGATGAGGAGGGGGAGTCCTGGGCCGCCGTGGAGGCAGCGAGCGCCGCCATCGAGAGGCGCCACCGCAACAGACCCCTCAGCGTTTGCCCGCCTCTGCCTTTGCCTCTGCCGCCCGCAGACCGACCGGGCTGTGCTCAGCAGCGCCGCGCCCACGACATGTCGGCCGCCGCTGGGAGGCGGGAAAGACACCTCCCTCCCTTCTAATAGGCGCTTCCTTCACGAAGGGAGGGAGCTGCCTGCCGAGTCTTGCTCTCGAGTTGCCTCCTCTCCCCGCCCCGCCCCTCCCCGGGGGTTGGGGAACACTCAAGATGGTTGCCCCCAGGAGGCTGCGAATACTCCCAAAAGAAACTTTACCAGTAGAAGGGCTTGAGCGGCCCCCACGGGCGGGGGGCGGGGGGGTATGCTGAGGCTCCCGGGGGCCGGATTGAGGGTCCCCGGGGGCCGTATACGGCCCGCGGGCCGTAGGTTGAGGACCCCTGATCTAGACTATGGCCACAGAATTAGTGGGGAATTTGGTGAATCAACACATTCCATTGATTTAATGAGCCTACTGTAGATGAGACTAACTACTGGATTTCAACCACAAAATTAAGAAACTAAAATGACATATTACCTTATTTACAAACTAATGTTTTTTTCAAATGGTTGAGTGCTTCAACTTCTAAGTGCTTCAACCTGTAGTGGTGGTATATTCATTTGTCTTCCTCTGAAGTGTCTGTCCATGGCCACACTCAGAGCTGCAGGAACTTTCTACACCATCTGCACACATGCAGTATTCACACTGGGGGTTGCAGTGTTGTATGTGCATAGTGAAAGCTGTTTGCATACCTTGATTAGGCAGAAATCTCATTCCAGCTGATCACACATCCAGGACTGTGAAGAGTAACATATGGAGCTCTATTTGGTAGTCAATTAATGTGCATAGTTAGACATTGAGCTATTTAGAACAACATATGCAAACCACAATCAGGATTGCCATGCTGGTTTTCTTCGCTTCATTATACTGCCTAATGATACTCATTGAAGTCCTACAGTGTTCAGTCTGTGTGCCACTAAAATGAAAGCCCACAAAACAAAAAGCAGTGGTAATATTCTTGTGTTTTTAAGATTTACAGTGAAAAACATCAGCAGTATTACTGTAAGGAAAAAGGGAAAATAAAAGCAAGCGGTAAAAATACTGAAAATAATTTTTATTGTTAACAGACCTCTTTGGTACACAACTCTGGCATTCTCTGAATCCTAAATGGGGCAACCTAGGTAGTACAGGCCAAAAGTAAAGCAAAAAAGTGTTCTGCTTGTATACCACCCCATACCACTTCAAGTAGTGTCTGGGCAGTTTATAGTTTAATTATGCAGGCTACACATTACCACCCACCACCCAGCAAGCTGGGTATTCATTTTACTGACCTCAGACGCATGTATCATTCTTGTTTCCATCATTCCTGATCATTTATAAACTGGAAAGTATTATATTTATTGAAATATAAGGTCTCCCTGATTCTGAAATAATCTGGTGGAATTAAAAATGGTACAAAAGGCAAGTGTCTCAAGATATGAAGGCCCAGGTCAAAAGAAACTCACAAGGAAAAAAATCCACCTCCCTGCCTCTTAACACATTGCTACCATCTCCTCTTCCCTGCCCCCATCAAGCCCTTCTGCTCCAAATTACAATTTGGTACAGATCCTCTGCTACCCAGGGTCCAAACCCAATTGCAACTTTAAGTAGAATTTCCTGTCAGGAGCTGAAGAGTCTACAGTAAAATACTGTACATTGCTCTTAACGCCACAAAGTCTTATTTTATTATTGGAATATATTGAATGTTAACTTTAAGGTTAACTCTCTGAATTTTACCCAACTATAGATGCCCTAAGCACATCTGATCTCACCTGATTTTGGAAGCTAAGCAGGGTCGGCCCTGGTTAGTACTTGGATGGGAGATCATCAGGGAATACCAGGTGCTGTAGGCGCCTGGAGTAGGAACTGGCAAACCACTCCAGTATTCCTGCCAAGAAAACTCCATGGACATGGGGTCACGAAGAGTCAGTCATGACTATAACGATGCAACACACAGAGACAAGGAACCATGAGGTACTAGAGTGAAAATTATGATTTTCTTTTCACAACATTGATGTCTATGTGTACTTGCATTTCAAGAAGCAGGAAATTCCCTAGAGAGTGAAAAAAATTCATGGCACATCACAACCTTAGTAGTAAAGCTAAATTTCAAAAAGCAAAGGAACTGAAAACCACAGATAAATCCCATCTAAAGCAGGCACATGGATGCACACTTTTAATAATTTAATGTTCCCCATAATTAAACACAAAACGTGAACTCTGTTTGAGGAAGTGTTACCGTATATACTCGAGTATAAGTTGACCCGAGTATAAGTCGAGGGCCCGAATTTAACCCCCCAAAACTGGGGAAGCGTATTGACTCGAGTATAAGTCTAGGGTGGGAAATGCAGCAGGGCCTGGCAGCTCTTCCTTTGTGAGCTGGGGGAGTGGTGTGTGATGTTTAAAATACCTTTTAGCCACTGATGCTTGGGTCAGTGGTTAAAAGTCATTTTAAACACTGTGTGCCGCTCCCCTGTGATGCAGAGGGGGGTCATGAGAAGCAGCATGCAATGTTTAAAATGCCTTTTAGCCACAGATGACTTGTCTCAGTGGCTAAAGTATTGACCCGAATATAAACCGAGGGCCCCTTTTTTCAGCCCAAAATTAGGGCTGAAAAACTAGGCTTATATTTGAGTATATACAGTATATCAGGCCTGCCCAACAGGTAGAGCGGGGGCTACCAGTAGACCGCGAAGGGTTCAAAAGTAGCCCGCCAGCCATCAATAAAAAAGTGAGGGGATAGTTCTCCACCCTTCTATCCCCAATCCCAATGACCACCACTGCCCCAGCAAAGCTCTGGGTCTGCCAGCCCACTGTCTCACCCGAGCGGGGCAGTTCAAGAGCCATGGCGTGGTCTCATGCTCCCCCCCCCCACCGGCCAGGTGATCAGCACCTCAGCCTGTTCAAAGCTGGACAGCCCTGGCTTAGACAAACTTCTTCCTGATAATGAAATAAGAATCCCTTATAACATGTTGAAGTTTTACATGCATATAAAAAATGACCAGTGCAAGTATGCTATACATAGTCTTATTTTCAATGCATTCATATGGGAAACCACTGCTCTACTTACAAAGATTTTTACTTATGAGTGTGTGCTCGGAACGGATAAAATTCGTAAGTCGAGGTTTTAGCGTAGTAGCCCTCAGGTACTTTGGTCCAAAAAAGTAGACCTCAGCCTGTTCAAAGTTGGACAGCCCTGCAGTATATCTTTGCATTGGAAGCATTCTTTCCAATGCCTGCTTTTGATAGCTAAAGGCACTCTCTTCCTCCCTTTATTATGTATCTTCCTGCCTCCTTTCTCATTTCTTGCCAGTACATACTATTCGTCTTCTCCCCTTCCTCTTTCCTGAACAAGGTGTTAAGAAAAGAATAAGATTAAGAAGTGCTTGAATACTACATGTGCTGGCCATGCTTACTTGGGAGTAATGCTGCAATCCTACACATGTTGACTCAACAAAACGTCTCACTGAGGCCAGTGGAACTTATTCTCAGGTGAGTACATGACAGAACTGTAGCCCTGGGGAATTTCCAGGGGTAGCATGTGTTTGGGCCTTTTTACACGACCCCTAAACTCCGCCGCAAATGGCTCCCAGCTCCGGAGCTTAAAATTGTTTACCCACCAGATCCGGAGTTTACTGAAAATTAAGTGCGACCACGCCCACCTAAGCGGGTCCCAGCACACTTTTCTTGTACCTGCTCTCCAAGCGTGAAAAATCTTGATGCGGATGTGCGGGGCTCTCCTCGCTTCTTTTTGCTGTTGTTTTTTGCCTCCCGCCCCTTTAAGAGAAGGAACCAGGAAGTGACAGGGCCCCGGGAGGTAAGCCTTTATTCTTTTGTCCCTTTTTTTCTCCATCCCCTCACGGAGCCAGCAGCAGAAGTGCGGAGGGGTGGGGACGCACGAAGAGCGACAAACCCCTAAGATCTCTGGTCCGAATTTAAGTGACCAGAGGATCTTAGGGGTCGCGTAAAAGCGCCCTTTGTCCTTGTTTCAGCTCTTTTTTAAAATTAGCTGGCGATCAAAAATCCAGGTATTTACCAAGAAGCACATCCTAACCACTAAATGATGAGTGCTAGAGGATGCTTCACTGCCCGCAAATCCTCCTCCTGCTAAAGACTGCAAATTTATTTTTTTCGTTTTATTGGGATAGTTGCACTGAGGATACTTCTTTGCAGGAAAACAATGCATGAGGGCATCTGGCACTTTTAACTACTTGCTCCTCCACAGCAGCTGGCAAGCTGTTAAAAGAATGTAGTCTGTGAGGAAACAGTTCTGGGGAGTGTGTATGTTTGTGTGCATTTTGTGTAATGCTCAATCTAAAGTTCAAGGAGTGAAATGTGTGTGGAATGTTTTCCCAAGGCAAGGGATCTTTCATTCTCTTCACAGAGGGAAAAAGGAACAGGAATTTCAAGGATGAACTTGAACTTGCCTGCTAAAATGCCTAGCCCGTGTCACTGTTACATCCCTCCCCAGGTACAAAGAGGCACAATAAATAAAGAAGAATTAAAGGAGGCACAAAATGGTGTGGGACGTGGAAGTGAGAATGTGGGACAAACTGAGGTAAGAGGAATCCCATTTGGGACCTGGGGAAAATTCTGCTAAGATCTGCTAAGTATAAATCTCATGTTTAAAAGAGCTTTGAGTCTACTGGCCATCTCTTGTCCTAGATTATCCCCTATCCAACCCCAGGTTTCTCCCACCCCATCTAAAGGACAGGAATATATCAGTACATTTGTATGTAGATGAGGGTATTCTCCTGTCCTACTCCCAGGTGGAGATGGGAAGACTACTAAGGGCCTTTAAGTGCTAATTGTGCCTACAAACATCTCCAAGTAAATGAAACCAAACCGAAATTTTAGTTTTTGGAAAAAAGAGAAAGAAAGACAGATGGCCACTGAACTGAAACTGCTTGAATAGACCAACTCATATCAATACCTTGGGATATCAGTTAAAGCTTAGAATGATAGTTAAACCTTAGCTGACCGTGGTCAGGTCACTTAGAATTTGTACTGTCAGCTGAGGCATCTGCCAATACTATTTATGGTGGCTAATACAAATGTATAAAGACAAACTAATTCCTCAGATGCTTTATGAAAGCCCCAGTATGGGCTTTTTCAAATGTTACAAAATGGAAACTGCCCAACACAATTTTTTAACCGGAGTACTAGGGGTACTAAGGTGTAGTAACATTTTCTGCTATTTGGATCGTGTCCGCCACTTTATTTCCCCCATCTTCACTGTCCTTCCACAAATAACCAAAGGCTTCTTTTCAGACAAGCTTAATTGCCATTATCATCATCTCTACTATTCATATATTTTGTCTGTGTATCTTGAAAGGAAGTTAAAAATATAAGGGAAATATGGAGTATCACATTTTTGTTATGGAAGAGGATAGGAGAGCATAGGTGTTTGCCTTCACAAACTTTCAGTTCCTGCTGATTCAAGATTAATGGATCATGTGCCATCTACAAGTAAGGAAAAATAAAAAGTAACTGTTTTTGAAGTTTGTTCTGTTGTAAAAATGTAATGAAACATAATGAACTAGGTAATGGGAGCCTGTATAATGTCCCTCACTACTGCAAGCCGCCTTGGGTCCTTTTTCAAGGAAAAGGGCAGGGTAAAAATACTCTAAAATAAATAAATAAATAAATAAATAAATAAATAAATAAATAAATACTAAGACCTACTTCCATGGCCACAGTCTACTATGAGGCATTGTACTCTTGCTAAGAAAGCAGCTGTGCTGTTCTGGATCAAGATAGTATACCAACAAGGCTCCACATTTAGTCTTTTTGTGAATTCGTGACCTAGCGTAATGTGTAGACTTGTGTCATATCGGGGTTCTTGAGGCTGATCAAGATGGAGAATGGGGAGTGTGGAAGAATACCTGCAGGGGGACCTCTACATCTGGTGATTTTGACATGAAGACTGAGCTGGAATGGTCAACACAGAGGATGGACAGATATATCCCTTCCATGAAAGCAACTCTTGATGCCAAGCAGGAACTGTCACCATGGTAGGACCTCTCTGAATCCAGTGATCTTGGAACCAATGTTGTGTGTGAGCGCTTCAGATTTGGCAATTTAGAAACCAAGGGTCTTTGCAAGCATCTTAATTCTGATTATCCTGATCACAACACTTCTTGCCCTTATAACCAGTGGCTGTAGGGAACTGGCATTGGAGAAAACATGGGTAGGCCTCGAAATAGACAAATGGTCTTGTCACTCTGCATTACTTGATACTGGTAGTAGTGTGGTGGAAAGAGCCATTCTGGTCCAGGGAAGAACCCTGGTACAACACCATAAGAAGTAATAATGAGGAAAGTGTACTGCCTCCTTCATTTGCAGAGGGCAATGTTTCACATGTCTCTTTCCTTGAGGAGACCCTTTCTACTTACAGGTCAAAACTGTATCGGAAGATGATTCCTGGGTTGCACTGAAAGGCAAGCAATAGTCCTTGGTCTCTGGAGAAGGGATGACAGCTTACTGAAAGTTTGCTGGGTCAAGCAGCTCTATTCCAGAAAATGGCTAAATGCAGGTGAGGATGGCTGTGCATGGGACACCTGTTCTTCAGATGCTGAGCCCAGACAGTCCTCATGGTATTTGCTTAGAGGCAAGTGATGGCATCGTGACACTTTTGTTATCAGAACATGAGGAGCTGGTATATGATGAATCTGCTTTCTTGATTTTAGTCTTTTTTGGGTGGGCGTTTGAATCAGTAGTTCGTTCTCTTTTTTCTGAGCAGAAGATAGTGGCTTTGGTGTTGACTTCAAAATTGAGGGCTTATCCTCAATTGCTAGCTAGGTACTGCTTAAGTCAGGCATGCCCAAACTTTGGCCCTCCTGATGTTTTGGACCACAACTCCCAGATTTCTAAGCTTAGATTGCCAATGGCAAAGGACTGTGGGAGTTGCTGTCCAAAACATATGGAGGGCCAAAGTTTGGACATGCCTGGCTTAAGTGGATGGGTCCTTGACACCTTTACTGGAAGTTGTTGCAGACTACAATGCCTCCTTAAGAAACATTTTAGAAGGTGTTTTACCCTCCGACTGCTGAAACTGAGATGGTCTCTTTGGCAATCCTGTTGACAGCCTGTAAGGATTTTTCACAAAGGCAGAATTTTGATGGGACTGTCTGGTTTTAGTGACAGTCTTAGTCTATAGCAAATCTAACATTCCTATGTTTTATCCTCAACCAAGCAATGGGGAAACTTAGACAGTTTGGCAATAGGGGAGATCTTATTGCTGCAGCTGATACATTTCTTAAATGGGCCTTCTGGAATCATAAGAGATAGGAATTGCCACTGACTAATGAATACAACAATAAGTAAAGACAAATATAATTAGCTTTTTTAGGACAAAGAGGTCAGGAGAAGGACAGAGTTAATGACAAAGAAAATAATAACTATATACAAACTATTAAGGATCTGATGAGAATAAACAAAGGCTCTGGAATATAGATTTGACCATTCACTTTTGTGTAAAAACAGATAAAAGAAATCTGGACAAGTGTAGATGATATCCTACATTAGGAAACAAATTGTTGTTTATTAAGAAAACTGAGGTGAGATATGTAATTACGTATGAAAATATTATTGTATAAAGACCAGATGAGACACTTTCTTATCCACTGATTCAAAAGATTCAAAAGATTCCCTAGAAAACTATGCAAGGGGACAGAAAGATCAGAAAACTATTATAATTTCTGGAAGCCATGTAATATTTTACAGAAAAGACTGCAAAACTCGATTACATTATAACAAAGAGTTCCAAGGTACCTTTAATAGCTTTTTTAAAATTGTGGCATAAGCTTATGAGACCTTCCTTTTCAGAGGTCTGGAATTCCAGGTCTGTGCATTTCACATGTTTATACCAGAATTTCGTATGAGCCCATTTCTTCATGCAAGAACAGAGAGACAACCAAGGAACAAACTGCAAATAGTACCAGTTTTCAATTTATCTTACTTATTCCTAACATGCTGTGTATTTCAAATGCCAACAAAGCTACAGTTTGCAATTAAAAATAAGTCAACACGTTTCAGGGAGGTAGCAATGATAGTCTGCTCCAGCAAAACCAGAAAGAAATCAAACCAAAATCCAGAATTACTGTGGCATCTATAAAACCGCAAAATTTATTTCAATGGATTAAGTCTCATGGATTAAATTTCATTTCAAGAGTGCCATACATTTATAGTTATGCTTTTCAATATGGTATTTCTTTGATCCTTTTAAATAATTGCATGCTCGCTGTTGTTATTTTTCAAAAGCTGCCTTTTAATGAAGTAAGCCACCTCGGCTCCTTTTGGGGAAGAAGGCAGAGTAAAAAATATAAAGACAAAATGTGATGATAAAGGCAGGAAAATTGCTTTTCGATCCCAATTAAAATGGCCATATAATAAGAAGACAAAAAAACCCAGAAATGGTTCCAAAACCATCAAGAGGAATGTGCCTGATATACACTACCTACTAGCAGGCTGAAAGAGAAACGAATCAAGGTCCTCCAAGCATATGTCATGATCATCAGTGAGGACCATACGATAATCTTCTCCACAAATGACCACAAGTACTTAGGACATCATATGCAGTGATAATTTTCAGAATGCTCATAAAGTATGGGAACAAAATGGATGAATTTTTCTGACTGCTCCCCTGAAGCAAGACAACTTAGGGATCATAGGGCTAGGTCCCTACTAGAGTTGACATTCACCAGTGTAAACAAGAAGATTCTGGAAATGCACCCAGTTTTAGGTAGAGTAACACCCTTCTCACCAAGACTTATTTGCCTTCCAGGTGAATAAGATTTTTTTTGAAATGCTAGTTCCAACTCTAATCCTTCATGTGGTCTCTAGTGTATCACACATAAGTAGAAACACAAAATAAACAATTTCAGACCGAGAAATTAGGTGCTGGACGCCCTAATAAATTCCATAGACCTCCAAGGAAAGCCTGTATTTGTCACAGCTGGCTTTCATCCCAATAAAAGGTTAACTCCAGAATAAAACCAAAGAATTACAATCATTTTACATTTTTTCAAAATATCAAAGCATAATTATTTCATTGTGGCAATAATTCCAAGCAACTACACCTTATCTATTCCTTCTAGCTGTATTATCTATGCTGCTTCAATCATCCATATGCACAAAATCATTTCAGAGTTGTTGTAAAACCCAAGTCTTACAGCAATATAGCATACTGTGAGCACATACACTTAAAAATACATCCTTCCAACTTATGAAAAGATACAGGCGTTAAAACTTAAGTTGTAGGCAAAGATTTAAGATATAGGAGCAAAATGTTATAAAATATCAAGGAGAGTGTTTTCAGTTACATTCCAAAGGTGCAGAATCTTAACAGCCTAAAAGGGTCAGAGAATAAATCTCTAAAATACATCAGTAAAAGCTGTGAAGCACACAAGGTTTCAAACCTTGATAACTACAGATATCTAATATATACATTACAAAAGAACATAATCATCTAGTCAAAATATATTAACAAGACTGCTTGAAGTAATGGTGGGTGGCATTCCACTCTTTTTCAACAGGCATACAATAACTGAACCTGTCCTAACCGGAAATGAAAACATTCAACTTACTCCCACCACCTTCAATATTTGAGCAATACTAAACAATAAGCAAGGCTCCCTCTAAAGGAAGTGTGCACATCTCTACCCCCATCCATGCAGGGCTGTTCCTCCCCCACATACCCACAGCAATTGCTATGGTTCTGGTCGCAGCAGAATTCATGCGGAGAGGAAACAGGTGCCAGACTGAACCCCATGCAGCAGGGTCGAAAATTGGAAGGGGCATTGATAGTAATAATTTCTTAGTTCCCACAAAACACAGGTTTCTTAAATAATATTCCAAGACGAGAGACTACTGAGTCTTGCAAGTTTCCCATCTAAGTATCAAGAACAATTATTATATCATTTAGTATTGCTTCATTTTTATAAAACATTTCCCCCAGAAATGGATGGCTTGGAGCACTGGTAGTAATTTTAAGACAGGCAACCGTGGCTTAGGTATCTGACCAGAGTTTGGAACTTCGACTCCCCGCTGTACCTCCTGGACAGGGGCTGGATCCGAAGACCCACACGTTCCCTTTCATCTCTGCAGTTCTGAGATTTTTCTTCTTATTACTTGGGCCATTCTCTTTGGTGGCTATTCTCAGTGGAGAAACATAGCATACATACAGGATGTATCAAACCAGTGCTAGTCCTCAACAAATATGAAGAGTACTGAACGTGAACAGAAGGGGATGTATCCCTACTACCCGACTTAGGGGGATCTTAAGTGTTAGTCCAGATTTCTCTTTAAAAAAAAACTACCTATAAGAAGTTTTTGGTGCAGTAAGCTAATCAACTCTTGATTGTTTTTAAAAAGTATGTGGATTAGAAACTAGCTCTTCTTTCTTGTTATGGGGTTGAAATTCATATTGTACCTTTAAATTGGCTATGCTAGCTGGGGCTTATGAAATATGTGGTTTGGGAAAATCTGAAGGCCACAGTTAGCAATCCATGCTCTGGAGTGCAAAGCCAAGATTTCTGGTGCCCCTCTTGTACTGATGAGAATAGCATGTTGATCGAGTTCCCTAAGCAATATTAAGCTATTTTTGCTGAATGTATGGAGATGTGATTTTGAATAATTGTAAGGTATGGCTCCTCTCTGCTTCAGTGTCTTTCATAAGATCTCTAACTGTGAGGAAAGGAAGGGAAAAAACTGCAAACAGGTGATTAAGAAGCATGTTAAAATGGCAGCTGTGCTTGGTTTAGCGGTAGAATTTTTAGGGTCTAGAAATACTCCTAAATATTATTATTTATTTGGTTTATATATGCAGGGTGATTGCTCACTGACCAACAGATTTCTCCCAGTTAGAAAATACCTGGTGAAGATGATAATGACAGAACACCAGAAATATAGGTTTTATTTAAAGGCATTATTTTATAAGCCTTCCAATAGGCCTCCTGCCTGAACTGGAAGCAAAACCTACAACTACAGACGCCCACCAGGATGTTACCTCATGTCTGAAATTTTATATCTGAAACACATTATTTGTATGGTACCCAATTAAATGCAATGTGACCATGCTCCATGTGAGGGTATTATCTGACACATTAAGATACGGCTTCCAAAACATGGTTTTCACGAGTTTAGTTTAAAACTCAACAAATTTAACCACACTGCATGCCAACTGAGTTATATTTTACATTTTACTGGAATACCAATTTTGGTCATACTGAAGTAATTTAATGATTATTTCAGTTGTTAAAATTATATGAAACATACAACTGCATAAGATTATCCCACTGGTATACAGGGCTGCCAAAAGAATCTTTTACTTTGGGAGTATGTAATGACAATTAAAAAAAATAACAAGGGGGGGGGAGGAAAAGAAATAGTATAGTCTCCCATCATTAGCATTCTTCAGCTGAAACAAACTCCATATCAAATATGTGAAATGCCCTGGATGAACACCTTCCTTGGTTTTAATCACAAATAATTGCCACTCTTTTCGCTAATGAGCAATATAAAATGAATGCAATTTAGACAATTCATTCAGCGTAATAGCTTTGAGAGCTACTATTACTGCAGAGAGATGTACTCAATTTCCTGGAGTATAACAGAAGCAGATTTTTCACTTCAGGGAGCTTTTTCTGCCACTACACAAATAGTAATAGAAACCTCATTATCTATTGGTAAAAGCAACTATGATAAAAACAAGTTAAACAAAATTATTACGTCATTTTATCCCCATAACAACTTAAATTTCCCAGGATCATGAATGTAAATAAATATCTTCACTCACTGAAATCGATGAGAAATCTTCCAAATCCTTGCCTTTGGTATTGTGGCATAATCATTATGCAGGAAACATTATACTTCTGTTGGCAGAGTTTTTCCTATGGGAAGAGGGGAGGGAAACAGATCAAGTATGTCAAAACATTGCTGAGATGAGCAATTCCAAGTATCTGCTTTTATCTTTGTAGAACAGCCCAGAAAGGTGAAGTAGTAATAAAACAGAACAACTACATAGAATTTTATATGAGGCTTAAGAGCAAATCAAACTTAACCTCTAAAGATGGAAGGCTATGTTAACCTTGAGCCGGCTATCTGGGATTGAACCCCTGGTTGTGAGCAGTTTGGGCTGTAATATAGAGGCTTAATCACATGCAGCAAATTGATAAATGATGTAGAGTAGGAGATGATCAAGTATGGAGTTGTCATTAAACTATTCAAGGTGGTAAAATCACAAAGGATGGCAAAAGCCATCTATATCCTGAGTTTCCACCTCCAAACGTGATACAGGAAAGGAATAAGGACCTTGAAAACTTCTCCTCTAAATGAATGAGAATGAGGAATTTAGGAAGTATTAGTCCTAATTGTGAGCTTAAATTCACTCCCACACACTTCTGTGATGTTAATCTCGATGGTTTCAAACTCTAAAGAAAACATAAGGAGTATTCTGTCATCATCTCCACAGATAACATATACGATGCTTAGGAAGGAGAGACAACCCACTTTTGTTGCCTTCTACATATGTGTGCGCTGCAGATGTTCCAGCTTGTATGCAGGCTCTACATATAAGCAAAGTCTATGATCTTGTAGATTCCTGCTTACATATTAAGCCCAGACACAAGGAGGAATGTCTCCACAGCATAGCTTTTCATGTCTAGAAAGCATTGACCGAGAAGGAAGCAGTTAGGTGCTCCCTTCTAAGAGTGATGCATGGATCTGTGAAGGCAAGAACAGAATACCCCAGGAGTTAATTGTACACATCTATCAAGACTTCTTTCCTACACTTGACTGCACATATCCATCAAGCATGGGAAGTTTGTGGAGCAAATGGGAGATTGCCTCCTCCTCCTCCTCCTCCTCCGTCTCCAAGGCTTCCAGAAGGTTTTGGCCCTAATCATATTATTAAGCAGTGACTTGTTCCCATGACCCCATGATGTACTTCAGAACAATTATCATGGGCTAAAATTCAAACAACCCAGAATTCCTTTTAGGTATAGACACATTAGACAGAGATTATTGTTTCAGGAGACCTATCTCCCTGAAATGATCAACATAAGCTCATATTTCTTTTGGCTTTAACAATCACTGCCTTTTGGCCAAGCACTCAAGAATCTGTACAAAAGGCAAATATCCAATACATATGCCAAGAAAGCCAGAAGTACAATTCAACATCCCAGTGAAAAAGCACAACAATGACTATCATGCCAAACGATCATTAGCCCCTGATCTTTAGTCAACATCAGTCCAAGGGAACCAAAGAGGTAAATTTGCAGTCAGAATATAGGGAAGCTGGTAATCACATTTACTAATTTGATTAGAAATCCTTAACACCTTTTGGTTGCAATCATGCACATGGGAACGGAAAGTAGTGAAGCTTTCACACAACATCATGATAGTTTTACAATGCTGAGATCAGGTTTTTTTTTTTACCTTAGAGAAGTATCCAACCAAGTGACACCCTTTTGCATCGTTTTTTGTGAGAACATAGAAAAGAAATGGCTCAACATCATAATATAACGTTTTGTGGTCCAGAAAGAGCTTTGCTAACAAGCAAAGATTTTGGCAATAAATTTTGCTCACATTCCCATCAACCTACAAAGAAGAGAATGTTCCATGTCAATATTTCCTAACATTGTCAAGTTACCATGTACCATATTTCTATTAAACAAATATATGGATACAATGAGATTTTACTCAAAATCCTTTGTTCTCAGAATTGTAGGCAGCCACTTTCCACTTCAAACAAACACCTTAATATTAATTGGCTACATTTGTTTTTCTTTCTGAAGAAACAGATAACAGAACAAAAAATTCTGAACACATTATTAAAGTTGTGTTAAGCAGTTGATTAGTCAAGGAAGCGATAAAGGAAGAGAAAGTGAATAGCAAAATTCCAAGTCTTTGCTAATAAAGAAGTTAGTTTGGTATTATACAAAGTAGTTTTTAGATACAATTAAAGAATCCATTATTACCTTAAGTGAAAAAGAGTGTTTCCAAGTTGAGTTCAAAACACTGAAAGGTTCAGAGTGACACAATATAGACTGATCTTAAAAAAATTTTCTGCACTATCCATGAGTCGGTGCTTAGGCTGATGAAATGGAATTTTCTCCACAACAGTTTGCAATTTGTTTGATTTTTAGTGATCCAATAAAAGACACTAACCACTCTTACATCAATGTAATCTTAAGGACCAAATGGTCTTTTCTGATTTTTTTTTCTTAACACACACTAAGATTTTCTTCCATGAATGGAGAGAGTACAACAGATATTTAAAGCTGTTCCCCTTTATTTTCTGAATGGACATCTAGACTTTAACATGTTCTTTCCTAGATTTGCTCCCACGTACCTCTATTATATTTTTTCTAACATTCTCCATCAATTAGCAACCCATTCAAAACAAAAACCACAAAATTTATGGCAAGTACCATATTAATTTTCAATCAGACTGGAACACGAAGGGAATCCAGTTAAATGTGCATGGCTACAGCTAAGGGCTTCAATTCGCTTTATTTTCACTTTATTGTATTTCAGACAGTGTGGTTCGGAGTATAAGAAATAGCTTAAAATACACAGATAGGCTTATATGGAAATAATTTGTAGTTGCTATGTCTCACAAAAATGACTATTGTTTTCCAGAAGGCAGAATATCAAGGATGAAATAAAACCATTTTCCTTAAGAATCTTTATTATACCTCAGAGAATGGATCATATGGCAAATCATGAATCGACACCTGAGAAAGTACCTCAAAACAATCCATTTCACAGAAGGCAACGAATGAATGAATGAAAGGGGGGAAATGCACAGAAAAAAAGAAGACAACCCACATAAAGCACAATGGCATTTGCATGGAAATAAAGATGCTACTGGAGTCCAGAGAGCTGCTTTTCAGCATGTCAGCCTCCTAGATTTTGTTTTGTTTTTAATTAATTCACATTAAAATAGTTTTTAAAACTGGGAGGGGCAGGGACCCAACAGCCATAATTCATGTACAGAGCCATACCCCAAGAGTTTGAACTGGACCAAGGGAATGAAGTCAGCCTAGTTGCACAACATGTTCCAAGCGGTTGATTTCAGTCAGCATGCTAACAGAAAAACTGGCCTGTTTTACATCAAATGAAATTTCTGAGCAGTTTTCAAAGTCCCTGAGAACATGTGAGAAATAATCTAGATATAATCCAGGCATGAATTATTTATTGCGATCAGCTCATTTTTCTCTAGGACTGAAAGGAGTTGGAAAAATAGTTTAAGCTAGCAAAAAGACCTACAGGAACATGTGTATATGCACACTAAGGAGCAGGTAACAGCACGAGAGCTATACTACTGGATCTTCAAGGAAAGTCCAACTTTGTCCTATATTCCTACGTCAGACAAACTGCAAACCTACAGAAATTCATCCTTTCTGTTCCAGCACACTGGCCTTGATTTTGAACATCACCAACCCGAAATACTTGTTCAGAAATTCTACTGTCTTCCTATGTTTTGCCAGAAGAACAGGTTTAAGCTGCCACGGTGCCAATAGCATGGTACTATGGATCCTCAGGTGGCCTCTCCCTCCTTGTAGATATTAAACAGCATGAAGGGTACACTATGTTAGCCCAAACTCAATAAGCACACAGCGTAGTAAAAGAAATGAGAGGCAACCACACAGAGACATCAGGAATTGTGAGACTAGAGATCACTGTAATCTTTTATACAGCCTGATGTAAAGTAGAGTATATGGCAGTACCTAACAAAATAGCAGCATGGATTTCCTTCTACATAGACATTTGCTTTGCAATTCCTGCCACTTCTGGTCTAATACACAGAACTCCTGCTGAATTTTAAATACTGTACTTTCTAATAACAACTTCAAATGCAATCTTCCATTATTTCAACACAACTGAATATATTTGTTGGGGCAGGGAGGGATGCAAAATCAGACTTTTGACTTTGTTAATGTAAATATTTATTTAGCTGTACATTTTCCTATCAAACCATTGTCAGATCTACATTCATTCATTCATTTGGTATGATTCTTCTTTCAGCATTACATTGTCTGAAAGTTGCCCTGCAATAGGCTTAGTAATAATTATTGTGTTCCATCAAGTTGATTTCGACTTATGACAATCTTTTCCAGGGTTCTGTAGGCAGAGAGTAGTCAGAACTGGTTTACCATTCCCTTCTTTTTGGGACATCCTTGGGCAGTGCAGTTTACCCAAGGCCAAAGGAAACTAATTCATCTGGGATGCACAGCAGGGAACTGAACTCCCAAACTCTGGCTCTGCATCCAGATGCTTAAATCACAGAGTTATCCAGCCATTGTAATATGCTTAAGAACCATGAATTCTTAAGTAGACACACAGTGAAAATTAAAAGATTGAAAATAAATTTCAGTATTTATTATATTTATTCATACATTTATATACCATCCGTTTTCCAAAAGGAACTCCAGGCAGTGTACAACAAACATAAATTACAGAGCAATAATACGCTTAGCATTAAACTGTCAACAATTGGATAAATTACAGGTAGTCAATTATGAAATCACATAAAGAAAGAGTAAAATAAAGGTCTAAATTAGCCAGTGATTTATTTACAACAGGGTGGCAGACCATTTTTCTGTCCTGGGCCATATTTGCACAGGAATAAACTCAGGGTATGCCAGCTGTTGTTGGACTCTATTGTTGCCAGCAGTTTGCAGACACCTTCTTTACAATCCCTGCCCAATATGCAGTTTGGAGAGACACAGACTGCTTTTGCCAAAGATACAAACTGACCACATGCACGGGAGTTCAAAATTGAGAACAAGGACAGCACAACATTGTGTTAAGGGTGTACAACCCAGTCTTTTGGGAGCTCAGTATCAAGTCCTTAATACATTAACTCTGAATAACCCAGCAACTAACTAAACCAATAACTCAGACTTCTGAACCATTTTTCTAAAAAAAGCTTACCACACTGGCCAGAACCTTTTAGGGACTGCACAGCACAGCAGGGCAATTACACAAAAGATTCTACCTGATTAGCTTGCCATCCATCCATTATGTTCTCCCATCTTCTCCAGTCAACTAGGAGAAACCATTTGCTTAAACTACAGTACTTGTCCACATAACAAAAATTAATGGAAGGGAATTTCCTTCATGATGCTGTATAAAATGCTTATATTATGCAGCATCTGGGTCATCTTAACTCCAGGCATAAATTCCAACTGACAACAAAAACACACAATGACAACTATTTTAAGGCACTGATATTATGAATAAAGGACCAAATTAGAAGTCACCTCAAATAAACAAAAATTATGAGCTGAGAAGACTATGTTTCTAACAAATACATTTAAGGACCAAATAAGAGAATTTCATCATTTACGTTCCAAGGCATAAAGAGAATGATGTAATCAGGTAAGTAATTTTGAAAAAATTAAATGTTTTCTCCTCACATCTCATGGCCCATACAGCTCCTGTGTAATCCATTTCATTGTTGGCATCCCATGGAAGCCACTAATATGGGAGGAAAAAGTCTTTAATTATTTTTAAAAAATCGTCACCACTGGGATGACTTTAACAGCAGTAGTGATTTTCACTAAGTAACACATCTCAGCAGTCCAAGGGTTCCCATAAATGAAAGAGGTTAGGCAAGATGTGTCGGGACCATGGCATGGGCAGAGGAAAAGTTTAATTTCCAAAAATTGCCCCAGTTGATTTCGACAATAGCTTTCTGTTGTGGAATTTACATGAGCAGTATTTCAGCCATAGGCTCACAACAGAAAACAAACATGCAGCTGGAAGAGAATAATGGTTAAAGATCGGGCTATCAAGTGCAGAGGTATTGGTTTAAATGATGTTTTTGGTCATGGAATTACTATGCAGCCTTAGGCAAGGCTCTCTCACTTTCTCAATCTTAGGCCCAGTCTCTTTGCTTGCAATATCACAGACAACAATAACAGTGACATGATTTAGGGATTATTGTAATAATTTCAACTAGATAATATATGTGAACAATTATGAGTATTTTAAAGTGGGGTACAAGGCTTAAACATGAAGATTTCAAAACACCTATCAAAAGTACACAACACTTATATATCTTGCCACAGCCAGCCAGAGGCCTCCAATTGTTAGAGGAAACTTGGTGTATCTTTATAACATACTTGCTCTTCAAACACCATGCAGCCATTACTGAGAAAAAGGAACTATTGCCTACCTCAAAGACTGAAAGGTCCTTCCTTCTGTAGATTTCACTGGCTGGAGGATGAAACCAGCCACACTTTTTTGCATGTCTTAGCAAAATGTTTTTACTCTTCATATATTTAAGACAAAATTCACACAGGAAGAGCTTGGACATTCTGTTGATGTTTAAAAATCAGACCAGTTAATTTTCCATTTTTCCATTTTAAAACTCCTGACTAACATTTCTATTCAGTTGGATTTCAATATGCATTACAGTAGGAAAAAAAACTGAAGTAGAAATAAGTCTAGTGCAAAATATTCTCATTAATAATTTTATCACTAAGAAATCAGAGTTATTGGCAATTCTAGTTAGGAAACGTAGTTCCCGGACTGCATAAACTCTTAACTGGCAACAACAGAAAACTTTTCTCCTTTCAGCCAACTCTGAAGTGCTATCTCCCCAAAACACTGGAACAAGCTTATAAATCAGAATGAGCAATGTTAACAAAGTTGTGTACTCATAGCTCAGTTTCTATCTGGTTTAATGAAAATATGATTAAAAAATAATAAGCAGCAATTGATTTCCCATCTCGGAACGCTCTCTTCCAAATCTTAAATCTGATTTGTCTCCCTTGTTCAAACAATTTTTATTAACAGCTGAGAATTAATCATTCATGTTTCTGTGATGCCACAATCCAGTGGGAACGGAATATGGATTTTAACTGACATATTGCCTATACTGATTCCCTAGTTTAATATTTTCACTTGAAAGGTTGAAGAACTATAAGCTAGACTTTATTACGAAGGTTTAGACTCCAAACTAAAACTAAAGAAAAGCTCAACTCAAGCACGTGCCTTTCTCACTGCTTCTAATCTGGAAGGTAAGGAAACAGGTGCAAACTACATCTAATTCATACATTCAGGAGTTCCGTAGCATTCTAATGTTTCTATCCACCGTTATTAAGGCAGGCAGGACTCATGGCATAAAGATTCACTTTGACTGTTAATTATAGCACCACAGTCGTCAAATTCTATTGAAGTGGTACATTGGATCCCTTAACCCTAAAAAAAAAAAATTAAGTCTTGTGATAAAGGTTGTTTAGAAGCAAAGAGAATATATTCCAGATGTGGAAAGATGACAGGCTGAGTAATTTTACTGGTGTTATTTTTTCACTTGACATACAGTACATGTTTGAGATCTCTCTATTAAATCAGAAGCTAAAGAATTACGCAGAATATCAGTTATGGTTAGGTGATAGATATCGTTCTTCCCATCTAGGGAATGTATATGGGGATTGGCTTGTTTTAAAGTGCCACCTTCGTCTATGTCTTCTCTTATTCTTCTCCTCATTCTCCTATTCGAGTGAAATTAAGTCGCTCAAATTCGGGATTTTTGTTGTTGTTTTTGCCCTCCTCAAAGAGGCTTTTTGTGGCTCATCTGGTTGCAGTATCTTACTACCTGCCCAATAAGGTTCTTGCTAACTCACAATAGAATGTATAAGTGACAGCCATTACATGATTCTCAACACGCTGCATTTTAATTTATAAAAAATGCCATCATTATTATCATATCTCATTTTAAAAGTATGTAATGAAAAGATACTGTCTGCAGATATTCCCCCCACTCTGGAACTGGGGGCCTGAACTTACAAAGTACGCCTTTTTCCACTCTTGTATATCACTATTGATGACCAACAACACTTTGCTTTCTGGACACGCAAATCTAATTTTTGTAACATCTCCAATGTAGCAGTTCCCAATCAAGCCTAAAAACTTAGACTGTTTATACAAAAGCCAAGGTTGTATTTCATTTTTCAAAAAGGTAGCCATGTTATTCCGTTTTGGCATATAGAACAAAAATAATAAGAAAAGAGTTGTGGAATTTTAAAAACTAACAAATTTATTCCAGAATGAGCTCTTGTGGATTAGCATCCTCTTTTTAAGACTCATGTCTCTGTGTGTGTTGTGTCGTTACAGTCGTGACCGACTCTTCATGACCCCATGTCCACAGAGTTTTCTTGGCAGGAATACTGAAGTGGTTTGCCAGTTCCTACTCCAGGGGCCTACAGCACCTGGTATTCCCTGGTGGTCTCCCATTCAAATACTAACCGAGCCGACCCTGCTTAGCTTCCGAAATCAGGCGAGATCGGATGTGCTTAGGGCATCTAGGCAGCATCTAAGATTCATGTCTACAACAACGTAATTGGCACTTTGACCAACTGTTATTAGTGTTAATAATGCTATTATCATTTGAAAAGCTATCACCCTCACCCTCTTTCCCCACCCTAGCTGATCTCTGCCCCTCAATAATGTGCACTATTAATTTAAACCTGCGGCCCACTCTGTGTTTGAGGAGGTGAACAGCAAGCCATGAAATCTCACACTGAAAAAAACCTGTTCGTCTTTAAGGTGCCACAAATCTTTTATGTTTATTCCTCTTACTCTTCTTCTTTAATATCTGCATTATCTAAATTTAATTACAATCATGTATCTTTCAGGTTCCCAAGGGAAAAAATCACCAAGTCTGATAGCAGTTTGTGCTACAGAATGCCTGTGACAATTAGTAAATGCTATAAGAATAATCAAGTTCATGCTTTGAAGATGTCTTTATAGCTTGCCACCAAAATTCAGGGGCAAACTGGGAAAACCCAATTAAAACAAAAAGTCCTTGTTTTAACAGGAAGAGGTGAGTGATGCCTTTATTAGACCATTAAAATATGGGAAGTGCAGACTAGCTTTTATCTCTGCAGGAATCTTCATCAGATTGGGCATTATAGGGCTGTATCTGGTATGTAAAAAACAAAAATGTTCCAAAATCAATGGACAGAGATATGGGCCTAGTTTCCTTGTTAAAAGCCAAACCCAGAATGGAGGCTGTAGATTAGAATGAGTTACACATCTGGCCTGCATACCTGGCTACAGATTTTGAACTTGTATTTCTTCTGTTCCACCCCTGAGCTCTGTCATACCCAGCCTGACAAAAACTTCTGTGGAGTCAAAATCTAGCTTTTGCCTCTGATCTAATAAAAAAACCACCTGCCCTTGTGCTTGCATTATGTACAAACACCACATGGCTTTTCCTCCTCCTCTTTCTTAGTTCAATGGTTATCTCCAGCACAGCAACCATTGGTGAAAAGGTGCAGCTGACCAAATAGATAAAGTTTCCCGTTAAAAACAAAAACACGTTTCCTTACCTTGCATATTCCTGTGGATAAGGTGAAGAGTACCAAGTCTGTATCTCAAATTTCCCAAATTCTATAACAGAGGGGTACCGTCCATTTGCTTCTCCTCCATTTTTACAACCAATCTTCTATTAATCACAAGTTTTAAAGAAGTATGTAAGTGTACAGCAGAACATTCTTTGCCGATCATATCGTATTATCAGACTGTTTTGTTAGATGCTAAAATTGATACTATGCATTACATTGCAAGAGTCTGTTTGCAGAAAATTAAGTGCCAATAGTCCCTATTTACTATAGCTATACCACCGGAAAACCTACATTATTCACTAAAGGTCATATAGGCATTGCAGATTCAGCAAGCTAAGGTATTTGGCTCTGAAAATATTTTAACTTCTTTTATAAGCAGCTGAACCTCATTCTAATTTTTTCATATCAAGCTCAGAAATGAAAAGACAAGTACATGATACAAAGCATGTAAGAAACTAGGTAATAGATGACATCATGACCAAAACAGATCAATATTATTCTGAAATGAAGCGTTTCTTTCAGGAAAAGCAAATATATAATGGGGGGAAAGAATTGAAAACTTGGGAAAGAAAGAAAGAAAGAAAGAAAGAAAGAAAGAAAGAAAGAAAGAAAGAAAGAAAGAAAGAAAGAAAGAAAGAAAGAAAGAAAGAAAGAAAGAAAGAAAGAAGGGGATTGGTATGAGAAATAGCAGAAACCAGCTGGAATTTGTAACTAATGAAGGATTGGTCATACGGGTGAAACTCCAAAAAGTAGAATATCGTGCAAATGTTCATTTCAGTAAGTCAACTTAAAAGATGAAACTAATATATGAGATAGACTCATTACATGTATTGTTTCATACTTGATTTTTGCACCAGAGTTTATTTCACCCTCAGCTAACTAATTTACACTGTCCTCCAATACATTAGCAGTACTGTCCATATTAAGTTACTGAAGTTATGATTATTAGGATACTTCTTTTTTTAATTTGTTAAAAGTATTGTTACAGAATTATTTCCAAACCATATGTACAGAAAAGAAATGTTTACTATTTAGTAGATATTATTTGAAATGAATTATTTTAGTCATGTTTAGTATCTACTCTGAGCTTCGCTGAGTGTCAAATAATTGTGGAAAAGCAGTGTGTGATCCCTGCCACCTGCTCAGAGGTGTTGCGGAGCAGAGCTGTATTCTTCACTTTCAACTACACTGACTCAGCAGGCTAAGCCAGCAGGCTAGCAATGAGTTGCAATGGAGTCCTGTCCCTGGTCTCTGGCAGTCTGTCTGCCAAAAGTCCTGGCTACTACCATCCGAATCAAGTCACCTAAAATTCACTGCTGGGTCTGAATAAATCACTAGTTCCAGCAGCTGGGCTTTCCTCAGTGAGTGCCAGTAGACCCACCAGGTAGCTGGCCCTCCTACTGCAGCTACTTCCTGCCCAGTTCCATCACTATCTGGCGTTGGGGATGACATCTTTTGTGTCATTTCTGCTTTGGGGTCGGGCACTCCCACTGAAGAGTGGAGGGAAATCCTCCCTGCCATCCTACCAGCCCAAACATAGTGGGATAGAGGACCTGGCTCCAGAGGGGCTGGCCCAGGGATAGGGTGTCCACACTTTGGGCCAAGGGTCCTGGAAAATGAATGGCTCCTGGTCCTCCACTAGAGCGCAGGAGACAGATGCCTCTAGCACCCCTAAGAAGTCCTCCTCTTCCTCCTCCTTATTCTCTCCTCTTAATTAGCTAGACCTGCTCCTGCCTGCCTGCCAACTGCCCCCGTGCCCTCCTCTCAGTACCAGTGCTCATCCATCACCCCAGTCTACTTATAGACCACTGCCCAGCTTCTCTGCCTTCAGAGTGTCTGGCATTCCAGCAGTGGGCCTATTATTCCCCTCAGTGTTGCCTCAAAACTAGAAGCCTGGAAACGCCCTTTGAGTTAGTTTGGGGCACTAGAAGAGGATAGAAGGAACAATGTTCCAAACATTCTACCAAGATAGCAGTGGATACAGCAGTACATATAATACAATGTGACATATTGGCAGGGATTCATTCATAGAGCTGCCATGAGTTGGAGACAACTCAATGGCACATAATAGAAACATACAGAAATACATGATCATGTAATAGATTTTGTTCAAAATATTTTCGTAACTGCTTTAAGTAATGAAGAAATCCACATTTGCCCATGGCTGCTCTATACATATTCATTATCTAACTATACTTCACAACTTGCACTCTATTAAAAAGGGGAACTAAATTTAAAGGATGATTAAATTAGTCCTTAAATTGATGCAAGATTAAACACAGTATGACAAAACACAATAACTCAGCATAGTGTAGCTACAATCAAAGTACTGTTTACTTCCAAACTGTGCCTAAAACCTATGAGGCATACCTCCATAGCAAGTTCCTGGGCCTGCTTAAACATTTCCAAATCTTCTTCTGTAACAATGTCCTTGCTTCCCAGCAGAAACAGATCAGAGTTTTCTTCTTTGATGCTTATTTTAATTTCTGTGCCTGTTATTTAAAATAAGCAGAGAATTTATTCACCAACATGATGGTGAAAACTGACATTATGGTATCAGATTTACATTTCCAACACAAGCTATAAACAGTTATACCACTGTAACTCCCTGGTTTTTTCACTCGAGATAGCAAACTTTTATCAAATTATAATAACGGCACAACAAAAATATTTTTACATTTATTTCAAAGAGATGCTACCAGGATCAGCAGCAGCATTTAGTGAACTTCACTTTCACACTCTGGCCCTGTCCAATAAACTGAAATTTTCTGTACAAAACTATGCTGAATGGTTGAAACAGCAGCACAGATTTCAGCAAAACTTCCAGTGTAACATCATTGTTAAATACAAAGCTTTCAACACTAAATTAATCTTAGACAATACTATTAAAAGCAGATTAGAAGAGGCTAAAGCTAGGAATATAGAATTTCTTTTCTTAAAGAACAGAGTTATATAAAAATTGCAAAGAGCCAATTTCATAGCAGTTATAGATCCACTGTTGTGTAGCAGAATGGAATGTGGCATGGAAAAGCAATGGAGGAGAGGGAAATAAAGAGTTGAAATGGTCATCCTAATAAATGCTGACAGTACTGTGCCAAAAGAAAGGGCAAGGGACAGCATGGAGCAGGGCTACTCACACACTACCACAAAAAAGCATAAGCCACATTATGAAGACATGGGGTTAGGGGGACTAGTGTTGCTAGATATGCAAAAGACAAACAACAAGGGAGTAGTATAGGATTAGTTGGAAAAACACTTTGGAGATTTAATCAGCATTAGTTACAAGAGCAACGTTCACTGCTTTGTATGAGAGTGAAGTAAGAACGAGAGAAATAGCTGAGGCCTATGTGACAAAATAAGAATTTGGATTTGGACGGGACGCAGGTGTGGTTGGCACTTCGACCTGTTGCTTACCATCATCCTGATCAGGTTTAATCCTTCCGTCTGCCAAGCTCCCCTTCCCTGGTGAGGGGGTCCCCATCTGAGGGGTCACTTTATACTTTAATCTGCCTAGAATCATGCGCTTTTTAAGGAAAGTTGTTTGCTTGAAGTGAGCAATTGCTTTAAAAGCACGTCCTCTAGACATACTCCATCCCGAGGTGGAGGAATGAGAAATAAACCTACTTCTAATCTCTTTCTTTCCATAGAAAGCAGTACTAGGCTTGGATGTAGAAGAGAACGGTGTTTTACGATGCAAACGTTTGGGCGGTGCATAACTCGGATGCCCTTTTTTTCGAGGCTGTCCCTGAGTGGCATAAATATGAGAAAGTCCATCAAAGAGTCCCTTTAGCTGACTGTTATTAGGAAGGCTGCTAAAGGAAGGTGCACTTGACTGACTGGAAGAGCTCTGGGGAGAATTAGAAGAGATGGAAGTGCCAGATTTTTGAGAGCCAGGGCTCTGACCCGAGATGGGGGTTTGGGGTGGAAGTGAAGAAGATTTTAGCTTTTGTGTGGTACCTGTAGCCAACACAAGAGAAGTACATGTTTGTTTCTGGGAGGTCATTTTCCTTGGATGATAATGCTTTGAAAAGTCTATTATTTCACCTCGTGATCTACGACCATCAGGTGATGGTGTAAAAAACTTAGTAAGGCCATCTATGAGCCCTTTGGTTTTCTTGTTAACATTAAGTGTAGAGGCAGGTATGTAGGTGGAGGTGGAGGTGATGATTTTGGTGGCGGTGGCACCAGGCCAGGTGGGGTCTGTAACAGCCAATCTGCTGCTTGATTCCTTCACAGATGCAGCATGACCAGATGAAGGTGTGGTACAGACTTTAGTCTTTTGACCCCTACCAGGTGACCCCCTTCCTGTGAATGCATTCATGGATCCTTCAGCGCTGGTTACAGACCTGGCAAAGGAATGTTGGAGGAAAGACTGCAGTTAGCATTGAAAATATAAATCCATGGCACCAATATAGCATACAAAACACTTGTGAGACTTAGTTTTAAAGGTAAGGAACTTATGACCAGCTAAACACCGGAGATGATGTCTCTTGAAACAAAAATAAAAACAACAAAAAGCCTTGAGGCACTCTAAAAACCAACACATTTTATTTACTGCAAGCTTTCCCAGACTTTTATCTCATGAAGTGGACTGAACACAATCCTTAAAACTTCATGGCAAATAAACCAGCTAATCTAAAACTGTCTATAAAATTCTTTGCTGTTTCTGCTTCAATAGACTAAAATATCTAATCCCACTTTCAGAAACTGTTGCAAATGAGAGCAAGTACCCATGTTACTTCAGAACAAAAGCTTTTCCAATGGACAGTATAATAGGTTAGATGTATTTTAGGTTATAATTGCAAGGACTGTTTAAATAATGTCAAAGTGCTTCAGGTGACAAAGTGTTAACTAAGGCATGACTCAACTCCAAATCAGCATTCAAATTCCTGAAAACTCTATTTCTTTCAAGTATATTTCCTTTGTCATAAAACAGTAATCATGATTAGATATCCAAAGAGTTTTTGTAAGAACAGAAAGTAATAAAGTGTGATAAAGCACTCTTCTATACACTGTATACAGATACAGTGGAACCCCCGACTTATGAGATTAATCCGTTCCGAGTGGACGTTCATATCATAAGTCGGTTAGCTTGTAAGTCGATCAGCAGTTTCCCACAGGAATGCACTGAAAATCAATTAATCCATTCTGGAGGGAAGAGATTAATAGGTTTTCAATGCATTCCTATGGGAAGGCTGTCCCAACCCCCCTCAAACAAGGGCAGCTGGCTGTTCTCCTGCAGCCCCACCAAACAGCTGACTTTGACAGATCACACCTGTCAAAATCAGCTTTCGGGGGGGGGAGGGTTGCGAAGAGCAGCCTTTGGCTGCCCTTGACTGAAGCGGCAGCCAGCTCCTCTTCGCCTGGGTCTCTGTGCCGAGACTGGGTTGAAGAGGAGGAGGAGGAGGAGGGGTCCCTCATGGTGGCGGGGGAAACAGGTTTCAAACAGACAGAGCAATGACAGCTCATCTCTGTCCATTTGAAACCTGCTCTCCTCACCATCACACCCACTCACGGTGGTGGGGGGAGCGGGTTTCAAACAGACAGAGCCATGACAGTTCGTCTCCGTTGGCTGGAGCCCTTTGCAGATCACCCGATCACAGCTGTGAAAGGTTCGCTGCTGTGGACAGGGGATCTGCAAAGGGCTCCAGCTGAGCAGTGATCAGCTGGAGCCTTTTGCAAACAGCCGAGCCGCCACTGCAAGAGGTTCACTGCGGCTGGTGGGGGTGGAGTATGCAAAGGGCCCCAGCCAAGCAGCCATTGCCTCAAGCCCTTTGCAGATTGCCCGGCCACTGCTGCAGATCCCTGGGATGGGTGCATGCACGTGTGGCTCAGGTGGGTTGAGTGGGAGGCGCGCCTCCCTTTCAACCCACCAGAATCACACATGCAGGCACGGATAGGGTTAAAAGCAGCTGAGCTTGGAGATTCCTAGAAAGGAAAGAAATAGGGGAGAGGTGAAATTGGTCCTCCTGCTCTTACTCCTCTTTCCCCTGCCATCCCCACCCCACCCACCCCACCCTAAGTCAGGGAAACTGTAAGGTGGCATTTATGGATTTCCACTCGGTTGTCAAATTACTTGTAAGTAGAGTCACTCAGTTGTCGGGTACCACTGTATAACAAACCTAACAACTTAGCATTTTTAGAATGAAGAACTCTGAGAGAAGATATAATAGCACACTTCAACTATTTAAAAGGTTGTCATATGGAGAAGGGACTGGATCTGTTCTCAATCAGTATAAGATAGTACTGTATTGTAATAATGGGCTCAAGTTACAAGAATAGAGTCAGTTGAATATCAGGAAAATCTTCCCGTTAGAACAATAAGTCAATGGAAACAAGTACTGTACATTGGGAGGTGGTGAGTGCTTCGAGGATTCAAAAGAAAGTTATACATTCAACCCTCAGATCTACTTTAACTTGGATTCCTGCACTGAGCAGGGAGTTCGACTCAATGGCATTTCCAACTCAATTATTCTTTATTTTTATTTATTTGTATTTTATTTATAAAGCTTAGACTGCCTGATGTAGTGGGGACACTACCTGGGGAAAGCATACAACCAACTAGAAAAAGAAAGAGAAATCAGAATGCATAACACCACAGATCAAAACAAAAAGATGACCTAAGCTTGACACCTGATAATTACATTAAAAACAAAATATACACTGATACAATAAAAATAATCAAAAGCCGTTAATTACAAATATAGAATGCAGTCTCTCAGATCATCCTATGATGTTGCCAAAGGCCACCTTAAACAGTTCTGTCTTTAATATTCTAAAGGTCTCTAGAGAGGGAGCCTGTCTAATTTCTGATGAAAATTGGTTCCATGGTGGCATCTTTGATTTTTGATCCTATGAACCTAGCAGAAATAACAGCCTCATTTCAGCAAGCAAAGTTAACAAACTGAGAGTCAATTTCTTTTCCCCACTAGGAACATAGCTAAGTGTTTGTGAGCATCCAGTTAACCTTGGTTAAGATCGGCCTAATTTTTTCCATCATCGTCAATCCCACATTTTAAGTATTCTGTTACTACAACCTTTCCAATAATTTAACTAAGGACCTTGCTCACCTGATCTAGCAGAAAACAATAAAGGGAGAAAATGTGAAGCTAAAAGTGACAACATAATATGTTCTTCCTTCCTCAATCAGAACCTCTAAAAAAGAAGTGCAATACATGTGTTCAAATTCTATGTGAGACTGCATAGACAGGAATTAAGAACACAAATTAAAGTAAGAATTTACAGAGTAATTTTACACACACACACACACACACACACAATCTATAAATGCTTTGTGTCATAACAAAATTCATTAACCTAAGTGGAGAACCTGACTTGTTAAAGTAGGACATAAGCCAATAGGTAACTGTATGTTCCTTAAAGCTATTTTCTGATTTGTTAACCTCACAAAACACTGGGCCCTATGCAACCTACAATTCATACACTTGAATTAAACTTCGACTATTTCCTTTTCTGTATATAGGATTATATCACCTCATTAACAACTCCAGAATGCTATTAAATTTACAGCTATAAAATGGACCAAGAAGATCAGTGTTATTACATAAAAACTTCAAGATACCTGACTACTTCAACAGCTATAAAATGGGGAAATAATAGAGGCACCCAATATAAAATGCTGAGGAAGGCATGGCTGGAAAATACTAAGAAGCAACACTGAGTTTTACTGGACACGTACATATAGCTTGTTCAAGGTACTGATTTAAGCTAAAAATTAAAGATGCAGATCACTTATGGGAACACTGAATAGTATTTTACTAAAGTAAACATCAAATTTATCTTTAATCTCTAAGGTTATTTATGAATAAAAGTGGAATCACTCCATGCATGCATATAGCCAAGAGAGCTTATCAAACTGAAAACCAATAGAAAGCTACACAATAGCTTCAGATTTATTCCATTTCCTCCCACTGTCCATGCACTTATTCAAGTACAGTACATATTTTGTAGAACATGCTTTCCTTCCATTGTTTTTCATAGAAATCAAATAACATCATAATAATATAAAAAAACAGAGGTGAAGTACTTTGGGAAGCCATGGGCCTACAGAACTCCAACAGCTTATTCAGTCCTCTATTTGGCCCAGGTCCTTCTCCCTCCTCTAACATGTAATGGAGCATAGTTGATTTTCTATGAATAAAAGTGGAATCACTCCATGCATGCATATAGCCAAGAGAGCTTATCAAACTGAAAACCAATAGAAAGCTACACAATAGCTTCATATTTATTCCATTTCCTCCCACTGTCCATGCACTTATTCAAGTACAGTACATATTTTGTAGAACATGCTTTCCTTCCATTGTTTTTCATAGAAATCAAATAACATCATAATATAAAAAAACAGAGGTGAAGTACTTTGGGAAGCCATGGGCCTACAGAACTCCAACAGCTTATTCAGTCCTCTATTTGGCCCAGGTCCTTCTCCCTCCTCTAACATGTAATGGAGCATAGTTGATTTTCTAATAAACACAGTCTGGTTAAATCTTCTAATTTCTTACCCCAAGTTTTCTGTAACGTTTAGTGCCAAACATTGGACTCCATAGATGTAAAACCTATTATGGCACTCCTCAACTATAAAACCCATTATTTAGAAGCAAACATAACAACTGTTTGCCTACAGAGGTTATCTCGTTTCTTATGTTATATTTCCCATATCACTGTTTAATGTTACAAACTGTACATTCTCCTGTTGACAACAATATAACTTAATTCACAAACTGATTTAATAAAACGCTATACTCCTGTGAATGACATATATTTCACAAAAGTAAATCCAATTTATCCTTGGGGGAGTGGGACTGGCCTGCAAATCTGATCTGTTCTGATGGAACTCCAATACTTACACTTTCCAAAGTGGGGTTTATTCTGGAACTGAGAACTGAAACAATATACCAATGATTCTCACTTCTACTACATGCAAAATGCACCACAATCTCTATATGTTAAATGACTGTATTATGGTCTTGACCCCATTAACATGACACCCATCCCTCCCATATTACATGTTTGTAAAACATATGGGAAAATTTACCTATAAAATACTTTTGCACAGTCACTAACAAGCGAATTCTCAAATTTTACATCCTATTTTGATGCAAGGACAGATCTTGATCCTTCAACACACCAATGAGGGTTAATTTACTTATCTGATCCCAACGATTAATACACAGACTCCCATCGCTGAAAAACAAACCTGAAAATTTTGCACTTACTGGCTGAGACATTGCTACTAAGTGAACAATCAAACAGTAAACACTTGTTTCCAAATTTCTGAAAGGTGTGTGTGTGTGTGTGTGTGTGTGTGTGTGTGTGTGTGTGTGTGTGTGTGTGTGTGTGTGGAGTGGGGAGGAGATTCCGCAACATTTACAGCTTCTACAACTTTTAACACTAGAAGACATTGAGTTGGTGACAAGTAGAGATGGGCACGACCAGGGAAAATGACGTTTTCGAGTTGTCGTGTGTCGGAGCCGTCTCGTTTCGGCTCGTTTCCGTTTTTCGTGAAATATTCCAAAAATTTGTCGTTTCGTTTGTTGTTTTTTCGTCTGTCGTTAGTACTGGTTTGGGGGGGAGCGGGCTCCTGGAGGCACCTCTCTGGGGTGGGTGCCTCCTATGGCCCGCTACAAAATGGCATGCATAGCCAATTGGATATGCATACCAAGTTGAGTAGAGAGGCACCTCTTTTTTGGGTGCCTCTCTCTGTTGACCACAAGCCCACTGCTAACTGCAGTGTCACAGTGCGCACACTGGGGGAAGGCTCCTCCTCAGTCTGGGGCGCTCTGTGGTCCACTAAGAAGGGAACTGTACTTGCGTGTGTAGTGCAATGCGAGTACAGATTTGGCTTAAGGTTAGGGGGGTTAGCGCAAGGGCTAGGCTTAGGGTTGTTACGAGTAAGGTTAGGGTGAGTTCGTGGGGTGCACCTTTGGGTGCCTCTCTGACCCACTAAGAAGGACAGTGTACTGGCGTATGGGTTAGGGTTAGGGTTCGGGTTCGGGCTAGGGTTAGTGGGCTTTTTATGCCCGACAGGCACATCCGAGAAGTCTCGGTCAAAACCTGGTCAAGTGGCCATGCAATTGGTGGAATGGCTCCAAAAATTTGCATGGTCCACTCCCATGGCCAGCCCATCATTGCGCAGGTGTAAAAAAAATAAAAAAAATAAAAAAATCAATAGAGACGTTTTGTTGTAAGAAAAACACACTGCTGCTACTGTAAAAATTCAGTCAGTTTTAAAATAGCTATTTTCGCATGTTTCTGTGGTGCTTTGGTGTGTTTTTGGACCACCACGATTTCAAAATAAATAAATATTGCTTGCGGTCACCCCATTTTGGATCCCCCGCCCGCACCGCATGGCATGGCGAGTTGGCGAGACGACGAGGATGCACAGCCCAGGAGAGGAGAGGGGGGAGGCCGGAGACCCCCCCCCCCAGAAATCATCCCTCTGGTAGGTGCCCTCACTCAGGCAGGCATATTTTCGCCTGCTTTTTTGGCCGGGAATCGGGTTTTTTTTTTAGTTTTAAAACTTTTTTTCTGTGCCGTGCCGCTTGGCGAGTTGGCGAGATGACGAGGATGCGCAACCCAGGAGAGGAAGGGGGGAGGCCGGGGACACCCCCCCAGAAACCACCCCTCTGGTAGGTGCCCTCACTCAGGCAGGCATATTTTCGCTTTTTTGCCTGGGAATCGGGTTTTTTTTTTTTAAAAAAAATTTCTGTGCCGCGCCACTTGGCGAGTTGGCGAGACGACGAGGATGCGCAGCCCAGGAGAGGAGGGGGGGAGGCGGGGGACCCCCCCCAGAAACCACCCCTCTGGTAGGTGCCCTCAGGCAGGCATATTTTCGCCTGATTTTTGGCCGGGAATCGGGTTTGTTTTAATTTTTAAAACTTTTTTCCTGTGCCTCTTGGCATCGCGCGATCGCTGCGATGCCGCCAGGAACGACCACGACAAATCAGACCCAATTTTTCTTTAGTCGGTTCGAGTTCAAGTTCTGGCGGAGTAATTGTCGTTCTTCATTTCGTTACGTAACGGAAACGAGGAACGGAAACGGAAACGAGGATTTCGCCGAGTCGTGCCCATGTCTTTTGACAAGAGTAATACTGAAGCCCAGATGACACACAACAACCTCATTATTTGAAAAGGCGTGGTGGCTCAGTAGACTAAGGCTCCAAAAACTGTTGACTGCAAAGTCGGCAGCTCGGCGGTTCAAATCCCGGGTGCCATGCAGCAGAGTGAGCTCCCTCTGATAACCCCAGCTCTTCCCAACCAAGCAGTTCGAAAGCATGTAAATGCAAGTAGATAAATAGGTATCACCGTAAAAAGCGGGAAGGTAAAACAGTGTTTCCTTGCAGCCATGCTGGCTACGTGGACATGGACTTGCACAACACTGGCTCTTCAGCTTGAATACGGAGATGAACACCACCCTAAAGTTGGACACAACTAGCACGCATGTGCGGGGGGAACCCTAGCTGGAACGCTGTGGTTCAATTTCTACACTTTCTCCAGACATCCTTCCTCTGAATTTCTGTTTAGAAATGGAATGCCAAATATCACAAAGCTTAGTGGCAGTAAGATATGTGACACAGAGCAACTCAGTTGTGAAAAATGAACCACCATATGAATCTCTCCCCTAAGACACCACCAGCACCACAATGGGAGACATAAACCAGATACAATAATACTTACAACATTTGTTGTTTTAATTTATTTTTTGGTCGCCCAACAGGTTTTGTGTACCGCCGCCTTATCTGTGATGCTTTTTCATGAAGTAACTTTCTACCTTTTTTCTTTGGTCTGCAGACCTGGCAAATCCACATCCCTGTTGATATTAATACAAATCCAGTTTAGTGTGTTAACTGTTTGTGCTAGCAATACGTTCTCCGTTAGCATGCAGGATGAAAAGCTAAAAACCCTTTCTGTGTACTGATTTATTTATTTTATTGACAGTTGTATTAATTTTCAATAAAACAAGAACAAATATACAATAAAACAAGAACAAACAACTTAAAAAGATATTTTAAAAACCATGATTATAACAAACTCTCTGCTCCCTACTACCCTTGGAACTAATTTCACTTTTATTTTACATGCTGCTTTATAAGACTTCATTTATCTCCAGAAATATAGTAATTAATCTCCATGGGCATACCCTTTCCCTTTTTCAAATGCATGTACCAAAAATAATTTCCATATTTCTGCAAAATCATTAATATTCAGTGTTGCTTTTCTAATCTTGCTTTCACACATTAAATTTGTCATTAATTGTCATATTCCACATTTCTTTATCCCATTCCTCCATGTTAAGTTAATTATTATTTTTTCTAATTCTTTCCAAGTATCAGCCTTGCCATAATTACTGTAATCATGATTAGTTTATTTTCTTATCCATTTAATTGATTATTAAAAATTATATTCAACAAAGCTATAACTGGAGACATTTGTACATCAATACACATTATTTCAGTAATCTATTTTAAAACCATTGACCATTTGTTCTTTCTCATTTCACTAAACCACCATATACAGTAAAGTGAAAAAATACACTCTCTTTGAATTCTATGGTGTTACATAACAGACCGTAATAAAAACATCTGGTCCTTCACAAGTCCGAAAAATTATGTAAATGCAACACTAAATGAACAAGAGATGACATATTACAGCATCTCGTGATTTGTTTTACAAAAATGTAGCCAAAATGGAGAAGCCATGTGTGAAAACCTAATTATACCCTTACTACTTCTACAAGAATTAAGAGGCCAAGTACCAGCCAGGTGCTGCTAGCCAAATGTCCTTGAGTAACTGATCATCATCAGCAAGTGTGATCACCTCTATAAAACCCAAAGTTTTAGCAGTTTGATGATCTAGACTAATCAGGGGTGTGTTAACACAATGCCAAGAAGGAAACACATCAGTAATGATTATAAAGAAGCAATTGTTACTCCTGATTAATCTGGGCAGGGCTCTAAAGCCATTTCCAAACCATTTAAAGTCCATCATTTTACAGTGAGGAAGACTATTCACAAGTGGAAAACAAGACCGCTGCCAACCTTCCCAAGAATGGACATCTAAGCAAACTCATCCCAAGCTCAGAGAAACTGCAAAAAACCAAGTTACATCTCAGATTCTACAGGCCTCCATTATCTTGTTACACATTAAAGTTAATGACAGTACAATTAGACAAAGACTGAACAAGTATGGTTTGTTTGGAAGTGACTTCCGGATCATCAGAAAGCACTTCTGAGACAGGCCCGGGAAGCTCATCGGAGGGCAATTCGGGGAAGCACCAGGCCTCGGGTAAGTGTAGAAGCCCCCCGCGAGCCCTTCCCCGTCCTGACCCAACCCAGCATCCGCATATTGCGGATTTTCCATTATCCCAGGTCAGGTCAGAATCCTAACCCCCGCAATAGGTGGGGGATTACCGTAAAATAAATCATAACAGTACAATATAGAATAGAATAGAATAGAGTGTTATTGTCATTATGCATATGCAAAATATGCACAACGAAATTAGAGTGCTGTTCCACTACACACTCTAAGCATACAAAACACATAAAACATATAAAACACCATACAAAATATTAAAAACTCTTAAAATTGCTTACAAAATTTAAAACACTACTTAAAACTGATTAAGATAGTGCTAAAACTGTCGCATTTAGCTTGGATACCGCTCTGTGATAAAAACTGTTCTTTAGTCTATTTGTCCTTGACCTAAGAGTCCTGTATCTCCTGCCAGACGGCAACAGTTCAAAAACTTGGTAGCCAGGATGCGAAGGGTCTCTCAAAATTCTAGATGTCTTCCTTGAGCATCTGGAGTTGTAAAGGAGGAAGAGGACAGCCCACTATCCTCTCAGCAGTGTTTATGACCCAATATGTCATGTCTTATTCATCAGAGGT
This sequence comes from Phrynocephalus guinanensis, assembly GCA_037367245.1. Classification (NCBI taxonomy): domain Eukaryota; kingdom Metazoa; phylum Chordata; class Lepidosauria; order Squamata; family Agamidae; genus Phrynocephalus; species Phrynocephalus guinanensis. Next base: position 17,203,645 of record CM074735.1, on the reverse strand, counting down.
TGTATTTACCAATTATTAGACCTGCTAAGGACCAGATGATTTGTATTATGTCCTGATACATATAACCATAGAATTCAAAGAGGAATTACTTTCTTTTTCACATGACTGTATGTACGTACATACTGTATGTTCTTTTCCTCTGTACATCTCCAACATAAGATACAGTTTTATTTAATACATTTACAGGTGTTAGCTAATATCTCCATACAACTTTATAACAATTTTCTTCAACCTGTACAAACATATTTTACACTATTCTTTTACTCCACATTTTATTCTAATCTTCTCACTTAATTTCTTCAGGAAAGTCTCCTTGTCACACTTCTACTAAAGCTGCTGTTTTATACTCTGCTTGCATCAACATCTTTTATATTTATGCTTGATGTCCCATTTCTATTTTGACTAGTTTGTTTTTCCTCCTTTTCACAATCCTTGCCTCAAATTTCATCATTAGCCTACACTCTACTTCCTTTGCTTTCCAATCCTTTGTCCAGTTATCTATTTGAAGTATATTTAACCATGAAATCTCATCTCCTAATATTTCTTTTTAGCTCCAATCATTCATCTTCCTTACCCAATCTTTTCTTCTAATAATTTCTTTCCAAATTAATACGCTCTTTAACTTCCTTTTAAAAATTTCACAGAAAGCACTAATTCTACCATGTGACTGAGAGGAGAAATCAAAGGGCTCAATACCCTGTAATCTTTCCATCACATTAGTTAAAAGGGGGGGGGGAAATCAATATTTGTTTTCTTTATATATGTTTGAGAGAGAGAGAGAGAGAGAGAGTTGGGTGCAATATAGACTAGTTTCCTCCTGATGCACCCTGGGGAACTAAATAGCGTAACTAAATTTCATAGAATTTATTCTTGCGATGTTTTACATTTTATACTACTTTTATATTGTCTCTGTAAAGTCTTATGTGCTGTACTGTTATGCCATATGAAATAAAGAAATATTGAGACAATTGGGACTATTTGTTTTGCAAGCCTTTAATTTGCTCTTCTACTATTTCAGCATTTTTAAGCATTTTATGGTGTCATAGCAATGATGGATGCATTCCTATTCTAGACATATTTCAGTGTAAATCTGTTATTTTTGTCTTCCCAGATAGGAAAAAGTTACTGCCTAATAAAAACTGAAACAAAATAGAAATCCTAGGATCAAGTTTTATTTAAGGACAGGAGTGGTCTTGAAATTGTATAAATTTTAAAATTATCCTGCCAATTCTTCCAGATTACTGCTGGGGGTTTGTGCAATAAGCCCTGCAGTGTGGTGCAATGCTTTTGGCTTGTTTTCTGATCTTCTGGCTTTTTGTAGGAAATGTGAGGCTATAAAAATACAGTATTGCAGCAACCGAAGAACAATGAGCACATACAGCTTGAAGGGGGAAAGCAGTTCTGCTCCTCTTTTACCTTCTTCCACCTCTTCAGGCTTTATGATTTCACTAACAGGTTAGAGTCCCCTCTCAATTTCTACCCATCTCAATGTTGCTTGTGGTATCTTAGCTAAAGAAGAGCTCTGATGATTTTGAGCCTGAATTCTGGAATGACTATGAAGTCCCTCTGGGGTGTCTTTTCGAGCAGTGTGTAAATGAGTTGTATCAACACAACCCACTTTGCCAACCTCTGTTGCGAGTATGGTTTGCTTGTTTGTGATCCTGTTGGTAGATTAACAGCCTGGGCAACGAATGGAACACCTTTGATCTAGAGAGGCTTAGACTAGTGCACACCTGTAGGTATGTATGATCTTTTCCAGCAGTGAAGTAGGTGAAGGCTAAAAGCTGGGGAAAACTAGGGGGTGGCAGAATTTATTTATTTATTTATTGTTGGATTTATACCCTGCCCATCTTCCCAAGGGAAGTGGTGTAACTTGAGATCACTTTAGGCAGAATTGTCAATATGTAACATGACACATCTGCATGAAATTTCCCATATGATGTGCACATATGTACAGTGCACATACATAGTTCAACTGCCTGTCAGCTACAAAAACACCACCCTGTGTGTAAGAAAGTAGAGGTCCATAGTAGTGACTGGCCTGAAAGGTGGCTTCATCAGTGCTGCAGAGATCAAGGACTGCATTCCAAAAACATCTTAAATAAAGGAAAGCAGAATAACTTTGTAAATGTTGTCCAGCTGATGTGTAAAAATGGTTGCTCTCTATAGTCTGGGAGATGAGAACAGTTTGAATCATTTGAGGTAGAGCAGAAATTGGCAGACTGCATCAAGGGTGGATGGGGTACGTGCTTCTATACATTTCACAAATTTCTGACTAGAAGACTTGCTTCTTTAAGGAATGAGAGATAGGTGCGAGAAGTTACTGTGGTGGTCTGATCCTCCAGATGGTGAGTCTTTGGGTAGAAATGCCAGATAGTGGACTTGAACATGATGGCATGTGATGAAATCTGGAAGATTTCTGAAGAAGATAGGCTATTTGTTCTTCTGAGTCTATGTAAAGAGTTCCACTTGTATTTTACCTCATTTGCAAGTCAAATTGCTTAAGTGACTATGCTGTAGTTCTCATTCATACAACATTATGTGCGGACTGCTAAGTGTATCTGGCAGGCAGTTCTCCTCACTAGCAATGTTTCATAATGGGACTTTCCTCACTACATATGCCCACAGGCTATGTGTTAGGTGGAGTAGCACCCAGAGTGTCACCTGTTTTACATGCTGGCACAGAACGTGACAATGTTGTTGTTCATGGCTACCTGAAGAATGCTAACCTCTACTATACCTTCAAAGATCACAAGAGGTTTGCGAATGGCCAAGTAGCTCCAGAATACTTATTAGCAACAAGGATTCCTGCATGGATTAGGTGGACTGAATCCCTGGTGTGCTGCAGTGTGCCCAGACTGTCCAGGAGGGGTTGGTGGCCACCATAATTATTATCTGTGCCCTCCTGAGGGGCATCCCAAGTCGAGACTGTATGGATTTGTCTACCATTCCAATCTGTCATAGCAGGCGGTATGATTTGATTCCTTAAGGTGAAGCAAAGAAAATGGCAATGAGTAGGCATATGGAAGTAGGTATCCTTGGCATCCATAACTGTGAACCAGTCTCCTCTTTTTAGCAGTGGCATGATGAACATAAATGCAGTCATTCAAAACTTGTTCAGTGTGATGTAGCAACTGATGCTCCTCCTTGAGTCCAAAATAGGATGTAATCTTCCATCCTTTTTTTTTGTAAGGTAAGTAGGTAAGTACTGGGAGAACCAGCCTTGATGCCTATTTCTTGCAAAAAACAAAAACAAAAACAAAGTCCTTTTAGTGATGCTGTTGTTCTTAGGAATCCTGTTGAAGGGGAAAGAACTCAATGACACATCCTTGAGAAGTGATAGTGTACTAAGTGTTGACGTAAGACACTAGGATGAGTCAGCAGATGGTGTTACTGGAACAGGGACCTGTATGGTGGATGAAGCAGTCCCTACTGACTGAATAGTAAGTTGATGCTGATGTCATTGCTATCATTTGCCATACCTTGTGCTAATCTAGGCCAGTGGTTCTCAAACTTCGGGTCCCCAGCTGTACTTAAGACTAAAACTCCAAGAAGCCTTCACCACTAGCTGTGCTAGCCAAGATTTCTGGCAGCTGCCATCCAAGAACTCTGGGGAACCAACTTTGAGAACCACACGTTAAGGGAATGATGTTGTGTTGGGAGGCTGCTTCGAAACAGCCACTGCTGTTTCTTTATGATAATTATCATGAGGATGCTGACAGTGGACTGATGGTCTGTCCATGTAAATGGGGGATTGGCTTACTGTATGAGGGTGGACATGTTTGTCATGATCCCCTGGTTTGTAGTTTCCCATATCTTCCCTCACTGGTTTGGGGGAAATGAAGAAAGAAACATCTATTGATGATCCTGAGACAGAGGCTATAGTCCATACAATAGTCTCATAACAGGGATCAGTACAGTACTGGAGTGTCAACAGTATTGATCTTGAGGTTGATCCAATGCAATCCTGTCTGTGTTATCAAGGTGGAGTTGGGAAGGTAGGCTCCCCATACTGAGCATGTCTGTGTAAAGAGCTAGGTGGAGTTTGTTTCCTTTGGTATTGGGACAGCACTGGTGGGGACTGCTCTTATCATCAGTGTTGAGGCAGTGTTTGAAAGGTAGCATCTTGACTTTGATGTTGAGGCAGGCTAAGCATGGCTTGTTGCTCATACATAACAAGTTATGTTGAGTTGGTACTGATAAGGCTTGAGCTCAGTGCTCTGTAGCAACCTGCTGTGAAGTTCATATTCAGAGAACTCAGCTCACACATTGACGTGTGATTGTCAGAATCAATGTTTTATGAAGCTGGTCTCAAGCAGCCAGGTAGCTGTAAATGCTAAAACAATTGGAGATGTCTTCACAGTCTTGGCCCACCTCTTGTGCTTCTTTCGCTTTTGGTTGGTAGATCTGAGACCGGCTTTCTTGTAGAGAAACATTTTATAGAAGATTTGGTGGGAACAGTAGTGGGTTCATGTTGAATCATTTGTGCCAGCACAGAGTAGGCTGAGGGTCTCAGAAGTGATGTCAAGGGTCTCAATACAATGTTGCACAACTAGAATCACAGGGAAGAAGTGCATCTATGAGAGTTTTTTTAAAAGGGGTTTTGAAAATGAGGACCAGTTCAGTTGATTGTTTACCTACCGGAGCCACAAACATAATGTTTTAGGTGAGAGACTTGGGTTTTAAGGCCTACCTTGGCACTGCTTTTCCATATATTGCACTTGTTGGTTTTGTGACCCTGTCTGAGACAATAAAGGAACTTGTAAGCATCACATCAAGGCAACCTTCCTTTACAGACAGAACATTTTTTCTTCAAGGGGCCCTCCTGGGCCATAAATGGCCACATAGAAAGGAGAAATGAAGTTAACCAAGACTTTTTTCTGTACAGATAAAGAATGATGAAAAGAAAAGACGAAGGAGAAAACTATTTATAAAAACTAATGGGAGATATAGAAGAAAGGATAAAGGCTTCAGAAGCAACTCCAATGAAGCAGTTCTGTGCTGCCAAGTCGGAGCCAACTTACAGTATAGTGACCTTAATAGGGCTCTGAAGGTGAGATATTTGAGGAGTGGTTTTACCAGTTCCTCTAACCTGATGAGATTATATGGCCAAGTATGGATTTGAACCTTCTTCTTCAGAGGCCTAGCCCATTCCTCTTTCCACTATCCCACACTCTGAATCCCAGTGATTCTAGAAAGAACTGAAGAACGGACTGTGAGATGCCAAAGGATACATTTGAAGTGGGGGTGGCACGACTGGAAAAGCTGTTGGGCTCTCCGTGTCTTTGAAGATAGCTGCATGCAGGTGCTGAAAGCTAGGGATAAGCATTGTAGCAGCAACAAAGAAGAAATACTGCTTACAACTAATGTAAAACTTATGTCTTGTTAACTGCTGAAAATAGGGAGAAAAGCAATAAGAAAAGCAAAATGAACAGCTCAAACACTTAGAATTCCCAGCTATGATCATGCATAGCCATTTCTTCTTTTCTGACCAAGATACTCTCTGCAGATCTGACCACTATTCTTTACAGTTCATTTATCAATATGTCCAAGGTGACAGAGACCTTTCTATCTATCACCAGGATAGAAAGGTCTCCTTTTCTTGACGTTTGAGGTAAAGCTATCAATATTATGATAAGAGCAGTGATGCCAGGAAATACCCACTCAATTTCAAAGCATCTGTGTTTTTTTAAGTTTAAATTAGCTTCTTAACACTCTCACATAATGAGAACATCTGTGTTTGTTTTTAATGCTGTCTGTTCTGATGCCTCTTATGTTCTGCGTTAGTAGACCTCTCAAGATCCTCTTTTCTCACTGTGTTGGTTTCTAAATGTGCACAGTACAGTACTCTGTAAGTATAGACTTAGCTCATAAGCAGCTTTACTTACCTTCTCCCAAAGAATCCTGCAATCACCCTGTTTTAGCAAAATTCATATGAATCTTACATCGAGAACTCTATGTGGGTATGCAGATTAAATCAACTATACTCATTTTCTATTTTGCTCAATATTACTCTTGTAGTTATTTCTTAAGTAAAAGTTTTATCTATCAATTAAATGTGCAAAGTATACATACTGTTTACGTTTTCACTCTGATCATTCAAACTGTTCAACCACAGAGCTGTCTACCGCTATTTGGAACTTCACTGATCTCCAATACTTAAAAGTTTCCTGTTTGTCATCACCTGGTTTTATTTCAGTTATTTAGAATACAGTATTTGTTTTCCACCTATGTCTAGAAAATTAAGATAAAATTATTTCTCTTTATTATCTTATAATTCCTATTGGTAAGGATTGAGATTTTTCATTTCAGGAGTCCACATTTTGTTAGAAATTGGCATCTTTATGTTTCAGAGATGTACATTTCATTACATTTAGTATAGAACACTTAACTATGATCAATCACTTTACACTGTAGCAAAGTAATATAGAAACAAACAAAAACATAATAATTATAAGAACTACATATACAGATAGAAAGGACTAATTGCAACTCTTGGTTTGAAGTAGAACATGTCAACTGAATAAATGATACCTGGATTGTGTTGATCTAAAGTACTGTATATTCATTAAATCCATTACGGATGAGACTAGCAAACTGGATTTAGTGCAAACATTTTAAAGTTTGGATCCATTCCTAGAGTTATGGAACTTCTCCTGAAAAGTTGTTAGCTTCCTTAATTACATGTCCAGAAACTATGACATTTTAATTTAAAAAATTAACTTGAAGGAAACTTTCCAATTACATCTACTACTGTAGAACTCTAATTTCTTTATTAAGTATTAGAATTCTTGCTTCACAGAAATTTTCTGGAAATATATTGTTTATTGTTTAAACATAATTTTAATTAACAATTTCTCATTACCCATATGTATTTTAAAACTGTTTTTATTTATAAAGTAATAAATGTTATTACCACATCATAAAGGTAGTTCAGTGTGTTTAATGGTTTAGCACCAGTTACAGTTTCAATGTCTTTTCCAGCTGCATCCAAATTATCAAACCCCAATTATATTTATTTTTCAGGGTTATGAAATCTATCTAGTTACCCTGCACAATTTCTTCAATAATTCTATAGTGTTTACCTCTGACATTCTTGCAGTTTCTCACTGTATATAAAGCTGCTTTGTGGGAACCTTTCTTAGAAGGATGCGTTTTGGAGGAGCTACAGTGATGTGCACATGCTCCTGGCCGCCAATGTGACATATCTCAAACGGAAGTGACCTTCTATTTTCCCTGATCTTTTGCTTTGAGTCAGGGCCAAAGGGCTAAACAGCACCTGCCTCCTATTGGAGCTCCTGTTACTGTAAGTGCTCCAATCTATTGCTTGTCAACATAGATAAGAAAAAATAAAACAAGCCTTCTAGGAGGAAGGCAGTAGTTTTTTTGGCTGCGTCTCTTCTCATCTGGCTGAGAAAGCCATTTTTTTCCTGTCCGTCTGTTCTTCGTTCTGTGACCGAATTAATAAAAAATTAATAAAAAATAAAAATAAATAAATAAATAAATAAATAAATAAATAAATAAATAAATAAATAAATAAATAAATAAATAAACAAACTTCAGTTCATTTGAAGATCTGTCTATTATTGTTGTTAATCTAATTTCCAATTCAAATTATCAGTTCTTTGCTCTTCATCATTTACTGTACTTGTTTTATAAGAAATGAATATATCAATGGCTATCATTATGGATGCCTAAGGACACCTTCCAGGTGGGAGAGATAGGCAGGATATCTCTCAATACCATTTGCAGGGAATCTTAAGCAGGTGAAGACGTCTGCTTGGGAATACCCTGTTTGAGACAGAATGCTGGACTGGATGGGCTGTGGCCTGTTCCAGCAAGGCTGTTCTTATGTTCTACAAATAAAGTGCTGTTTTTATCATGATTTTAATGTGCCTAAGAAATGAATTGATTACTTTGTCTTTTTTTAAGGGTGTAACCACACAAGATTAAATTCAATGGTTGTAAAAAGTAAGGCGGGTAAGCGTTAGGAAGTGTTTAATTTCTCCATATCAATTTGAATAGTACAAATCAATCTTTTCAAATAAATAGTATCATCAAAAGATTTATAAAGAATTCAATTTTAAATGAGTAATTAAAATTTTATTCAAGTTAGAGATAAAACTCAAAGCTTAATCACAAATAGCCAAGCAGAAACTTCTGCAAAGCATAAGCATTTAAATATGCACTTATTGGTTCATTTTATATTAGATGTATTCAGATTGCTTTTCTGCCACCATGGATCCCAAATATTGATTTAAAATATTTTAAATACAGATTAAACCTGATTAAAAAACAAAAATCAGTTGGAATAATTCAATTTTTGACTGTGTGCTGGGATAGTCCTAGTGTAATTTACTTGAATTCGCAGCTGAGGTGCTATGACAAAGAGTCCTTTCTCCCGGATTCACCAATTTAGCTTTTCAGGGTGCTTTATGTTAAAGATTCCAGTGAAATATACTATTTTCAGGTTTTTTTAAATAATATATTTTATAGGAGAGACTGCACTGTGAGACTCATTGTTTATAAAAGTCAACTAACTCTGAGACTTGCTTCAATTAAAATTCCACCTAAATCATGTAAATAATTCCAAATATTGTACTAAAAATTCAAGATTGTGCAACAATACAGCACCAGGACATACACGCTCAAAATATTTTCAAACATCACCTTTTGGCATTCGAGAAAGTGGTGGGTCACAGCACTCCATGTGGAATCCTCTATCACAAGAATCACAAAATAGCATATTATCCTGAATACAAAATAGAAGGGGGACGGGAAAGAAAACAATTATTTTTATGATTAAGCACTGTAAGTTAACAATCAATAATGTTATTAATAGTTCTGCTGTCTTACTGTGATTCTGGGAGATTTGGAATGTGCTTTGGTTTAAACTGTGAAATTTTTTATTTGGGGTAATCCTGAGATATCTGCATGAAGTTAACTATAAAAATCTCCTTAATAAAATAAAATAAACATTTCTCAGAATGCCACTTATTGAACCAACCCTGAAGATATGATTCAGGTCGATAACCAAGTAGGAATTTACCTCCTGTTCCCAAAGCAATGTCCATATACTTTCCACAAGCCTTGTTAGTTAAAACCTAAATGACAACAAAAATGTGGTCTTCCATGCCTACAACAAAAATGCATGCAGTCTCTGCTTGGTGAAAAATTATTTCCAAAAATGTACACCTGTCGGGGAATGCCTCAAGTTCACCATGCAAAGGCAAGACAAGCCTAAAAGCAATTTTGAAAGAAGACCATTCAAAAAGTTAAACAAAAGAACAAACTAGAAGAGCAAAGTATATAAAGATAAAAAAAGGTGAAAGAGAAATACAATTAAACAGAAGTTACTCCAAGAACAGGTTGACCAAAAAATAACTCAAGTGGGTACAGACTTCATGCTTGCACAGCAAGCATACTGACTGCTACCTATCAATGAAGCAAAGCCCATTTAGTGAGCTACAGAGACCATAAGGAAACAGCAGGCAAAATATTTCTTTAAACATTAAAATAAGGAATGAAAACTTACTGCATTTTTGCCTTGGATTCTACAGGCACTGCATGTTTTGCATTCAATACACTGCCATCTTAAGGCCTTGACGTTTCTTGTCAACTCCAGACAAAATTTCAGACAGGATGGATGTCCTACAAAGAGAGACCCTCAATTTAAGTTAAGTTCAGTCATTCATGTAAAAGGCATAGCAAACTGCATGATGAAATTGATCCACTGATATAAAATATATTAAAAACTAAAACGGTTTCTGAAAACATGCATTTTGTTTTTTCTAATCTATTATTGCAACATAAAGCTCTGCATTTAGTCAATGATAAACTGCACTCTGGAATTCATGAGTTCCAGAAAATACAGCAATATATTTATATATTACAATCACGAGAAGGACCAGAAAGCTATAGAAACCTTTTCAAGTTTCTGTCACTTCTAAATGAACAGTCTTTCCAACCAGCACAATTTTGTCACCTGGAGGACTAGTTTACAAAGTGTGTGCAAGTGTATTAGACTCATTATACAACAGCTGTGAAAATCTGGGCATAACAATACTTATGTCTCAGTGTTTTCTTTCTTTCATCCCACCTTGATCTATCTCAGTCCTTCTATTCCTCCTATGGAATCACAAAGCAGAAAAACAGATTGTAGAATATACAGCCTATGGGAAATTGCTCAAAATCTACCCCACAAATCCAAATTCCCCACATTTGAATTTATCTGCAAAGGCAATAGGAGGGCAATGCGTTAGGGGTAATGGATCTTTCCAAGACTAGGCTATTTTAATTCCCAGTCTTACCAGATATCCACCTGCCACTTTGACTGCATATGGAAAGATGTAGTCTGCATTGACTAATATGTGAAAATCCTTCCAAAATTAAAATATACCATTATCACTGCTGATCCCTAAATAACTAAACTACGTACTTGTGACTGTGGCTCTCTTAGCAGTCAACTGTGAGCTCATACACATAGATTTTCCTGCCCCTTTAGACATTTCTAACTCATTGTGTCATTAACTTGGTACCATGATAATGTATATATTACTATTTGTACCTATGTTTTTAAAACTGCTGGAAGTTGAAAGACCAATGAGGTAAAAACAACAATAAAGTATAATTAAAAGTATGGTTATTTTGGCAACAACTTTGCCCTCTCCAGTCTGCATGCCTAGGCATGTTCAGCTGTTTCATGACTGCCCCAAAGCAGCAAGGGGGGGTGGGGAGATGGCCAACATCACCTCTAAACTGTGCATGCATGTGCGGGTATAGAGTTCCACTGGGGCTGTGCACTGGCAGCTGCTGGGCTGGAATCTGGCAGCTGTTTCAGCTGGAATCTCAACCCTGTCTGTGCACACAGGGTGAGGCTCCCACACAGTGTGGTCAAAAATTAGAGGGAATGCTGAGCATGGCCCAACTATGACAGTTTAGGGGTAGGAAAGTGGGTGTTGGGATTGACAGGACCACAGTTAAACACCTGCAACCATTTATTCTTCGTGTTCTCTACGACTTAAACATATGAATAGCTATGCCTACCAGAGGAATGACTCCGGAGAGGAAAGACTCTGCATGCCTGGAGAGCACAAGATAGGACAATATGGTCAAAGGCTGAACCCAGACATCAAGGCTATAGAGAAGGATTAAAGTAGATGGCTGTGACCATATTGCAAGCTTTGCAGACATCCTCTGAGGCTGAGGTATCCGTGGCAGAGAAAGGCAGCAAAATAAATTTGAGAGGGGTGGACTCCATGCCAGTTCATAAGTCAAGCACAGGGTTGTATCATGTACATGTGCATACACGTTAAAATAATCAATAAAATAGTGAAACCATCTACATATGCATACATAAAGATCTCTGACTACAAGACGAGCAGCACTAGAGCAACAAGATTCATACCAGCTGCCAGAAGTAACGGCATGAGTAGCTGATGGCCCACATGATTAATTGAAATGCCTTTTAAATATTGAAATCATATACAGTGGACCCTTGTATAACAAACAACTTGTATAACATAAAATTGTATAACATAAAAATTCCGGAGATAGGGGAAATTTGCTTAACATAATCGCCTATGGGGAGAATCTGTACAACATAAAAATGGGATTACTCCGTTTTCAATGCATTCCTATGGGAATTTGTATAAAGGAAAATTTGCTTAACATAATTTCATTTGGAACGAATTAATTCCTTTATACAAGGTACCACTGTATGTGTTTTAATCTTGTTGCATTTTGGTTTTAACCCAGCATTGTAGTGAATTTGGCTATTGTATTGTACCTTTTTTCATTTTAACATTGTGTCATTAACTTGGTACCATGATAATGTATATATTACTATTTGTACCTATGTTTTTTAAACTGCTGGAAGTTGAAAGACCAATGAGGTAAAAACAACAATAAAGTATAATTATAAGTAGGGTTGTAGCAATCCACTCTGGCAGTCCCTGAGAGGATATCAGGATAGCCTTCTTGTGCAGATAGTGACAAAGGAAAAGGAATGGTGAAGCTCAGAAGAATGAGCTGTGTATTATATCCTGATTGTATATATAAAGAGTCTGATAGCATTTGTCAGTTTCTTTTTTTCTTTGTTTTTTGGACGTATATAGTACCCATCTAGCCGATTGCTACTCACATCTATTAAAGGAAGGGATATCTCCTTAGTACTACACAAATCACAAATTGCATGGATTTCAAAAGACTTTCTTCACACTTGCCTGAACACTAAGGACAATCTCCAAATGTGAACAGGAAGGTGGAAAGGAGACTGTAGATGAAGGAAATTCTTGAGAAATGTTCCACATGCAGGCAGAGGAAGCCACTGATTAAGGTAAGCACCCAAAGACTTGGAAAGATATGTTCACTGTGATGAATTTGGAGGGACTAGAATGTTTCAGAGACACTCCTGTCATGGGGTTGATTGGCAGTCTGGCACCAAAGCCCAGACAATCAGACATCTGTGGGTGGGTGCGGAAATCCTGATGGTGACTGAAATTGTACATGAATCAACACAAGAATGAGTACATGCAGAGACACACAAAAGGAAGAACACTCTGGTGGCTGACTTGAAGATAGGTTTTAATATATAAACAGCAATTGATTGAAGTGTTAGTAACAAGAGCCACTGCCATGTAAGCGATGAGTTTCCTGTGTGTGAATGGGGTCCATAGTGCTTTACCGAATACAGTGATCAAGTTCTTGGTTAGGACCCAATAGAATTTTTCATTGTTGATTAGCAACCTAAGGTCGGTGTGAATAGAAAGGTTCTTGTGAATGAACTCACAGAGCTCCTTTCTGATGTCCGCTGTTTATCTACGGGCAGACCTGCAGAGACATGTTGCTGTGAGCGTACTACTTTTTATGAAAACTGCTGACCAGAGGCCTGTCCAAATGGGAGGACATGAAACATGTACATCAGAGGTCAAAATGCAAAGTGAAAGAAACGTCAAAAGAACGGATTAACAGAAAAATGAAAATATGCATCCTTTAACCCCTCCAAGGCAAACAAGTCTCCCTACTTCAGGACGGGAAGAATGAATACCAGAGTGACGATACAGAATTTATTGGCAGAGATGAAAACATTTGCATCCCACAAACTTAGGATAAGGTGTGGGCTGCCTTCTTTGTCCACCATAGCGAAAAAAAGAAAGAAAAAGATGAATTAATTTTGTTCCAAAGTGGAACAGGTTCTGAAACTGCTTCTGAAGTAGGACTGAAACCTCACAGGGAAGTGTTGGTGAGAGAGTGCTGACATGGACAAAATCTGTTGGGAAAGAGCACGAAACTCCATTCAGTACTCTGGAGATGCAAGGGCATTTACCTCTTTCCAATGATCATCTGTCAAGCATGTCAGAATGGGAGGAGACTGCTGGAGAATGAGGCACTCTTGGTGGCAAGGGTTGAAAACAAGACAAGAGTCGATTTTAAGGGCAGTGAGCTCAGTGTCTAGTAAGCAGTCTATGTGGAAGGCAGCTCTGATTATGCCATCAGGGTAAGAGCGGTCAAGGAGAGCATTTATTTCACCCGTTACGACTCACTGCACACTTACCTTCTTGTGTATTCTGATCTCTCTATGCTCTTATTGATTTTGATTGACAGTGTTGTTATTTTGTTTTATATTGTACTGTAATTTTTAATATATTGTTATGTTTAATAGTTGTATCTGTTTGTTTAACGCTGTAAACCGCCCAGAGTGGCCTTTGTTCCCAGATGGTGCAGTATACAAATCTAATTAATTAAATCAGCATTTCATACATCAACACAGAAGATATTCCTGACCAATCAAAATATCTTTGTTCTCCTCCTCTACACAAAACCAAGGATACAGCAGATTTAATTAATTAATTAATTAAATCTGCTGTATCCTTGGTTTTGCGTAGAGGAGGAGAACAAAGATATTTTGATTGGTCAGGAATATCTTCTGTGTTGATGTATGAAATGCTGATTTAGAGAGCTGACAGTAAAAGGTTTTAAATAAGAAGGATGGCATATGCAGAGCTTGTGGGTTTCCTGTGATGGAGCAGAGACATTTGCCTTCTGAGCCTCTATCCACATTTTTAATTACAACTCAGCTTGTCAACAGGGATGGTGTTAAAACAATATTTGCCCAATGAAAGGAAAGCTTTTGTTCCTTTAATAGGTTTGGCCTCTACCTCAAGTGTAATGAGCATAGCCAAATGATTCTCCTTACACTAGGTGGCTAAAGCTACGGCGTCAGAATCTGTGTGATGTCCACAGTGTTGATCTTTCAGGATGCAGCAATGTTGGCCTCTTATGAAAAATGTTGGCCTGCCATCTTTCAGAATTTTATCTATGAAGGTGTGAATGCTTTCTTGGAGGTATGTGTTGATAAAGTAGTTGTCCTGTGTTACTGGTGCCAACGCTGTAGTGGCTTGATGACTTAAGGAATATAAAAACATTCAAAGTAGGTTGAGGTGCAGTCGGGCCGGGGACTGTTATGAGTGTCACTGTGGCAGGAATATGGGCAGTGGTCACAGTTGCTTGTAATAGGAACATGATACCGTCTGAGGCATGCAAACATAAAAACCCTCTCACTGGTGTCATGATGGTCATGATAACAGTGCCATAGATCTGAAACACACAGGGTAAGATGGATAAAGATCCTGGCTATTCACAGCCACGAGGACAGCAGTAAATGTGGCAATGAACTGCTTCCTGTGCCCAAATGTGTTTTTATTACTTATTTGCTCATTTTAGCAACATATGACATCAACAAGTTACCTAAAATGTCACTTTCCAGCTATGGGGCAACGGCATGCAGTTCATACCAGTATCTATCCCATAAGACTACCACTTATACCTGGTAGGCATTGAAGGGCACTGAAGTCAGTGATACAATCAAAGGAATGGTTGCTGTTAACTATGGCAGTGCTAAGGGTGTCTGTATTAGTACCATTGGATGAAGCTGCTCCACAGAAAAAGGTTAATCTAGAATAGATACTTGGAAGTGGAGAAGGCAGCTCAGCTGAAGGTCTAGAGAGTGTTCTTCCAGGAAGATGCCCTGACATAAAACTGACAATTCTGAAGGGGTGATCAGAATGGTTGCTGACAGTGCTTACTGATTTTACTACACAATCTTTTCCCAAACAGAAAAGATATCTTGAATGACCACAGGCATAAAGGCTTCCAACCACATATAATACAATTTTCAGAGAAGACCTTAGAAGCTATGAAGGTTGATGATATCAAAGTAAGAAAGGTGAGAGGGCACTACATTCAAGTCTAAATCAAGCGAAAAGGGTGACCACCATCCAAGGTGAGGGGGACAAGCATGGGAATAGTCTAAATACAAGAAATATGAAAGAGAAATATGTAAGACAATAAATATGTAAGACAAGAGAAAATCTGCAAGGAATGAAGAGGAGTTTGTAAGGGGTGCGAAGACTGTGGTGGAACAAAAAGAAAATGAACTAAACCATGGGAGGCACACTTTAGTTATGTACACTGGAGAGAGCAGGGATACCACCAAAACGACTATACCTGGTTCTTGAAATTTCTGAAGAACTCCACCCAGATAAAGAAGAACATGTGTGCACAAGATCTTAAAGAAGAATTAGTAATATGAAGTTATTCCCTATTGCTATGTACAGTAGTATTAGCCACAATCACATACGTCCAACCTAGTATTTCACAGATATCCCAGGTATTTTACAAAGACTTCCTCAAACCATCACACAAAACTACAAAGCATCAATCAAGTAAAATAATGTAAAATATAACATTAAAATTAATGTGAAATAAAAGATGGCTGATGTAGAAGACAGTAACCTTAAAAGCAGGATATCAAGATTTATTAAAGGGCAGTACACTACTAAAAGAGTGTTTGACTCTTGGCACTGTATACTGAGCCAGAGACAGAAAATCAATGGACACAAGTCTGGAGTTAAATGGTATGATCTTCAGGCTCCAGTTAGCATTCATGCAAACAGATTTTGGACATAATGAGGAGAACATAACAGTAATCTATCTTGAACAAAAGTAACTAGCCATGATCAAAGTGTCCACAAAAGCCTACTAAAAGCACCCTTGGTTGCCACCAATAAAAAGCTCCAGTCCAGAAGCATCCCAAGCTGCACACTTAATCTTCTCAGGGGAATGCAATGTCATCCACAAATTGGCTGTACACGTATTCTCAGACCTACTGTACTTTAATCTTGTCTTAGACTCATACCTTAATCCTTAATTGCAAGGGGATTTAAGTCTGCCACAGAATCAGAGAGCAATACCACCAGTTATAGGAAAGTCTGGTGTATACAGAACATATTAGCGTTATTAAACCTAACTAATGATGGACAGTGCAGTACAAGAAGGTAAGTTTGAAACCAGAGATAAGAGCAGAAAAGAATACAGTGGTACTTATGAGTTTAATCCATTCCAAATGCATGCTCTTAAGTCAAACAACTCTTAAGTAGAGCAGTCCTATCTAAAAAAACCAAAAAATAAATTGAAAAATTGAAAAAAAAGTAGAGCAGACCACATCTAAAATTTGTAAGGCAGTAGTTAAAACGCCGATGGTTTTTCACTCTTAAGTCGAACTGCTCTTAAGTCGAGCCACTCATAAGTTGAGGTACCACTGTACAAAGGACTACTGTTGCAGACAAAAAGAAACCAAAAAAGCTTCCATGGATGGCTGATGAAACTTTATAAACTGTTAATAACAGACAGAGTAGGAACTGGCAAGCCACTCCAGTACTCCTGCCAAGAAAACTCCATGGACATTGGGGTCACAAAGAGTCGGTTATGACTGTAATGACACAACAATAATAGAAAACGACCAAAAGGTCAGAAGACAAAACTAGAGTAAGAATCCAAAATGCAACTAAATCCTAAAGGAAAAACCAGAAATCTCTTCCATGAGGTCCAAGAAATCAAAGAGGAATGTAAACCAAGATTTAGGGATGCTCAAAGAGGAACAGGTGAACATTAACTGATTAGGCTAAAACAAAGAAAAGATGAAAACAATATGGAACTGTACAGAAGTGATGCAAGGATGACAGATTTCTCTGAGGAAGCTCATAAGATCAAGCTTGAAACTTCAGAAAGTGAAGTGAAAGCCACTCTCAAAGCCTCAAGTGTATGGATGTGCATTTGAAAACCAATACCAAAATCACAATACTCTCTGCATTGATACCAGTAGTTGTGCATGGATGTGAAAGCAGGACAGCGAAGAAAAGTGAAAGGCAAAAAAAACCATTTCATTCAAAATGTGGTATTGGAGGACAGTTTTATAACTATTGCAGTTTACTAAAGAGAAAAATATACATATGCTAGATCAAATCAAATCTGAGTTCTCTTCAGAAGCAAAGCATAACTAATCTGGAACTACTGTACTTGGGCCATATTGTAAGAAGACACAAGTCATGGGGAAAAGCAAAAAAGCTGAAGAAAACTGAAGGTAGCAGGAAGAGAAGATGAAATACATATGAAACTCACAAAATTAGAATATCGTGCAAATGTTCATTAATTTCAGTAAGTCAACTCAAAAGGTGAAACTAATACAGTATATGAGGTAGACTCATTACATGCAAAGCGAGATATGTCAAGCCTTACTTTGGTATAACTGTGATGATTACGGCTTACATCTTATGAAAACCCCAAATTCACAATCTCAGAAAAACAGAATAATGACAAAAGATTCAATATTCTAGGCTCAAAGTGTCCCACTCTAATCAGCTCATGAATCCATAACACCTGCAAAGAGTTCAAGACCCTCCTGGACATGGGCTTCAAATGTCGTATTCCTCTTGTCAAGCCACTCCTGAACACTGTCGCTCAGTGGTCCAAAGTCCTCTTTTCTGATGACAGCAACTTTTGCATCACATTTGGGAGCCAAGGACCCAGAGTCTGGAGGAAGAATGGAGAGGCACACAATGCATGATGCTTGAAGTCCAGTGTGAAGTTTCCACAGTCTGTGTTGATTTGGGGAGCCATGTCATCTGCTGGTGTTGGTCCACTGTACTTCATTAAGTCCAGGGTCAACACAGCCATCTACCAGGAGATTTTGGAGCTCTTCATGCTTCCTTCCGCAGATCAGCTTTATGGGAATGCAGACTTCATTTTCCAGCAGGACTTGGCACCTGCCCACGCTGCCAAAAGTACCAAAACCTGGTTCAAGGACGATGGGATTACTGTGCTTGATTGGCCAGCAAACTCGCCTGACGTGAGCCCCATAGAGAATCTATGGGGCACTGCCAAGAGAAGGATGAGGGACACGAGACCGAACAATACAGCAGAGCTGAAGGCTGCTATTGAAGCATCCTGGTCTTCCATAACACCACAGCAGTGCCACAGGTGGATAGCATCCATGCCACACCGCATTGAGGCAGTAATTGATGCAAAAGGGGCCCAAACCAAGTACCGAGTATATATACATGCTTATACTTTTCTGAGGTCCAATATCGTTCTATTTCCAATCCTTGTCTTATTGATGTCATGTAATATTCTGATTTTCTGAGATTGTGAATTTGGGGTTTTATAAGCTGTACACCATAATCATCACAATTATACCAAAGTAAGGCTTGGACTATCTCACTTTGCATGTAATGAGTCGATCTCATATAACAGTTTTACCTTTTGATTTGACTTACTGAAATAAATGAACATTTGCAAGATATTCTAATTTTTCGAGTTTCACCTGTATGATATGAACTGGCTCAGTAAAGGAAACCATGTCCTTGAGTTTTCAAGACCTGATCAGAGCTATTAATGATTGGAGCTTTTTTGTAGGGGAATGTCACTAATTCATAGATTCACTGTTTATCAGAAGCAACCCAATGACACACAACAGGAACACAGGTTCCATGGGATTAAATGATGGAGACACTACTGTGTTTTGGCAACATACGTACTAATCACACTTCAGCTCAAACTTTAACTTAACCTCACCCAGCAGTTTCACCATACTGTAGCTATTTAAAAGCCTGAGAAACAGGATGGAACACTATGATAAGCTTCAAGCCAAAGGCCTTAAGATACAACAGCAGTAGAAATTCCCTCCACATACTGTACAACTACTTCATCTATTAATATCTCAAATATGTTTTTAATTTTTCCCCACAACTGTCGAGTAACATTCAGTTGAGATGTTATCACACATTCAAACACTCAGCCCAGAAAAGACAGACCAAGCCTGTAGTCATCTAGATCAAGTATACATTTCTTCAAGAGAGCAGTCTCTTTTAAGAGTGTTTCAGGAACTGTATTCTTAGTGGTACTGACTACTTCCAAGATCTACTTGAAAACCTAATATGACAGTTCAGATCAGTCGTCTCAAAACAGTTTATACTTTGAGCCTCCTAAACCAGACTTTCCTTTGTTAATGCACTGGAATTCCTTCCCACTTATCTTATCTTGGTAGTATTCTTTATGACTTAACGACAAGTATCTACCAGATTTATAGCTTTCTCTCCTGGCATCCTTGGCTGTCACGTCTCAGAATACAAAATAGGTTTCATTTTTAAATAATTAATTATACAGTCTCCTATTTGTTTAGCTATGTCAGACTGCACTGTAATTGCTACCCTGCCAATCTCTGCATTTCATACCATATAGACAAATACATCTAAGCAGGCAATTAAACATAATTTACCTTTAATGAGGCAGAGAGAATGCATCAATGTTAATTTAAACTGAAGCTGAACCATGACCATGCAAGTTGGAACTTTCAATTATCATATTCCCAAGAAATGTCAATGAATTACTGTTATAATGGAAACAAAACCAATAGCATACTAATAATGAAAAGCCGCATTTGCAGACAGGCAGAATATGAGAAACAGTGAACATCTTAGATTAAGCTAGTAGATATCAAATCAAATTTTATTTTCATAAGTAAACTGTGAAGAGCATGAAACATGAAGCTGAACATCAGACCCAAAAGATGCATCATTTGGTTATTATTAGTAAATCCATATCTTCTCCCCAAAAAAGAGGACACTGGTGACCTACTCTCAGTGCAGCCATTATAGTGAGTAAAATATGGGCTGTTTGCCATTGCAAGTGCTACATAACTGAAACAGAGATAAATCTTCAGGGCGAAGGCTTATTCGGTGCTAAAGTTGATATCATTTCAAAAAGGTATCAATCACAGTGTGCCTTTTCTGTTCCAAAGTTTTCTCTCTCAAAACCTTCACTGCCTGCAAAACCTTTTCACTCCATTCCAAAATGTAAGATTCACTTCATATGTTACAAAATAGCCAGACATATGTTTGATGTATTAACTTTTTATGCACATTTGGCCTTATACCCAAGCATTATATTTATATTAATTTGATCAATTTGGCAAGCAGCCCTTAAAATTACCGTACTATATTAAGCATATGTATTCTGACAACTGAGAGTGTTGTAATACTCAAGAAGATACAGAGGTATGCTTGCAAAAGGGCAATGGTGTAACTCACAGTAGTAGCAAACTGTTTTAATTGTTTAATTAATTAATGCACCACCACATGGATTACTGATTACCCTTAAGCCACCCAACCGATACTTGGAATCAAAGCAGTGACTATTTATCATATTTTTCTATTCGTAACATGCTATCCCCCCAAAAAAAATTGTTAGGCTAAATATTGAGGGTCATCTTATACACGGTAGGCAGGCGGCGCAGGCTTCTCTTTCTCAGCTTCAGTGTTGGCACCTTTTCGCATCCACAAGCTAAACATTATTGCAGTGCCCATGACCATGGAGGCACTTTTCACAATCCTCTCTTTGACACGTACATAAACACATTTTATGGTGCTTATACTTGCCTGGAACCCTGGTTGATTTCAATGGGATTTCCACCCACCCACCCCATGGCCACGTCTCTCTTACTTAGTTCCCTAGCTTCCTCAGCACCCCTTTTGTGCAGGTCCCTCAGCACATTTTAGATTGGCGGCTTTTAGGCTTGCATGAGGGATTTAAATGCAAACCTGAGAAAGAAGAGCCCACTCTGCCTACGCCCGCCAGATCCAAGGCAAAAAGATGGGGAGGATGGTTCCAGGGTGGACTCCTCTTTCTTAACGGGTCAGCTTCATTTTAAAATCTCTCTTGTCCTATAAAAGTCAAGCAAGGGGCAGCAGCCTACATGAAACTCATGCAAGCCTAAACATTTCTGCCTCAAGATGCTCACAATCTAACATGTGCTGGGGGCGGGGGGGGGGGGGAAGGCGCTGAGCAAGGGAATAGCATGTAAGAGAGTCTGCCAGGGGAAGAGAAAATCCCACTGAAATCAACCAGGCTTCCGAGCAAGCACCTTAAAAATGTGTGTGTGTGTGTGTGTAAAAGTACAAGCACCTTAAAAATGTGTGAGTGTGTGTAAAAGAAGGGATTGTGAAAGTGCTTCTGTGCCCCTAGATGCTGCAATAATGTTTGGCTTGTTGGTACGGAAAGGAGGAGATGTTCCATCATGGACAGGGTCCTCTTTCTCCTCTTTCTATAATTGTGGAGGTCGTTCTATACTTTGGAGCACCTTATAGATGAAAAAATACTGTAATCAGGAATCCAAGCACTGACTACTTAATCAGCACTAACTTACACTGAGTTAGGCTTTCACCCATACATTAACATGAATCACTGCAACCAAGAGTTGAAAAAAATCTGATCTGCTATGTAAATAACTGCAGTATCTCTTAGTTAATGTTCTATAACTCTATATACAGTACATATAAATAAAATAATCAAACTTTTTCTTCCTCTACCTCTGGTTACCCATTCAATATATTTAGCCAAGGGCTAAATATAAACCCTGAGAAAGGATCAGGATAACAATGTGTATATTAAGAGTAACTGATTATCACATTCAGTTCAGTTCTGCAGAATTAAAACCATGATGTCCATAGGGACAGTGTACATCTTTTTCTCTCATACTGTGATGGGTTTAAAACGTCAAAAGCCAACAGACATATTAAAGATCTTCAACTCAGTTCATGCTCAAACTGGGGCTAGAATTATATTCCTCAAATCCAAAACAACAAAAAGGAAAATCCAACATACATTATATAGTCACACTCTGCAATTCCTCTACCAGCCAAATGTTTCCAGATTAGATGTAGCCATACAAACAATAGACATCTTGTCCCAGAAAGTGGACATATGGCCAGAGCTGTCCAATGTGGACATGGACCTCCTTTCCATCCCTCCCAACCCCCAGTATCCAGAATGGGTAGGTGTTCTCGCATCTGGGAGAATCTTCTGAGCCCTGAACTCCTGGTTGGAGCCCATAACTGTGGAAAGACTGTTGTTGCTCAAAGCAAACCTTCTCTTCCTGGGCTTCCCCTCTTGACTGCCTCCCCACCTGCCCACCCATCTCTGCCTACCCAGGTAACCCACCCAGCCTTCAATATTTCAATCCTGCCTTCAGTGTTTGCCCTCTCAGGGCACACAAACTGTATCTTGCCTGCAATCTGCCCTTCTCAGATAGAAACTTGAACTCCAAGTCCCTAACTGGCCACTTTTGGGCAGAAACCGGAATTTCAAACCTATCTCGAACACACCTGGGCAAAATCCTGAATTCAGTGCTGAACGTCTGTGTGCCTGGGATCAAAACCTACCTCAAAGCCCAATATAGTAACCCCCCACTGATCGCGGGGGTTAGGGACCCACCCCACCCGCAATGCAAGAAAATCAGCGATATGCAGAAGCGGGTGTGGGGCAGGGGCGGGGGGGGAGCCTTCCCTGGGGAGCTGCTCAACCAGGCTCCCTCTCGGCCGCCCCAATCCTTCCCGGGGGAGCCTGGTTGAGCAGCGCGGAGTGACCTGATCCTCCCCCCCTCTGTTGCCCTCCCACGCACCCCAAGGCTTCTTGGGGGGGGCGGTGCGGAGTGACCCCCCCGGTGCAGGTACTGCGATCCCGCAATGTAGCGGGGCCGCGGTACCTGAACCGCGAAATGGCGGGGGGTCACTGTAACACCTTTGTGTCTGGGTTAGATCCTAACTCAAAGCCCAACCAACACCTCAGTCTCTGTGGACAGACCCTACCTCAAAGTCCAACGCTTCAGAGCCAAACCAAACTACCACAATGCTATCCACCTCTTTTATTGGTAGCAAACTAATCTCCTCCAAGCGCCTCAGCCTGGGAGCAAAGCAAGCTGGGTAGCTTTTTGTAGCATTTTAAAGACAAAGCACATTGACAAATCAATTCATTGATTCATTATGGGAAAGTCATAAATTTGTGATCAATTTGTCAACCTCAATGAATTATAAATCACAATGAATCATCATCCCCATTTCTTTTTCCAACCACATAAAACAATGGAAAATATAGTGTCAATCAGCAGGAAGGGTAAACTGCTACAGACATAGAAATATCAAGGGAAAATGTTTGGATGCCAGATCCAAAACAAAGCATTATATGTGATTTTATACAAACCTTTTAAAGTTGTATTACTGAAATAAATGAACTTTTGCATGATATTCTAATTTTTTGAGTTTCACCTGAAGATTTAACAACAATGTGCAGGCAAGTCAGTTTTCAGGGTTTTCTAGGTAGAGTACTCAGAAGTAGTTTACCATTCCCTTAAACTCACTAGGCTACACGTGGACTCTAGATTCTGGATGTGAAATTCGTTGTCTGCCGAACTCAGCTGTCTTCTTGTCTTACCTTTGTACCATATCAGAGCAAGTAAAGAATACATTTTAGATAAGTGAATAGATTTTACTATGTTAGTTACCAAGTGGGCATTTTCACATTGCTTTCTTTCAGGAAGAATCTTATTTCTGCCAGACATCCAGCTAAATTGTAGTATCAGGATTAGTTCTAGTATGTGGATACTTCTGTTAGAGTTCAAATGGCTATCAGGTATTTTGCATTTTAGTTTTGCATGTATTCTATACACTAATTTTCACATTCAAACCATTCATATCTTATGACCTGCGGATACAAATATAAGTATGGTATTATACTGTAAGCTTGTGAGTTTTTCTTCTTGTGAAAGAATTTATGGACATTTTTTCATATTATAAGAACATAAGAACATAAGAAGAGCCATGCTGGATCAGGCCAAAGGCCCATCTAGTCCAGCTTCCTGTATCTCACAGCGGCTCCACCAGATGCGTTTGGGAGCGCATGAGACTAGATATCTGTCTCCTGATACCACTCCCCTGCATCTGGCCCTTGAAGTACCCTGGTTTAAAGCCTGGAGATTACACATCTCCATCATGGTTTGTAACCTGTGATGGACTTTTCCTCCAGGAATCTGTCCAATCCCCTTTTGAAGGCATCCAGGCCAGATGCCATCACCACATCCTGTGGCAGGGAGTTCCATAGACTTACAACGTGCTGGGTGAAAAAATATTTTCTTTTGTCAGTTCTTACTCTCCCAGCCCTCAATTTGAGTGTATGTCCCCTAGTTCTGGCATTTTGGGAGAGAGAGAAGAGCTTCCCTCTATCCACTTTACTCATACCCTGCATTATTTTGTATGTCTCAATCATATCCCCCCTCAAGCGCCTTTTTTCCAGACTAAAGAGGCCCAAATGTTTTAGCCTTTCTTCATAAGGGAGGTGCCCCAGGCCAGTAATCATTTTAGTCGCTCTCTTCTGCACCTTTTCCAGTTCCACTATGTCTTTCTTGAGAGGCGGTGACCAGAATTGTACACAATACTCCAGGTGGGGCCTTACTATTGTTTTGTATAAAGGCATTATAATGTTCGCTGTTTTATTTTCAATTGGTTGTGTGCATTTTTAATATACAGTACCTACTCCAAATATGTCTGCATTATTTTAAACACACAGTGCATCATACATTTTACACATGTAAAGGAGATGCTCTTTGTCTCACTTGGGCATTGACTGTGTGGAATATATATTTCAATCAAAGAATACAAATTCAAGGAACTTCTTATTCACCTGCATTTGCATAAGGAAAAAGAGAAAGAAAATTTCCTACTCTTCCTTTAGCTATTCCAAAGCACTCACTGAGTTCCCTTGTA
This sequence comes from Phrynocephalus guinanensis, assembly GCA_037367245.1. Classification (NCBI taxonomy): domain Eukaryota; kingdom Metazoa; phylum Chordata; class Lepidosauria; order Squamata; family Agamidae; genus Phrynocephalus; species Phrynocephalus guinanensis. The sequence goes on along the minus strand of CM074735.1, from coordinate 17,178,713 downwards.
TATTCCAGGAACATTTCCATGCAGATGGGGTGAGATATCTGTGTACACTTATATCTCTCCCCCTTGCACAAAGTTACCAAAATATGCCTTTCTGTGGGCACTAGTCTCATTTCAAAAACAAAAGCTCTTTGTTGTTTGCCTGGGATAGCCATCAAATTGTGAACACAGACACAATTCAAGTTCAGCCAAAATGAAAAACTTACCGCTGCTGCCACAGTCAGCACAGGAGAGGAGTTCTTCTGGTTTTTTCTCACGGTTTGATTCTTTTGTTCCCAAACAGAAGCTACATATTGGAATGGGATCGGCTCGTGGCTAAGGAAACAAATGATTTGATCAGATGTTAGTTCATTTTCCACAAAGAAACGTGTTTTCTCGGCCTCCAATTTTTCTCTCCACTTTAATGCAGAAGGCTAGGATTTTTTTCTGTAAATTCATTATTTCATCCTTCATATTTAACTACCACAGGTCATTAATACAAGTTCATACAGCTCAACATTACATATCACAATACAAAATTGGTTTGCAGTCTTGAACTGTATGTTAAAGCTCTACTACAGGCCTGCACAACAAGTAGACCGCGGGCTACTGGTATCCCGGTGAAGGGTTCAAAAGTAGTCCACTGGCCATCAATTTAAAAAGTGAGTGGATAAGTTCTCCATCCCTCCCTCCCCCATCCCAAGGACCACCACTGCTCCAGCAAAGTTCTGGGTCTGCCAGCCCACTGTCTTAGCTGAGCGGGGCACTTTCAAGGGCCATGGCGCATTGAAATCTGTTCCTTCCAGAATGGATTAATTGGTTTTCAATGCATTCCTACGGGAAACCGCTGCTCTACTTACAAAACTTTTACTTATGAGCATGTGCTTCGAACGGATACAATTCGTATGTACAGGTTTTAGTATAGTAGCACTCAAGCACTTTGGGCCGGAAAAAGTAGACCTCGGCCTGTTCAAAGTTGAACAGCTCTACACTACTACATTTTAATGTCCCCCAAAACAGCTATGGAAGTGAAATTACTGAAAGGAACCAGTTCATGAACACACATGGTATTTTATTCTATCACCTTTTGAAGCCATGAAACACTAAAGTCACATCTCTGGCTCATAAACATGAAAATCATCTCCCCACCCCCAAAAGAACAGTGAAGAAGTAAACAGCATAGTCCATGGGCCTCTTTCACCCCAGAGGTAAAGAAACAGGCCCCCAACATAATAATGAACAAGGGCAAACAGTTTAAAATTTCATATATACATATCTGACAAGAAGACCCGTTGTAATCAAACTTATTTCAGAGTTGACACGATACATTGCACTAACACTTAAGCTACGTCTTGGAAAAGAATTATAAATCACACAAACTGTAATCACTTTGTAAGAAATGCAAAGTCCCAAAATTATATCAAATACTGTAAGAAGGCCCCAAAAGTCCCAAAATTATATCAAATACTGTAAGAAGTCCCCAATAGATATATTTGTTTTTATGTCCCATTAAGAGAAAATGGAAGCCAAGATCCTCTAGAACAGTGATGGCAAACCTTTTAGAGACCGAGTGCCCAAACTGCAGTTAAAAACCCACTATTTTTTTTTTTGCAAAGTGTCAATACAGTAATTTAGCCTGTATACAGGTGGCTATGAAGGAGCGATGTCTGGTGCCCACAGAAAGGGCTCCGAGTGCCACCTTTGGCACCCGTGCCATAGGTTTGCCATCACTGCTCTAGAAGCAGTGGTTCCAAGGTGTTCTTGGACTCCCAGCAGCTTTTTTCACTAGCTGTGCTGGCCAAGGGTTTCTGGGAGTTGCAGTCCAAATATTGGAAGCCATAGTGCTAGTGAATTACTAGATGCAGAACAGAAGTTGTAGAAACAGCCATGGCTATTTGGTGAGGTTTCAGTCACATACAAGTTGTATAGCCACACGCATGACATGCAAGTGACATGTCCTAACCTATCTTTTTTTTCTTAGTTGTTTTGTTAAAACAATTTCTAGCTTCCTTGACACTAATTTTCAATTACGGTATCTGAGGCCATGCTGAGAAAGTCCTACCCGAGCACCAGCCCAACAGTTTCCACTGGCAGGCCAGAGAGCAAAGCTTCCAATGCTTAATTTAACACTTGAGCAACCACAAATGGGATAACAAGGTGGGCTTCATTTAAATCAAATCAATTCAAATCACAATTTAAATCACTAGTCAGTAAGCAAAAAATCTGATTTCAATTTGAAAAAATCATGTTTTTTAACTAAAATGCTTATGGGGCAGTGATTTAAAAACAGGCAGAAATCACTGATTTGGCCTTTCACTTAGTGACAGTGCCTGGCGATGGTGCCTCTGAGCACTGATGCCTAGTGGGCGCCTGCAGGGGGGGGGCAGGGTGACAAACTATGGATCATATGTTCTATCAGAAAACAAGCCATGCTGATCCACTGGTTTGAGCCCTTCTCTAATTTAAATCACAATTTAAATAGATTTACTGTAATTTAAATCAAATCTGCCCTGAGAGTTAGAATGTGTGTTCTTGGATCATTAATTAATTAGGATAGTTTTTATTATTTGCAGCCAGCATACATTCTATTGGCATACATTCTATTATAGTGCCAATATAAATTAAAGTTATTAATATAATTCCAGTCAGTAAAAACTATTAGCATGCCTTTTTCACATTTTTGTTACTGCATTTGGATTCTTGAGAAAATGGCAAATAACTGTTTTCATTAAAATAAAGTGCAAAACATTTTTACCACCATTCATGTTTGAGGTTTACTCTTCATATTAGTATATAATTTAATAAGATGGTATCTATAATTAAGTTTTATGGATTTTTCTCTCAGTTTTCATTCTAAGTATGTACAGTATTCATTACTGGTGTTTTGCTGGTGAAACAGCAAATTCTAGCAAAAGCAGGAGCCGCCAACATTCCCATTGCATTGTCTCCCCTCCCCAGAAACCCAGAACCTATTTCAACCACCTTTGGAATTCTCAAGAGTGAGTTTTCTTGGAGTTCCAAGAGCAACAGGGAGATGGGAGGGGACAGGCGCTTCCGTCATCCTGAGATTCCAGTGGCAGCAACACTGGAATTCCAATATGAGCACACAGTTGCATGTGCGCCTCTGTTGAAATACCGGAAACATAATCTTGCTACAAAACAGTAGGAGATAGCTCAAGAAGGTCCTTAGGTAATTATTCAAATCCATATTATACGCTGGAACAAAACATTTCTCAAATAGAAATGGGAGTTTCGGATTTTTTTGGGATTATAAATCTCATAATTATTCATTCTGGGAGTTTCACCTGACAGACACCTAAAGGTGGATAACTTGATAGGAAGGCCTAGGCAGGAATGCTCTGTGGCCTAGTTAAACTTGGCTTTTTGTTCACAAACACCCAAATACACTGGTACCTCTATTTACGAGTTTATTCCGTTCTGAATGCATGGTCATAAATCGAACAACTCATAATAAAGTAGAGCAGCCGTATCTAAAATATATAAAAAAGTAAAAAATTAAAAACATTGTAAGTAGAGCAGACTGCATCTAAAATTTGTAAGGCAGCAGTTAAAACACCAACAGTTTTCTGCTCTTAAGTCGAATTGCTCGTAAGTAGAGCTGCTCATAAGTAGAGGTACCACTGTATTGTAGAAGTATAGCATTATTTTCTGTACATGAAGCTAGGCAGAACTAGGCCAACTAAACCTTCTAGCCTTAATCCCAAGTAAGCCACATTTAGGTATCTGAAGTTCTGTCTCATATATGGAACACCTAGAATGGATATAGCTCCAGAACTCCCACGCCTATTCTCAAATACCTCTTAGTAGACTATAAACCTGCCAATGATATTTAACTTATAAAAATCAGTCCAGGTGTATCTGCTATTAACTTGTTTATTATGCAATATATATAAATAACCATACATGTCCACAACTGGTGACAAAACTATACCTTAAACTTAAACAGGTCCATAATTATGAATAACAAATAAACATTACTTTGTCCAAAATGTAGCAGCCAGATTGCTGACTGGGGTGGGTTACAGAGATCACATTACACCCCTGCTAAAGCAGCTCCACTGGCTGCCAATCAGCTATTGGGCACAATTCAAACGGCTGACCTTAACCTACAAAGCACAAAATGGCCGGCGTCCAAGTTACCTCAAAGATTGAATGTCGCAGTATGAACCAGCTCGGGTGCTAAGGTCATCAGGAGCGGCGTTTCTCTCCATCCTGCCACCCTCACAGGTATGTCTCATAAGAACACTTGAAAGGGCCTTCTCTATTGCTGCTCCCAGACTTTGGAACTCCCTCCTGCTGGAAGCCAGGACTGCCCCATCTCTGCTGTCTTTCCGAAAGCAGGAAAGACCTTCCTCTTCAGACAAGCTTTCCTTGAATGATGGGCTACCTGTTATGTGACTTTTAGACAGATTACCATGCATGAACACCATGTATCCAGCCTTCATAATGGAATTGTTTTCTCTTTTCATGTGCTCTTTGTAGCTTTAATGTTACCTTTGAATGTTGTAAGATGCCTCTTCTAATTCCCTGTTCCTAAATTGAGTATGCCTTAATTGTACTGGACTGTGTATTGTCCTTCATTATTTTAAGCCACCCCGGATCCTTTTCCAACAGCGGGGTAAAAATATTGAAAATAAATAAATATGTATATTTATTTTAGGAAATCTATGAGGAATTATCTACCACCACATCAACCCTTCACAGACAAAGTGTAGGGTTGATTATCTCCAGGGCACTGTGAATTACAAGTGTAACACAACTACAAAACAATTTTTCACTTAGGATAATAGAAGTTAAACCTACTAAAGATCTTTAAGAAGTCTGCATTCACCTTTTATTAATGTCAGCACAAGTCCAGCTAAATCAGTTTAATCCCCTTAAACTAACTAACGGAATGCAAGAAGCAAAATACTTTTCATCATAAAATATTTTAGAGTAACCAGACCAAGGCTGAAAACCTTAGAATGCAGCCAAAGACATAAAATGTATGCTACAATTATTTTTTACACAGACCACATTTATGGTATCCAGATTTATCGTGAACATCAGGTTTCAGACATTACATAGTTTTATAAACTTGTTTCCATCCTTTGCCAAAGACAGCATTCCATACCCAGTGCACATTTGTATCTGAAAATTAATGTTAACAAATAAACGGGGAGGGAGTCGGTGCTAAAGACTACCACAATTCATTTTCAGTATTGCAGCTGTTTTAGTTTATTTCAGCACATATAACAAAATAAAATAAAACAATTAACAGTGAAAACCTTATAATGATAAAACAAAATATGGGATTTATTTCAAATTGAGGATTCGTGGGACACAATTCATTTCTCTAGATAAAAGAAGCAAAACTGCTTGGACAAAGGTTTATTATATGCTCTATCCAATATGAGGACCCAATGAAAATGTATACAGTACAAACATGTTGAACCAGGAAGCAAAGTGTTTTTCTTGTTAAATCAAGTGTACATTCTGAGGCCAGAATCAAGAATTTTGTACATATACATAGGATACAATAAAAAAGGATTGCCCTTGCCAACAAAGAGAAAAGAATACTTGGATGAAAGGCAATGAGGAAGGGCTAGTAAACTATCCTGCCTAAAGCCATGAAGAGGTCCTGCCAATTAAGGTTGACAATAGTGGGGGGGGGGGCAAGGACCAACTATCTGACTCAGTGTTGCATAGATTATTATGTTCCTATTACTACAGGCCATCAAAACCTGACTGGCTCTCACACTTAGTCTGCATATTACTACAAGTGGACCCTTGTATAACAAACAGCTTGTATAACATAAAATTTGTACAACATAAAAAATTCCGGAGATAGGGGGAAATTTGCTTAACATAATCGCCTGCTTACAACATAAAAATAATCGCCTGTGGGGGAAAAATCCATACAACATAAAAATGGGATCACTGCATTTTCAATGGCATTCCTATGGGGTAATTTGCTACGAAGGGGTTCAATTTGCTTTCACATAATTTCATTTGGAACGAATTAATTCCTTTATACAAGGTACCACTGTACAGTATTTTGTTTTAAAGATTCCAGATCAGCAGACTGTCATAATGTAACAGAATTACTATGTAGAATATAGAACAATCAAGCAGCATTAGCAACATTCAGTGAGAATTAGAACTGGGACTCTCTCAGTCCTAATCAAACCACTGTGCCACACTGGGTACAGCTGAAGTTCAAATGCAAGAAGTATATCTGTTCCTAACAAGTGCTGCTATGTTCATGAAAGGAGCACAGCGGGGGGCTCATAACTTTCAGACTGCTGCTTATCATCCACTATTGGGGGGGGGGGGTTAAATATTTATTTGACGTAATATGAACAAACAAAATCAGCAATTGTTAAGAACCACTTTAGAATGTTATCATCCACTATTGAGAGAATCACAACAGAAGGAATACTATTCTTGCCCACCAAATATAGTTTACCACAAAATCTGTAGTTTCTGTTTTCATTTTTCTTCCTACAAAGTGCTTATTTAGCAGAGAGTACAATAATTTGCCACTCTCTTTACTATATACTCCTCCCTTGAACTGCATAGTTCTGATAAGCACAGTGTTGATTAAACACAGATTTTTTTCAATACATCCATCCAGTGCCCAAAGTGGTTTGCTTGCCTCCAAATATCTCTAATTCAGCATTTACATCAAGGGGTCTGTGTTTGTGTGTGTGAACCAACTGTTTATGTTTTAAAGTTTTTGTAGGCATGAGAGTTATAAATGATTTTAAACTACGCTACAGTAGTACTTCTTAAGACAAATTTAATTCTACTAGTCGGTTTGTTTTACGAAAAATCCTTCTTGCAAAATGTGGTTTCCCATAGTAATCAATGAGAAACCGATTAATCTGTTCTGGAGGTCAGAAAAAAGGCCAAAAAAGTTGAGGGGAGGGGTCCAGATCTTTCGATAAAGTGCACTTTAGAGGCATGCAGAGCCGGAACAACCGCCACCCCTGGAGCACACACACACACACACACACACACACACACACACACACACACACACACACACACACACACACACACACACACACACACACACACGAGTGCAATGCAAACATGGACAAAAAAAAAAAGCAGCAAGACCAAACCCAGGTCATTCCCGCCAAAAGTTCAATGAAAAAGAATGCAAAAACGAAAAAGGAAAGCAAGGAAAGCTCAGCTCCCTACCTTCCTAAGTTCTAAAAGTCCAAAACCTGCTGCAACAAATGTCCAGAATGGCTCCAAAATTGATTAAAAAATTCCTCCCACCCTTCCACAAAAACGACAAGGGCGCAGTGTGTCCTGGCTAACTTATTTGAAAATGCGGAACAGATTTTCGTTTTGTGAAGCAACTCTGTTCCCAGGAATTTCATTCATCTTAACAAAGTTTTTGTCTCAAGGAATGTTCGCTTTAAGAGGCAGCACTGTACATCAGATACAGTGACATCACTGTTAAAAGGAGAAGTGTACTGTATATTCACACTTCTGTTTATGAAAATTAAGCCCTTTTTATTTAAATGACATGAATATGCCAAACTCTACTATTTCATATGATTGCATTATTTATGGCACTAAGGTAGCAAAAAATAAGTCTAGGTCTGACAAGAATATCAGCATTGCATACATTTAAAAATTGCCCTACATTTCCAGGGACTTCAAATAGCTGTGTTAGAGAAGTTTACTGCCTGCTGCCAGATTCCGAAACAAGGATATGAAAGCTGTAGTTTGCAGTAATTAAAAAAAAAGACAGAGCAGCTGCTTTCCAGAAGATCAAACTCTACTCTCCACTTTTTTCTTTCCAGGTTGGGCAGCAAACTGATGGAGAAGCATTCTATCTAATGAGGCTACTTTAGTCAGGATGACATCCAATGAGAGTATTATTTCTTTTTGTCAAAATGTTAATAAAAGTGGCTTTGAGAAAATAACTGGGGTAATGATGACAGTGTTCTGTTATTGCAGCTTTCAGTTAAGGACCTTTGACTTAGTGTTTAAAATATCTCATTCTACAATACTTGGATGTATGGATACACATATATGTATCACTGAACTAGCACAACTATTTCCCAGGGCAAGGCAAGCTTTTGACACATTCCCAAACATGCAAGTTTAACATCCAAATTAAAATCAAAAATTGAAAGAACACTTAAATTGAATCAATAGTTCTGACAAGCTTAACGGAGCAACAACATTTAGAAACAAAGAACACCTGGTATTTCTATTTTGTATCAATTCTCAAATTCCTGTTCAATTTTGCCAAGTACTGTATTTTGACTTTAACAGGTTTTTGCCAACAATTCAGTCTTTCTGTTAAAAGAAAAGTCACTGCTGCATGCTTTATTATGGAAACTGAAACATAGATTTAAAAGCTAGCAAAACTCTCACACACACCAGCTTAACTGGAAAAAAAGTTCTTCCACTTTTCTTTTTTTAAAACCTGTAGGTTTCTTAAGAAAAGTCATAATATCTTGCCGAACTAAGAAGAGGACAACAAGATTTAAAAATGTAACACTTCCAGGAATTTTGAAGAGGTAAAGTGTTTAGTCTCTGCCTTTTTCCACACAGAAAGGAAACAGAAAATGTGGGGGGAAACCCTGAAATTTATGCAGAATTTATTTTTACACGGAATATAAATTTATTTTACCACTTGAGCTGCATAAACTTTTAAGTTCATAACCTAATTGGCATTTTAAATTGTACTATCTGGCATATTTATGAAATTAAATAGGCCCACTTGAGACAGCGACAGGCCTGGGATAAGTGCAGGAGCCCCCAAACAGGCCCACACAGCATGCCCCAGGAGCCCTTGCGTTCATATACTGCAGTCCCGCGATATACCAGGACCACAGTATATGAACCGCAATATAGTGGGGAACGACTGTGTACCCTACATCAGTGGTGGTAAACCTTTGGCACTCCAGATTTTTTTGACCACAACTCCCAGAATTCCAGGCCTAGATTGCCAATGACAAAGGACTGTGGGGGTTGTGGTCCAAAACATTTGTTCGTCACCACGGCCTTACAGTATAGGGATTACACTGCTTCTGTTGTTTATGTCTTCTCTCAGTCAAAAAGAATCTGCATTTGGTGTAGGGTCAGTGTGGCACAGTGGGTAGAGAACAAGACTAGGTCCAGAAAGATCTAGTTCCAGTCCCCACTGAGCCATGAAGCTCACCAGGGTGACATTCGTCCATTTATACCCGAATTGATTTACTTCATCAAGTTGTTCTTGTGAAGATAAATGTGGAAAGAAAAGAACCACATATGCTGCCTTAAGACTGTGAGAAATGTACAGCACAAATGTAATTAATAATAGATAAATATGAAATGCATCTTGGATCTGAGGGTTGTACATGTCTACAAGACACTCAGGAATTGCTTTTACAGTTATGAAGACAGCATTTGGCTGTTCCATACTCCAACTTCACAGTCTCCACACAGAAAGTTTTAGAAGAGGTAACTGTGTTAGTTTGTGCTAGCATATCCATCAGAAGCAAAAGAGAAAAACAATGTTACGGCACTTTAAACTAACTGCTGTATTTCATATTTATATTTATTTATTTGTTCACTTTTATACCGCCCAATTCTCGAAGGAACTCCGGGCGGTGAACAGAGAGGGCAAAACAGACCTAAAGGCAACAATACAACAATTGAAGAAAAAAATAGAAAACAAAATAAGGAATAAAATATGGAAAAAAGAAAACAACTCAACAAAGCAGTTGAAAAACAGCAGCAAGACGGCGCAAGGAGAAAAAACCAAACAAAAAACAACACTAAACCAGGTCGCCAAATGCCTCCCTAAAAAGCAAGGTTTTTAACGCTTTTTAGAAGGCGGGCAGGGGCTGTGCAAGGCACAACTCACTCGGGAGATGGTTCCAAAGCAAGGAGCCAGCTACCGAGAAGGCGCGGTTATGGATGACAGATTTCCACACCTCCCTGGGCGTGGCCACTTGGAATGAGAGCACCTGCGACATTCTAGTGGGCCGGGCCTCAGATTATCTTTGGAAGATACGCTCCGACAGATATTCAGGTCCCAAGCCGTAGAGGGTTTTGTAAATCAAAACCAAGACCTTGAACCTTATCCGGAGCACAACGGGCAACCAGTGCGACGCGCACCAACCACCAATCTGGCCGCCGCATTCTGGACCCGCTGAAGTCTCTGGACAAGGGTCAGGGGCAACCCCACGTAGAGAACGTTGCAGTAGTCGATCCTTGAGATCACAAGAGCCTGCACGACTCTTCTGAGGGAGGCCTCGTCCAGGTACATACGGATCTGGGCAATCTGACCCAGATTCCTGGCCCTGTCTGCAAGCCGGAGGGTAGCACCCCCCAGCTTGGGGAGAGGGCTGTTGTACCCTGCAGAAGGTGCCCCAAAGAACAGAACCTTGGTCTTCTCCGGGTTAAGCTTCAGCCTGTTAGTCCTGGTCCATTCCATGACCGCCTCCAGGCACAGATCAAGGGAGTGTACTGCCTCCTCTGCAGAGGTGGAAAAGGAGAGATAGAGCTGCATGTCATCCACATATTGATGGCAGCAGACTATAAATCCCCTGATGACCTCAGCCAGCGGTCTCATATAGATGTTAAACAGCATGGGGGAGATTGCCGACCCCTTGGGCACTCTGCAAGGGAGCATCCAAGGAGCCAACAGCTTGTCCCCCAGCTGTGAGCTTTTGTGCACAAGTCTGAAGAAATGGACTTGTCCTTAAAGATTCACATTAAAGTATAGTATGACCCCCTTATCAGCTGATTCACTAACCACAGATTTTGTTACCCGTGGATGGTGATCAGCAAGGAGGGGGGGGAACAAAAAATAAAACTTACCCCCGCCGATCCCTGCTATCCCTCCTTCTCGCCACCGCTGCCACCACCATGGGCCAGCCAGGTACTCTCTGGAGGGTTGAGGTGGGGACTTTGAATTTCCCACTCAGGTCCCAGGTGGTGGATCATGAGTGTTCAAAACTTCCGATCCGCCGCCTGGGACCCGATCTGGAAGTTCAAAGGCCAGTTGGCCAGCCGGGTGAATCCCCACTCCAACCTTTCAGAGGGTGGCAGGCTAGCCCACGACAGTGGCAGCGGCAAGGAGGAGAGTGGTGGGCATTGGGGTGGTAAGTTTTATTCTTAATTTTCTCCCCTCCTTGCTGGAGAAGGAGGTTCCTGTTCATGCACTTCCTTACATTTTTCTTTAATGGCTCAAAACCTTGGACTTAACGTGGCCTGTGACAAGGACTAGGAATAAAACATTGTTCCCAAAAAACTTTGATAGCTATGTTATGAAGTATAGAATATCCAGGAATTATCCAACTATACTATGTTGAGAAACTGAGGATATGACTGTATAGCAAAGGAAACACAAATTCATTTACATTGCAATTTAAGCAGCCAACAAAAAGGAGAGCACTTTTCTACACATTTGCTAGCAATTACAGATGTAGCCCTGTAAGGTAAAGGTTCCCCCTGCACATGTGTGCTAGTCGTGTCCGACTCTAGGGGCGGTGCTCATCTCCGTATTCAAGCCGAAGAGCCAGTGTTCTGCAAGTCCATGGCCAGGTGGCCGGCATGGCTGCAAGGAAACACTGTTTTACCTTCCTGCTTTTTACAGCGGTCCCTATTTATCTACTTGCATTTACATGCTTTCGACCTGCTAGGTTGGCAGGAGCTGGGGTTATCTGCGGGAGTTTGCTCTGCTGCGTGGCACCCGGGATTCGAACCACCAAGCTGCCGACTTTGCAGTCAACAGTTTTGGAGCCTTAGTCCACTGAGCCACCACGCCCTCTTGAGCCACCACGCCCTGTAGATGGTACTATTACAAATAACTGCCTTACCCCATTTCTAATCAACTCTCCTTCCCCTTCTTCCTCCTCCTCCTCTATCCCCCCTGCCCTATCCACCCCCCCAACTCTATATACTACAGCCAATGAATATCTAGTATGAAAAGTATATCCCATCACATACAGTATTATATTGCACACCTCATTCTACTGCTATATGTCTGAAGAAGTGGACGTTTCCACAAAATGTTACATTAAAATATGAAAGTTAGTCTTTAAGGTGCCACATGTTTTGTGTCTTTTGTTTTGGTTTTTCATTGATTTTTGCCTGAAATTCTTGAAAAGACTAACACGGTTTCCCTCTCTGAAACTTTGACCCCAAAATAGAAAGCCTTCCTGTAGCACTAATAACCTTTAAATTTCAGAGCTGTATGGAACCCTCTGGATCATCAAGTTCCAGCCCCTTCCAAGGAGGCACAGCGGGGAATGGAACCCCCAACACTGGGCTCTCTGCAGCCAGAGATCTAGGATACTGAGCAATCTAGCAGTCCAAGTTTCTCATATACAGTAATTATCTCATTTAATAAAACAAAACCTCCTGCTCTCAGCTTCTGTTCTTCCACTGTTCAAAAACAAACCTCAGGAACAGGAGAGAATCTGAAGAAGAAAACAGTGTCATGGAAAAAAGAAGCCTTGCTCCCTGTAAGTGTGTGCTCTTGTGTGGGAGCATGCATGTGCACACGTGCACACACAGCGTTCATGAAGCAAGAGGAAAGGTAGATGGTGTTCAATGGGGCCTTCCTTTCTTCAGTGGCTCAAAAGGGTCACTAAAGGTAAAGGTAAAGGTTCCCCCCTGGCACATGCGTGCTAGTCGTGTCCAACTCTAGGGGCGGTGCTCATCTCTGTATTCAAGCCGGAAGAGCCAGTGCTGTGCAAGTCCATGGCCACATGGCCAGCATGGCTGCAAGGAAACACTGTTTTACCTTCCCACTTTTTACGGCGGCACCCATTTATCTACTTGCATTTACATGCTTTCAAACTGCTAGGTTGGCAGGCGCTGGGGTTATCAGTGGGAGCTCGCTCCGCTGCGTGGCACCCGGGATTCGAACCGCCGAGCTGCCGACTTTGCAGTCTACAGTTTCGGTGCCTTAGCCCACTGAGCCACCACGCCCCAAGGATGCCACTACATGGTAAATAATTTGAATTTTTAAAATGAGGAGAGTCTCTGCTCTGTAGGAAATACTACGGAATGGGGGTGTTCCCATTCTGCCATGTAATCAACAGGAAAAATGTGAATCAGCCTGGCTCAAGCTCATACTGTATTTCCTGCCTTTTTTCCTTGTGTAGTCAGGCTCAAGTTGTCCAGAGCTGGTGCAAATGGTCTTATACAGGAATCTTGATGCCCGTGCCTTTCCAAGGACTTTGGACACCTAAAACTTCAACTTAAAATTAATGAATGTCACTCCCTCGTAAAGAGAAACATATTTATCAGCATTTTGCCCCTGCATTTGTCAATACGTATACTGTTTCTTCCACTGGAAAGAAAGTCAAAACATCCCTGTGGGAAAATTTCTAAAACAAGTGCTCTTCCATCTTTACCAAGTCCCCTCGAGTCAGTTATGCTCCTCTTTAGAGGGGAAAATTGGTTTTGGTGAGTAGAGAGGTATTGGCCAAGAACTCCCTCAGAAAAGGAGTACAGATGAAGCAGGAAAACAATTTCCAAAGCAGACGCCAAAGAAAATCTGACAGAGAAATAAAAATTAAAACGAATGGGTAAAAGAAGGGCATTCCTCTGTAGGAAAACAAATTTCTTGCTCTTTAATTGTTAAATTATTTACACACAAAAGGTATGCCACCAATGGGGCATTCAAAGGTGGCATTCTTCCAAAACATGTTAGAATTGCAGAAAATACAGCAGCAATAATGAACAAGCATACTGGAATGCATCATCTGATCACCTCTGCCTGGCTTCTCCAGCAAGCAGCAGTCATTAAGGCGATCTTGAAAAGTCTAGGTTCAGATGTCATATGAAGCTTCTTGTACCAATTACAGAAAGCTTTCCATTACATCAGAAACCAGATACTTAGGTCACCACTTCTCTGAAATCAAGGTTCAAACATGACTTACAGCCTCTGATAGGCGAAAGGACCAATAAGTCTAAGCCTAGCTTTTTATTTTTCCACCCTTTTAGATTAAATGTTTGTAAAGGGGTCATAAATTCCTCCTGTAACAGAAAGCAAACCGGGCCACTGAACAGTTGCTCATTACCCATGGTACCTCCACAAAGGTTGTAGTCTTTATTAAACTATAATTATTTTAACAAGGTCAGGCACTCAGCATTGAATTTGAAGTAATTCTAAGTAAAAATGCTGTCAGGTCAGCATAAAGCAAGCCAGCAGCGGTCTCAATTCTGATTAAATATTGAAAACGAATCATTCACGTCTGTTTTTATCCAAGAATAAAGTTGCTGTACATCTCTTGAAGCAGCTCATTAATATACTCTACATATCTTTCTCAAAGGTTACATGAGTACCAATGCTTTTGGAAGCATCTGTCATGAAACCTACACAAACAAGCTAGAAGGGACAGCACTGTATATTTCAGCAAATATGCTCTTAATTAAGGAAAGCGGTATTCAGCTTTAGCTACATTTTAAATTAAAAGGAAGAATCCTCCACTGAAAATAAATCAACCATGTACTAAGGAAGTGAAGCTTTTTATCATTAATCTCCTTTCCTTAGATACATCATTTGATAACATATTCAATTCATCTTGATTCAACAATAATTAAAGTACATAGCTGTCATGTTTAAAGCTACAGTTTTTTGTTTAAATTTGCAAGGTATCATTTTTAATTTTCCTTGGATCCAAATACTTAAAGCAGCAGGTATTGCACATGTTGGTCCCACGTCACAATACAAATTGCAACATGTACTGTGCAATATGTACACTCCATCTTTCATTTATGCAGTGCCATCAGCACACACAGGTCAAAATCTCATCAAGATGTTCTATCCTCAAATGGATGCCAAACCAAATTTTGAGCAGACAAAGGTCAAAACTCCAAAACCATGATACCAAGACATCTGGAAACTTGGCATGGACATTAAGGGGGTATGCACCTATGAATAAATTTGTTTTTGAAATGTATTGTTTAATTTTAGTTCATTAAAATATGCCCGTATCATTCACTACCATCTTCAAATACTTTAAGTCAAAGCTGCACTGAGGCTTGGATACCAATTTGTCTAGAGCAGTGATGGCGAACCTATGGCACGGGTGCCAAAGGTGGCACTCGGAGCCCTTTCTGTGGGAACCCGACATTGCCCCTTCATAGCTACCTGTATACAGGTTAAATTACTGTATTGGCACTTTGCAAAAAAAATTAATGGGTTTTGAATTGCAGTTTGGGCACTCGGTCTCTAAAAGTTTTGCCATCACTGGACTAGAGGATCTCTAGGTAGATTCAGGTAGTGATTCCCTCTGCAGAACTACCAAGCTCTTCAAAGGGGGTGGGGTGGGGGAGTAAGAGGAAGATGGAGAGCATTTGGGCAGAGAAGATAAGATTCTAATCCCCACAGAGCACAGTACTGTTATTAGTCAAATATTCAGCCAATAGAAGATGGGGTGGGGCAGGAGAAAAAGTGAGCAGCATACAGTTGGCAAATAACAAAATATGTAACTCCCCTGAAGCATATCAGAACTTCTATAGATGGAAAGAAGTGGGCAATATAATGATATAGGTCCGCTCAAATTGTTAAACTGGCCAGATATTTCTGAATGATGCATAAGCAAAGGTGTTGCTGTTATCTTTGCCCAGAACGCATTAGATACCCCTGGCTGTCAAAAGCGACTTTGACTGGAAGTCCATAAGATTCACAATCCACCTGTGATGGAGTAAATACAGTGGTAACCTTGTATAAAGGAATTAATTCATTCCAAATGAAATTCTGTTAAGCAAATTTTCCTTTATACAAATTTCCCATAGGAATGCATTGAAAGCAGAGTAATCCCTAATCGCGACCATTTTTATGTTGTACGGATTCACCACATAGGTGATTCTGTTATGCAAATTTCCCCTATCTCTGGATTTTTTTTATGTTGTACAGATTTCATGTTATACAAACTGTTTGTTAAGGGTCCACTGTATGTTAATCCCTAAGAATCCAGCTCTTACGCATTGCAGAGCATGAGCAAATCTAAGACCTGGTTTTTCTTCTTTATTTTTGAAACCAGATGATTGAAGAGAGCATCATCTAAAGCAGAGGTTGCCAAACTTTTTCGCCCCGTAGACAACTTACCAATTTTTGTTTTGTTTTCTGTAGAACCCCTGCCTGCCTAATATTGAATTTTCCTCAACTTATTAACTTCAAATGTGTTTTTGACAGCTGACATGGTGTTACTCACTTTGATAGGGGCTTTTGTAGCATGGACAATTGTAAAAAAAATCATGTACAATTTTTTCATACCTTTATTCTAAGGGCTGCAGCGGAGCTTTGTTCTGTAGGATGAAATTAGGAACCAGTTGTCTATAAATGGGAATACTGGCACATTCCATGTTCTCTGGTATACACCCGTCACTGCCTCACACTTTGTCAGAATCTCTGCACAGTAGCTGAATCATAAACTGAACCACATATGATCCCAAAACAAAGTCAAAATAACAGAGTCTGATGGCTATACAGAAATAAGAATCTTTGAGATCCACCACTTGTCACTTCTTGCAGAACAAGGGTAAGATACAAACCAAAATCACACTCTGAATGTATCTGGCTGTATATAACCATTGACACTTCTGACGTGTACGACAGAATGAACTCCTTCATCTTTTTTGGCACTATAAAGTACCGATAGTGGAACCCTGTCAGTTCCTAGTACAGTGGGATCAGATAGCACTTTGTTAAGCAATGCTGAGAGGTACAGCAATCTTATCAGAAGACTGCTGATGAGGGTGAACACTGGGGGGGGGGGCACACAGGAAGAAGCTAATGAAAATCTACAGCAGATTTCAAATGAATCAGAGGAACCATGGAAAGAACACAGGCACTAGCAGTGGCAATTTGTGTCTTTCACATGGTGAAGAACAGACACAAGTGCTCTGGAGGTGTTTTGCATGATGATGACACGTCTTAAATATTGCAGTTCACCATACCTGTCCAATGTCTTCCACTCTGAATGCCCAGGCAGCACCATTCAATGAAATGTGTTGTCTTCTGGCCAACCAAGTAGTGAATGTTGGTGTCAAACTCGAGGACCAAGTTTCTCTCTTCCTCTGGCAAATAAATGAATGGTGGCTGTTGCCTCTTCTAAACATACTACTAGCAGGCAACCATCCATGCTTGATAATTATTGGAATGGATGCCCAAAGCAAAAGCAAAAGGAAAGGAAAAACAACAGCAAAAGAGGAGTGGTATCCTTCACCTTAGGACTGGGAGAAAAATGTCAATGAGAATGGAGAAAGCAGCAAAGATCAGAGTAAGAGACATGCCCCAGATGAAAACTGACGATATACATAATCAATCCTAGTAGCAGCAGTAGCAGCAAATAGGTACTGATTGGAAAAGGCAGAAACCATCGGGTGGGCCTCTTTGTTTTCCCAGTGCTGTACTGTAAGGGGAAAATGCACCAAAGACACAGGCTTTAAGAACAGTAGGGTTTGTAAGGCACCTGAATTACCAGTTGTGACGATCCCCCTTTCCAGAGACTGAGTTTTCAGAGGCACAACTGGGTTTATTTCGACATCCCACTGCTGTGCCACTAAATTGTGACAACACCTCCCTTTTACACACTGAATTCTGTGATGGAAATGGTACTGCTGCCACCTTTTATTCACTTAATAATTGCTGCCACCTTTTAAACTCGTCGCCTCATGAATTGGGACAGACTCAGATGAATAATATAAAAATAATAACAAAGTTTATTGAGAAGATAATAAATATAACAATATCTGAGGATGGTATGCGTTGCCTTTAACATATAATAGATTTAATCAGCTCTACAAGCCTCCCTGTCTTCAATAACTAGTAAACAGTATAGCCCTCACTGCCTGACAGAACTCTCAGAGAACAGTGCTCTCTCCCAGCACTCACTCTCCACTGAACTCCACTCACTCAACTGACTAGGCTCCACCCTTTTTATATCATACCATTCCCCGCCCTCCTGCTGGGATTGGCTGATTATTTGTATATTCATTACTCCTGTTTCCAGGGTTTTGTCACACCAGTCACGTCAGTGCTGACAGTTATAATGTCAGACATGAAGGAGTATGAGGTTGAGCAAACCCACCACTAGAGGCATGAAGGTGCACAATAGGTACAGAAGACACCAGATGGATATGGCAAACTGGTACAGTCAACATGCTGATACAGTACCGAAACTGAGGCTAGAGAAAAAAGATACTGAAATAGGTAATACTGCAGTACTGTAGTACCTATGGGCTGACAAGGTAACATTAGCAATGGTTGCTGCGTAGGTTGGTGTCAATCTTCATCTCACTACCAAGCATCATGACAATAATGCAGAGAAAGTGAACACTTGTGGTAAGAGCCGTACCAATCAGAGTGCTAGTAGACATAGCCTGAGTACAGTGGCAACACAGTTTACGAGTACCTTGGCTTACAATTATTTCATAAAATGAGCAAAAAAATCAATACAATTTTGCTTTGGTGGTTTCATATCGCAATCACAGTCTGGCTCACATCCACCACCTCCTCCTCCCTGCTGCTGCCACCATCTCGGGATGGCACCCAGATGTTTCCTGGCAGGCTCTGAAGATGGCCATTACAATCATGTCCCTCTTGGACATCTCCCTGATTTGTCATATGTCAAGGTCCCCATCAAAATTTTGATCTGGAGAACTAGAGTATACCTCCATTATCTCATTGCTCTTTGGGCCTGTGGCTACATATGCAAACAGGGAGCAGGGGTGGAAGTCGCCACCAAAACCTACTGAGCTCTGGAATATCCTGAGAGATGGACTGAACATATACAAATCCAGCAACTACGACTCAAAGAAATAACAAAGATGAAGGCAAGCTCCTTCTGTATAATGTTTTTTGTTCTGCAAGCACAATTTTCTCAAGTGTTATCAAAGCATATCAACAACCACAGTTAACGCTAAACAGGCACTTTGCTTAAACAAAGTTTGAATAGCATTTAAGCCGGGTCTGGGCACAGTCAGTTTGGCTCGGCCCTTTAAACTTCACTGGGGTTCCCGAAAGTCCAGGAGTGGCAAGTAGAAAGCATGAGTCCCAATCTGGGGTGCAGTCCTGTTGGGGGGGGGGGGGCTGGTTAAGGCAGATGTTGGGATCTACTGTACAGCTAGCTCCTCCTGGAGTTTTCTTGGTCACATCTATTGCCTTTTGTGTTTCCTGCACCAAAGCTGGACAGGGTAGATTCTGTGACTCTGATCAGGCAGCAAGGACACTAAGGCTGGGATGACACTGGTCATTGCATTGGTGAAGCTTCCAGTTCCAGCCTCTTCCATGGCTGAACAGGCTAGGTCAATGGTGCCGAATCTTTGGCATTCCAGATGTTTTGGACCACAACTCACAGAATCCCGAGCCTAGATTGCCAATGACAATGGACTCTGGATGTTGTGGTCCAAAACATCTGAAGTGCCGAAGGTTCACCACCACTGGGCTAGGTGGAAGGAAGGAGGTGTCTCCTCCTGTCCTCTGACCCTTTTGGCACGTCCACAGAGGCCCAGTGCTCCACTACCTTCTCCCACATCTGGTTTTTTTTAAAATCAATACAGAAAATTATTGGTTGTAATAAAAAAATTCAAATCAATAAAAGCTATAGATGCAGGAATCTGGATGGGAGCCATAGCTTGGGGAAATGATTAAAGTCTTACCCAAAGAGATCTGGTCCAGATCATGTCCCCTATTAGTCTAGAGCAGTGGTCCTCAACCTTTTGCAAGTCTCCACCAGCTTTTATAACAGCCTTCTAACCTGCAACCACAGTTGCCACAGTTCCATAAATAGGTCATCATCATTGCTCCCTGCCATGGCACCACTGTTGATACTGCTGCTGCTTGCCCTCTTGCTCCCTCTGTTGTCATCACACATCACTTCAAAACTGGAGAGGGGAGAATATGGGAGCAGCTCATGGTCAGGAAAAGGCAAAGACTGGCCAGGGGCAGAAGGACATTGCGCTACCCAGGCAAGGGGCAACATCTTCACACAGAGAGGATCCTCCTCAGAAACTAGCACAAAGCTTTCCTTGCACCCACTACAGAAGAGGAAAACCATTTGTTTTTGTGGCCCCACAACTGGAGGTTTGTTGCAGGGGGTGTTCCTTCCCCTTCTTTAGGTTCTCAGGAAATGACACATCATAGTTATCATCCCTATCTCGTTGAAGCAGCAACAATTATATCTGTATGCTGGCTATTCAATAGTCCCAGTCCTCCCTTCTCAGAAAATAGAGGATTCTTTCTCCCACAGAGAGCCTGTTTTTCGCCCATTAACTTCAATCTCCTCCAAAAGGTGAAGGAAGAAATTATTTGACAAAGGCTGACCTCCAGGAAGCACTTTTGTGATTCCCTTTTTGGGGCCATGACCCCCACGCTGGGAAACACTGGTCTAAGGTATGAAATAAAAACACATGAATACTAGCTATATCTTTAAACTGCTATAGTTTGACCCTTGTTCCTTTCAGCTATGAAATAACATTCTTGCTTGTGAAAGAAACCTATCTTGTGCCATTATTCTTTAAACTAAATACAGTACTGTAAGTGCACTAGAATCACAGTAATCACTCTTAAAACAATCTACATAATATACACCCATGAGTATAAGTCTACAATGCTTTGCCCTGCAGCCAATACAAGCTTGATTTCAAAGGCACTGTACAGTAATTGGATTTAAGAGGTTGAATTACTTAGAGCAACACACTAAGTGGTAGAGCTTTCACAGCAATACATCAGGCTGAGGAACAGCATGATCTTCATTAACCTCCAAATACCCCAAATTAATATGTTTAGCTTTCACAACTGCAATCTCTAGTACTCTTGCAAGTCTTACCAGTGACAACTAATTGCTAAGAGTGAACTGATACTACTAGCTTGCCTGATTCATTCTTGGATAAATGAAATGTGTCTAATTCACATATATACAAGCCTTAAGTAATTCTACCCCATGTAAAATGCTACTGATTTTGTCGCAAGCTTACAAAGCACCTAAAAAATTTATTGCACAATTACTTTAAGAACAACCAAATCACACTTGTGCTGGACACATAATCTACATAATAATGTAAGGCTGAAATGGGGAGACTCCCATTTTCAGACATTGTATATACAATTGTATGAAAGGACAGGAATCAATTGATTCTAAAGAAGGAAAAATGTAAAACAATGAAGGAAAGCCAAGAGAGTAATAAATAAGAGGAGGCAGCGTGTAGGATGTTGCCAAATACAACTGCAAAACTGAAAATGTATTGAATTGGATCCAGTACCAGACAAACAAGAATTAGACTGACGAAGCTGTTTGGATGAGCAGCGAAATGTTTCAATCTCTCAAGAAAAGAAGTCCAGTTGCCATGACTCGACTTCCAGTTCAAGGTTTTAGTTTTCAACTCTAAAGTCCATCCACAGCTCATGCCCTCATTACTTGCTGAAGTTCCTTACCCCTAGAACATTGACCTGTACCACTAGATATTCACAGACAATGCTCCTATCGGTTGCCATGCCAAGGGAGGCCAAAAATACATCCACCAAAAACTGTGCCTTCTCAGTAATGTCACATGTTCCTTTAAGAATAGTCTTCCAGTTGAGCTATGTCTGCCCCTTCCCTCTCTACCTTCAGGAGGTTGCTTTAAATGATGCTTTTTAAAAAGAAGTTTTTAGTAACATACTCTAAGATACCTGCCAAATTTGTCCTGCTTGTCAGTCCACTGCTGCTGCTCTTGGTGTGTTTCTTGGATGCTTTTTTACCGATTTGTTAATCTCTTAATTTTATTTTGATTATTTACCTTTATTGATATATCATTATTTCTGTATTATCCATTAGTTAACCACCCACAATAGTGCCTTGCACTATTGGGACAGTATAAAGAAGGAATAAATAAATAGATTTGCTAGCTTCACGTTGTCTTTGATTTGATTTACTTTATTATATGGCATTCTTGTGCTTTTATATTACTTGTACTGATGTGAGGCCCTAAATAGTGCATCCCACTAATGGTATACTATAAAAATTAAAACAAATACCCAATGTCTATGAAGATACTAAGCACAGTTATTCACATACGCTTGAAATTTCCCTTCAGATCTTCCCACTGAATGCAAGGATATTGAGAACAGTTGGTGAACATTTCCCCCCAATCTATCATGGACATTATTACATAATTCTGAATATGTGCACAGGATGACACACTGTGTATATTTATGTGCAGAGCCTATGTGTATCAAGGCTGTCATTAACTATGAATATTCTCTCTAGTCTCTATAGGTTGCTCTCCTGCGGGTGCAAGATCCAGGCCACTTAACACTTCAATACAAATAGCAAGAAAGGCCCATCTCATAATCAATAACTGCCACAGGACGCTGCCAGCTGTTTTTATGTGGAGATTTTAACTTAATTGCTCTTAGTTCCTTGCATGCCCCATGACAAACTGTGATGCAACACGTGGAGCTGTTCCCAGCCTTGAAGGGACACTACATCTGCTGCCCCTTTGTCTATCAAACTACTGTCCAAAGCACAGATGTCCTATTATAGTAACTCATTAGCAACCTGAAATGTTTTTCTTCTTTCAGAGAAATCCTTCATCCTAGATACTGATCAATAGGGTCTCCTATTTTGCAACACATGCTGTTTGCTATTTGCTAAAGGCAGGGATTTGTCAGCAGTAAGCTTGTTTGATGTGTTTTCTGCAGGGTTTGGCAAAGGATTATGAAGAGGCCAAGAAGTGAGCTGTATGAACAGCCCTTGATTGTGAGGGGGCAGGCTGAGTACTGCGCTGTCCAAGTCAGCTGAGTGACATCTTCCCAGACCAATTTTCTACAGGACATAATGGTGCTGTGGCCCTCAGGATACAATGGCATCTTTGGACAAGCATACTTTGTACTGTGACAGAAAATGTGGTGAAAATAAATCAACAGCTCAGTAAATACATTATTTTTGGCTTATGAGAAAGCATAATACTTCTAAAATTTCTAATACTTGAAATGCAGCATTCATACCAGAAATAGAAAAGAGCGGGGGAAGAGAAAGAAGTGTAGAGTGATATAGTGATACCCAGTGTAGTGTAGTTTAGTGTAGTGTAGTATAGTGTAGTGGATACACACTAGGACTCAGGAGACTTGAGTTCAAATCCCTGCCCTGCTGTAGAAATTCCCTGGGGATTATTCAAACCATTCCTGAAATATATCTATTAAGATTCTTAGCTATCCAGTTGAGTTTGATGGCCTTTGTCCACCTACAGAGCCTATTCAGATTATGGTCCACATACGAACCTATTCAGACTATTGTCCACCTAACAAGCCTATTCAGGTCTAACGTATGAGCCTATTCAGACCAGGGTGTGTGTGCAATCAAGGTGAACTATAAAATGAGGGACTCGCCACGAACTTTCCTCAGACTGACAAAGCCGCCTGGATGCGTAGCGAAATGTTTCAATCTTGCAAGAAAAGAAGTCCAGTTGCCATGACTCAACTTCCAGATTCCTTAAATATCTCATGTACCCCAAAAGCCCTATTAGGATTGCTGTAAGTCTCTGATCTTTATTGTGAGACACAATACCATATAAAGCATAGTACAAACAAAGTGAAAGTGTTTAAAGTGTATAACAGAAGCAGAAGGAAGGAGATTAAAACATAAGGCTCAAGATAGATCCTTGAAAAACAGTAATGGAAAGAATCATTACCATTGTTGGCTAGATCAAAGAAAAGATTCTATGGGGGAAAAATGAAACGGAGAAAGCATGCCTCCCTTCAAATACAGAGAGTGCAACAAGGTGAGAGGAAACAAATTATCAACAGTCACAAAAGGTGAAGAAAAGTTAAATGAAAAGATCACAAGACTGCCAATGCATTTTAGTCAGTAAGACCAGGTTCAGCGGATACACAAAAAGGAACGCCACACTTTACAATATAAACATGCCCCTAGATGGTGAACCTTTTAGAGACCGAGTGCCCAAACTGCGATTCAAAACCCACTCATTTTTCGCAAAGTGCCCATACAGCAATTTAACCTGTATACAGGTGGCTATGAAGGGGTGATGTCGGGTGCCCAGAGAAAGGGCTCCGAGTGGCACCTTTGGTACCCGTGCCATAGGTTCGCCAACACTGCCCTAGATCAACAGAAAGAGACATTAACAATAAGGTATTGGAAAACTTTCCAAGTAACTAAACTGTAGGATGATTGCATTGTAATGCTGATAATCATTTGTGTACCTACGTAAGATTGCATAAAGTATAAAGAGAATTTTGTTTACAGAATTGCAGTCTCCTCTGACGGCTTAATGTCTCCCACTCCGCCACGGCATTTTTGTATTTTTTATTTTTATTTTGTTTTCATCTGATATGCTTGCAAACTGAAACACCACTCTAACCAGTTCAACTGATTGCCCAATCAAAGACAATTTACAGAATCTATAAAATTTTAGGAATTCTATTACTTTTGTCTTGCTGAATTTTGTCTCTAGATGTTCCTCCTGGCAATTATTTCAAAATACCCTTGGTTGTCTTCTCAGACTTACTTTAGCTTGAGTTAACTGTACTGCATCATCTGCAAATAACAGAATTTAAATGGATTTAGTAGCCAATTTGGGGCCATGAAAAGCTGGAGATGTCATAATTCCTGTGTAAACTGAATATGACTGGAGCTCAACACAGCCTTCCTTAACTCCTCCCCTCCCCAGATGACACAGAATTTGTAAGATATTGCTATATAGTAGTAATTGTTCTTTTTTTACGAAGAGTAAGTCCTTAGTCTATAGTTGTAGAGGGTCATTTTTCTCAAGTGTATAAGGTATGGAATGAAATGCTGCCTTCAGATAAACAAAGAATGTATACAAAAATATTATCAATAAAGTGGGGCAGATCAAAACAATGATCTAGCCTAGATCACCCCTGGTTAAATCCTGTTTGCTGCATGCCATAATATCTTCATCTTCAATCCAATCAATTAGTACAGAAATGCTTGGGACAGAGCTTACTCTTCTAACATATAGCAAAGTGACTGGGAGATACTGTAACTGCCAGGATCAGTTTCATCTCCTTTATATGAACTCACCTTGGGTCATTTTGAGGAGAAAGGAGGAATAAAATATTTAACATAAATAATAGATAGATAGATAGATAGATAGATAGATAGATAGATAGATAGATAGATAGATAGATATGTCCCAACTTTCAAGTAATAACCCTGTCTGATCTATGATTTCGTGCCTTCTGGGCACGAAGGGGGCATTCCTGGTGCTTTGTTGCTTTTCAATACTAAAACTGGTGGCCTATTGGGGAGATTTTCCATTACAGTAACCCCCCGCCTATTGCGGGGGTTAGGGATCCACCCGACCAGCGATGACTGAAAATCCGCAATATGCGGATGTGGGTCGGGTGGGGACTGGGGGGCGAGGGGTGCCGCCGCCCGCTGTCCAGAGCAGGGGAGGGCGTGCGTGTGGGGAGCTATCTTTGTAAAGGGCTCCCAGGTGCAGGGACAAGGGCTTGTCCCCTGGTCGAGAGCCCTTTAAAGATCGCTCCCTGCGCGCCTGCTACCCCAGCGGAGGGCGAGTGCGCGGTGAGCGATCTTTGGAAAGGGCTCCTGGGTGCAGGGACAAGAGCTTGTCTCCACTGCCAGAGTCCTTTAACATCACATGCTGCTGACCCGCACCCCCAGGGGAGGGCAGGCGAGCTGCGTGCGATGGCTCCCCTTTCCCTGAAGCCCTTTCAGGGTCCTGCGGTCCTGCAATATAGCGGGACCACGGTATGTGAACCGTGAAAGGGCAGGGGACCACTTTACTATTCTTGTTTGGAAATACAGGGAAATTAGAATAACTAAATAATGCCCTTTAAGGTTGCATCTATTCATTGAGGTCAATACCACATATCAAGACAATATCAAACATTATTCATTAAACCTGTTGCTGTGCACAAAAAGACCAATGTCCCTATCATTAGAAGCTTTTATCAAAATTTATCAAGCGTCTTTAACTGCTTGTTTCTTTTTCTCCTTAATCAACAATTTGTATGCTTGTCTGGTGGCAACACACTCATTGAACAGGGGTTGCAAGTGAGTTTTCCTGCACTTCTGATAAGTTCTCCTCATTTGACTGTTTACATTCACAGTACCAAACAAACCAGATATTCAATTCATCAAAAACAACTCTATTTTATGGATGTGGGATACTGTCTCCATATCCAGAATTCAAAAACATCAGGCAATGGCCTGATGTTGCTGCAGAATATCAAGCCCTTTTTACTAATTTTCAATCTATATTGCCTGATAAGGAGCCAGAAATGACTTCAGGTGTTGCTTAATCCTGAATATAGATTCCCAATTGGAAATCAACCTATTGTAAGAGCGTACATGAACATTAATATCACATGAAATCAGTTTCAGACTGGGAGCTTTCATTACTTTAATATTATTACAGAGCTCTGAATTACTCCTATCTCTAATTTGCTCATCTTCAGTATTAATAATTATGCTGCAGCAGCTCAGACTATCCATCAGTTCATCTAGTTTCTAAGCAATGCAATATAGAAGTTTATAAACAGATTCGACAGTACAATGAAGTAGCATACACAGCTCTCCAACTAATTTCATTTGGACATCAGAATTTCTAGTCAGATTACTTGGTCTTAGCTTGCCATCAGCACCAATAGGAGCCTGCAATTTTATTTCTGAATGAAGAGGGCAAAAATGATTCCTAGTAGTGTAATTAGTTCCCAGACCTTTGTTTGCTTACATAGGATGACAAACATTTATCCAGTCTTCTAAGTTTAATATCTGGTAGCTGTGTCATCTTTATATACTTTTCTTGTTATTTTCATCCTCTTCCAGGTCTTCATAATTTCCAACTATCACCAGGGCCCAATTCTTTGTCAATACGTTCGTGTGAAAAAGTCTACTCTTTCAGTTGTCTAGTCATTTTTAAAGATGTTTTAGGCTGCATATACTGTATTTTTTGCTCTCTAAGACACACTGTCAAGGAACCGTCCTGGGTCCTTTTCCAAAGGCTTCCTCAGATCACCTCTGGACTTAGTAAAAATACTTAAACAGACTGTGTACTTTTAAAATACACCAGCCAAACTGCCACCATTAAACCAATGCTATGGATTTAGCTCTTCCACCTCTGGGCAAAAACCAAACCAGTTGTAAAATTATTATTTTTATTAAAAATAGTTAGTTAAAGAATTATTGAAAAACAAGTCAATTCAAAATACAGGTAATAGTTCAGTCTTTGGCAATCAGTAAAATAAAGAAACTATCTCACTAATCTAAGTTACACTAGCCATTGTGGCCCTATCTATGCCTAGCATATTCTATCCAAACTTATGCAAGCATATTGAAGACAAAAGCTCTCTATTAATTTCTATTGTCTAACTTAAAAAGCATCCACATTCTCATCAAATCACCCCCCCTTTCGTCCATCCTTTCCAACTCATTGTCCAATCATCTGGCTAGTCTTAATGATAGTCCATGTTGCACAGCGTTCCCATGCAATCATCTCACAGCGATTCCTTAATTAATTGTTGGCACTGGTGTTATGGCTTCATTCTTCTTGGATGGCACAACAAAGCCTCCATCTTCCTGGTTCCCAGTAGATAAGACACCTGCAAATAATTGCTTGTACAGAACATGGCAAAACATTCTCACACAGAAATAGAAACTGCTTCTTGCTGACTGCTTGTGTTCTAGCCTGAATGAGAAGACATATAACTGAACCATATAGACTCCATCTTTGATCCTTTCTCCTTTCCTTCACACACACTCTCCCCTCAAAAGTAAGGGGAAATGTCTGTGCCTCTTATACACCAAATACAGCCCCACCAGGAGCTTCCAGAACGGCTACTGCAGAGACCTCCAGACCGCCAGCAGCCGCTGTGGAAGAGAGAGCACTGCAGCCCATGGCTGCTTTCTTCCCTCAAAGGTAGCCATGGGGCACAGCGGCAGCCACCGAGCACTTCCACCCAGCTCAGGTGCTCATCCATAAAGATGCCCGGAGAGCAGAGGGGAAGCAGTCTCCTCCCCCACCAATTGAGCAAGGACCTAGGCGGAAAGCCAGAATTACCTGCCCGGCTTCACCCGCCACTGCTGTCCTCTGCTGCTCTGAGGAGCCCGCCTGGCTCAAAAAAATCCACCCCCAGCCCAGATGCTGCCTCCCGGCCCCCTCAGTCACTTCCACCACACCGTTGTCACCCATGCCGTTGCCCTCCCACAAGAGCCAGAAGGGGGAGGGGGAGGAGGGGAGCAGAGCGGAGCTTTCTGGAACAAAGGAGGGGGTCTTCCCCGCTCAGAGAACCCCCCATGTATGCGGCTCTCTGGCACTGAGTGCTGGCTGTCACCGCCCCCTCTCACTTCAGCATGTAACCAAAGACACGGAACGTCGAGTTGTCTCTGAGTTGTCTATATTCTGAATGCCATTAAATTGGGACCTGATGCTTAGCATCACAAACCTGCCACACGACATAGAAGAATTAGCACTTAGACTGCAACTTCCTTTTATTTGCAAAGACTTCACAATTTGCATCCAGTATAACTAAAATGTTTAGTTATGTGGGATGAAAAGTGCCAGAATTTTTTATAATTGTCAATCAGTATAAATTGCAGTGGTTTGGCCCATGATACTTGCCAATGTCATAAAACATAAAATATTTTAGGAATCAATTAATAAACAAACCAAAGACAGTTTGAGCTACCAACAACAAAACAACAGTTTATTTTGATTTAATGCTAACAAGCTAGCATGCTGGTCTCATGCATTCCTGCTTTGCAACTTCTACAAGAAACAGCTAGGTAACTGGTAGAATGTCTGTGGTTAATTTATTACAATGTGTGAAACAGGAACTGGGGCTTGTCTCTCTCCGAACAAGCCAGGGCCACAAACCAAGGTTGTTGTTTTTTTCTTATGGCTCTGGCATTTGTCTGGAGAGATGAGCCAAAGTTCCACCTTTACATATCACAATGAACTAAAGACAGAAGGTCTGTGTTCTGCAAGATGAGAGAACAAGGAACAATCAAACAGTGTTCATCAGCAGATGAATGAGGAGTGGCCAACATGGCATTTGTGTTTCACTCTCTCACTGATACATTTCTTGCATACCCATCTCCCTGAAATCCATTTCTGACCATTACACTACAAAGTGCCAATGTGGCTATATGCCCAAATAAAAAAAATTACTTAAAAACGTAACATCCATACCATATAGCTCTTGGCATACTTATTCCCCAGGACGCTGCGCTGAACTCAAGTAGGATATATGCTTCTATCAATTACATGCATAGAAAATGACTGTTAACTGGCAGTTTATCCAGTTCCTTTTAAGCAGTATATGATAACCTTGACAAAACAGCAAAATCCCTATTTTAACTGTAAGAAAATAAGCAAGAAGTATCCAGTTTTATTCCTACTTCTCATTTGACAGGATTTTTTCAGACAGCATATTCATTCATTGGTCCTGCAGTCTATGATTTTATTCCATCTAATATGCCATCTCTTTAGTTTTTTCCAGCAAGCGCTTCAGCTTTATTGTACATCCCACATGCTGGCTTGCTGCAACCGGAAATATGCAGTATCCCTAAAGAATACACAACTTGGAAATATTTGTGATAAGGCTCCCAGAAGATTTTTAAATGATTTCTGCAGACATACATGTGACCTATAGTTGATTAATCAATTTGGCATATATAATAAACTAGCAATTTCTGCCTTGTTTCCACCTGCAATATTTACCTATCCTTGTACACAGGTATAATTAGGACGTTCTAAAGAGAAGCCTTGGTATGTTCAATAATTTACTAAGTCAAAATATGTAAATAAAGACTGAATAAATAAAGCACAGGAAACATTTTCCTAGTATAAACGTGTACAAATTTTTAACTTTTCTTGGATGCCAAGTTTTAGTTTGCACTGTAAATTTTTTTGTACAAGAGTCATCAAATGCTAACACATAACAGAAGACCTGCACATTCAAATCATTGTACAAATCATAAAAATAGCATACTGGAGCAATGTTAAACAACTTTTTTATTTTATACAAGGCTCAATATCTGACATCAGTCAGGACACTCTTTAGCATAATCTTTGTGTCCAACAATGGAGGCCATAGTAAAACACCCTACAGCAGCTGTTCAGTGCCTGATCTGAAGAACTCAATGAATTACAAAAGGTAAACTTAATTCACTGAGAGAATCAGCACACATCCAACCCACTAGGAAGAGAATTTTCTAACCATCTGCAAAGCGACAGGCCTAACTGCTTCAAAAAGAATTGGAAGCATGATAACATGCCCTTGTGTCAGTATGCATTTACAACTGAGCAACAGCTTTTTTAAAAAAGAGCTGAACTTTACATAAATTTTAAAAAGCATATGCTCATGACTTAGTAAATAGCTCTGACTGCAACAGATGCCCAACATCTCAACTGAAGGTAGAAGCTGAAACATAATTTAAATTAAATACTTCTGTCACTCTTATAAGTCTGTACATGTCACTACATGCTTCATACATTTCTTGTACACAACAGTCTTCCCATTATCAGAATCTACTACTTAAGACAAATTATGGTGTTTTTTAAAACTGGGATGAATAAAAATTTTAAGAAAGGCATAATGGTGCACAAGGGAGTCTTATTAGTAAGCTTATCTGAGTAACTTCCACATATTTTAGTTCACAGTAAATAGCCAAATACATTTTCTCCTGGTGCAGTATTTTGCTTTTCCAAATACATTTACAAGAACTTGAATATTTTCTATACTTTTGTTCAACCAACATTCAAAATAGAGACTGCAATTAAAAAAACGGAAGTTGGTGATTTGGGAGGGTAGTTATAAT
Source organism: Phrynocephalus guinanensis (assembly GCA_037367245.1). NCBI lineage: Eukaryota > Metazoa > Chordata > Lepidosauria > Squamata > Agamidae > Phrynocephalus > Phrynocephalus guinanensis. Next base: position 17,147,952 of record CM074735.1, on the reverse strand, counting down.
GGAATTAAGATAACATTCTGAAGTACAAGGAGGTGTTGCTAGAGACGAAGGCCAAGATTATCCCAATTTGGTACAGATTCCTGTGACTTCTGATGAAGTACAAATGGGAAAACCAAACAATGAAGATAGCTAAGAAGAAGGGGGGGATTCATTAAAAATATGACATTGGAAGATAGCTCCACAGATATCATGAACTGCCAGAAAGACAAATAAAGAGGTTCTAGAATCTAGATGAAGTCTGAATTCACATTAGAAATTATTAAAATGTCTAGATTGAGGCTATTGTGCTATTGACATGTTTTGAAAAGACAAGAGTCACTCGACATAACAATAATGCAAGAAAAAGTAATAAGTGGAGAGGGCAAAAAAACTAACAATGAACACAGTGACTCTACAGAAGAAATAACATTTTGCAAAAACTAAAAAGATCTTCTAACACTTTTGAAGATCAGTATAAGTCACTACTGAGTCAAACATTTGAAGGCATAAAGAAAAGTATTGGTTTGTCAGTCATTCAGGTTTTACTTCCATCAGAAGACAGAATTCTATAATACACTCTAAGCAACACTCAAACCTCACAGGTTTCCCAAGCTTCTCTATTTTGTCTCCATAGTTTAAATGGGAATGCCAAATAATAAAGTGACAACAATGTACCAGAGGTGGTAAAATAAGATTAAGATAAAAGCCTGTATTTTAGTACAGCATTTGTCTGAGGATATAGCTGTTACTATGAAGATCTTCAAGACTTCTAGCATGCTTTGCTTTACTAACAGCATATGTAAGGGCTACACAAGAGGAGGAGACAAATTCTAATTTGTTTCATCCATATTGTGATTTAAATACAAATCATTCCAACAACAACAGTGCTATTAGTAAAAGTCGAAAACTTGCAGGCTTAAGCCTACAGTTTTTTAAAAATATTTTTCAAAGAAAAAGTGACATAGAAAAAACTTCCATAAAATCAAAAACCCTCAGCAGAGCCTGTAACATAACATGTGGTCATAAATAACAGATGTACTGTATTTATTTATTTTTAAAGCCTTAAAATTATAGTTCATAGAAAAGGATGCATTTTGGTCCCAGGTCAAAAAGCACACATTATGCACAATAAATTAGAAAAATTTATTACACTCCACATTAATATAGCGTTATTACATGATGAATTTGGAATGTCTGAAAAGTTGTAGTCACTTACAAGCCTATATCATTCATAAATATATAAAATCATAAGCTTTGGCACCTGCAAAAGTTGTAGTATCTGCCAAGTTTCTGCACAACACCTGCTGAATCAACTATATGCAGCCTCTGTTCAAATCTTTCCTCCCCTACTCTCCATACAATCCATGGAGAGGTGTTTGTTTCTTCCTAAAGCAAGAAATACATTTATGTAGTAATTCAAAAATCATCCCTTTAATCACCTGAGAGCCTACAATTTATGTACAACTCACCCTGCCTTTAAGTCAGAAAAAGTTTTCCTAGAAAAGTTGACAACTTATGCACGGTGTTTACTCCCTCATGAAATTGGTGGAATTGTACAGTATTATAAAATAATGTGCAGATACAAGATTTCCCAACACAAAATGCAGCATGTTAATGATTATACAGCTATTGTGTTTGTCTGGACCACAAAACAAGGAACACTCCTGGGATGTTACGCTGGTAAAGTACTTTCAGTGGTAGGAAAATAGATGGCATCTTCAAAGTTTTTGCTCAAAACTGGAGTCTGAGACATGGTGAAAAAACCTTTATACTCAACAGAGTCTGCCCTTGATTTACACGCCTTTGTCCCCCAGAACACAAGATAAACTAACCAAGCCCTTTGTAACTCCCCAGTCCATGGAGTTTTTTAAAAGAAGTTTTCTGCTCTTTCAATTCCTATAAAATCTTCCACTTACCTAATCCATCAAGCTCAATACAAAATTTTACAATCAGAAAATGAACTACTGCCACACATCACATGCTTTGAATTATACTGTTTTCAAGCATACACATATGGAGACTGAGGGGGATATATGTTTTAAAAATTGTGTTCAGAATAGCTAATTGTGTCTGCTTGTTTTATGTTGCTTGCAGCTTGCTCAAAGCACGTTTCTTCAGAAGCAAATCACATTGAGTTTGAAAAGGTTCACTCTCCCAAATTAAATGGAACCACAGCCTTGCTGTGCATAATTGTAATATAGCAATATCCAGGTTTATTCTTACTCCTCTCTCACATTACAGCAGTATTTATTGATCAAACTTTTCCTTTAAAAGGTATGATTTTTTCCATTTCCTAATGCTGAGGTCTACACGTTCTCTTTATACTCATATAATAAACACTTATTTTAAAATACAGTAATACTTCGGATAACGAATGCCCCTGATAACAAATTGTTCAGATAACGAATTGTTATTTTCAAGCCCCCCCCCCACAGCCCACAGCCCCAGCCAGGGCCACTTTCCCCGAAAGCCGGAGCCACCCTCTCAACCCAGTCTTTCAGTAGGGCCCTCCCCAGCCTGTTCTCCCTCCTCATTGACTCTTACTGGTTCCCGGCAGCAGCGGCAGCAGAGGTGTGGGTCAGGCAAGATGGCGGAGGAGGCAGTGGCAGTGGAGGCGGCAAACGTGGGGTCGGTGGACATGGGGGAGGAGGAGGAGGCAACATTCAGAGGTGGGGGCTGGGGAGAGGGGGGAGGAAGCGCCAGAGACACGCTGCTTCACCAGCTCGCCCGCCGCCTGGGTGCCCAACGGTGGCGGTGGCAGCGACAGAAGAGAGGCGGGGTGGGGGAGGAAGCACCAGAGGCATGCGGCTTCGCCCAGCTCACCCGCCGCCTGAACACCCAGCGGCAGCGGTGGCAGAGATGGAAGAGAGGCAGGGGGATGAAGTGCCAGAGGCACGTGACTTTGCCTGGCTCGCCTGCCGCCTGAACTGCCAGTGGCGGCAGCGGCAACAGAAGAGAGGCAGGGGTGGGGGGAGGAAGCGCCAGAGGCCGCAACTTCACCCAGCTTGCGCGAACGCCCAGCGGCGGCAGCGGTGGATGAGAGGCAGTGGTGGGGGGAAGAACAGCCAGAGGTGTGTGGCTTTGCCTGGTTTGCTCGCTGCGCGAGTGCCCAGTGGTGGCAGCGGCGATGGAAGACAGGCGGAGCCTGGGGGTGGGGGAAGGAAGCGCCAGAGGTGTACGGCTTCGTCCGGGTTTGCCCGCCACCTGGATGCCCAGCAGCGGTGGCGACAAAGGAGGAGAGGTGGGGGCCCTGGGGAGGATGGTGTGAGGCAGGACTGGTGACAGGGGTGGGCGAGGATGGGGAGGGGTGCACTTTGAAAGTGCACCTTGGTCTCAAGGGGAAAAAGGCTTTTTTGCCTTTTTTTTCCCGGACCTCCAGGACAGATTAATAGGTTTCCAATTCATTTCAATGGGAAACCCCATTTCGGATAACGATTTTTAAGGATAGCAAATTGCCTCGGAGAACGAATTAAATTAGTTATCCAAGGTACCACTGTATATATATCATATACTATACTATCTTAATTTCTTAAAAGTATTAAGTTGGAGTATAATGAAACACAACAATAAACATTAAATTTCTCCTCACTTCATTTAAAGCAATCCATGTTTCTATAACGGAGCTGATGCTGCACTCTTGGCCAATATAGCATACCATTTCCAACTATGATTGTTAATCACCTACTTTGTGAAATTTTTAACGTTACCCTGTATGGGAAGAATCAATGGTGTATGGCCTAATGATGACTTGTGAAAAATGTAATCAATGTCATGGATGCGGGACTCAGGTGCAATAAGGGAAGTGTATATGGCTGCACTTCCAATTCCACCAAGTCCAACATTCATTGCAAGACTACTAGCCATCGGTAGGAGATACACGTCCACTAAAGAATTAGCAGTACAGTAGGACCCCGTATCCACAGGGGAATGGTTCTGGGCTGCCCCACAGATACTGAAATCCACAGTTAATTGCAAATGCTCTTATCCAAGGGTGACAGTGGTGACAACAGTGGTAGGGTGCCGGGGATGAGAGCTTTCGCCCCGGACATCCCATCAAACCCACTGGGCAGTAGGGCGGACTGGCTGGCTCAAAGGCACACCGCTGCACCGCCTGATAAACTTGAATGGCCAGGGATGTCCTCGGGTGGCGGAGCAGCGATGCAGTCATGGAGGGACACGGAGATCCCCCTTGGCAGCTGCAGCAGCAGCAGAAACAGCAGCTACAGTGTCGGGCAGCAAAACTCCCACTATGCCTTGGATCCTCCTGCCTTCTTGCTTGTTTGCCTGCCTGCCTGCCTCCCTTGCTAGCTAGCAGCCCTACTTCTCGCCTCTCTTTCCCCTTCCTTCCTCTCCCAGTGGTGCCTCTTGTGATAACTGGGGGCCCTGGGGCCCTACCCATCTCAAGCCACCGACTCCGCTCCATCTTGCCTCTTCGGCCCCCAGCGCCTGCCTGGCTCTCGCTCGCTCACGTGGCTACCTGTTCTCTTCCGCCTGCAGCAAATGAAAGACAAGAGTGTGGGTGGGGTTTGTGCCCGGGCAGGAGACAGCAGATAGCCAAGAGTGAGCAAGAGCCAGGCAGGCGCTGGGGCCGAAGGGGCAAGACTGAGTGGAGTCAGCAGCCTGAGACAGGTAGGGCAACAGTTATCGCAAGAGGCGCCGGTGGGAGGGGAAAGAGAAGTGAGAGGTAAGTCTGCTAGCTAGCAAGGCAGGCAGGCAGGCAAGCAGGCAAGCAAGAAGGTGAGGGATTGAAGGAGAGAGCATGGGTTTCGCTGGTGCTGTGGCTGCCAAGGGGGATCTCCGCGTCCCTCCACGACTGCATCGCTGCTCCGCCACCCGAGGACACCCCTGGACATTCAAGTTTATCAGGTGGTGCAGCAATGTGCCTGGTGCAACAAGTCTGCCGCCTGGGAAACTTGAACGGCTGCAGGCACCCCACTTCTACCCCACTTATCGTGCACCATGGATAACTGAATCCACAGGTAGTGAATCAGAAGATACGGGGGTGTTACTGTAGTCCTTTCTGGTCTCTTGACTACTTTTGCAATGTCAGCTAGACAAAGGTGAGACTTAAGAAGACCAACTACAGAACTACAAGAATTTCCAGAATTGTAGTCATGTTACTTTCCTGAACTGTTTTGTATATTTGATAGGGACTGGCATCTTTATTATGACATAAATTTCATGTACTACACTCCATCTGACTGAACAATGAGCTTTACTGTTAATATTAGGGTTTTTCAGATTTAAATAAGAAAATTCACAAACTAAACAACTCTAAATGTATACATTTTATTTTGTTTTCATAGAAGCCTTCAAACTTGGTGTTATAAAACATCAACTGGGATCCAGAAAAACTACTTCAAACTTGCTCAGTGTGATTTTTTGACTTCTTTTTCCAGGCAACCTCCCCTCCCACCATGTCATCTGCTGATTGCTGAAAGGAGAATGAGCCTCAAGAATAGAAGAGAATAGGATAGAGTTTATTGTCATTATCCATATGCAAGATATGCACAATGAAATTAAGAGTGCTGTTCCACTACATACTCAAAACAACAAGGAACCATACAAAACATATAAAACACCATACACAATATTAAAAACTCTTAAAACCACTTACAAATTTTAAAACACTACTTGAAAACTGTTTAGGATGATGCTAAAACTGTCGCATTTAACTTAAATACCGCTCTGGGATAAAAACTGTTCTTTAGCCTATTTGTGCTTGACCTAAGAGTCCTATATCTCCTGCCAGACGGCAACAATTCAAAAAATTGGTGGCCAGGATACAAAGGGTCTCTCAGAATTCTAGACGTCTTCCTTAAGCATCTGGGGTTGTATAATTCTTCCAAAGGAGGAAGAGGACAGCCCACTATCCTCTGGGCAGTGTTTATAACCCTCTGGAGTGCCCTTCTATCTGCCACTGTGCAACTGGCAAACCAGACACAGAGGCAGTAAGTGATAGTGATTTCTATAAAAACCCGGTAGAAGGTTACCAACAGTTTCTCAGACAGTTGTTCCCTCCTGAGAATTCTCAGAAATTATAATCTCTGTTGGGCCTTCTTAATCAGTGCTTCAGTGTTAACGCTCCAAGTCAGATCCTCCTGTAGAATGACTCCCCAAAACCTACAGTCCGTCACCCGTTCTGCACAAACTCCATCAATAATCAGGGTTGAGTGTCTGATTTGATAGTCCACTATAAGCTCCTTGATCTTGTTGATATTTATTATCAGACTGTTAGTTCTGCACTGCCGTAGCAGCCAATGCACCCCTCCTCTCGGCAGGTGGACATCTCCACCAGAGATGAGTCCCACTACTGTTGTGTTATCAGCAAACTTGATAACTTTATTTTCAGCGCAGTCAGAGGTGTAAATGCTGAACAGTGGTGGGCTCAGCACACAACCCTGTGGGGTATCCATGTTGAGAGTGAGGGCTGACGACACGTGATCACCTAATCTGACCCTCTGTGAGTGATTTGATAAGAAATCCATGATCCAGGCACAGATGGAGTGGCAAAATCCAAGGTCCTTGTGTTTAGATACCAATTTGTGGGGTATGATTGTATTAAAAGCAGAGCTAAAGTCCACAAAGAGCATCCTTACATAGGTCCCCCGCAGCTCCAGATGGGTAAGAGCAGTATTCAAGGTAATATCTATAGCAGTGGTGGCGAACCTTCCACACTCCAGATGTTTTGGACCACAACTCCCAGAATCCCAAGCCTGTACTGCCATTGACAAAGGACTGTGGGAGTTGTGGTCCAAACCATCTGGAGTGCCAAAGGTTCGCCACCACTGATCTATAGCATCTTCCGTAGATCTATTTGCTTTGTAAGCAAACTTATGTTTATCAAACGTGCCCGGGAGGCAAGAGATAATATGCTGGTAGACTAATTGTTCCATACACTTCATAACAATGGAGGTAAGTGCCACTGGTCTATAATCATTTAAGCTGTTAATAAACAGCTTCTTTAGCAGAGGGATAATAATGGAGGCCTTCAAACAAGATGGAATAGTTGACTGGACTAAAGACTGATTGAAAATATCAGTTAAAAACTCCAGCCAACTGGTCTGCGCACACCCTGATTACCCGACCAGGAATGCTATCGCGTCCTGTGGCTTTCCTTGGGTTCACAGTTCTCAAGATGTTTCTCACTTCCAACGTCTCAACAAGAAGGAAGGGACTAAGCTGTGCTGATGGCTGTAATGTAAATATCTCTGTTTGTTCAATCTCAAATCGAGCAAAAAATTGTTCAGTTCTTCAGCCAAAGAAGCATTTCCAGCAGTAGGGACAGCATGATTAGATCTATCACTAGTGATTTGCTGAACTCCTTGCCACATTTGCCTCGCATTATTACTATAAAAAGCCTCGATCTTCTTCTAATCCACCTTTGCTTTTTTAATGCCTCTCCTCAAATCTGCTCTAGCAACACTATACCTGATTACACTGCCAGACTTAAAAGCCTTATTCCTGTCATGCAGGAGTAGCAAGTCATGGTGTACTAGCAGCTTTTGGTTGATACACTCAAAGTCTAACTAGTCTAATTATACTGAACTTCACTCCTATCCACAATTGATTAAGGAAACCTGGCAAAGATTTGGTGAATAATTCATCACTCTTGCACGAGATAAATTCTAAACCAGCCATGTCCAAACTTCGGCCCTCCAGCTGTTTTGGACCACAACTCCCAGAATTCTAAGCTTAGATTGCCAATGACAACGGACTGTGGGAGTTGCAGTCCAAAACATCTGGAGGGCCAAATTTTGGACATGCCTGTTCTAAATCAACAGCAGCATCACAGTACCACAAAAATGAAAAAATTCTGATGACTGTGTGTACTTGTTGCCCATTCACTAGCATTCAAAACAATATACAGTAACCACCCATCTATCATGGGGGTAGGGACCGACCCAACCCGCGATCATTGAAAATCCGCAATATACGGATGCAGGTCAGGTTGGGCCTGGGGGGGCAGGATTTTAAACATTGTGCATGTCTTCCAAGCAGGGACTGCAGGGAGTGGTGTGCAATGTTTAAAAATGACTTTCCGCTGTGGAGCCAAGTGCTTGGCTCCACAGCAGAAAGCCGTTTAAATATTGTGTGCGGCTTCCCAGCACTTTGGAGGGGGGTGCAGGGGAGCAGCGCGCAATCTTTAAAAAGGGCTTTCTGAGGCGGAGCCAAGCACTTGGCTCTGTGGCAGAAAGACTTTTAACCGTTGCACGCCGCTTCCCCGCACCCCAGGGGGTTGCGGGGGAGCCGTGCGTGATCTTTTAAAAGGGCTTTCCTCTGTGGTGCCAAGCACTTGGTTCTGTGACAGAAAGCCTTTTAACTACATTGTGCCGCTTCCCCACACCGGGGGTGGTGGTGCGGGGGAGCGGCGTGCGATCTTTAAAAAGCGCTTTCCGCCACGAGCCACTTGGCTCTGTGGCTGAAAGTCTATTAAACATCGCACACCGCTTCCCAGCACCCCGCAGGGGTGGGAGGAAGCAGCACACAATGCCTCCATGGAGGCAAGCCCTGGGTTCCAGCTCATTGGTGCTGGGGTAGGAGAGAAAAACCTTTTGTTTCCCCCAGGGCTGTGGAGCCGGTAGATAAATGTTCTGACTCCGACTCCGACTTCGACTCCTAAGTTTTTTGTACTTCTGACTCCGACTCCGACTCCAGGTACCCAAAATTTCCTCCGACTCCGACTCCACAGCCCTGGTTTCCCCACCCCAGTGCCAATCAGCTGAAGCCCGGGGCTTGGGGAAGGGGGCAAGGTTTAAAAAGCCCCGGCTTTTAAAACCTTCCCCTCTCCCTCTAGCCCTTACAAGGTACAGTGGACCCTTGTATAACAAACGGTTTGTATAACATAAAATTTTTACAACATAAAAAATTCCAGAGATAGGGGAAACTTGCTTAACATAATCGCCTGTGTGGCGAATCTGTACAACATAAAAATGGGATTACTCTGTTTTCAATGCATTCCTATGGGAAATTTGTATAAAGGAAAATTTGCTTAACATAATTTTGTTTGGAACGAATTAATTCCTTTATAAAAGGTACCACTGTACTGCGATCACACAATATAGCGGGACCGCAGTATATGAACCTCGAAAGGGCAGGGGACCACTGTACTGTATCACATTAACAAAGCAACCGCTCCCACTCATATAAATGCTGGCATTTCTCTCTAACAATAACAGCTGCTGTTATACCTCCTTTCCTCTCCCTAGTGTAGCACAATATACTGCACGAGAAGATTCTGGTGTCTGGGTCATAAAAACACAGTTACAACAGAGACCTACAAGATAATTTTTAGCCAAGACACACTGACAGGCCAATCACCAATGGACAAAAGTTTCACAGACCTAGCCCACATGCCAAAAGAAATACCTCAATTACAGTGGCTAAAAGTCTTTCGGTAATGCAACAAATAAAAGGAGAATTAAATCTAAAGAGTTCAGGAGCTACAGATGCATGCTTATATTGTAAAATACAATTGTCCATATTAGGTGTTGACCTGTGTTACAGCACAAAACCTGCCCATCTCCATTGGTTCTTTCAGAGATGACAAGGCACGCAGCTTCACTGCTGAAAGGATCTGTTGACCAGCGCTTTCTACCAGCCTAGTTCTGTCACAGTCAGTTTTTCTAAGGTTTCCCCTTATCACTGACAGGAAGGTAGCACTGGTCTGAGGATGCAGACCTTCTCCTTTCCCAAGGAATCTTTTATGACATGGTATACAATACCTCAACACTAAAATATACTCCATAACTCTATTTTGAGGAAATCCTCCCCAGACACTTTCAGTTACTAACAACAACAACACAGGACAATGAATGAATTGGCTATGTCACTAAAGGTTACAGAGGGGGTACAGATAACATTCTATGTTAACATTCCTCAAGCCTGGGCTTGTGCACGTATTTTCCAGCATCATCTTTTACAAAGATATGGCAGGTCCATCTCAGCTTTCCACCTACTGACCAAACTTTTTCAAAGAAGTAGCCAGTGAATAACAGACAGTTCTTTCTCCTGCAAGAGCAAATGCAGTCAGCATTTACTGAGAGTCCAATTACTGGTGTAATATTATCAAAGGTAAAGATGAACCCTTTCTTCAGTTCCATCAGACTTTTTAGGGGGTTATGAAGGATAAGAGGATGAGTAGGAGGAAGAGGAAGAGGAGGAAGAAGAAGAGCTGTTGGTGACTCAAAGCAGCAAATCTAGAAGGATAGTTGTTGTGAGTTTTCCAGGCTCTTTGGCCGTGTTCTGGAAGTTTTTCTTTCTGATGTTTCACTAAACTCTGTAGCTAGCATCTTCAGAGGGCAAGGAGTGCAGGGAACTAGGAGTTCTCTCTGCGCTATGGGGTACAGAGTAAGTGAAACTGGGGTTTTTAAAGTCGTGGGAAAGAGGGAGCTTGTCCTATGCAGGAGAATAAGTATTAGTCATTGTACTGTGATGAAGGGATTAAGAAGTTTCAATGCAATCAGGGGGTAGCAATGATCCTTGATGAGTATCGTTAGCTATTCTATTGTGTGAACTGATCACTGTTGTTTGTGTCTGGGTAGGAATCATTGAACTTTGACCTTTTGCACTCTGCAGCTTTTAGTACTGGAAACTCACAACAATTATCAGATTCCAGCCATGAAAGCCTTTGAGAATACATGAAATCTCTGACATACAGTATACAGGATTCAGTCAATAAACCGGATGCTGCCATAGTCTTCAGGCATCTGTCTGAGGACAGAAATGATAAATTACCTTATCTTGGCAAGAAATGGAATAGAAATCCTGCCATCTAGTACATGATAATATCTTGCAAACTATCAAACTTTCAAAAATAAGGATTGACTATGGGGAAATGCCAAAGGAGTCCCTTAATGTATGTCTTTATGACACTGCTACTGTTTTCAATTTCACATGGAGATCAGCAAATCTGATCGGTTCTAAAGAATCTGGCACATGAATAAATTCCTCGTTTTGAAGCAAAAGTAATATCCAAGAAACAAAAATGGGAGTTCTGCAGCATGAAGACTATACAGCTAGATTCCTATCACTTTCCAACCACACAGGAAGATACATAGTTTGCATACAGGCTCACACATTTTTATTTTGGGGGAGAAATCAAAATTTCACATCAGCTGTCACCAATAAAATATTGTAACACTTCAGTATCATTTGGTATATATACATTCAGCATAGGTTTTTCTAAACATATCAGCTGCTACCCACACTTTAAAGTATCCCAAATGCAAAGTACAGGTTCCCAAAATGAGACAACCAAGCTTAATAGTATAAAGTAGAATTAGCTCCACGCATATTAAGAGCCCATCTTTAAAATACATAGATCAATATGCATGCACTGATATATGATCTTACACATACCTGGTCTTTCTCATGAGGCAAAAGGCTGACCAGTGGGAGTGACATCGTAAACGGACTGTATTTACATCTTCCTTTGTTTTCCAAGGTGCCATAGTTCACCCTATATTGAGGTCCTTCTTTCAATAATCTGCCATTATTTACAGCACGTTTGGCCCCAATCGTAACCTTCGCTGAAAAAAAGGGTTGTTGAAAACACCAGCAAGATCATGTTGACTTCTCAAGTACTTTTCAATATTTCTGAGGGAAGAACCATTAGGTTCCTGAAGCCCTTCAATTCCTCTCTGCAAAAGTTTATTCCAATCCACATTCCGAAGCTCATTACAAGTTCCCCTAGATCCTTTAATAGATTTGGGAAGATCATTGGGTTTAACAGATGAAAAACGTCCAGGATTATCTGGGTCCTTGTAAGAAGCAAGGCCTTTGTTGGTAACTTTGAGAACAGAGCCATCCTGAACACTTAGCTCAAGCTGTTCCGAAACAGTCTTCTTATCTAACCCATGGGATGCACAGACAGCATGACAAATTCTTTCTTCTGAAGGTCTCTGTTTCTGCCTTTTAACTTTCTGTATAGCTTCAAGAATCCATTCCGTATAAAGTGGGTTGGCAAGTTTTACCATGGCTGACCAATAATTTCCCACGAACAAGCGTCACCCATAGATTTCTTTTCTAATCCAATTAGTGACCCTTCCAAAAGCATTCACCACAAAAAGAACAGATGTCTCTTCATGCTCTGTCGCATCAACTCAAAAATCCATCCATCCATAGGATACCAGTTAAAAAGGCAGATAATTCAAACACTGTGGGAGTGGGGGAGAAGAGAAGTTCTTCATCGACCAACATGGGAAGCCGGATTTATTCTATTATACCAAATGGGAGACATCTTCAATGGGCCTTTCCTTCCGGATGACAAAAGTATCTCCAGGTCTTTAAAGAACCCTAGAGAGGTTTTTGAAATAAAAAAAGCACATAGTTAGTCTCATTCTACTACAGAACACCATTCATCTTTTGAAAGTACAGTTATCTACCATTTTAGTAAAGAAATTATATCTCTACATATCATACTTAGCTCATAAATTAAAAGTTACTCGTGAAAATTTGCATGATGAAAAAATATCTCATTCCTCTAACATTGCCCCTCCAGATATAAAGCCATTAAATGATAAAGAGAAAGGTAAGAAGATAAAAATCAGAAAATTGTATGACTGTCATTCTTGCTCCTTAGTTCTTAAGATATCACATGGTTGCATGCATTCCGCATCCACTTGCACAACTGCCCAGACCTAATCACATTTTCTCAGACCTAAATCCCACTTTCTTCACACACGTCCCCTCAAATCCCTGTAGAACACGATAATTTGAGGACTTGGAGTTCCAAAGCTATGCATGGCAAGAACCAACGATCATATTTTTATCCTAGATTCTACATGGACTCCAAAGGCAACACCAGTGTTCTGGATGATTTTTCAAACCTTTATCATTTCTCCCACTTTTCCTAGACTACAAGGTACCAAATATTCTGAAATTTCCCCTCAGAAGTCTAACTGCAGACCACTGATACCTTTAATAGACCATTTCTGCCTCTTTCCAGCTCTCTTAGAAATATTTTCTCCTCCTCTACAGCACTGCTGTACTGGTCAAAACTGTACACATTATTTCAAGTGTGGTCACTGGACATGCATTGATTTGCATTAAGGCATTAAACTACTATTAAAGAAACGGTCATAATGATAGTAGTCTAAGGCTGCGTCAACATTATTATGACACTAAGCACTTTAACCCTAAGAACTAGACACAACCAGCTCCATTACGCTTGCAACACATGCATGTTTATTTCTATCTCTCGAAAAAGAAGTCCAGTAGCCATGACTCAACTTCCAGATGCATGTTTATTTGGATGTAAAATACTGCCGTTACAGAAGAACAAAGAAGAACAGGGAAGAACTCTCTCTCAGGGATCCTGATTTTCCCAAGCATGTACATTTCTATCCTGAAGAAAGTTCATCCAAACTGACGTAGGTTTGACCCATAATAGGTGTGTTTACAAATGAACTGTTAGTCTGTCAAATTATTTACTAGAAGGCATGCTAGTAAGTTAAATAACTCAGCTGCAAAACAGGGAAATGATTAATTTACTGAAGCAATCAAAGCAGCAAAATTATTTATAAACTTAAGTTTATTACTGCACAGTTTTTACAAACAAGTTTACTGTTGCATATGTATGCCTCTGAGTACCCCCATTATGGAAAGTACCACAGTGATTCAGTTTATGAAATCTATAGGGTCTAAGAATTCCTACTGACCTATTATGATGGTGAATGGTACATATATTTTATGTCTTATAAGCAGTGTATTATTTCATTAAAAAGTAAATATGCTGGCTGAAATTCTTACATTGCACAAGGTTGATATCAGCAGCAGCAATAGCCACATTTGGTGACTTAAAGGTCTTCAATCCCTTCCCTCCCAAAGGTTCTTGGGGAAGACTTTAATGTTTGAAAATTACTGCCGGGGGGCGGGGGGCCCATCCCACCAGCAGCAATTTTCAGTCAATCAAGACTCCTCCCCCAAGTCCCATGGCACCCAAAGGCTCCCTCAGGACAAAATGGACCCCAAGGGCAGCCTTGACTCCTTGAGAAAGAGGTCAGATATGTTTCATCCCTGAAAACTGGCCACAACTGATCCTGTTAAAGTGGAATAAGGTTACACAACAGGCTTTTCAGTCATTGACTATTATCAGTTCTAAATTACTTCCTTCCACAAGTCTGACAATGAACAAATAGGCCTCTTGGAACCACTAGAATATCACACAAATTTTCCCTCTCACAACCCCACCTATTTAGGTATGTAGACATGCATATGGCTTTTTAAAAAGTGAGCAATTGACTAAAATATCAAAGCTGACCTCACCAAAGGAATACATTTAAAATGTGTTATAGAACAATGACAAGACTCTTCAAAGGTACTACTTTGACAGTTAACGCAAGAGCTAGTTTACAAGTACAGCAAGTGATCGCACACGATGAGTAGCTTTTCAATATGAAAACCAAATCCCTCTACACTGAAGTCATATCATATGGATTTACATGAAATGTTACACCAGATTTGCTGTGAATTCTTGCCTTTTATTTGTAGGGAGCAATAATATCCTATCTGGCTCCACCTTCCAGGTACGGATCTTAAGGAAGGCCCATTGGTCCATGATGGGAAGGGGACTGGGAATTGAGAGAAGAACAATTCCTCATGAATTTATAGAGGTGTATGGAATTTGTGACAGTCCAGACTACATCTCTGAGTATCTCAAACTATTTGTTCTGCTGGTCCTGAAATTTTTGGAATCAGGATGGATAAAATATAGATGATGACTTTAAAATCAAATTGATTTAAATCATTTAATTAAAAATTAATTAAATTGTCAAGAAAGCTGATTTTTTTATTTAAATTGTGATTTAATTTGAGGACCAACACTATCTGAATGGTCACAATTTTGTCTAGATGTGTTTTTAAAAGGTAACACATTCCTAAAAATTGGGGAAACAAGAAACTGAACTTCAAATCTTAATAGGGGTCAATGATTAACGAAAGGAAGAGTGAGATGCCAGAATTCAAGTCTTTCTAGAAGCATCTACCACAGACCCAAAAACCACTTCCTGAATCCCAAAGCTCAAAGTTGTTCTAGATTGGTAATTAAAATGACACTTTTACTTTGTTGTTTCCTATGGCAGTGCCCTGACATTCAGAACAGCTGGCACTGCTGTGCTCTTGCACAACTGGTCAGTGGTAACCCTTAAACAAATCTTGATTCTTGAATATCTCAGCCAGCCTCATCAAGTGTAGTCTGAAGCCAAACACTGACTTTGATGGTTTTATATACAGATGAAACTCAAAAAATTAGAATATCGTGCAAATGTTCATTTATTTCAGTAAGTCAATTAGAATATGGTGCAAATGTTCATTTACAGTCTTTCAGTAAGGTCAGCAGTCTTTCTCACGATTGTGATTCCTACTGAACCAGACTAAGAGATCATTTAAAGGCTCAGGAACCCTTTGCAGGTGTTATGGATTCATTAGCTGATTAGAGTGGAACTGATTCATTAGCTGATTAGAGTTGGACTCTCCAGGCTTAAAACCAGGGTACTTCAAGGGCCAGATGCAGGGGAGTGGTATCAGGAGACAGATATCTAGTCTCATATGCCCCCAGACACATTTGGTGGGGCCACTATGAGATACAGGAAGCTGGACTAGATGGACCTTTGGCCTGATCCAGCATGGCTCTTCTTAAGTACTTACTTTGAGCCTAGAATATTGAACCTTTTCACACTATTCTAATTTTCTGAGATTGTGAATTTGGGGTTTTCATAAGCTGTATGGCAGAATCATAACAATTATACCAAAGTAAGGCTTGACATATCTTGCTTTGCATGTAATGAGTCTACCTCATATATTAGTTTCACATTTTGAGTTGACTTACTGAAATAAATGAACATTTGTATAATATTCTAATTTTGTGAGTTTCACCTGCATAAGCTTGTAGCTGGCCTCTTCTCAATTCACCAGAAGCAAATTAGGAATTTTCTTTGTACAACCAAGAAGGGTGTTATCTAAAAGTTGGTTCTTTTTACATGTGGACTTGCCAATTAGAGGGGGCATTAGCAAATTACAAGAGTCTCTTTGCAAAATAACTAAACTCAGTAGCTATTACTTAGGTGATTGTTCTGAACAATACCGAAGTTCATACAATTCATCAACCTATTCAGTGCTGTGAAACTATTCATGTGTGTATCTGGCTGTCTCTTTAGCTATCTCCATCACTATAAAATTAGAACAAATTGCCTTCCTACTACCCATTAACAGGAGACCAGCAGAATGTAAAAGATGCTGTCTCATTTAGTTCCAACTGCTAGCAACATTAGAACGCAATAAGATAGCACCTTCTAGCATTCTGCCAAATTATCTGTGAAGCAGACAGTAACAACTTTCCCTATCTGTAAGGGTAAAGGAGGGCTAGAAGCAAGCTAGTCCTTTATTGTAACATTTGTATCAGTATAGAACTACAGCTGCCTAGATGCCCTAAGCACATCCGATCTCTCCTGATTTCGGAAGTTAAGCAGGGTCAGCCCGGGTTAGTACTTGGATGGGAGACCACCAGGGAATACCAGGTGCTGTAGGCGCCTGGAGTAGGAACTGGCAAACCACTCCAGTATTCCTGCCAAGAAAACTCCATGGACATGGAGTCACGAACAGCTGGTCACGACTGTAACGACACAACACACACACACATAGAATTACACCATAAATAAGAAAAGACCAAAGGAATTAACATTGTACTGGCTACACTTTAAGATTATATTCCTTTCGCTAATATCAGCTGCAGAGAAGTTTAACTTCTCTTGAAGAATGTTTCTTTCATCGACCGCAGTCCACATAACCTAACTGGTTCTAGAACACCCCATTACAGGTTCATAACTCAGTTTTCTTTTGCTTTGCAGCATTATTTATTCATATTGAACAGACACGCCTATAAACACATGCACCAAAGAAAGTATGTTCATACAGCCAAGTATCTGTGTCCCACACATACCCATGTCTGCACAAAAATACTTTTTCAGTGAGGTAAAGTCATCCCTTGTCAGAGAAGCTTCTTTCTCCGCAAAAGGAGCTGCTTCTCATACACACACATACACTCTAACTTTAATATCCTTCTCGGGAAGGTCAAGAAAAATTATTTAACTAGGGATATAACAAATACAAGATGATTCAAAATACCCCGGAAAACACAATGTGACTCCTTGGAAGGGGGGGTCATGGCCCCCAGGCTGAGAAACATTGATCTAGGTAGTCAAAATGCCACCAGACCATATTTGTAGGCTAAAGCTCCCTTGAAAAAGTGCTCCCTCAATCTGGCAGCAAACCATCCTGCTAAAATTACTCAGCAAGCCTCTATGAGCTCTTTAAAGAAAATATTTCTTCCATGGGTTGGTCTATTTGTTTTGTCTTTAATGGCTATTTCAAATAAAATCAAAGAAGAGTTTCAGTAGGTGCTGGCTTGTTTGTTTTCCCAGTTTTCCTCCTAAATGGTAACAGCAGACATTTGTTGAAGATAGTGGCCAAAGATCAATCTAAATTGCCTGCCCCAGTTTAAATGAAAATATCAATGGGCCATGTTGGTCATTTTTTAAAAAGGCAGCATTAAGACCTATTTTGGTAGCATTAGTCTTTTTCAACTCTTCACCTCATTACACTGCAAACCTATCCATGTTTACTCCAACTGCATGTATTTTTAGCAAATCTATATAGGACTGCCTAAAGGATTTGTGATTGTACAGTATTTTCTATGTATAAGACTATATTTTTTCTAAAACTGTTACACTCGAAATTGAAATTTGTCTTATATACAGACATAAGCCAAGGAGAGAACCACATGGTTGCAAAACTGTAATTCTGCTTTTGAAAAGTGGGGGTCATCTTATACATGGTGGTGTCGAATAGACAGAAAAATATGGTGACTATGGTTTGTGCACATTACTTGAGAGTAACCAGGTCACATAAAGAAGCCCAGAAAATAATTACCTACAAAAAAACCTAGCAGTTTATTGGAGATAGGAGCTCACTGAATTAACATGTTAATTACCACTTAATTAACATTAATTATCAATGTTACTACTAACACTGAATTAGTGCATTGATTGAAACATTACTTGCTTTTCTTCCGCAGATGGAATGTCATTCCACATTCCTCCTCTGCAAAAAAGAAAGAAAGAAAAGAGGAACACACATTCCTTCTAAAATTATATTTACATGGGGTAGCCCAATCTTCATATATAGGCCTAGAAGTTGAACTGGCAAATAGGCAAATACCTATATTCTAAATCCAGTTATCTCATATAGTAACTGGATAACTCAGTGGTTTAGGCATCTGGTTGCAAAGCCAGAGGTTAAGAGTTCAATTCCCCACTGTGCCTACTTGAGAGGGGCTTGACTTGACCCACAGAATCTTTTCCAGCTCCCCAGTTCTAAGATGATTCTAATATGATTTTTTTTTTTGCTATTTCAACAGTACTGATTCAGCTATAAGAAAAAGAGATCCTATACGTTTTGGTTTGCATTAAAGGCTCCCTCCCCCATCGCATTAATCAGTCAATTAATTTCATTTCATCTTTATTTTATTTAAGCAGACAGTTTTATAACCAGCCAATGCACAACCAACTCATTAGGGCCTTCAGTGACAGGTTGGATCTTACTTGGCCTAGAAAGGAAGGGCCACACAAATCATCCCAGCTTCATCCTGTATAGAAACGGCTCGGTTGCAATTTCCCTACTATTACTTTTCCGACTCTATCCATAGGAGACTAAAGGGTGTGGTTTTTTGAGCCCCGCAGCCTCGAATGGGTGCAAGGGAGTTGTGTGCATACTCCACCTTCCCATAGGAATGCACTGAAATCCGTTCCCTCTGGAATGGATTAATTGATTTTCAGTGCATTCCTATGGGAAACCGCTGCTCTACTTACGATTTTTTCTACTTACAAGCATGCACTCCGAACGTATTAAATTCGTAAGTAGAGGTACCACTGTATTAGGAATTGACTGCTACAATCTCAACAGGTACCTTCTCCACACTTGCAGTTTAACTATCTAGGAAACTCGCATCAAATGACAATGTACACCAATCCTTCAAGCAATATAAAGTCAAGTTGAGTTTTTCCTTCCGCCTTCAGCTGGTCCTCAAACAGAGATTACCTGTCAACCTTCTATGTAGACTACTGTAATGGGGGAGGGGGGCTGTCCTTGAAAAAGATCTAAAGCAGTGTTGGCGAATCTATGGCATGGGTGCCAAAGGTAGCATTCAGAGTCCTTTCTGTGGACACCTGGCATCGCCCCTTCACAGCCACCTGTATTCTGGTTAAATTGCTGTATTGGCACTTTGTGTGGGGGGGTGAGTTTTGAATCACAGTTTGGGCACTTGGTCTCTAAAAGCTTTCCCGTCACTGATCTAAAGACTGCAAGTGTACCAACAATGTTCATGTTGGTTTAAGCAAGACACAAATCTTTAAGAACTGCACTGACTGCTCACTTGTCAATGCAGATGGGGCCAAATTAAGGCAGCTGTAGACAAATAAAGTCCTTTGGAGCTGATTATCAACATAAATGCCTCTCCCTGTAACATTCTATGAAAGAAGCAAGATCTACTGGGGAGACACTTTCACACAATCATTTCAGAGAGTCCATACTTCTGCGCCTCTTAGTGAGATGTTTGGACCCATGTCTCCCGAGTCCTGGTCGAATGCTATACCCAGTATATCATACTGGCTTTATAAGACCAAGGCAATAAGGTGCACAAGCCAAATCTGTCTTGCCATGAAATAAAAACATGCCAAGAGCAGCCATCTGCCCAGGCTCATCAGGGCCAAAAGTAATATATATATATATTTAAAAATCCTAGGTTTTGATTAAATTGGGGGAAGCAGTCACTTGCATAACCACAGCTAGGTGCAGGAAGCCTGATGACATCTTAGGTGCCCTAAAACTTTTAGCTTTCAATCCGCGGGGGGGGGGGGGACCCTTCTCGTTTTCATTGTGTGGCCATCTGCAGCCCACTTTCTTTGCCAACTTATGTCCAACTGCTCACTCCAAAAAGCAAGCTTGCATGTTCCTTCGCAAGCCTTTTTAAGGGCCCAGTGGCGGTCAAGGAAGGGGAAGGACGGAGCAAGCCATCCGCACAACCTTCCAACTGGAAACCCCCCCCCTCAAAAAAGGGGGATCCCCGGTGCTCTCCTTTTTATCTTTCCTACCATTCGACAACTTTCCAGACGCGACCGCCTCTAATGACCTCTTCACTCTTGCCACCGACCCTGAATCCCACCCACCCACCTCCCTGTGCCTCCTTCTGCAAGAACATGGGCAACGAAGCGGATTCGGATGCCGGCACCTCCCCTCAGCCGGAGGGGGGCGGGGGGGCAAGCCCCACCCACCTACCCACCCGCGCCAGCCAGCCAGCCAATCGCCCAGCCGCCCCAAGAGGAGGAGCCACCGCCAGGTGTTGCCGCAGCAGCGCCCCCTGCTGGCACCTTGGCCTTGGCCGCCGCCGAACTTTTCCCTCTCGGCCCGCGCTTCCCCCCTCCCTCCCTCCCTCCCTCCTCCTCGTTCTTCTTCGGCCTCCGTTCTTGCCTTTTAAGCCGCCGCCATTTTGTCTCGCCCTCTTCCCAGTCGCAGCGCATCCGACATGACACTTGATGACAGCCCGGGGGTAGGCTCATTAAAGCCTGACTCCCGCCGACCCCTCCCCCTTGTTGTGCCGTTTAGCGAAGCCCCGCCCACAACTGAGGCCGCTGAGCTCTCGCTGGCAAACGGCGCCCAGCCCACCGCCCTTCCTTCTCCACCGCCCTCCTTCTCCAGCCCGCCCGCCGGGCCCGGCCATTGGAGGGCGAGCGGTGTCAATCACGCCTCTTCCCTCCCTCCGCCCGTCCGCCTTGCCTCCCCGGGGGGGGGAATGCACTCCGGGTAAAGCCCTCCCCTGACCAAGAGCGACTGTCCTCGATATCCATTGGTAGACAAATAGAAAAACGATGCCATGGAAAGAGTGCACATTGAGCTTTTCTTATAGGCCGCCGGAGCCATCCATCAAACCTTGTTACCCCCCCTCCTTTTCTCTCCTATTTAACCTTTCTCCCCCCCCGCCGCTGAAGTTTGTTAGCTGGCAAAGCACCCGCGGCGGCCCACCGCGAAAGGAAAGGGAGGGGGGTGCTTTTAAAGCGTGCCTGGAGCGGAGGGGCGCGCGACACACACTATTAAGCGCCGCTTAAGTATTTCAGTTTCACGCCACGTGCCCTGAGCTTTTCGCGAATCATCCGGTCGGGCAAGATTCGAAATAAACATGCTCTCATCATGACTCATTAAACCCCTCCTCCCTTTTAGTTGCCTGGCACAGCAGCAGCAGCAATCCCTGCACCGATTCCCAGCTTGCACAACCATAGGCACACATCCTTGGGTGTTGAGATGCACATACACACACGCAAGTCGGCCAGCTATCTACAACGCGCACGGGGCTCGCGTCACCCACCGCCCGTTTCCTGCAGAAAACAATTAAGAGCTGGAAGACACGCGGCGGGAGTCTGCAACACGCGCGCGCACCAGAAGAAAAGACTAGCAACAACAATCTCTCCCCCCCCCCCAGCCCGCCCTCCTACCCGAAAGCCGGCTGTCGCTGCTACTTCTTCCACTTCTCAGTCCACTCCAGGCGCCGCCGCCGCCCCCGATCCACCTCCAGCTTCAAAACGCCCTAGAGGGGCCACTGCAATGCAACGCGTGGGTCGCCGCCGGAGCGTTTGTAAACACGTGCAGGGGCCCTCCCGGCATCGAAAAAGCAGATAAAGTCCCCCAATAACAACAAGACCCGTTGCACAGAGAACCCGGAGAAGAGGGGTGGATTCTTACACAGAACATTTGCAGCCTTGTCATCCAGCCAAACCCCCATCCCTCGCCTGCCTGGCAACTCTCTGCAGGCATCTCTTATTCGCGCGCCCCCCCCACCCCGCTGCTGCCGCCCCGCGCGAGCGCGCCTTGAGCTTGCAAATTGACCTCTTCTCGCCTTGCCTCCGCTCGGAGGAGATGCTTCCGCAGAAGCGATTCCTTGCGGAATGTTGTTGTCGTTGCTGCTCCTGCTCCAGCAAACATTGCGATCGCCGCCGCCGCCGCCGCCAGCTCCTCTCTGGCTGTTTCCTCCTGGCCGCGGCAACCCGAGCCAAGAGTACAACAATCGCAAGCCTTCCTCCCCCCCCCCCCGCTTCCACCATCCCCCTTCCCCAAAAACAGGGAGTAAGCAATCCAGCCCAAGAGTAACATGCAAGGCGAGCGACGGGGAGTGGAGCGGAGGAAGGGGAAGGGGGGCGGAAGATCCCAAAATCCAGCCGATTTGAGGTTTGGCATCAATGTTTCCCCCACCCCCTTTCCCCACCCCCACCCCCAAAATCAAGCACAGCGATATTAGGAAATATCAATACCTTTCGGATCCTCTCCTCTTGATTTGCGAGGCTCCGCTCGTCGTCTTATTCCCCCTCCCCACTCTCACCCCCACACAAAAACCCACCCAAAAGAGCAAACTGGGGGGGGGGGGAAATCGCCGAGGGATTCAGAAATAGACATACACAATACCTTCAGGTGGGGGTGGGGGTCAAAAGCGTGTACACTCTCCAACACACATATACAGTACTACACCGGATGAGATAATTGGTATTATTAATTGCCCTCCTCTCCTCCCATCGTCAACCTGCCTAGCAAAGAATTTAATTTTTTTTAATAAGATAAATTACGATCTTCAAACCTTTGGTGAAGCTAAATGGCCGCAGATCGCAAGGACTGGTTCTAAAACACAGGACTTGATAACAGCTAATTGAAAGGTTAATCTACATAGGCTCTGACAGAAGAGGTCCCTCCCCGTTTCTCTCTCTCTCTCTCTCTCTCTCTCTCTCTCTCTCACTGTGTGTGTCTTTAATCTGCTACTGGCAAGTGGGAAATTGAGCTTCTTTAGAAAAGCGGGGAGGGGGAGGTGATGGGGGGGTGCCTTTGGTGAGCCCACCAGGCGGGTCAGATGGTTCATGGGAGGCGTCTGGATGAGGCAGAAAGTATTGTTTTGGGGTTGGGTGAGGTTTGAGTTGTCCCTGCTCAAGAGGTAGGTAGTCCTCGGCAGGTTTACTCAGAAGTAAATCTTACTACAGTACTTCTACATTATCAAATGCCAAAGATTTGCAGCTTCCATGAAGGAAATAAGGACACCGGAGAAAGCATGATGAGAATGCAAATCTGCCATAATGGGCTTTGAAAAGTATCCCGGTGCTTCACCTTAAGGTGAACAAATCCATATACAGTACTGTATAATGTAAACCAAGGTTCAGCCAACTGGACAGGTGAACCCAGATGAGATGGAGGCAAACTTGGGAAGCTCACTGGGACCATATTGGTTCAAATCATCTGCTCTGCCATTAAACCATACGTTCAGCTCTGCCCCAACACCTGCATTATGACCTCTCCTAATTCACAGAAGTAGTTTCCAAATATTCATTCTATGAAAAGGCTACAAGTCCATCACACCTCATCAGAGAAGTATTTGCCAGCTGAGTTGATAGAGCCAAGGACATATGTTTCCTTGGCCAGCACCAACTGGAGAACTAGTGTCACTTTCACTGCTTAGTTTTTTCAAGGACATTTCCAAAGGTTGTTGCTCATTTTCTAAGAGGGACTGCGCTAGCGTGGTTAATCCTACTTAGACAAGAGCAAGGTCCCAGCGAGCCAACCTCTTCTGACACTCAATCTACTCCATGTGTTTCCTAGGAAACAGTGAATTTTGCCCCATGTGTGACCTGGAGGATAGCTTCATTTTAAAGATATTCTTCCCAGGTTCTCCAGATCCTGAGATTCTTTCTCGCTAATGTCTGCATCATTGGCCACATAGCCACTAGTTGATTTATTTTAAATATGGGGGTGGGGGGCTTTCCTGGATCACCAGAAAGACAAACAAGTGTGTCCTAAACTGAGCCTGACCAGTCTCAGCTGAGCAGGTCTGTTGAGGACATGCTATTTTGGAGGTCACTTCATCAGATCATCAGACACTTCACAACAGCAACTCCATGTAGGAAATTGGAAGTGATTTTATGGACTGGAACTTGGAGTGCCTTCTTTCAAAACCTCACCTGGAGGTTTCCCTTCACCCTGATAATATATTCTTGGTAGAACTACAGACTACATGTGACACCTGCTCCCAGAAATAGGTCCTCCTATCCTGTTTTTCAATTCCGCCATGCCAGAACAGCTGCTTTGCTGCAACTATCAGTGACCATTGTCCTGGATCTTCAGAGATGAAAAGCTTCATATTCAGGACTCTGATTAAGCACCTCCTTCCAGGAAGAACGTTTGTGTCAAGAAGACCAGCCCGCCCACATCTGTTGCCCAGGAGGGGAAATAGCTACTTTGATGGTTATTTTGCTCTTCTCACAGCATTCTGTTTGCCAAAATCATAAGCCAAAATCCTGTTGCTGTGTGTAGCAAATCACACTAAAGAAGGCTCAATGAATCAATGGGGAATAAACTAGCCAACTCCCCCCGTAAGCTCCATGGAATCAAATTGGCCTACTCTATCTGTGACTTCATTCTCGCATAGTAAGTTGCAGTTAGAGTAGACTTCTTGGAATCAATGCACTTTACAGAATAATTTATTTACTAAATCTCCATTGATTCAATGGACCTTCTCTAGACTGATTTATTGTGCTAAATAGCAGGATTTTGGCCAAGTACAAGATAGCATTCCAAATTCAGATCCATCTCCTCCAGTTTCACCTGTTGAGTAGGCTGAATCTTTGTTTATATTTATCTACACATGTAAGTTGCTCTCAAAGAAACTGGGAAAATTAATCACCAGAAATAGATTGAATACCAACATTTCAAGCTAGAGACT
Organism: Phrynocephalus guinanensis; assembly: GCA_037367245.1. Classification (NCBI taxonomy): domain Eukaryota; kingdom Metazoa; phylum Chordata; class Lepidosauria; order Squamata; family Agamidae; genus Phrynocephalus; species Phrynocephalus guinanensis. The sequence continues at coordinate 17,123,171 of CM074735.1, read as the reverse complement.
GACTTTATTGACCTCATAGCAACAATATATACCAACAAATATGAACTACAAACCAATGGACTGGAAATGTTCAGTATTCCAGAGAAAGGAAACACCCAAGACTGTAGCAACCAGAGGATTGTTGCATTAATTTTCAATGCAAGCAAAGTGATGCTCCTTATTTTGCAAGAAGGGCCTTTCCCATCTAAATGTTCAGGTAGATTCAGAAAATGAACTGAGATCATATTGTACATGTAGGTTTGCAACTGGAGCATACCAAAGAACATCAGAAGAAAATTACTTGGTGATTTATCGATTCCAGTGAAGCCTTTGACTGTACGACTCATGAAAAACTAAAATGTCTTTATTCTTTTACATATGTCTCAGACTGTAAGTGCCAGTTAGTGAAAAAAGGACTACTGTGGAGAATCCAAAGCTGTTCTACTCTGTGAAACCGTGCACTTTTCCTGGGGAGCTAGAAGATTCTAAAACACATGGCTGTGCAATAACATTTGATCAGTCTGGTATGTAAACTATACCCTGAAGAAGGGGCTGTTGTTAGGACAATGTAGAGAAGCAGAATAAATATTATTATAGTGACTGTTGGGCTAGCTTCTTTTGCAGCGTTTTGAAAGTTTGGTTAAAATCTTCTAGCTCCCTAGCAAAAGTGTAGGGATTTACAGAGTAGAATAGCTCCAGGTTCTCTGGAATAGTTCTTTTCTCACTAACTGGCACTTAGAGTTTCAATAACTGTCTGAGACATGTGTAAAAGAATAAAGACATTTTAGTTACTTACAGTTGAACACATCAAGCAACAAACTGACAAACATGACTGCTTTCAGCGACAAACCTCGACAGATTTTAGAGAGGGAAAATGCACTGAGCAAAGAGGTAGAGCTCTCTTTGAAATTAGAGACAGGAGGAAATAATTGGTTAGTTCTGGATAGATTGACCATCACTTCAACTCAGAGACAGCTCTCCCTGCCACACTTTCTCCAGTGAACATGCGAGGTTGCAAAAACTCCAGCTGATTCAGAAGCATTAGTGAAAATTGGTAGAAAAAACACCAATAATTATTTAAGATATGCAGGGCTCATTTCCCTTCCATGTGCAAGAAGTCCCGTGTTGGTTTTGGCACAATCAGTATAGAAACAATGGCTGTGAGTGCACAAGAAAGGAGGAGCCCTGGTGGTGGTGGTGCACATACATGCACCTTAGAGGGAACCTTGGGTTGCTGCAGACCAGGGCAGGATCATGTGTGTTATTGATACACACATACTCAGTTACTGTGTAAAGATGTCAAAGCTGCATAAGGAAGAGAAATGCCAGGGAAAAAATGTTCAATTTATTCTAAAGTTGGTATTAGAGGAGAGGTTGTGTATTTTACTAACCACTAGAAAAACAAGTAAGTGTGTTTTAGGCAAAATAAAACCTGGACTCTCTCTTGAAGCCAAATTTACTAAACTGAGGGTGTCATCCTTTGAAATATCACGAGAACACTCAAAAAGACAATAAGGTTAGGAAAAGTGGAAGGCAGTGGAAAAGAAGACGACTAACTCTAAGAAGGATGGAGTCAATAAAGGAATCCATGGTCTTTGTCTTCAAGACCTGAGCATGATAGGTACTTCCGGAGGACAGAATGTCATCAAGTCGGCATAATCTGAAAGCAACAAATTAATAATACATAACAACATAGGTAGGCAGTACTGATTTTTGCCTGAATGCAAAACACTGCATTTCTCTTCATTTGATTTCATTGGTTTTCATCACAAACATTTCTGCTTTTCTTCTTCTGCAATCTCATGTTCTAGCTCTTCCTACCAGCTTCTGTCATTGGCAAATGTGGTGTGGACTTGAGCCATCCCTTCACTCAAGCCACTAATCAAAATGTGGAGAGCAGCCAGACCCTGGGACTTGGACCATTTGGAACATTTCCTCCTGTTTGTTGGGCAACCATGAAGATACTGTACTCTGCTTTTGAGCCCATGGTATCAGCTAGCCATTTCACCAGCCTCCCACCGGAAGAGGATGGGTAACTTTGCTAAGACAAAAAAAAACACCCCAATGAACATGGACAGTGTTTTGTTCTAGAGAAGCTTCAAGTGGTCTTCGACAAGGGTCTTGTCTGATATGTATTTGTTACGTATTTACAGTATTTTCTGTGTATAAGACTATATTCTTGTCTAAAATAGTTGGACCAAAAATTGACAGTCGTCTTATACATGGAAGTAAGCCGAGAGGAGAACTACATGGTTGCAAAATGGTACTTTTGGGGTGGAAAGGGGGGGTCATCCTATAGATGGGAAAAATACGGTATTTGCCATTGCCCTGGCAGCTTGATCAAGGGATCCATTTTGTTCAGGAAGATGCCATTGAAAAGCTGCCATGCTACCATGGCTATGGGGACTACCCTAGATGTGTAGGAGACATACAGTGCCGGTGCCTCCTTCCTGATTCAATAGCCCTTTAATAGATAATTGTTAATACTTCATTTTCATGTTTTCTTTCTCCCCTTAGTTGACAGCAGCACTTGTGTCCAAACTATGTTTCCTGTCCAACTCTGTTTTTTAAGACATTTGACAGCTGTGTATCTTCAGGATGGTAATTTACAATGAGGCGCTAGTGGAGAGTTTACTGTAGATGCCCATCTTCCTTCTCCTGCCATTACTCAGCTGAATATAATTTCTTCCGGTAGCTTCCTTTCCTTTCATGGAACTGTCCTTGGGGTTTAAATACATACATTTATGTGCATGCGGTTTGGCCAAAAGCTTGGAAACGCTAACCCTGGCTATGGTTTCTAGAAGCTGTACTGTACACAACAATATCTGTGTTTTCAAGCTTTGTTCTGGCCTTAAGCACCAGGAAATATTAAACACTCTTAAAGATACCTAACTGGCAGTAATAAGTCCCACTGGTTTCAGTTTGGCCGACCTTGAGTTTAGTGGTTATAATCTCAGCCAAGCAAAAAGATGCTTAAATCTTTCTTGCTTCCTGCTTCTCTGAGGAGCTCTTCCTGATCTCAAGTCACAGCATCTGCCCTGTGGTGCAAAAACGGAGTGGGTTAATTACACAAATGGACTGCGACTGAGAAGTACACATCTATGGAACAAAGCTCCTACTTCCTCCTTGCCTTGGCAGTTTTTGTCCTCACAAAAACAATAAACCCCTAAATGTGTAGGGTAATGCATCAAAATTGCAAGGGATTACGCCAATCGCCATTCACATTATTTGCTTGAGTTGCATTATAATTTATGGAGAATCAGGAAATTGCAGCTTGACACGAGTCACAACACAGCTTGGGAAAGTCAGTAATTGCTGTTTCTGTCCCAGAGAGAACAAACACATCTCCAAACATGATAATTTTGTATCTCCGACCTTTTCTCTCTGTTGGTGTGATAGTCAAAGTTGACTATTGGGGATTAATTTTGCGAATGTTCTACTCCTAACAATGTTCTGCTGAGTGTGAACACCTCCCCTAAATGTGATTGTCAACACTGTACATCAAACAATAAGACAGAAAGTAGCACATTTACACATTCATAGAGGGGAGGTAAATTTCATTTTTAATTATTTTTAAATTTATATACCGCTGGATTTTCTCAAATGGGAACTCAGGGTGGTTAACAAATATAACATACAGAAAAAATAAAAAGGAATCATCATCACCATCATCACCATCATCATCATCATCATCATCATCATCATCATCATCATCATCATCATCATCATCATCATCATCAGTTCCACGGTAACAACAAAAAGAAAAGTCGACAGCAGACAGTGGAACCAAAATTTAAAAAGTTAAAAATTCAAAATAGAGCTAGTCAAGATGGCAAAAACAGGTGGACATACAAACTCATTATCCCTACTCATAGCACATAGACCAATCTCCTTCATCGCCGAACGCGGCTGTGTAAAGCTAGGTTTTTAGCAACTTCTTAAATGCTGAGAGGGACTCCACAGTCCTAATACCACTCAGAAGGTTATTCCACAGTATGGGATCTGCCACGGAGAGAGCGTAATTCCGGGTGGAAGTTTTATGTGCCTCCCGGGGAGTGGCGATCCAGAGCGCAAGGGACTGTGGGTGGGCCATTTTGCAGTTAACTAAGAGAGACTATCACATGGTCTGAACTACACACAAGACAAACTATTTTGGATAATTATGTACTAGGAATATCCCCAAGGAAGATAATGTCAAAGGAAGAAACCATTTTTGTGTGTGTGTGTGTGTGTGTGTGTGTGAGAGAGAGAGAGAGAGAGAGAGAGAGAGAGAGAGGGCCCAATCTAGACATTACACTAGACTTTAATTTTTCATACAATGAAACAGTGGCTCCAAGGAAACAATCAACAGAGTAATGTGTGACTGTATCTCCGTGTGTAGGGTAGAAATACAGTGTAAATTGCTTTAGAAGGAAAGAAAAGAGCACAGCAGTGTGGAATAATTAATACAGGAATAAAGCATGACTTGACTATCCTCCAGAAATGAGTAAAAGTCTGAGCCCAAGAGCACTTTCTCATTTTAAGTTGGCAGTGTTTAACAAGGAAGAGAAAGTAAACATCGGCGCCATTGTGGTATCTGGATAACTTGAGTTTTTTGGAACGCCCAACATTAATGTGTAATTTACTTCCTCCTGAAATTATAGTCAGTTGCCTGAGGCTCATGGGAAATGGTGGAATGGATGATGTACAAATTAGCTAAACCGACTTTAGACAGAGAGAGAGAGAAATAGATACAGTATCAATGAAAATTTGAATTACTGTAAATAGAAAAGAAATCCAGTCCTTTTAAAGCTATGGTAAGCTCTTCATCATGGCATACACTTAGTTTTCATTCCTCAAAATTCAAAGTATAAATGTACTTAGAACAGGCCAAATGGTATCAAATCTGTGGTGGGGCTTACCTCATGACATGGGGAAAAAAAAACAGCCATTCTCTGTAGAAGCTTGGGGAGAAAGGATTCCTGTGCCCTTGTCTGCACCTTGAGAAGATACGTGACCTATACTCATGTTAAAAAGAAAGCCAAACTAAACCTTACACTAGTTTAAATGTTAACTGGAAAAAATAGGAAAGCGGACAAGTATATTTTACATTGTGAAGGAACTAAGTCAAAGTAACCCTATCAGGCTTGATTTTTGCTGTTTAAAAGTGCTGGAACTGTAGAACCTAAAGTTGCCTTTAGTGCACATACAGGGGGTATGTCTAGACATGTGAAACTGAAACATCTCTTCCTTAGAAGAGGCCTCCAGGCAGTAACTTCCAAGATCAATAGCATTATTTTATGGCACCTCTGGAAGGAAGTTGTATAGGCCAATTCACCTAATTCTGTCAATTATCCCGTTCCATTTCCATTGTGTCTCTTCCTGAGAAATGTCTCAACCTTCTCCCATTACCACATACAACAATAATGGAGAGGGCAATCCTGGTATACATCTCTGCTCAGAAGTGAACCACGTCCTTTTTCGGCGGACACTGCGAAAATGTTTCTAACCAGCAAGGGGCCAAGGCTGTTCTAACCATCCAGCAGAACTTCTCTTTAATTACAATTCACAGAATACCTACCTGAACCGACCACAAGAACAAAATCAACTTTGCTTGTAAAACCTACTCTTCAAAACTTCCCTGGGCCTCTTGTTTTGAAGTAATAAAACTGTCTGAGACAAAGCAATTTACTCATATACTCTAGCAGGAGAGCAGAGCTCTGGGGCTGTAAAAAGTTTGAAGTCTAAGAACAAAGCAGAAACATCCAGTGTGGTTTTTATGCCAGTCACAGTGCCTTCCTTCTCCGCGGAGTCACAGAAGCCTCTGTGCAAAATATGAGCAAATTAATTTTGACCGGGGGAAAACAAAACTCAGTTTGCCTTTAACCTTTTAATTTATACATTATTTGAGTGGGGAGAAGCACTTCACAAATTAAAATCATATAACGTTATATGCAATCAATTCAAAGAGTGATAAAATGGTAAAACAGATCATTTCAATAACCAGTGGTATCTAGTAGCTCTAGGAGCAGGAAGAGATTGGGGCAGAGTATTTTTAGCTGTAAATAGAAGCAACACATCCTAGCAATCTGCTTGACCTCAGTGGGGAAATCATTCAGTGTGCCACAATGGAGGAGACCCATTTTTATCAGGTGGCCATAGCACAGTAAGGAAAGCCTCCCTTTCAGAACCTAAAGACCAGGGTAAGCTGTGTGGGAGAAGGCATCCCTTTATGTAACCTCCAACACTGGCCTTCTAAATAATCACAGTGCAACCTGACCATGTCACAGTAGCTAAGCGGCAGCCAATGCAGAACTTTCAACATTAGAGCCCTGCTTGCTCAGACTGGATATGTACAGCTCACTGGTGTTGCTGAATACACAGATTCAGCACAATTTGGGTACCTCTCCTCTCCGGTTCCCAGTGATACAATCAACAAGCCCAGAATCTGGGACAGGTGAGCTAGGTCTGGGTAAGCAGAAGTGGGCTGCTGAGAGGACAGGTGAACAGCTAGGGTTCAGATCCAAGAGGCAGAGTCAACCCTAGAATGGGTCCCCTTCCAGAGAGCAAAAAATGATATCTGCAAGGAACGGATAGAACTGTGTGAAGCTCCAAGGAGGACTCCACTGATAAACACAACAGGAAGCGCAACTAGATGGCTGCTTGCCCTACTATTAGTGTTGGAGTTCTCCCTGTTAATTTTAATGGGTTTTTCCTGTCAACTACATGTAAACTTAAGCTCAAGTAGATCCCATCTGTTTCCATGAATATTTGGTACATTTTCTTCAGCTGGCAGAGATTGTGGGTTTGGGGGATATTTTTGGTAGCATTTCTACTCACATTGTTTTGTCTTGCTTTCTGGCTTGTGTGATTGCCTACACCTCATGCTGAGGGTGATGTCTTCAGTAGGCAGGGTGCGAAGATTCAGCCTTATTTCCTTCAGGCTCATACTCATATCTTAATTTTATTTGAAGAAAAGTTTAAAAATTTAATAGCTTAGCCCTGCATCAGGTAAATGATGCAACTGTGCTTCAGAAGTGGTTGTATCTTGTCAGTTCAGCGTGATGTCACCTGACAAATGTTGTAGGGAATTAGAAATTTCCTTATAATTGGAAGATTATAAAATAATAATTAAAAAAACAGCTACAACACAGGGGAAATGTTAATTGTTGTTAATTTTCCCAACAGTATAAACTGAACCAAAAAATGAGAGATGATCAGGAAGAGGCCAGAGATACTGGCAATGAATGTATGATTTACTCTGGGGAAAGTGTACCTAATCTGATCCGCCATTCTGTGACACTTGCTACACGCCGTCGTAGTATAATTAAGCATTTCTGAGTGAACAACAGTGGTTTCAGCCAGTACAAAGATGGGGAAAACATTTGTATCATCATCCCAAGACAACCTCCTACCTAGTTACTCCCAGACTTAGCTTTTCCATCATTCGGTTCAGACTCAGCTTTAGACTGAGCAAAACTGAGACTTACATTGTCTATTTAATGCTATATGTTATTGTATTTTCATTGTATTACGTTGTTTTACCTGACTGTAAGCCGCCTTGAGTGATCTATGTGATGAAAGATGGCACATAAATTGAACATATAAACAAATCAATCAACCACAGGGAGCCAGCAAATATCTTCTAAGGTCTGTTGCCTAATCTGACATTCTGCCAACACCGTCATATAAAAATAATCAATATAACCTGCCTCAAGCTGCATCTCAAGTGAAAAGGATAGTGATAAGTAAGCAGCCCCAAATCTATAAACCAGCACAGCCTAAAGAAAATAACAGGGGAACTGAGAGCTTACCGCAAATGATTTTTAGTATTAGTAGAATTTTGGGGCGGGGGCAAAACAGTGTTGGGCACAGGTACTTGCAGAACACAACTTAACCCCCACCCCAGCTCCACCAATATCATGCTTTCATCTATTCCCTCCCCAACTTATTCATGATACCAAATGACGAAGGCCAATTTGTCCAATGAGGTAAAGGCTCACCCCTTGGCTCAAGGCTTATGGCCCTATTTCCTCTCAAGGCTCAGGTATATTCTGAGGGGAAGAGGCAGGTGATTAATAAATATTTTAAATCATTAACTGGGAAGGCCCATAGCACACCAAGAAGATCTCGGCTTCATTTTCCAAGTATGGTTGGACAAGTCCCACCAGAAAGTTGGTGCTGGGAAACATGGACAATCCTGAGCTGGTTGTCTGGCTGGGTTTCAACAGCTTCTGGTACCCTCCTAACATGTCTGTTTAGACATGTCACTCACAGCAATAGATGAGGGAAGGACACACACACCTTATCTTTCCCTGGAAACTCCCTATCAATGGGATTTTACTTAATAAATAAAGAGAGGGGGAAGTAATATCTCGCACACAGGCGGCAGGGGAATCATGTTCCTCCCTCCTATTCGTGTTTGTTATTATCTCATAGGGTGCAAGATAGGGAGAAGAGAGGGGGAATACATCAGAGGGAGAGAGGAAATAGCCCCTTTGGCCCAGCACAAACAGGAGCACCAGCTGCATCCCACACGCCACTAAATTAGCCAGTCTGTTGTTGTTGTTTCTTCTTTTAATTTTTGTGTGAATTCAAGAATAGGTCGCCGATCTCCTGGCAACTCATGAATGAGGCCCTTTATGGAACAATTTGCCTGGCAGTGGAGCTGCTGACAGATGCACTGGGTTTGTTCCATTAATTAAACAACAGGGGAAATGGACCTCTTTTTTCTTTCCCCTCCCTACTGCTGCAATTACTCCTTTCCCAATTCTCCTGGGTAATCAGAGCCTGGGCTCTTTTCTTGCCACCCATTCTAGCTTTACTTGCTTTTTAGGACTACTGCAGCCATCCCTTCAGTCCTTGGCCACCCATGGAAGGAAGGAAGGAAGGAAGGTGGGAGAAAGAAAGAAAGAAAGAAAGAAAGAAAGAAAGAAAGAAAGAAAGAAAGAAAGAAAGAAAACACAACCAACAACATATTAGGTACCACCAATAAAAATACCCCTCCTATCTCTTCCTCTGTGCTTTGCTTGCTTAATGGTCTTAAGAAATGGAAAGCTTTCTTCCCTCTTTCAAAGCATCTCCAATGCATAAGCAACATCTAAAAAGAAATGGAAAACTCCCTGTCCTTTCCTGTCCACAGGCAAGTGGGAAGGAAACTTTCCATTTTGGAAGACCCTTGACAATTAAATGAAAGGACAGCAATCACTCTTGTTTTCCTTTTTCAATATTACCTCACCTTTCTTCTTGAAAAGGACCCAAGGCAGCTTGCAATACTGAAGGGCAATATTTAAAGCTGAAGACAATGAGTATACAATAGCTGTTAACATTATTAATGACAATACAGTGGTACCTCTACTTATGAGCAGCTCTACTTATGAGCAATTGAACTGGTGTTTTAACTGCTGCCTTACAAATTTTAGATGTGAGCTGCTCTACTTACTTTTTTAATTTTTGCAATTTATTTATTGATTGATTTGATTTTTTTTTTAGATACAGCTGCTCTACTTACGAGTTGTTCGACAGATTAAACTCATAACTAGAGGCACCACTGTATTAAAAAGACACCTTACAGCATAGACACCTTACAGCATTAAAAGGCAATGTTAAAGGTAAGAACAATAAGTAAATGTAGGGGGAGAAAGCCACTCTCCACTCTAAGAAACAGAAAATGCAAAAAAAAAAATGGAAAACACAGTTAGTACTTACCAAGCCAGTCCAAGCAGTAATGCATAACAATCCACCTAACAATCACATATCAGTTAGCTTCAACTGAACCAAAATCCTGGGACTGAACAAAAATGTAATCATCCTGTTTGTACTAAAAAACGAAAATTGGTAGCCTCTGAAAAGGAGCCCAAAAGGTACAGGGAGGCACCTGTCAAGAAGAGGTTGGTTCACAATGCCATCTGTGGGCCTTTTTACATGGCCCCTAAGATCCGCTGGTCCCTTAAATTCGGACCAGAGATCTTGAGGGTTCGTTGCTGTTCCTCCCTCCCCACCCACTCGGCACTTCTTTGTTCTGTCTGCGTGAGGGGGGGGAGGAAAAAAAGCCTTAGACAGAGACAAAAGAATAAAAGGCTTACCGCCCGATGTTGGGGGAAGTTGCTCCGACCTCCGTTTACTTCCTGGTTCCTCTTTAAGGGGCGGAGGCAAAAGAAAAACAACAGAAAGAAGCGAGGAGAGCTCAGGCAGTCTCCGCATCAAATATTTTTCACCATAAAAAGCAGGTACAAGAAAAGTGCAGTTTGGTCGCGCTAAGTGGGCGGGGTCGCACCTAATTGTCTGCAAACTCCGGAGCTGGTGGGTAAACATTTTTATCGTCCGAAGCTTGCAGCCATTTGCGGCGGAGCTTAGGGGTAGTGTATAAACGCCCTGTGTTATGTGGTCGCGGGCCAAATGAATGGCCTACCATGTACCTAACACACACCAAACTCCAGGGCAAATGCCTGTCTCAGTTCACCCTTACCTGCTCTGTTTGGCTTCCTCCAGATGTCACTACTGTTTCAGATCAGGGAGTTCTCCCTTAAATAAGCAGAATTAGAAAAAGTTACATTTTGGACTACAGCCCCCAGAATTCCACTGCTCTTCTAGCCACCACCCTCCAACCCCCCCCCCCTTGAGGGATCCTCAGAGTGATAATCAAATTGGGTATTTTTTTCCCAAATACTACCAATGGGAAGACAAGTACTGTAATAGTGAAAGGAGAATTCTTGTTGCCCCCAAGAGGCTGAACTGCTGTAGACTTGCACTAACCTATGGATGCAGGGCTGCAGAGGAAGCAGTGGGAATGTGTGTGTGTGTGTGGGGGGGAGAGGGCATTTCTCCCCACCAAGTCTGGACCCAATTAGTTAAACATTAATTTGTTAGCCCAGTTCATTACAATCATCATCAGTGGTTTTAGAAGTCATTATTTAAATTGTTAAATGCCACCAGTGCTCACAGGTTGAGTGATGATTAATGCTCCATGTTATTTCAATTTGTTTCTCTTTTTCTCTAGTAATGAGAAAGGTTGACCAGTTTTATTTATGCTGTTAATGTTAGAAGTTAATTTTATAGTTTTCACTAAACCAATTAAACTTTATATTGCCAATTAATGTTGGCATGCATTAATTAGACTTAACACTAACCCAAGCTCTGGTATCTCCAAAATATTCCACTGCTATCTATCTGATTTAATGAATGCCACACAATCTAGGTGGTGATGTGGTATTTTGCGGGATCATAGATTGTCATCTATCAAAATGTTCACATTGTTTTCAAAGGCCAAGAGGGAGTAGCAGTTACATATACATTTTGTGAAAATTAAAGTCCCCTTTCCAATAAAAACAGGCACTCAAAATGGTTAATAATAATAGTTAATGGACAACAAGAGTATCAATGGCTGTCATTATGGATGCCTAAGGACAACCTCTGAGTTGGAGAGATAGGCAAGATTTCTCTCAATGCCATTTGCAGGGAGTCGTAAGGAGGTGAAGATACCTGCTTGGGAATACCCTGAAGCAAATGGTGAGCCACTGTGTGAGACAGAATGCTGGACTGGATGGGCTGTGGTCTGTTCCAGCAAGGCTGTTCTTATGTTCTTATGAAATAAAATGCAAATAGAAATAACATCTTGGAGCATACAAAACCATTAAAAGCATAATTAAAAATAGCAATAAAAAATAAACATCACCCCACCAGTTAACCCCTATCTGTAGTTGACAAACCATCTTAAATATCAAATTCATCTCTCTATTTAAAAAAATACCTAGCCTGGGGTGCATGGTCAAAAACCATATGTGCATCCCTTGCCAGGGAATGAGCACAGAGTGAGGCCATTTTTCCTGCTCTCACCTAATGGATCTCATGGCGGGTGGCACAGACAGAAAGCCCTCTCTCCTGAAGCTGTTATAACTTCAGCAGATTCATTTAGGAGAAGGTGACATTTCAAGTGTCTCCTAAGGCTGTAGTGCTACCAGCATTTTCTGCAGTTTCCCGGTGGCGAACTGCGCAGAAAAAGATCACGTGCTAACTGGGAAGAGAAGTAAATTCTGGTCCCGGCCGACCACACCCCTGGAACAGCAGTTTCAGCGAAGTTTCCTAAACCACTGCCAGGGGCTGGATTTAGAAACTTCGCTCGAAAATGCTTACTTATTTGCTTCTATAATCACAACAGGACACTGAAAATACACAGTAAAATCTGTTGTTCCCCCTTTTTGGCAGCTTCCCGAGGTTAAACACCACGGAGGCTTGGAAAGTAGAGCCGGAAAGAAGGGGAAAATGCGAAGTAGACAGGTAGAGATGGAACCAGAACAGGAAAATATGATGCAGAAGAGAGGGCACTGACTGGACATTAAAAACCATGTGACCACCTGGAAAAAAACCATGAAATTTATATACGCAGAAAACGATGGTAAGACTGTGGTCATATAGGTGGAAACCAGCACTTTCCATTCTACCTGGAGACACTATTGTGGTAAGCAGCTTATCCCGTGTCTGCTGACGAGGCTGCCCATCCTCGTGTTCAGAAGGCACGCCTGGCAACTTGAATGAGCCTGTGATGGAGGTGAGGATGCACACCTTTACGCACACCTGCCACCCCATCAGCCCAGGGGGACTTGCTCTCTCCAGATCCCCTTTGCCTCCAGGGTGGCTAATGTTAAGTGGCACAAAGCACCTGCAGGGTCTTCTAAAGGATATCTACGTCTGAGCAGAAGCGAACCCAGCCTGAGAGCACTAGCAGTTAAGAGTCACATGCCGAAAAGGGCTCTGTTGGCTGATTGTTTGGACTCACCCAAATGGGTCCCAACGTATTTTCACACTTCAGTGCAGCTGAGCTTGGATTTTCCTGACTGTTGAGCAGAAGGCAGTCCTGTAATAAATGCTTCATCTTTCCCCAATCATCCCAAATTATTCACATGAAAGATCCTGTTTTCTCTCTTGAACTCTAATGAAGCTCCCGTTGAACCAATTACTTGCTTACTATTCATGTTTTGTCTAACAAGGAAATCTGTGAAGCGCCATCATTAGGAATAAGATTTGATTGGCTTGGGTTTTCCGCCCTCTGCGCTATCTCTGTCGGCTCCAAAAGCCATTGCTTGTAGCTAGCAATTTCCAGAATGATCATCTGATGGAAAGTGATAAAATGAGCACAGTGGCAGAATGCAAGATGAGAAAATACTTCACATTAGTGGGCATATAATTATGCTTTTCATGACATGGGCTTGGGGAAAAAAATATCTCGGTGATAAAATGAAGCAACTGGGTGGGAGAGGTTCTGAAAAACAACATTTAGCCTTTGGTAGGATAATTAACACAGCAATTCAATTTAGCTTGAATTCGGTGCTCAGTCCTCCAGAACGCACAGCATATGCCAAAGTTCTCTCTCACTCTCTTTTGAAGTAGGCCATTGTTTTTCTTACCAGCAAGGGACAGCCATACAATGTCCTGTGCAGAAGGTTCATAGCTATCAGAGCCCTAAGCAGCATGAAGCCTTGAAACCAAGGGTGGTGTCATCTCACAAACTTACAGATCTTTTAATGATGAATGCTAGAAATCAATTTTCAGTACGTAAGTTTACAGTGGTAAGATGGAAAATGGTTCCTCCTTGGGCAAAAGGAAAATAGACAACATAATTTTTCTTCTTCTCCATTTTGCAGAATAGGTTTCTGACAACCCACTACCACCATGGCTGTATAACTTGATTGGTTTGCCTCAGGGAACCAGACTCTAGAGTTGATCTACTAATGAGCATTAGAAAAGTAATTGGCAACACCTCCCAGTGCTATTAATCCCTCACTTTTTTAAAGTATCAAAATTCTCATTCTTTTGGCAGGATGCCACATTCTCTTCCTCCTTTGTCTTGTGTGGATCACGTGACTGTGCCTCAGTGTACAGTTTGTGGGAAGTGGTGCCAGTCACCCAGGGTGCTAAAATGGCTATTTATTTATTTATTTATTTATTTATTTATTTATTTATTTATTTATTTGACTTTTATACTGCCCATCTAGCCCTAGGGCTACTCTGGGTGGTTTACAGCATAAAATCTCAACATAACAATAACAACAGAGTTAAATGATGAACATACAAGCAACGTAATATAACAAATTGTAACCAAATAAATCAACAACAATAGACTAAAATAAAAGTAGGAAAAACCAAGTGATTAATCAAATAACAAAAATTAGAGATAGAGTAAGCAGTAAAAGAACGCTAGCATCTTGCTAGGTGTTTAAGAAGTCAGAGAAGGCCATTTTGTAAAACCATGTTTTTGGTAGCTTTTTTAAAGGTTTAAAGAGTGAGGGTGCCAGGGAAATTTCTGGTGGTAAACTGGTTCCATAAATGGGGAGCAACCACTGAGAAGGCCTAGCTCCTTGTCACAGCTTTCTAAGCCTCCCACGGGGTTGGAACTCCCAAATATTCTGCCTGGCTAGCACAAGTGATCCGGGCAATTCTTCTTGGGATGAGCCTCTCTGTCAGATACTGAGGTCACAAACCATTTAGGGCCTTGTATGGGCGCGACCTCTAAAACACGCTGGCAACTTAAATTCGGACCAGAGATCGTGGGGGTTTGTTCTGCGTCCTGTGTTCCCACCCTTCTGCACTCCATTGCTCTTGTCTGCATGAGGGGAGGGAGAAAAAAAGGGAGAAAAGAATGCAGGCTCACCTCCGCTCACCTCCGCCTGCCGTCGGAGCAGCCCTGTGGGAACAAAAAACCAAACAGAAGGCGAGAAGAGCTGACATCCACAGCTTTATAATCCGCATTGGAATTTTTTTTTACCTCCGGAGACCAGGTACTTGTAAAATGTGCTGGGGCGCGTTTAGGTTTGCGTGGTCGTACTTACTTTTTTTAAAAGTCCGCAGCTGGTGGGAAAACAATTTTAAGCTCCGCATCTGGCAGCCCTTTGCCTCGGATTTTAGGGGTCGTGTAAAAGCAGCCTATATTAACATCAAAACCTTGAAGTCGAGGCAGTAGTGTATCGGCAGCCAGTGCAGAGTTGCCAGTACGGGGGTAATAGGATGGTGCCTTCTTAGCCCTGTTAACAATCTGGCAGCTGTATTCTGCACTAGCTGAAATCTCTGCATTAACCTCAAGGGCAGCCTCATGTAAAGAGCACTACAGTAGTTTATTCTCAAGAAGATTACAGGTGCATGAACCAACACAGTTTACGCCCTGACATCAAGGAGGGCCCGCAGCTGGGCAATCCTCCTCAGATGGTAATGAACAGAACGAACCACCAACGCCACCTGGGTTTCCATGCTGAGTGCCGGGTCCAACAGGGCACCCAAACTGCGGACCCCATCTTTCATGGAGAAAGTCACCCTCCCCCCCCAAAAAAAGTGAAGGAGTTCCCTATACCGCATACCCCTGGGGGCCCCATGCGCAGGATCTCTGTCTTGCCCAGATTCAACCTCAACATATTACAGCTCTGCACACAGGCACAGGCACAGACACACACACACACACAGGCACACACACAGACACACACACACACACACAAATATGGGACTGTGCTTTTAATGTTCACTGAACGCAAGGAAGACTTGTGTTGAACCTCAAAGACCAACTCTTGGAGATTCTTGGGTTTTGTGGCAAGAAATCTTCAACGTAACACAGGTACGCCTCTGAAAATATTTTTTACAAATTGATGCAGAATGGCTCCATCACTCATATTGTCCAAGCAGCAGCAGCAGAGCTGTAGGTAGGTATGGAAGGCTACCAGGAACCAGAAAAGTGTCCAAGACAGTCACAGAAAGGCCTGTCGCTTCATGTGTTTCCTCCACTGATATGATTTTAGGGAGCTACAGAAACACACAAATGCATATCCTAAGAATATCCTTAATTGGCTGTTCCAGCAATTTGGCTGGAAATATCACCTAGTCCTGAATTCTTTCCATCTTATTAGAGGGGACAAAACCTTTAGCTACCACCTGGGAACCACCAGTGGTACCTTTGGTTTCATATAGCTAATTTTCTTAAACTGAACAGTTCTTGTTGAGTGTAGCCAACTAGCTTTAACTCAGTCAAGTGCTGCGGTGCCTACTTGAAAGTATGGTGCACTATCCATCGGTTCTAACTCTTGTTGCCCATCCTGACTCTCTGGTTTTGAAGCCTAAACTTGCCACCAAGTGGGACACCCAAACAATGTTTGTGGGCCTCGGCAGAACTCTGTGATCAACCTTGGGCTTCCACTTAAGTTCCTCGTGACCTTTTCCTAGTATAATTTCCCCAGTCCACTCTAGTGCCTATCCTGAATGCTCTTTTCTTTCCTGTATTGACAACTTACAGATCCACATTTGCCCTGAGAGTTATTTATTTTATTTTATTTTTTTTTTTATACCACCTGTCTTCCCAAAGGAACTCCGGGTGCTTAACAACAGCAATAACAGGAAGCAAATATAAACACACAATACAACAATCAACAGAAAAGAAGTAAAATAAAGAGTAGAAACAAAAATCAACAAAAAATGTTGACAAAATCATTGGCAAGATGGCAGCACAGAATTAAAAGAAAAAAAATTAAAGGTCGCCAAATGCCTACCGAAAAAGCAATGTTTTGAGTGTTTGGAGTTCAATGCCCCAGTGGGTCTCCCAGAAGGAGAGCCAGTCTCTGTGGTCATGGGCAAGCTGCACAGTCCCAGTGTACAACCCCCCCCCAAGAACATGGGGGCAGATTGGTAACCCATTTCTGAGAACAGTAAAACCTTGATATACAAGGACCTTGGTCTATGAACATTTTGCAAAACGAGCAAACATTTCTTCTAAATTTAGTCATGGTCAATGAGCAATGTCTTGCAATAGGAGCTGGAGTACATCACATGATCACAAGTGAGCCAGTGGTGGTTCTCTCTCTCCTCCTGCTGGATTGGGGGTGACTGTCTGGAACATTCCATCTCAGGCAGCCTCCAAAGCAGCAGGAGAAGAGAGGAAGGGAAGGACAGCTGGTTAGTGGGTGTTGGCAGGCAGCCCAGACCCCTCTTTTCTCCCTCATACCAGCCAGGAAGGTTTTCAAAGGGGAGTGTAGGTTAGGGTTTTGTTTTATTTTTCTTTATATTTTGTATTTTGGTTATTTTATATTATATTACTGTATTGTAATCATTTTATATGAATATTTTTTGGCTATAGAACAGAACATTTGAGTTTCTGTTATTTCTTATGGGGAAATTCACTTTGATACACAAGTGCTTTGGATTACAAACACTTTGGATTACAACCATGTTTCTGGAATGAATTATGCTCACAAACCAAGGTTTCACTGTACTCTACCTAGAAAATCCTTAGTGGGTCACCATAAATTTGATTTGTCTTATTATAAATTTGAACTACAGGAGGACCCACATATCTGCTGATTCAACATTGTGCATGAGGCCCTTGACAGTGACTGTGGCAGCATGAGGTCCCTGTTGGTGGCCCTGGTGGTATAGGGCTCCTGTTGGTGGCCATGTGGTGCTAAGTGTTCACTCTTATTGGCAGATTTTGGTAGAGAGCCAATCCCCTATGGATACGGGAGTCCTGCTGTATTTGTTTTCTTTTATAAAGTGGTTCCGCTCCTACTTGGAGGATTGGTCCCAGATGGTGGTGCTGGGGGATGCCTGTTCGGCACCCTGGCCCTTGAAGTGTGGGGTGCCACAGGGCTCTATTCTGTCCCCCATGCTATTTAATATTTACATGAAACCGCTGGGAGAGGTCATCCGGGGATTTGGAGTTGGGTGCCATCAATATGCTGATGACACCCAGTTATATCTCTCCTTTCCCCCAGATTCCAGGGGGGCGGTTGAAGTCCTAGAGCGCTGTCTGGAGTCGGTGGGGATCTGGATGAGGGCTAACAAGCTGAAATTAAATCCGGACAAGACAGAGGTTGTCCTGGTTCAGAAATCTTTGATGCAGGTGCTGGAATATCGTCCTGCTCTGAACGGGGTTGCACTCCCTCTGAAGGAGCAGGTCCGCAGCTTGGGGGTCCTCCTGGATTCAGAGCTGCTCCTGGACTCCCAGGTAGCAGCTGTGGCCAGGGGGGGCCTTTGCCCAGCTTCGACTGGTGCGCCAGCTGCGGCCATACCTGGATCGTGCAGACCTGGCCACGGTGATCCATGCCATGGTGACATCAAGACTAGACTATTGTAACGCGCTCTATGTGGGGCTGCCCTTGAAGATGGTTCGGAAACTACAACTGGTACAGAATGCGGCGGCCCGGGTGGTTACTGGAGCTCGGCGGTACGACTCTGCTGGGCCGCTTCTCCAGGGACTACATTGGCTGCCCAATTCAAGATGCTGGTTATGACCTTTAAAGCCCTATACAGCTCAGGACCAGGTTATCTAAGAGACCGCCTACTTCCATATAATCCGGTCCACCCCCTTCGGTCATCGGAGAAGGCCCTTCTACGAGTACCGCCACCCAAGGAAGTATGAGGGGCGGCGACAAGAAATAGGGCCTTCTCAGTAGTGGCACCGACACTATGGAATTCCCTCCCCTTTGAGTTAAGAACTGCCTCCTCCCTTGAAATATTCAAGCGAGGCCTTAAGACTTACTTATTTAGGCAAGCCTTCTGAGCCTCCAGCCTTTACAAATTTTTCTAACATCTTAGTTATTGGCTGGGGAGCCTTTTAAACTCTGCTGCAGCTACTGTTTTTAATCTTGTTTTTATTGTATTTAGTATTTTTATAGTATATTATTGGTATTGTGCTGTTTTTACATTGTATTGATTTTATTGTACTATTTTGAATTGTTGTAAGCCGCCTTGGGTCCCTTTGGGGAGAAAGGCGGCATAAAAATAAAGTTATTATCATTATTATTATTATTATTATTATTATTATTATTATTATTATTATTATTATTATTATTATTATTATTATTATTAAAAAATAATGCACAAAAGACTCCATCATAATCATCATCATCTCTCCCTTGAAAAAAACTAGGCCCCAAAAAGATTTCTATTTGTTCTTCTATGGATTGTGAACATCTTGCCTCAGTAATTAGTGAAAACGGAAACAAATATGCAAAATAGGGAATATTGCAGAATAGATAATGCAAAATAAATAGCACATGTTGCTTCCAATTTTATAGGATGTAAAATTTTGATTTATATGGGCATAGGGTTTGTTTTTTAAGACATAAATTTCTGAGGCTTACATTGAGTCATCATCATGGCTTTGAGTCCCGTAGCTCAGCCATTTGACTCCCAGGCATTAATTAGCACCTTCTCCCATAGAGTGTCTCTTCTTCCTTGCAGATTTTCACCATCCTCTTTGCGCACCAGACCTCTAAACATCTTAGGTATCCTGTGGGCTGTGCATCTAGAACTCCTTCAACATTTCAGTTTTGGAATGCTCTGTCAGTACTCTCTGACAAAGGTGTTCAAGCACTTGAATGTTTATGGGAAGCCATTGAAGTTGGTCCTCTGAAGTGAGGAGGCCACACAAAGCTTCTTCATGTATCAGTGAACACACAGGGCTTGGGGCTTGCTAGTGGCTCAGGCAGCTTTCAGAAGCCGACTGCAAAGGAGAGCTCTGTTTAGTAAGAAGGCGAGGACTCTCCTTCAAGAGCTGTGCCAGCAGCTCAGGCGGGTCCAACATGAAGTGTAGCTTCTGTGCACCGTGCAAATATTTAATGTTGCTCTAACTCTCCCCTGGTTACTGAAGTGTGACAGTTAATAGCCATCAGCTGCGAAAGCTGCTGAACAGCCGGTAAAAATGGAGCCCAGTCAGTCTGGAAAGCCACAAATCATACATGTGTATGTGTATGCTCAGCGGGCAGGGTCGTCTTCCAGATTCATTGTGTGGCTGACCTGAGTTGTCTTTCAGAAGCTGTTGACTAAAGCTTGAGACTGGGGCATTGTATATCGTATCTTGCTGTGTCTACTTTCCTAGAATGACGGTCTTCAGGTAGATCAGGATGCAGGAGCTCTCTTCTCTGTTGCAGCCTGTAGAGGCCAATATTAATTTGTTAATTCAGCGGGGGCAAAGGGGCCCTTGTCGATGCCCATAAAGGAAACCAGTCAGAAACGTTACTGCAGTATGATGTGACTGGATTAAACAGCACTGCCTTTTTAACGGTACAATACTAACAGTGAAGCATTAAGTAAACACAACAAAATACATTGCAATGTTGTGTCTGTGAAGATTCTCAGTCATCAAGGTGAGTTTATCTGGAATTTGAATCATGGCAACTGGAATTCTTTTCTTGAGAGATTGGAACGTTTCTCTACTCATCCAAGCAGCTTATTCAGTCTGAGGAAAATTAGTGGCAAGTCCTCCAATTTATAGTTCACCTTGATGTCACATTACCGTGGTCTGAAGATGCTCATAAGTTGAACACTGGCCTGAATAGTCTCCTTAGGTGGACAATGGCCTAAGGTGTTTGAAAATCCCACCTATGCAACCTTCCCAACACCAATTAAGTATGGGTCGTTAGCTATGGTCTTGCTGGTGGAGGTGTGAAGTGCTTCTGATTTGTCTGGGGGTTGATGAAACAGCAGCTTGACAAGTAGCAGACAGATTGTGTCTGAGTCCCCCACCTCTATTGAGAGATGGGTTTTCAATACACACATGAATGGCTTCCGTGACCCCTCTCTCAAACCACCTCTCTGTCATATGTGTACATCTTCATCTTTGAATGTGTGCCCTTTGCCGTTCAAAAGGAGGTACACTGCCCCTCCTATGTTAGGCCATCCTCCTGTTTAATGCCACACTCATCACTGCATTGGACTGCATATACTATATTGCTCCTCTTGTGTTTTGGTATCTGGTCCTTTGGGTGGATGAGTCTCTGCCTTAGTGTGTTTGTGGGTTTGAAGTAAACAGGGATGTGGTGTTTGCCAAAAATCCTTTTAAGCTTTTCAGACACCCGAGTCATGTAGGGAATGACCAGGTTCTTCCGTCGGGTCTGGGTCTCAGGCTGATCCGTTGTTCTTCTGGGTCTGTACATAGTAATCAGGAATGCCTATCAGATGGATATCCTTGGGTTTGGCTTCTTGTGCTTATACTCCTGAATCTTCTTCAGATCATTCACAGTTGCCTTCACAAGCCTGAGCCTTTTTCCGATTTATAGGTTGCAGTTTCTATATGATTGCATTGACTGACTTCATAAATACACCAGTGTTTTCAATGTTAGCACCATTGCTCGTAATGGAATTTTGACTCTTTTCTTTAACTGCTCATGTTCTCTTTTAGTTTTAATGTTGCTTTTTATTGCTGTAATATGCCTCTCAATTCCATGTTCTCAAACTTGAATATGACTCAAATGTACTGGACTATATATTATCCCTCATTATTATAAGCTGCTTTGGGTCATTTTCCAAGGCAAGGTAAAATACTCAAAAATAAAATAAATGAATTTTTGGATTTACTGGTGAAACAATGTATAGAACATCTTATTGCAATTTATTTATAGTCATTATTAAAGTAATGCAATGACTTGATGACTTTTTTTGCTCTCTTAATGCTCAGTTGTACTCCTGCTTTTGCATATGAATCTGTAAGTAGCCCTTATCACTATTTCAAATAATTGTTATTTGTTGCCAGTAATTTGGTGTTATCTGCATCTTAATGTATTGATATTTCTTAGAACAGTGGGCTACTTTGAAATGTTAGTTCAACTATTTACTATATCTTTGCTTGTATATGTGATTGGCCATAAATTGCATGCATGAAAGTGGTGTGTTGACTGAATTTCTCTGGTCACAGAAAAATTGTCCTATGCCCAACAAGTCTTATTTTACTGAGTTATTTTTTGGTTGCCCTACTCTGCTTCAAAGTCTATTAATTGACTTCCAGATGGTCCAGCTAAAGCATTGTCCTGGTGATTTGGCAAGGGGAATTGTCTTTATTCTCCATATGTTTCACTTCTTTTTATTTAATAAAATAAAGCATGAGATGTGTGCAGAAAACTTTTCCTTGATTTTAAGCCATCGCCTATGGAGTTGGTGTCCATGAAGTGGATGGGTTTGGTGCTACATTACCTTAATTCATTCATTTTTTGCTAGCACCTATTGACATACTTCCAGAGGGGCACTACCAACCAAATAATACCTTTTCAGTGGGGATAGGTTTCAAGTAGCCAGTAATAATCCTTTCAATAAAAACCAGATCATGCTACTCTCAACATTCTGAGGACATGGCTCTTGAAGTGCTAATCCTGCATGATTCATCAAGAGCTATATTCACTTGTTTGGCATGTGCTGATATATACCATATGGCACTAGTGTATTGTGCTGTAAGGTAGCACAGGGACAAAGCGTTTGTGTTTGTGGATGACCCAGACAGTTTCCTAAGTACTGTATGTTATTTCTGATGACAACTTTCTGTTTGGTATTTAGACAATGTTTTGGGGAGATCATGGTTCAATCCAGAGCGGCACCCAGAGGCAACGATAAGTATCAGAGAACGAGTAAGTATTTGTGTCCCTATTGTAATCAAAGGAAAGTACATTTACTTATTGATTTAAGAGGCAGTTTTCTCCCAGTTCAGGTCACTGTAGACTTCCAATGAGAAACAACTTCTTACAAGCCAGAAACTTCATTAAATAGGATAGCAGTTGGGATAGTGGTTAAATAATTATATTGGTGCACAGTATTTTCCAAAAATCAATAAAAATGTGAAAGAGGTGGGAAACAATTTTTAAAGAAATAATCCAACAGTGCATAGCATCTTCTCTCATCTGTATATTTATTGGATCTATATACCATGCCATCTAGCCCAAAGGCTAGAAAGTCCTTCTGCCTAAGGCCTGTTGTCTTTTTGTTGAAGAATGGACAAGTTCTGTTAAGAAATATTTGAATTTAGAATTATGAATAAAACATTTTAAGTAAAAAGATGTTTATATAGTTCTTGTCCTTCACTGATTTCTAGCATCACCCCTAGGACGTTCAGTTTTTGCCAGAAATGTAGAATACCTTTGGCACTTGGCTTAGGAATACTGCCTGTGATTTTTCAGAGCAGATCCCTCCTAATGGCAACTGGAACGTAGCCCCCCATTACCAGCATTCAAAGAGACTCACAATACAGTGCACCAAAGTAGTGCAATTTGACTAAGTGAGCTGTGTATCTCTCTAGTCTGTTGCCCAGGAGCGAACTGATGATGGCAATTTAAGACCCCTGCTTTCCATTGTTCCTGTTCCATTGTTACTTGCGAGAGGGCTTCCACAGGTGCAGAAAGAACTCATATGTGATTTACAGACCATGCAGATGAAAAACATTTTCTTCTCATGGATTCAAATAATCATTTAAAAAATAAAATCAAGTTGCTACCTACGTTTTTGATTTGTGATTTTGTTGTTGTTGTGTCGTTGCAGTCGTGACCGACTCTCCGTGACCCCATGCCCATGGAGATTTCTTGGCAGGAATACTGGAGTGGCTTGCCAGTTCCTACTCCAGGCACCTACAACACCTCAAGAAGCAAATGTTTTGTGTCTTATTAAAATCTTGACCACAACATAAGCCAAATTAAAACTTTCAGTTCATTCCTCCATGGTAAACAAAGCACCTCTAATATGATTCTCAGGGACATGGAGGCATACTGGCTTGATGGGTACACTCCCCTCCCTGCAGTATTGCAGTAAGGGCACTTGATTTGCCATGGAAAAATGAGCAGAAACTTATGATTTGGCTTGGTGAATTTATTTATTTTATTAATTAAATTAGTATACTGCCCCATTAGTGCAAAAGCACTACTCTGGGTGCTTTACAGTCAACTAAATCAGTAACTCGAAATGAAAACAACAACCACAAACAACACATGAAGTGGTAAAAATATAAAAAATGAAATATTGTATGGCACAGGCATATAACCATGCATAGCAACAACAAACAAGTCAGGCAGGGTTGCCAAAAAAAAACCCCTCTCTGCAAAGCAATGTTGTCAATGATGTTTTGAAGGAGAGGAGGAAGACTGCCTTCTACTAGGTTCCACCGGCAGTTCATTCCCAAGTTTTGGAGCCACTGCAAACAAGGCCTTACATCTAGCAGAATATTTCTTAGCCTCCCTTGGAGTGGTTACCTGGAGGCTCATGGCTTGGGAAGACTATTGGGTCAGGTAGGTGGCCTTAGGAAGAAGCACTTTGAAAAGTAGTGTGGTCCCAAATAATGAAGGACTTTATAGGTGATCATCAAAACTTTGAATCTGATCTGGAAGGAAAACAGGTAACTGGTAAAGGTAAGCCAAGTCTGAGATGTGGTCAAACCTTTGCCGTTGTTCACTAAACATCAGGTTGGAAACTATGCATTGTTCAAATGCATGCATTTCATATTTCATGTAGTAAAATTAATATTCAAGGAATATTTAGATTCCTCCCTTTTTCTCAGGCTTTTCGTGTCTGACACTGTGGAGGAGGTTACATTCAGATACACTATGTGTTTTTGTTTCATCAGAATGTCATGGCACCCTGTGCTTTTCAATATTAATCTTTTGTCTATATCTCAGAAATTGCTTAAAATTATAGGTTGCCTGATTTCTTGAAATTCAGCAGCTTATAGCTTATGTTGCAACAAAATTTAAAACTCTTTAATCCAATTAGTAAATTTGTAATTATTTTCAAAATAATTTGTATTTTAAATATACTTAAACTTGATAATTTAATGAACAAACCGTGTTATACATTTTGGATTCCTGCATTATTGACTTGATGGATTCTGTAAAGGGATGCTAAATATAGAAAATTTAAGATTTGGATGTCCCGTGGTGGCTCAGTGGGTTAGAGTACTGAAAACTGTCGGCTGCAAAGTCGGCAGCTCAGTAGTTCGAATCATGGGTGCCACACAGTAGAGCAAGCTCCCGCTGTTAACCCCAGCTCCTGTCAACCTACCAGTTTGAATGCATGTAAATGCAAGTAGATAATACGTGCTGCCAGGACCCTGCCTGTCACAGAACCTGATTCTGAAGGGTTAAATGGTGAAGAGCTGCTGGAGGAGCCTTGCAGCTCAAGTCAGCAAGCAGCTGGGTCTGATGACTCAGCTGAAAACATATCTTCACCTCCTAGAAGGGCTATGAGCAAGATTCTGCAAAGACGTGCTACCAGGAGAGCTAGGGAAAGGGTCTTTGATGCTAGATGGGGAATCAGGTCGGGAAGCCCTGAGTACTAGCAGGAGCCTTTCCAGAAGTAAGGGTGTGTTCCCTGTTTTGGGATAAAGCTGGTAAGCTCACCTTGAGCTCTCTGTGGGAGCAATGCATCATTAGAACTTGCAATCATGTTCCTGTCTGTGACCTTGACTCTGTTTCCTGATTTTGGACTGGATTCCTGGACCACGGCTTGATCTGTTCCCTTGGGTTTGGCGTCTGGTTTCCATGAGATATTCTGGTTTTGACTTGGACTGTTAATTGCTGAGAGTTGGATTCTGTTATTTATCTGGCACTTGATTATAGCAACGGACTTGAACTTGCCTGACTTTCCACTAAAGATCTTGGCAAAGAATGGAACCCTGTTTGTGTGTGTGTTCTGTGTGTGGGGCTTGACAGTTTGCTCCCACCCAAACTTCTTCAAGCAGAATGGAAGAGGAGGGGGCTGTTGGGATGACACCGCTGGAAGCTTTGCAAAACCAAGTGCTGCTTTTATCTCAGGCAATTACTCAATTGCAGCATGCTCCAGCACCGGCTGGATTGCAGCCCCGTTGCCCTTTGCTGCCTCCTGACCGGTTTGAAGGCAAGTTAGAGGAATTCCCTGCATTCTTGGCTCAATGCAAGCTTTTTATTGAGGTGCGTGCTAAAGAATTTCCTACTGAGAGGTCTAAGGTCTGCTTTATCATCAGTTTGTTGAAAGGACAGGCAGCTAAATGGGCTACTCCTTTACTCTTCAGTGCCTCACCTCTACTGGATAATTATCAGGCTTTCCTGAATCACATTTCTTCAGCTTTTCAGAACCCCGTACAGGCTGCTACTGCCAACAGGAGACTCAGAGCTCTAAAACAAGACTATAAACGGACTATATGCTAAGCTGGAAAAATGTGAGTTTGACATTAAGGAAGGTGAATTCCTGGGGCATATTATTTCTCCCCAGGGAATCCGCATGGACCCTAAGAAAGTAGAAGCTGTGTTGTCCTGGCGGTGACCACAAAACCGTAAGGATTTGCAACGGTTCCTCGGTTTCGCTAATTACTATCGCCAGTTTATTCCTGCCTACGCCCACTGTTGCACCTTTAAACCGTCTCCTTCGGCCCAAAGAGCTTTTCCGGTGGACTCCAGAAGCAGAAGAGGCTTTCTCTACTTTGAAAACTCACTTCACCTCGGAACCCTTGCTCCGTTATCCTGATCCACAATTACCCTTCATAGTGGAGGCTGACGCATCTAGCGTTGCTTTGGGAGCAGTGCTATCTCAACAGGATGATCCCTCCCAAACCCCGCGTCCCTGTGCCTATTACTCTCGGCAGTTAAAACCTGCAGAGAAGAATTATACTATCTGGGAGCGAGAACTGCTAGCCATCAAGACGGCTTTTGACGTATGGAGGCATTACCTCGAGGGAGCTCGACACCCTGTTCAAGTATTGACTGATCATCGAAACCTTGAACATCTACAAACAGCCCGGCGATTGACTCAGCGACAAATCCGGTGGTCATTATTCTTTTCCCGGTTCGATTTCCAGATCAAATACATTCCTGAGGCTCAGAATAAAAAAGCTGATGCGTTATCCAGAAAACCTGAGTATGCAGCGCCTGTGAAAGAGACATTAGTAGCGCCCATCTTGCCTCCCTCTGTGTTCGCAGCCACGAATCCATGTCTCAGCTTGGCAGAAGAAATCCGTGAATCTCAAGCTCATGATTCATGGACTCAACAACGTCTTCAGGAAATCCAGAATGGGAATCATGGAGAGGTTTCTGCACAGCAAGGGTTATTATTACATCGAGGGCGGTTATATGTTCCTGCTGGTCCTCTTTGTAACCAGGTGTTGCATCTCTCACATGACTCTTTACCTGCTGGACACTCTGGACTTTACAAAACCCTGCATCTTCTCACAAGGGAGTTCTGGTGGCCACATGTCCGTGCTGATGTTGCCCGATACGTAGGTTACTGTGAAGTTTGTCGGTGGGCAAAGGATGTTGTGACCAAACCCTCAGGTCTGTTGCATCCTTTGCCAACACCCTCTGGTCCCTGGAATGCTGTCTCCTTAGATTTCATCATGGATCTTCCTCGCTCAAAAGGGTTTACCTGCATCCTGGTCTTCATGGATTTATTCACCAAAATGGCTCACTTCGTTCCTTGCCCTAAATCCCCTACCACAAATAGCTCATCACTACTTGCAACACCTCTTCAGACTTCACGGTTTACCTGCACATCTCATTTCGGGTCGTGGGCCACAATTCACCTCTCGCTTCTGGCAAGCAATGCATAAGGCACTAGGAACACAAGTTCACCTGTCATCAGCTTATCACCCCCAGTCAGATGGTCAGACTGAGTGCACTAATGCCGCCTTAGAACAATATTTACGCTGTTATACATGCTACCAACAAGATAACTGGGTGGATTTGTTACCTTTAGCTGAATTTGCATATAACAATGCTGTACATTCTTCCACTCGCCAGACCCCATTTGTAGCTAATTATGGTAATCATCCTCGGTACTTTCCAACTACCCTTCCTTCCACCTCTGTGCCGGCTGCGGATGCATACATTCAAGAACTCCATGGCATTCAGGAATTATTGGAAGAGCAACTTGACCATGCTAAGGAAGTATATAAGAAAGCAGCGGACAAGAAAAGACAGGAAGGGCCACAGCTAAATTCAGGCATGAAAGTTTAGCTATCTACTCAATACCTGAGACATTCTGGGCGATCCCGAAAACAAGATCCTTGGTTCATCGGTCCTTATCCCATCTTAAAACAAATCAATCCAGTTGCCTACCTGATTCCTTTCATATTCATCCAGTATTTCACTGATCCCTCTTGGTTCCAGCTGCAGACCCTGACCCCAACCGACCACCGACTCCTGAACCTCCTTCACCTATTTTAGTAGAAGGAGAAGAAGAATATGAAGTCCGTCAAATCTTGGATTCTCGAATACACCGTGGAGGATTGCAGTATTTGGTAGACTGGGAAGGTTATGGACCTGAAGACCGGTCATGGGAACCTGCGTCCAACTTGCATGCTCCTGAGTTGGTTCAACAATTCCATGACCATTACCCTGATAGGCCTGGCCCATCGGAAGAGGGGGACCATGGGGAGGGGGATAGTGCCAGGACCCTGCCTGTCACAGAACCTGATTCTGAAGGGTTAAATGGTGAAGAGCTGCTGGAGGAGCCTTGCAGCTCAAGTCAGCAAGCAGCTGGGTCTGATGACTCAGCTGAAAACATATCTTCACCTCCTAGAAGGGCTATGAGCAGGATTCTGCAAAGATGTGCTACCAGGAAAGCTAGGGAAAGGGTCTTTGATGCTAGATGGGGAATCAGGTCGGGAAGCCCTGAGTACTAGCAGGAGCCTTTCCAGAAGTAAGGGTGTGTTCCCTGTTTTGGGATAAAGCTGGTAAGCTCACCTTGAGCTCTCTGTGGGAGCAACACGTCATTTGAACTTGCAACCACATTCCTGTCTGTGACCTTGGCTCTGTTTCCTGATTTTGGACTGGATTCCTGGACCACGGCTTGATCTGTTCCCTTGGGTTTGGCGTCTGGTTTTCGTGAGATATTCTGGTTTTGACTTGGACTGTTAATTGCTGGGAGTTGGATTCTGTTATTTATCTGGCACTTGATTATAGCAACGGACTTGAACTTGCCTGGCTTTCCACTAAAGATCTTGGCAAAGAATGGAACCCTGTTTGTGTGTATGCTCTGTGTGCAGGGCTTGACATGTGCCACCATAAAAAGCGGGAGAGGTAAAACAGTGTTCTGTGTGCAGAAATATGTTCAGCCATGCCGGCCACATGGCCACAGGCTTGCACAACACTGGCTCTTTGACTTGGAAATGGAGATGAGCACTGTCCCTAGAGTTGGACATGACTAGCACACACATGCGGGGGGAACTTTGATCTTTTACAAACCCAAAAATAGGAATACATGTTTTCTCCCAGGGCTTCAAAATATTTTGTCTCTAGTTTCTACCTTTTGGCATTTCCCAGTTTTGTTACCACTATAAAAAGAGGAAAATGGGCTGTCTTTATTCAAAAAGGCAAGCTTTCTTGGTCTCTACAAGGAATCGCAAAAGACAGAAAGTAATAATTCTTTACGGAGTAGCTCGTTAGGACTCCTACTACATTAAAATGTGGCTCAAAGAATCTATACTTTCAGAAATTATCAACAAGACAAAAATGTTCAGGAAAGTAGCTTGAAATCCTTTAGGCTCTGAGAGTGTCCACGTATGTTTCTCAAAGGGTATTAAAAGTGTATTTATTATCTTCTGAAAGCAAGCAGGCAATGGAGAAAGAAATAGAATTGTAAAGCCAGGCCTGAGTATGTGCCCTTCATCTGGCAAGTACTCAATTGTTCGTTTAATCCATGAGATGCTCAAATAGCAGTAGTGCCTGAAATTAAGACTCTACAGTTCTGCTTTGATCTTCTGTCAGATGAATGAATTGTTTAATCTCCAAAACCTCAGAAACTTTGCAAGCTAAAGGGGAGCAGCTCTAGCTTTCGAATGCTGGTCCTGAGTTTCCTATATACGAGCTATATTTAACTACAAGCCAGTCACATGATCACTGGAGAGGAACAGCACAAAGACACATCATCTTAATACTCCCGAAATTTGCCTGCCATCACTCCTTTGCAGGGTGATTTCTTTTCAATCCCTAACCTGTTTTACATGAACATTCCCTCAGATTTACAAATGCACAAAAGCTTTCATATTGCAATCAATAGTTGCTTTTTTATTCCCATCTTCTGCCTTGAAGGTTTTGTGTGTGTGTGTCTGTGTGTTTCTCCTACCTTCTCACCCTAAAAATGACCACCTCCTCCAGAGAAAGAAGCCATGCATTTTCTTCTCTAACACATAGGCCTGAACTTAGTTGGAGAAGACCTTCAAGGCACTTCTGGAGCAGTTCTCACCCTCTGATCTTCCAAAGGCTTTGGATCTCAACTTCTCCCGAAAAGCCGAATGTTCAGGGAAGACAGGGGTGAACAGAACCAGTTACCTGTAAAGGTCGTTCTTCGAGTGGTCCTTTGTGAAGCCACACAGATGGGTTTCCCGACATGCATGCGCGAGGCTCTGGACTTTCCTACCAACGGAAAGCTCGTTAGTCTTCTCCCCCTCCTACTGCGCATGACCAGGAGGCTTCCCACCCAAATCCCTCAGTTCTCTCCCAGCCGCAGCATGTAAGGTAAGTAGCAAACAGCATGAAGACTGGGGGGGGGGGAGGAGGGTGGGTGCTGTGTGGCTTCACGAAGGACCACTCAAAGAACTACCTTTACAGGTCAGTAACTAGTTCTTCTCCTTTGTGGCCTTTGTGAAGCCACACAGATGGGTGATTGCAAGCATACTCACAGTATGGTGGGCAGTCACACTGTCACAAAAGAAAGGACCACTCTGCTGAAAGTCGTGGAAGATTTCATACGTGCATCCATTCTGTAGTCCTTCTTTGGAACTGCAAAGTATTTTGAAAAGTAACCTCAAAATGGAACTGCTGGGGAAATAGGTTGTATGGCACCTTTTTGTAACAGGGAAGAGACCTCCTGAAGGAGGCAAGAAGAAGGTTATAAGGGAATAAAGCTTCCTGATGATGGAGTGGAACGAAATTCTAAACAATAACTATGGACAATGATTGATAGAACCCAACGGTCTGAAGTAATCGCCTTCCAATGCAATAGGAATGGTGCCAGCCTTATGTTGTTTGGGCAGTCAGAAGCCTCATTGTCTCTTGTCCCTAGTTTTAGAGGATTGAGAAGAGGTGGATCTGGGTTTTTTTTGGTTTTGTAGAAACAGTTGCGGAAAGAGGACGATCTGATGCTTCTGTCTCTATACTGCTGCTTGGAATAGGCAGGCTAATATGAATGCTGGAGTGGTTGTTTCTTCCAGGAATAACGAAAGGACCACTATTCAGGCTGTGCAATCAAATTCAAACGTTTGCCCATGCTTTGTTTTTTCTGGTGATCTTCCGTGACATCATTGGTTGTGGAATGAAAGAGGCCCTCTCCATCAAAAGATAATTATTTGATACACACCTTGTTGTCATCTGAGAGCCCTGTAGACCTAAGCCAAGCATGTCAGCAAAGGGCAATGAATGAACCTATAATATTGGTGGTGCAATCCAGTGTATAGCGCACAGATCTCATCTGTTGGGCAGCAAGTGCCATTGACTCTTCCACAATTGCACAGGCATCCACTTTTTGTTGGAGAATGTATGTCTAATTTTGAAATTCTGTTTTTGTCTTGGAAATAAATTGATACAAGAGTTGCAGCAACAGGTTATAATTCTTCATGTATGTTTGGTGCTAACTCAAACTTTTTATTTACCTTTTCATACACATCATGCCTTAATTTTGAAAGAATCAAGGGTCTTCTTAAATGTAATCTCCTAATGTTGCCACTAGGTTTTTGCTATGAATAATATTACTGTTCTTCTATGACTCTGTGCTGTGTGAAATACTAGAGACTGGCAAAAGAGATCCCCGTTTTTTCAAAATATAGTCCAATATGAGATTGCTGCAATCTTTGTTTTAATATTGTGGGGACAACTTGTTTTATTGACATAATCAAACTGTCCCAGCAGGGTGCACTTATCCACTAATATCTCCATAGTGGAAATGTTCTTGGAAAGTAACGTATAACCTTGTCCCTCCTTTTTAAATGATCAGCCATCACTGGGAAATAATCAGAATTAAAATGAAGAAATACATAATGTGACTGGTTATTTTTTTTCTTTCAGAAGGGATTTATTCTGATACAGGCTGGGCATACCAATGAAAAGGCAAAGAAGTCCTGTATCACAATTGCTTTATTTATCAGTATCAAATTACATAGTAAAGTAATGAATGACATTATCAGAATGTCGCTGTTGAATACTGCAGTACAAATAAAGAAAATGTATCATTTATTTGAAGTACATTATCTTAAAACTGTGCGTTGAAATAAAAGATTTTATTTTGGCAAATCTTGGTGAGATAGCCTGCATGAATATTTCTGTACTTCATTTTCACACCTACGTTACTATATATGTATATATATGCATTTGTATAATAGTTATATGCATACATATACATAAATACATACACACATGTACACATACACTTCTGAGATGTAACCCTGAACTCAATAACTGGAGAGACTCATCTTGTGTGCTTTATTTACAACATAAAAATATTCTGATCCTGTTTGTAGGAAGGCCTCCAAGTATTAATCCAATATACAACTAGAAAAAGGGTCCTACTCTCACTTAGGAGCTCACTGCGAAATCTCCTAGAATAGTTCTCCAAAGTGGAGCACATCCTATTTGTCAGACTACATCTTCTATCCATCTCCAGCAGCTCAATGACCATGTAGACTGGGGATGATAGAGTTGTAGTCTGGGGCATCTGGGAATCTAGCATGCATGAGAGCAAATATATATTTTCCTATATATACCAGTGCAGTACCATTCATTCAGTCTTTCATCAACTGAATTGTTGATCATTTCTTGCCTGACTGAGGTGAGCGATATTAGTCAGTTTTGTATATATCTGAGGAATGCACTAGAAGTATTACACTATAGCTAAACATTTGTGGGCGTTTTTATGTAGTGCTGCTCCTAGAAACTGTAGTACAGAGATAGAGTGCCAAGCAAAACCAGGCCAGGCAGCCTCTAATTCCAGACATGCAAGACTGTTGGCTGGAAACAGAAAAGGGGCATTATATGAGAGACATGTGGTAGATACAAGTGAATAGAAGTACAGAAGCCTCAATGCAGGGTAACTGGTGATGGTTGAGAGGGAGGAAAGGGTGGGCAGTGTCTCTTCTTGATTCCTTGGCTTGCCCGGCATCAGTGGAAGTCGGGTTTCTCTGGGAAGGTGCAGCCAGAACGCTTTATGATCACACTGGCAGCATAGTGCCCGGCACGGATGCATTCTGTCAGCGGCTGGTCGTAGACGAGCTGAGAGAGGAAACCTGAAGGACAAGGGGAAATTAAGCATTTGGTTAAGATTGATGCCTGACCAACTTGGGTCTGGTGGATGAGAATTCATAATAAAATATATCGCGTGTTGCCCTGAGTTCATTTATGGATATAATATCAAATTAATATTACAATCTCTGTCAAGCAAATGGTGTACTCAAATCAGAGCTCCACTGAAGCAGGACATCCGTTTACGTCTCACCAGTGCAATTGAAAATGTAAGCTTTCTATCTACGAGAAAGCAACTTCTTCAGCACTACCTTATCAGCTGCAATGTACCTGCATAAAGCTTAACACTGTAGATTTCATATGCTTTAAAAAAATTTTTTTTGAACCCAGTTAAAAACAAGCCCTGGTCAAACAAATACAATTATGATTTGACACTTTGACGGTTCCAGAATTAAAAGCAAAAACCAAGCTAGAAAACAACGGGAAACCAGAGAACAACTCTTGCTATTTAGCAGGAAAAATAGGCTCTGATTTAATAAGGTGGAATGGGTACAAGTGCTTTGATTTCTCTTCTAAGGCAGTTTCTAAGACAACTGACATTCACATCAAATTGTGTTTTGAAGTTGACAGCATTTATGTATTTTGATAGCCAACTACAGCTTCTGAAAGTCAGGTTACTTGTTTAATAGGCCTAGAGAGGATTTGAGGATCTTCAGCAGGCAACATATAAAAGGCCTATGGAGAAGGAAAACCAGTGGGATCAACTCAAATTGCTCTCTTCTGGAGACCTTCATTCCCACTTTGGCACTCAAGGCTGAGGCTGGCATCATCCTTCTGGGATACATTATTCATTAAATGTATACCTTGCTGTATCTCATAAGTCTATTGCAGGTTGCCGTTTTCCCCAGGTGCAAACTTGCCTTATGTTATTTCCACCTTGTGTGTGTGTGTGTGTGTGTAAAGCCTTTTAAATTATAAAGTAGATGGTTTTGTAGATGGATAATGATAATGGATAATTAACACAATGAAAATATTTTAAACACCACCCCTATTTAAAAAAACAACCAAAATGGAAAGTTCAAGGAATGCTATCAATAGTGAGGTGGTTCATCTGTTCCTATAAGCAAGCTTAGACTCAAGCACACTCTGTTCCTTGCTACTTGTCCCACTTCAGTTCCCCTTGAATGCAAAGTATAATTGTCTATTACATCCAAACCTGGAAATCCCATACGGTATTCTTCCTCCAAACTAGAACTGGAAACCATGCTAAAACAATATTTCCTATTCTAGTATGGAAGGAAAGTGCAAGGTGTATCTTCTTGGTTTAGATGTAACAGCCTAGTATAAAAAGGTAAAGGTAAAGGTTCCTCCCGCACATGCGTGCTAGTTGTGTCTGACTCTAGGGATGGTGCTCATCTCCGTGTATGCAAGCCAAAGAGCCAATGTTGTGCAAGTCCATGGCCATGTGGCCAGCATGGATGCAAGGAAACACTGTTTTACCTTCCTGCTTTTTACAGCGGTACCTATTTATCTACTTGCATTTACATGTTTTCAAACTGCTAGGTTGGCAGGAGCTGGGGTTAACAACGGGAGCTCGCTCCACTGCATAGCACCCGGGATTCGAACCGCCGAGCGGCCGACTTTGCAGCCAACAGTTCTCAGAAGCCTTAGTCCACTGAGCCATCATGCCCCCCTACAGCCTACGATAGTCTACGCCACGGAGAAAAGCATCTCCACCAAAGAGAAAGGCAAAGATGAAGTGACACTCATAAGGAAGCATATGAGTATGAAGTAATGCAAAACCAGAGAAGCACTATTATTATCACCCCCACCTTAGAAAGAACTAGGAAGGGCCCAATGGATCATGGAGAGAAGTCCTTGCTGTGGAGGCCTGGTAGGGAATTGATTCCCCTGGCTCCCAAGCCAGATACATAAGCTTTCCAGCAATTTTAAAAAAGAAACTGGGCCTCCAAACTGAAATATAGTTCATCTTCAAATAAAAATCCAACCCTTTCTGAGCAGGCCTTGATCAAAAGAGATAAGCTTGAAGAAGTGAGTGCAGGGGAGACTTAGCAAATTTGGAGATGACATAACACTGGGTGGAACAGCTAATACCTTGGAAGACAGGAACAAAATTTAAAAATACTCTAACTTGATTGGTTTAAGCACTAGGCTGAAAACAACTGAATGAAATTTAATGGAAATAAGTGCCAAGTTCTACACCTAGAGGGAAAAAAACTAAATGCACAGTTAAAAGATAGAGGGTATTTGGCTCAGTAATATGGGTGAGAAGGATCTTGGAGTTCTGTAACCGCTCCCCCCACAAAAAAAAAGCTGCACTGCAGGACTGGGAATGAGGACCCCCTTGTGTAGGTTTTCCACATCACAAAGACTGTGGCAAGCGGGAGAGGAGAAGGAAGTCCCAATTCTATTCAGTTGGGAAAGAATAGCTAAATATACCATAACTGGGCACTGGTTTCTATCAATTTAATCTAAGTATTCCCAAGAGGCACAAAAATAAAATAATTTGTGCTGTTTGTCTTTGCTGTTTTACTGATCATTGTTTTATTGGGCTAGTGGTTTACATGTTTTATTCAGTGAGCTGTTGCTAAACAGAATGGAAAAAGAAAATGGCCAATCTCTTTAGTAGATTGTTAAACAGACTGGCTTGACAGTGTTCTGCCTAGGCAAGAACAGACTGTTGAGATATTAATAGATATGCTTAGCACAGAGTGTCTAATGAAGGCAGCTACCTTCACTGGAACACACTCAGATTGCAAACAGAAAAGAACGATGAATTCCCAGGACAGAAGGTGAAATACTACTGTGTTTATGTGTGTGTGTATGTGTGGGGGTAGTAATACATGCCACAAAAATCTCAGCTATGAACAGTACTCTGCCAAAAGTTGCCAGGCATTTTACAATAGTGGCAAGAAGACATTTTCAAAAGTAAAACTGCACGTCTGGCAAACATAATATGTTTTCTGAATAACACAGTGAAAACAGTCTGCTATACATTAAATTAATATGCATTCTTATAGGACAAACCTCAAGACACAAATACATTGTCAGGCATCAGAACTTAACTGCCTTGAAGGCATGAAATTTGCTAGCAAGAATGTTTGGTTGTTAAAACCTGACAGCCCGTATTGTCTGTGGGTATATAAATAGTTGACAGTGAAAACTAGCTAGAACAGAGACACAGCCACACGCCCAGCTGAGCTTGGCAAAGTGCACTGCCAAATAAGGCATTTTTTTACAGAAAGATGAAAAATGAACTTTTTCACTTTGATCAGTACTGAAAAACATACACCAAAGCAGGAGAGGGTGAAAAAGATTTAAGGGGGAAGATAGTAACAGTTATTGTTCCTGGTACCTTAAAGCACCACCCTTTCAGGTCATGCCTTTTTAATGTACTAATGACCACAGGAGATGCACACTCCCTCCCCCCCCAGGAAGCCTTAGAGTTGTAGTGATGGGGGTGGGGGTGGATTGAAGGTGCCAAAGAATGTCAAAACAGAATCCCCAAGACTTTGTTAAACTATATCTCTCACTAGTCTGAGGAAGCCATGGGAGTGAGTGAGTTATTTATTAGATTAAATTTACTGCCCATTTAGTTACTAGGCTACTCATGCAATTCATATGCATTTGTAGTGTGTACATTCCCAAAGTTTTATGTATTAAATCCAGCATGTGGAAGTCTTCTGGGGTTAACTGCAGCCCTTAAACCATTTACAGCAGCATGGAGAAATCTGGTTAAGCTGTAGTAGCCTAAATCCAATTGTTAGTGCCTAGTAAATGCATTAACTGCTGAGCAATAATGTACATCACCTAGATAAATCTCATTGATTCACTGGGTTTACTCTGTTTGTGACTGCCAACTAGACTGAGACCTATGTATTACGAACCACTATCCTGGGTATACTTTGTGGAGTACTAGATGCTCCTAATATATGATCACTTGAACATTTATCCAAACATAACCTCCTCTTCCTATGCTTGTACTGAGCACATAGGGTGAGAGGAAAGGCAATATACCTATAGTAACATTTCCTGAGTTATTCTCTGTTAGATACTAAGCCTCATTGTGAAAGAAAACAACACAAATTGACCATCAAGTAATATTTTTAAAAATACATATTGGGCATAATTCTGTTGGTGTAAGTTGCATTTCAGATCCCAGGTGTCTGGGAGTTGAGTCATGGCTACTGGACTTCTTTTTGAGAGATAGAAACGTTTCGCTGTTCATCCAAACAGCTTCATCGGTCGATGAAGCTGTTTGGATGAACAGCGAAACGTTTCTATCTCTCAAAAAGAAGTCCAGTAGCCATGACTCAACTCCCACATAAACGCACCTGGATGACTGAGAATCTTCACAGACAGATCCCAGGTGATGTCTATTGCCACTGGAATCCTGCATGCTAGAAAGACTTCAGGAGATACAAAATGGGGTAGGAAGTGGTTTAAAATCAGATTTATTTATTTTTTGTCACTGGGGCCAGCAGCAGTTATTTCTCTGCTTTAAATCATTCTCTACATCCATTCAGGTTTACCAAGATTTCCTAGGATGAAAGGGATCCCTAGGGATCCTTGGAGCTTGGTGGAGAGTGGGGATGGGAAACTTTTAATTTCCTAAAATGGCTGCAGAATGGCTATGGCTAATGGCATCACCAGAGACCTGTGGTGTAACCTATGCCAACCTGATACTGCCTACTGTATTTATACTGTTGAATTAAGCTACATACTTTAAAGACATACTATCGATATGTGTAATTAAGCCACCATGATAGTCATTTTTGGTCTCAGTTCTAGGTGCTGTTCATTTTTCAGTCCGGCATGGTTACCGGTTACCAAGACAGTCACTTCTTCCCATATGTTCTTCTCACCCAACCATTCAATAAACTTCCTCCTGTGCATCACAGCTGTATATGAGGACAATATAGCAAGTATGCATGGAACAGCTGTCAGTTGCAGCACCCAATCTGTGGAATAATTCTGCTGTGAGATGTTTGTCTAGCTCACTCTATGATCTTTTTTCTGCCAACTCCTCTATGTGCATGTGCGTGCGTGTGCCTGTGTGCCTGTGCGTGTGTGTATGTGTGCACGTGCATGAAGACAAAAAGAGCTATGTCATTATGGATTTATCAGATGCAACAAAATGTATATTAAATGCAATATACAGATGCTGAGAATTCCTTATTATTACTACAAGGCTGTAATTAGATCTAAAAAAAAACCAAAAAACAATCAGGCACTTATTTAGCCACTAATTCAGAAGGAGCTCTGGGGAAGCCTCTATGTTTTGTCCTACAAATCAAATGCTTTGGCCCACAACTCCCAGAAATCCAAGTTATATATTCTAAGCCAAGACTGTGGAAGCTGTGATCCAGAACATCTGGAGAGCTGAAGATTTCCTACCCGTGCCCTACAGAATGGGAAGACCAAGAAAGTCTTGTTGTGGAAATGAACTGGATAGTGATTCTACTAGGTCTCGTCAATATTTTTAATGAAAAGCAGTATATATGATTTGAAATAAAAATTTTAAAAGACGGACAACATATTCCATCTTCTATGCTGAAGTTCAGATGTTTTGGTTTATGAAACCTAACAGAACGAAGTAAAAAGCCTTGAATGCTGACTGAAAGCTGTTTTGCCATTGCTGTCAAAAGATATTTACTTTTAGGTGCAAACAGGAAAAAACAAAGTACAGCATATATTTAAATAATAAAGCCCAAAGCCAAAAAAAGTGATGGATTGCTTATAAAGAAAGCTATTGTTATTTGACAATTTTAAATTAAAAAAACTCTTTGCAAATTGTATATTGTTTCTATAATCTCTATTCTGCTTTTGCAAATGCATTTTTGAACCTGAAAAACATTCACTCTGGCCCATGAAACAGAGGACTACCTTTGTGTATATGAAATGTCTCTGAAAAATTCCCAGTGGAAAATGTATCTCTTCTTTTAAAAGATAACATTTTAAATAGAAAAATTACTGCTACTACTTTTTAATGCCCTCATTGGCACTTCATGTTGCAGTGGGTGAAAACAGCTGCTCACCCTGGCCAGCCATGTGTTATTTATGGAGGTGCTGCTGTGATATTCAATCATGCCCCCAGCCCTTTATTAACACTGTTGTGGTTTCTGCATTTTTGTTCAGTCACTGGTATGGCTGATGGGGTGCCCCCAAAGCTGGTCAATTGCAGCTAGGTGGTTTGCAAAGCCGACAGCTGGATCGCACAACAGATGATTTGCCATCAGACATACAAACCAACTGAACATCAACAAGATGCAACGTCTCTGATTAAATGTGAACAGATGGCAGCTATTGCAGCCAAAAATTGTGGTAGATTTGCCTTTATCAACCCACGACTGGGCATCCTAAATTGAATCTTGTTCTCTTATTAGTACTTTGATGAAAATTGGCTTCTAATTTTACATCACAAGAGCTGAGGAGCACATATTCTCTATTAGCCACACTGAAATAAAAAGGCCTATTTCGAGGTAAAGAATTGAAGCGTATTCAGCACATTAATACGTTTTACACATTAGATCTAGATGAAGTCAGACTTTTGAAGAGGTGAGAGAGATCTTTTAATGTAAGTTCAATCATCTTCTTGAGGGCTTGGAAGCTCTTCCCCACCTTCTTTTTTTTACTTTTTACTAAGCAGAAGCAGAACACTTTTCCCCCCTGTATAAATTTTGTCCCCTTAGATGTGAAATATGGACCCAACTCTTTCCACTTTCAGTTCCACAGAGAACTGAAAATAACTAAGTAATAAGAATCAAATAAAGATTGTGGGTAGAACTGTAGAGCTGAAAGGGTCCCCAAGGGTCATTCAGTGCTTTGGGTGACACTAGTTGTTGATGCTTCAGCTTCCCAAAATCTGAAATTAGCCTCCCTTCCTTTCTTGCTCACTCGTTCGCTTGCTTGCTTGCTCCTTCCCTCCCTCCCTCTCACACACATACACTGATGTGGTCCATGTAAACAACCCAAAGGCATTCAATGGATGATTCCTTTATTAGACCCCTAACAAATTATAACAATTAGCTAGCTTTTGAACTTGCAAAGGTCTTC
Source organism: Phrynocephalus guinanensis (assembly GCA_037367245.1). Classification (NCBI taxonomy): domain Eukaryota; kingdom Metazoa; phylum Chordata; class Lepidosauria; order Squamata; family Agamidae; genus Phrynocephalus; species Phrynocephalus guinanensis. The sequence continues at coordinate 17,083,215 of CM074735.1, read as the reverse complement.
AGACGTTGAAGCACCACTGCGGGTGGTACAGAAAAGCACAAAGTTCCATAAGTCATGCAAGATCTGCATGCCAAACTCCTTGGTTACAATCAAATATCAAAATGGGGACTGCAGGCTTAGATGATATATTTATTTATTTATTTATGGATTTATATACCACCAAGCTTAATTCAAAGAACAACTCCAGACAGTGTACAACAGCTAAAACCACAAATAAAAATAACATTTACATATATTAAGTAGACCTAAAAAGAACTAAAGTAAACAAATCATAATTATCGGGTAGTCAAACAGATAGTCAAGTCAGGTAGTTATGTATGTGGCAAGTAACATGTAGGTTTCAGATGTCCCCTCTGGAGATGTGGATTGCAACATCTCTCCCAACTGAGTTTGACAATGGCTTGCTAGTCACTCTGCAACCTCCCCACATTCTTATGTAAAAGCTTTACATTAAGTATGGGTTTTACTTTGACTGGGGTTACAAAATCAATAAATCTTGTTTTATGTTTCATTCTTACGGTCAAGATTATTTAATTTGTTTATTTAAATATTTTTTTACCCCCTGCCTTTCTTTTTAAGAGGACCCAAAGTGGCTTAAGTCATTGAAAGCACAATACTGAAAATTCTGAGAATATACTATCTTGTTAACTTGTAATCTGATGTCTATCACACATGGATGTAAAAAAATAATAGCTGTTATGTACAGAGAGTCAGATTTAAAAAAGTATGGATGCTACACAGTATGAGTATGTCTGGAAAACACAACTAACCTGTGGAATTCACTCCACAAAGTGCTGGTAACTAACGAACAGTTAGGAAAATTCATGGGGCATCAGTGTAACCCACAGCTAGTAGCTGTAAAAGTTATATATATATCAGAAAGAAAGAGAAAGGGAGAAGGAGAGAGAGAGGGAGGTTGCTTGTTGCATTCATATCTTTCTTAGGCTTCCTGAGGCATCTGTTGCTGCTGGTAACAGAATGCTGGACTAAGGCCTCTATTACATGTGAGAAAAGAACCCCTGTTATACCAATGCTTTTCATACTTCTGATGTAGTGATAAAAATATTTGGGTAGTCATGTGATATATATACCAGTGGGAGTGTTGATATTGTTTTTAATTGTAACAGTTCTTTTCCTTCTATCTGAACTGCTGTAGCAGGCTACGTTGCTCTTGATTTTGTATGGATTCATTTTGTCTGCTGTTTCTTGGGGCAATCAGGCATCCTCCTCTTCTTTTTGTTTAAATAACAAAAAAGACATACATTGAGAATGCAATAGGGAGGTCTGAGTCTTCTTTCCTCCCCCCACTTTTGCCATTAAACTATCAAAGTGTGACAAAGCCTCAGGCCATGATGAAATATATATGGAAGTTTTGAAATTGCTTAAGGAAGAACAATCCTTTCCCCTTCTGGTCAATTTATACAGCAGCATCTATAGAAGTGGAACCATCCCACAGGACTGGCTCAAACCCACTTTTATACCACTTCCAAAGAAATCTAATGCAAAAAGTTGTAATAAATACCAGACAATCAGTGTGATGAATCACATCCTGAAGTTGTTTTTAAAAGTCCCGCATTTAAGAATATATCGGAAGTATGAAGAAAGCACTGGAGATACCCAATTTGGATTCAGGAATGGATTTGGAACTCAGGATGCCTTATATAGTCCTCAGATACTAGCTCAGCAATGTCTCAATGTCAATGTTGATGGTACCGATGTCTCAGTGTCAATGTTGATGGTTTTGTTTGCTTCATTGATTATGAAAAAGCATTTGACTCACTTAAACATGATAAACTTATTAATATTCTTAAAGAACTGGGCTTGGACAATCGTGATATCAGATTGATTGGCAATTTGTATTGGAATCAGTGCACTGGTATCCGGATAGATGTTCAGATATCAGAAGAGGTGTCAATTATGAAAGGTGTTCGTCAAGGTTGTATTATCTCACCTCTACTTTTTAAAATCTATTCAGAAAGAATTTTCTGGAATGCTCTTTAAGGAAAGAACCAAGGTATGAAGTTGAATTGAGTTCTTGTTAATAACATAAGATATGCTGGCAACGCTGTCCTGCTTGCAACAAGTCTGGCATATTTGTAAGGATTATTGGATTCTCTTGCTGCAGAAAGCAATGCCAAGGGATTGCGACTTAATGTGAAGAAGACAAAATGGATGGTTATCAATAAAAAAAACAAAATGATTCACAGAACCTTCTCAAGGCAGTGATATAATTGAGAATGTATCATCTTATAGATACTTGGGATGCTTTGTCAAAGATAACTGGGATCCTTCATGTGAAATTCGTTGTAGAATTGAACAAACTAGAAACTCATTTCAGAAAATGAGGAAAGTCTTGACAAACCGGGACTTCTCTATCAGACTTCATACTCAAATACTTTGATCCTATGTATTCAGCATACTTCTCTATGGTGTTGAAACTTGGACCCTTACAGACACATTATGCAATAAGCCGGAAAAATTCAAAATGTGGACGTACAGACAAATTCTGAAGATACTTTGGACAGCCAAATGTGGAAGTATTACAGCTCATGAATAAAAAGTGGAGAAGGCTGTAGGCTGTATCCTTCTGAGCAATTTATTTGTGTTGTTTTTGCTAGCAGCAGTGGCTGTTGCTGCTGAGTTGTCAATATACCTTTAAGATATTTTAAAAAGGGGGGTACAACTACTGTGGCCATGAATTGGCCACAGCACCCAGAAACCCAAACTATTTGCAAAGGAAATAAACAGCAACATTCACAGGAAGAAAGAATGAGAAATAAAGGAATTCATCATTGGTACGTAATAGGCATGGGCCTTTCATTTTGGAATGGGTCTGGTTCCGAAATGAATCATGGCAGCACAGCTGGTCTTTGGAATTGGACCCATCCTCTGAAATGAAATCACTCATTGACTTATCTTGGTTTACCTCATGCGGAGCGATACCCCAACCAGGAAGTAGCTTCCAACGCATCATGGTTCCTTCTCTCTGGCGTTGGCCAATCAGATATGGAGGTGGGATGATGCATGTCTTTGCCAACTCCTGATTGGCCAGCGCCAGGGAGAAGGAATGATGATGTGTTGGAGGCTACTTCCTGGCTGGAGTATCACCCCCCCCCCGTGAGGTAAACCAAAGTTAGTCAATAGGTGATTTCATTTCGGGGGGGGGGGTTCCAAGTTCCAAAAAACAGCTGTGCTGCCGTTATTCATTTTGGAACTGGACCCATTCCAAAGCGAAATGCCCATGCCTAGTACACAATAAAACAATCCCCCCAATGTTCAGAAAATAAATTGGAAATAAACTGCTGGCTGAGAAAATAAGACAGTCTTGGTTGTGTGTGGTGTGCTTGGAAATTTATGAAATGATCTAAACATAGCCAGGTCAGTATAACTGGGGTTATTTTGCCTGGTGTGATCGAGCCTTATGTAAAGTGACCAAATGTCTCCTCAATGTGGTGTGTGCATGTACTCACGTAGAGCTGAATTAATTCTGCACTGCCCAACTGATGTTGCTGCCCATTTGCTTCCGGTTATGGCCAGGCCAGTGCAGGGGAGGAGGTGCTGGAGCCCCACAGAGCCCAGCAGAAGTGGATATAAGACTAGCAGAGCTGCTACTGATTGAATCATAAATCATTTCATCATCCTGCCATTTTTTTCTCTTCCTCTCCCTTCTTCCTGCTCCTTGCCCTCAACTACTGATTCCAAGCCCCTTTCCTCTATCACCTAAATGTCTTCTTAGGTTGATTTAATCTTGGGGGAAAATAAATTCAAGAAACTCACACGCACTGGACTTGCTCACTTTGCATTATTTGTGCCATGCAGAAGCTCTGAATTGTTTTCTGATGATGAGTTGACAGTGCACTCGGCTAGAAATGTATATGTAATTGGCTGCATCAAGCTACAAGTGAAAAAAGAAAAATCTCACTAATAACATCCACACAGTGTTTCCTTGCCCCCTGCCATCTAAGTTCTGCTTGCTGAAAAGTATTTTTTAACAAGCAGTGAAAGCTCTCATGAGTTCAAAGACATATCAGGAATGCTTCTCTCACCAGACGACCAGAAAAAGGTTTAAGAGAAATGTGATTAATCTACTATAGCTTCTCTCATCTAACCATGGCTATGCAGGTACCTGGTTTTAAGGGGGAAAATGGCCATTCTAGTTTATCCTGTTGCAGCTGTGCCAGGTTTATACAACAAGAAAAGAAAACAATGAAATATTGCACTTCAGTTCATCCATCCTGACACAATGTTAAGGACTTCCTTCCCTCTCACCAAGTAAAATCAATACCATGTTTGAGCCAACACATTTAGAGCTTTATTAAGATGTCTTGCTTGTTCTGTACAGCTACTTGAAGCTGTGGCAGCAAATTGACTCAGCTCAGTTAAACTGAGAGAGCTGGGTAAAGAGGGCCCATCAATAGGGCTGTTATAAAAATACTCTGCAGGAAACCAGAAAGCTGGAACAAACAGCCTGAGATGTGTCAATGTTTTTATTCAGTATCAATACTTCTCCTCTGTAAGAATGAAAACTAAATATTCAATAAGATCACCGTTTATCAAATAGACTACATGTTAAACACTGAATACATCGTTTCTAATCTCCAACCTATTGCAACCTTTTTTGCGAGGCACATTCAGCATGATTTATCGTAATTATTTATATAGTCTCTCTAGAAAGGAGCATGAAACACTATCAGGAGAAAATGTATTATTTCAATGACGTGTATTTGTGCTCACGTTGGGAATGGAGGTGAAGACCTTGAAGTTTTAAGGAACAGCATAACAGAAGAGAAGCAAATGGAGGGCTAGAGGGGAAAATATATAGTGCATCAGGAGATTTCTCAAATTGTTTAAAGTGAGGAAAATGTGATTTGATGCCAGATAAAACAGAGGGAGCAAAAGAGAGGAAGTGAGCACAGACAACAAAGGATGTACTCAGCAGGAACAGAGTTGCCATTAGAATTTTCCATCTATACCATAAGATAGCTGGATAACTGCTGAGAGAGCTCTGGACATCTCTCAGAACATGTGCAAGACTTAGGCTCATTGTGGGTCGGCACCAATTTTGGTTACAGTATTTGCAAAAACCACCCAATACACCTTTCCTATCCATTGGAGCTGTATCAGCTGGACAGACAATGATGGAAGATATGCTTAGACCAAAATTCAATGTCATACACAACTCATAAAAAAAGAACTAGTTTTCAGTGCAGATTAAAATCCAGAGTCATAGAATAAAAGGCAAAACCACAAAGTCACTAGGCAGTATGAGATAGCTAAGAATAAAAACTAGACTATAGGCAGAATATAAATGTTTGCATCAGCTCTACACACCAACTGGGGTAGGAGCAATTTCACCACCATCTCTTTGCATCTGAGCAAAATAAAGTTATCTTCACATAAATAACGAGGAAGAACCATCAGATTCTCAAATGTTTTATTATCTATTTTACATGCTCCAATGAGGAAAACAATCCCGCCACATAAACTGATAAGAGTAATTTCATTTTTGTGAGATACTGATGAGATGGGTCCAGGAGAACATTCACTTGAACAATGCTTTTTCTGACTAGTTCCAGTTATTGTTTATGTGTAAAGTTACTTTATGTGTATTAAGTTAAGCTTTTCCGCTTAAGTTCCCCTCACAAGAGCTTTTTCTCTAAATCAAATGTGTAAGAACCAGAAAAAAAACATAATAAAACAATATTAAAACATCAAGATGTTTCAAACAAAAAAATAAATAAAGCAAAATTGGTAACTAGCGTAAAGGCAAGATGCAAAAGCACCTCATTTCTTGAAAAACAAACCTGTATCACTGGTGGGATTTAATCCCATCCCCCACCTTGCATAGGAAGTGAATTCTGCCACCAGGATAAGACAAATGAAAAAAATCTTTGCCCAAGTCACCTCATAATAGATTTAGGAAAGGCACTCAAAAGAAGAGTTCTGACAATGATCATTGGGCCCAAGCAGATATACACAAAACAAAATAATTCTTGAGGCAACCTGTCTCCAGGCCATTTAGAGTTTTGGATTTAACAACAGAAAGTTGAGTAAAGCTCAGAAATGTCATGGAAGCCAGTGCAGATCACAAAACACTTGTGTTAATAAGTTCATACAGATCAGACATTAAGCAACTCTGTTGGACCTGCTCAAGCGACCAAGCAATCTTCAAAGAGCTTGTGCAGAATACATTAAAATAGTTCAGAGGGGGCATGGATAACCATAAGTAGGTTACCTTTGTCCAAAAAAGGGTGGACTTTATCTACCAGGTTGATGAAAGGCTGTTCATCCCTTTTTGGGCCCATCAGCTTGCTCAGGTGCTGAATGAGAGTATCTACTACCTCAACTGGATTTGATGGAAAGGTGACACTGCTGGGTATCATCAATATACTGATAAATGCCAGTGGCTTCATGTAAAGGATGGTGGTAGTCCACGGGAAACTGGGGACACAGTTTCATGACACAACCTACTGGTGTAACACCTTTTGCTAAGGAAATCTGGTAGCATGGCATTTCTACCTTCAGAAAAACACATAAGGAGCCTGTATCTTAATTTGAACTTAATGTTTTCTGATGCTTTCTAAAGTAAAGTTTGCCTTGAAACACATTTCCCCTCCCCTAACTCACCTAAGTGTTTTTAAAAATCAGATGTGCTTGCTTTAAAATGTCATTTTCTCATTGCTATGTTGTTCATACTTATTTAATGGTGTGGCAGGAAATTCAGTGCTGGTCTATAAATGGTGTAGACATGCACATGCTCAATTGTGTATTGCCCACTGGTGATGAATATGCTGGAGAGTTTGGAGGATAAAACAGAGTCCTCTGGATATGCAGGGCATAGCACCCAGAAACAGAGGAGCCCTCCCCAATAAGTGGTTCTGGAAATGACCATTCACATAAAAGAAACACTACAATGCAAAACTCTAACTCCTAAACTCAGATGGCCTATTGAGACTGATGGAATGAAAAAGAAAATCAACAGGGTTCCACCCTCTAATTTCTGTATTTCCAAACATCATGCAACAGATTAAACAAGGGAGTTTCTGCTCCCCAAGGCAGGCCTAAAGCCCATCATCAGCTGCATTAAGAATGTCTGGAAATGGTCAGTGTGGCAAACCTGGGTTCTCTAACCCCCTGCCACACATTAACACCTGGATGTGACCTTGTTTCTTTCCGCTGCCACCATTTCCCAAAATATTTATACCTGAACTAATAAATAAAGACAGAACCCTGCTTTAAAGTTTCAAAATAACAGTGGAGTTTATTTAAGTTACAGAAATAAAAAGAAATACTAATGCATACTATTCACTTGAGCCTTGTACATTTCTTTAACTTTAAAACTAAAGCAATTATTTGGCTCATTTCCTTCTTCAGCTGTTCCCTGAACAATCCTTAATTAGTCCCTAACAGACCCTAACCAGACCCTATTCCGCCCTGATTCTCCTGGCATTCCAACCGACACTTGCTTATATATACTCTATAGCCACGCCTACAGGCTATTTGATTGGGTAAACAGATACCACTTTATAAATATTCATAGCCTAGTTTTTGTAAATATTCATTGCCTAGCTTTGCGTTCCATTACAGTCAGACACATTGTTCAGGAAATTAGCCAACAGTTGTTGACATCTTCGATGTCCAGTTCTCCAGAAATGGCCTACCTGTATATACTCGATTATAAGTCAACTCGAGTATAAGTCGAGGCCCCTAATGTAACCCCCCAAAACTGGGAAAACTTATTGACTTGAGTATAAGTCTAGGGTGGGAAATGCAGCACCGTAGACTTTTACTTGATTTCCGCTCCGCTTTACCCTGCCCTCGCCTGCCTCTCTCCTCCTCCTCCTTCCTCGGCACTAATAGCCAGGAACCAATTTGTGTGTGTGTGTGTGTGTGTGTGTGTGTGGTAAGCCTGCAATCCTACCCATGCTTACTTGACAATGTAATACTGCTTACATGATTACACGATATTTGCACTCTACAATGCAACCCTATGTTTACTGGGAAGGGCATCTCATACGATCCAGTGGCTTACTCATAGGTAAACATGCCTCAAGATGGAAGCTTGTCCTAATGATTAGATAGGTGAAAAACTGATATAACAAGTTCTCAAGCTCTTGGCTGCAAAAAAGGTCCTTAAAATATATTGGGTGCCTACAAACTCCGTTCACCTCAATCAGAAGTATTTCATATGACCATGTGGTAAAAAGTTCTTAAACATCTAGGACAGTGGTGGTGCACCTTTGGCACTCCAGATGTTTTGGACCACAACTCCCACAGTTCTTTTTCATTGGCAATAGAGGCTTGGAATTCTGGGAGTTGTGGTCCAAAGCATCTTGCCGATGGTTCGCCAGCACTGATCTAGGATAATGCAGGAAAATAGGCACAAATAAAGGAATGTAACCACAAACTATACACAGAATTAGACACAAATCTGTTTTGTGATAGTACCGTGAGAAGAGCATTTATCGTACTTGCAAAGTATACATATGTCAGTTTGTTTCCCAAGAGTATTTAAAGAAAGTAATGTCTGAAATCCTGTTATGCAGTTATGAAAAAGTCATAAACTGGAAAACAAACTGACGTATGTTAACAACTCTCTGTAAACATTATTTGTTGTATACCAAGTTATAAAACACCGTGTACAATAGATAATGCCTATGGAGATTTCTTAACTTACAGCAATTCACACTGAAAAATTATACTGGGGCAACAAGATTTCAATCAATTTCAATTTTCCCTTAAATGTGATACTTTTAATGGCTTTATTAAAACAAACTCAGTGCTCTCTGAGTGGAAGCCAAGCTCAAAGAGGTCTCAGCCTTAAACAATAAAAATCCAAGCAAATTATTAAAGAGGTTTATAATGGAACTCTGCAATGCAATATAAAGTACACAATTTGCTATTGCCAAGGCTAATGGATATATATTCACTCATGCAGCACTTCCATGCCCTTCTAGATGAGATGCTCTGGGCAGTGAGGCTGACCAGCCCTGACGGGGTGACGATCCCGGGATTGGTGGCTCTCATGAAGACCCCTGCCAAAGTGGTGGGGGCCACTGCCAAGGCGGAGATGGCAGCCGCTGGGACTGAGCAGAGCAGGCTGCCCAAGAGTAGCTGGGGAGCCAGGCGGTGCCGGTGCTCAGTACCCGGGATGGGTCCAGCTCCGCCGATGCAGCAGCAGTGGCAGCCACAGGGGGCAAGAGCAGCCCCGGTGGCAGGGGCCGTTGTGGGCCAGCAAGACGTACGGGCTAAGCTCCGACGGGGTGGCCACATCCTTCTCTATGTGTTCAATTGGTGGCCGGGGGAGAAGTGGCAGGTTTTAAAACCTTTTTTTCTCTTCAGAAGCAAGTGCTAATGTCTGCCATCGGCACTTGCTTCGGGGCAGGAAAAAAGGTTAAAAAACCCACCACTTCTCTCCCCCATCAACCTATTATAGTCACCCGAGTATAAGTCAAGGGCCACTTTTTTCAGCTCAAAATTAGGGCTGAAAAACTCCACTTATATTCGAGTATATACAGTAATTATTGCCTCCTTTTCTGAATTACACCCACTCTCTCAAGGAAGAACTTACTGGCCACTCGGAATCTGTTAGATATACCCTGCCTATATATTATGGATAGATATCAAACACATGTCATTGATTTAACTTCATGTTAAAAGACTTCAAGTTAGGGTATTGGCTGGTTTTCTTTTCTTTTAAAAAAGGAAATGGATGGTGAGAAAAGGGGGAGACCCATGCCTTTATTATGCCAGATCAACTTCTACCATAAAGAGGAAGTGTGCATCCTAACAGTTAAATAACCCCTCTCCATTTACTAGAGGGGTTGTCTCAGTAGGGAAAGAAAGAAAAAAGAAAAGGAAATGTTCCTGTTTCTGTTCTGCGGATTCTTTTCTTCCACTGTGCAGCAACAATGTTCTCCATTTGTACTGAACAGAAAGACTTATTTTGCTACGTAGAGTGGCCCTGTTTATCTTCTGTATCACTGAGCCATGTTAAGAGGCCTGGGTAACACTGTTCTGCTGCCTGGCATGTCATTGTGAACATGCCACCAGAGGTATGTGGGTACACCAAACATTTTGTTGCTGGTCATAGTTGTCCTGACTTTTAAATCAATCTGGAAAGTTTAAAAAGGCAGATTTAAAAATAGAAATACACACCCTACTGTATAGCCAAAATGTTTACCAAAATAAGCAGATCTTCCAAAAGTGACAGAAAACCCCCCCCAAAATATATTGATAGTATCTAGTATGGAAGGCTAGTTGTTGATACCATGGTATCTTTTAAAAGCCTGGCCCAGGACTCAGCATTTATCTAGGTGGATTGAAGATGACAGAAGTTGTTAAACAATGAGCCCAAAGTGGGCTGTAGCCTTTTAAAAGTAAAGACATGCTTCAGCAGAACGTTCAGCTACACGAACAGGAAAAAGGTTGTCAGTGTGAAGGCTGAAGCCATTAACATGGAATAACCATGTCAACACTGTATACAGGTGCAGGAACAAGATGTTCAGAATTATATCAGCTATCTATGTTAAGCTAATCTCTTCCACAGTTACCTTTCTTAGAAAGGAAGGGACCATGGCGAAAATAATCTTCATTTCACCCACTGTCTGAATCATTTACATATCTACAAATCCAAGGTATTCTGCATTATAAAGCCATATATATTTAATTGCTAACAAAAATCCAACTATAGAATGATGTGATCACCCTAAGGGACATATTTTGAGTGCAGAAAACTTGGAACATGAGGCTGAAGCTCTGGAAGGTTCAATGAGGAATATTTGTGTAGGCACAGAACCAAATGGTGTGAATCATAGAGACCATGATGAAGAATAATGAGTTGTTTCTGAAAATTACTTAATTTTAAAAACAAAACGGTGAAGTGCTGCTGAAGAACACAAGAAGTGTTAAGGTATAAGAAACCAAAGTCTCATATAAGAACAAGTTAATATTTGGTCCTTACTGTGTCCCTTCTGTAAAGTCGTACCTCAATGGAAGATTTGTTTATTCAAAACTCAAAACAGAAACCAAGAAGAAGGCAGGCAGGCACCTAAGGATAGCTCTTTAGGTCTCTGGATCCAAAGTGGGCCTTTAACAAGGCAGTGTCCTGTCCCAGAAGAACAATGGATCAGTCTGAGACCCAGAGCTAATGGAAGAACCAAGTCATGCCTTCTTACATCACTGGGATGTCTCAGAAGCTCAAAGGGATTCTTGGTAAACACAATATACCTGTTAATTTCAAATACACAAACAGTAAGGCCGAGAGTAGTCCACTCAAAAGACCCCCCAAAAACAAAAAACTACAAACAAACAAAGAACAAGAGGAGCAAAATTTTATTTGAGGTCCAATGCAGTGAGGAGTGTTCAGAGTTCTACATTAGAGAAACTAAACAGCCATTAAACTGGAGGACGAACCAGCACAGGAGGGGCAACAGTTCAGGACCAGAATTGGTAGTGTACCTTCATAAGGACAAAGGACACTCACTCGGCAATGAAGATGTAAATATCTTGGATGGAGAAGACAGGTGGTTTGAGAGAGGCCACTCATGTGTGTATAGAAAATCCCTCTCTCAACAGAGGTGAAAGTTCTAGGCACAACATGTCTCCTGTTTATCATATTGCCTTTTCATCTATCCCCGAAAAATCAGGACGACTTCACACCTTAACCAGCAAGGCCACTGCTAATAACCCATGGTGAATGGATGCTGGGAAGGGCTGCATGGGTGTGACTTTCATGCACATATAGCCACTGTCCATTTAATGAACCTATTTAGACCAGGGCTAAGTGTAACCAACGTGAAGTAAAAAGATAAGAACATAAGAAGAGCCATGCTGGATCAGGCAAAAGGCCCATCTAGTTCAGCTTCCTGTGTCTCACAGGGCCCCCACCAAATGTGTCTGGGAGCGCACGAGACTTGATGTCTGTCTCCTGATACCACTCTCCTGCATCTGGCCCTTGAAGTACTCTGGTTTTAAGCCTGGAGATTACACATCTCCATCATGGTTTGTAACCTGTGATGGACTTTTCCTCCGGGAATCTGTCCAATCCCCTTTTGAAGGCATCAGGCCAAATGCTATCACCACATCCTGCGGCATGGAGTTCCACAGACTAACAACACACTGGGTAAGAAAATATTTTCTTTTATCTGTCCTCACTCTTCCAACCCTCAATTTGAGTGGATGTCATCTAGTTCTGGTATTTTGTGAGAGGAGAAGAGTGTCCCTCTATCCACTTTACTCATGCCCTGCATTATTTTGTACGTCTCAAATCATATCCCCTCTCAGGCGCCTTTTTTCTAGACTAAAGAGCCCCAAATGTTTTAGCCTTTCCTCATTAGGGAGATCCCCCAGCCCAGTAATCATTTTAGTTGCTCTCTTCTGCACCTTTTCCGTTCCACTATGTGTTTTTTGAGATGCGGTGGCCAGAATTGTACACAATACTCCAGGTGCGGCCTTACTACTGTTTTGTAAAATGGCATTATAATGTTGGCTGTTTTATTTTCAATCCCCTTTTTTATCATCCCTAGCATGGAATTGGCCTTCTTCACCACTGCCACACACTGGGTAGACACCTTCATTGAGCTGTCCACCAGCACACCAAGATCTCTTTCCTGATCTGTCACGGATAGCTCAGAGCCCCCAAAATGGAGATATCCTACCAACCTTCCTCAGACTGAAGAAGCAACTTGGATGAGTAGCAAAACATTTTCACCTAACAAGAACTCCAATTGACATGGATCAACTTCTGGATAACCTCACCTGGATGACTTAGAATCTACATAGACATAAAATTCTTCAAACCTCCTCCCTTTTTGAAATGAGTATTTTGTACAACACAGAGACAAAGACACACAGAAACATAGATATGTACAAGTTATAAAAAATTCAGATTTCTATCATTCCCTGTTTAGGACTAGTGGAAAAACAAGTGAGAGTGAATGCCATTAGTATGTGGGACAAAAGGATAGCTTTTCTGTAAGATTTTTGTCCTTCCCTTAAAAAAAGAGTCAGTACCAAAAATTTCAGGTTGAACTCCAGAACTCAACCCTGCATTTTAGGAAAGCTAGGGTCTGAAAAAATTAAAATTAAAAAATGCCTGGGGCTTTCACCATCAATACAACCTTCAGAATGAAAGAAAACGATGTTGCCACACACATGGATTAGTGTGAGATACTTTTCCAGCAGTATTGGTTTATAAAGATAGAACATATCTCCTGACCTGACATAAAAAATAGCAAATATTATAAAAGTACTAGCAGGTGTGATTCTGCCCATGGTGTTTAAAACAGTAACTCATCATAGACTTTTTGCATGCACACATCAACAATTCAGGAAACAGATGCACAAAGAAAATAAATTACAGCTTAAATATTACAATCGGTTATTTACATACTCTTTAAAATTCACTACAATATATTTAAAAGAAGAGCAACATGCTAACATGATTAGGCCAGCAGGAATGCTGAGTACTCAACATAAGACATTTGATGCAGCTTGTTTATGCAACATTCTGACAGAAACAATTAATTGTGTGGAAACAAGGTGGATGTCGCATAAGAGGGTATTATCTTTAAAAACACCAAGCAAATTTTCCTGAGAAAATTAACAGTCCATTAAAATATAAAAACACAGAATCTTGAAAAGAAGTTGACACTCTCCAAAAGAAAACAGCACCTGTTTTCTAATGAAGTAGGGGGTTGGGAACACTTCCAAATAAAGTAATAAAGCAAACAGTACGTACCTCCAACAAATGCATCTCCAGCTCCGTTGGTGTCAACAATCTCACTCTGATCACTAATTAAGACTTGGAAAGATCTTACTTCACTTTCTGAAATGGAAGGGGAAAAGAAAATATATGCCTTAATGATTTTTCTAAGAATTTGTATTATAATAGAGCAGTCTATAATGTTTCATCCTGGAATCTAAAATCAAGACTAAATCATCCAATATTGAACACTGGTTAGGCCTGCTAAAGCACACGGATGTAAGGGGAAAAAAAGATTTGCAATCATCTACCAACCTAATAAAGGTATCAAGAGGATGAATTTTGCTTCTTCTTTTTAAAAAGAAGATAAAATACAGTGAAACTCTTTTGTTAAAAAAAAAAAAGCCTGAATGACAAACATGGCTTTACAACTTTAGTGAAAGAGTTCTCAAATTTTGTTTCTCATCTAAAAAAAGTCATACTAGAGCCCACTTCTAGTGATTTAAAAATACATATGTACTTGAATATACAGTACCATTTCCCATGCAACAAATTGTATATCATGCAGGCACCACAACTGTGCTAAGGGCATAGATTAAATACATGAGTCTAATTAATCAGAGTTTTTTTCCAAGGGAATAATGTCATAAATATGTGATAAAACATAATTACCACTTTGTTAATGTGTAATTATCAGAGCAAAAGAAGTCTATACAAGTCATGCGTTGTAGTCAATGTGTCTCCGAGAGGTTCAGAGTCAAGACTGGGCTTTGACTTTAATAAGATCTAAGAAATAGGCACCCCTCCAGCAGCCAATGCCACAGGAGACCATCATATTTTATATGCATATGTATAATTTTGTTTAGGTGGGACTCTCAGGATGAAGTATAATGAAACACCAAAATGTAGCTGTCAAGGTGTGTGTATTAGGGGCCTTTGTAAGCAGTACATAGATGCAAAGAAAACAGATATGCATATCTGAATTTCATCCCCATTGCCCTTCTTTACACCTCTTAAAATAAGATACATTTCTGTTAAGTCTGTGTGAGGGTTCGGGTTGATCACCACTAGGTTCCGAGCAAAAATCACCACTGTCCAGTCTTTGCGGAGTATTTTTAAATAAAGATTTATTTAACATAAATTGGCCAATGAGCTCATGACTCATTTGTTCATCACTTTCAGAACCTTCAACTGTTACTTCTAGAGAAAAAGGGTTTTCATCAACAAAAGGGTTTATAATCGGACTCAAACAGGGTGGGTTCTCTTCTGTCACAGCGGCTGCTCTTAACGTGGCGTTCCCCTTCCGAAGCACTGACTGCCACAACAGGGATGGCGAGCCCATTGTGCTACTGGGTTCTCCTGGTACAGTGGCCGTCCGTGACCTCTCGCTCGTAGGCTGTTTTCCGGCCATCTTAATGGTCATACCTCAAGGGACCAGGTCTACTCATCACCCATTTTTACTTCAAAGGACTCCTCCTTCTCCTTCCTCCTAGTACCTTCTGCCCTAACGCTCCCTTCCAACGACTTCTTATTCCCTGCTAATGGTCCTCCCTCACGCGCAAACTCTTCTCCTCGCGACTCCTCTTCTCGCGACTCCTTCTCCTTCCGTGCGCCCCTTTTCACCTCTACTCAGTCACCAACCCAAAATGCCTCCTCTGTTAATTCTATTCTCTCCTTTCCTCCTACAGCCCCTTCTAACTCTCCGGATGTCCTGACTTCTTCAGCTCCCTCATCTTTCTTTCTCTCTGTATCTTGTCCAGACAGCACACTCTCTGGCTCTGTTTTCTGACTGGCTGCACTCTCACAGTCTGTCACTGGATTACAGAAATCTTTGTCACTTTATCACATGCATTTGATCAGATTCACTGCTCAATTAAAGCTGCATAAAGTTCTCTGCAGCCAAAGATGGAGGAGCTCTATACAGTCAGCAAAAACAAGACCTGGTGCTGACTGTGGCTCAGATCATCAGCTTCTTATTTCAAAATTCAAACCTAAACTGAAGAAAGTAGGGAAGACCACTGGGTCAGTGTGACAAACCCGGCAGACAGGAGTGATGAATATACAAATCATCAGCCAATCCCAACAGGAGGGCGTGGAATGGTATGATATAAAAAAGGGTGGAGCCTAGTCAGTTGGGGCAGTTCAGTGAGTAAGTTGAGTTCAGTGGAGAGTGAGTGCTGGGAGAGAGCACTGTTCTCTGAGAGTTCTGTCAGGCAGTGAGGGCTATACTGTTTACTAGGTATTGAAGACAGGGAGGCTTGTAGAGCTGATTAAATCTATTATATGTTAAAGGCAATGCATACCATCCTCAGATATTGTTATATTTATTATCTTCTCAATAAACTTTGTTAATATTTTTATATTATTCATCTGAGTCTGTCTCAATTCATGAGGCGACGAGTTTAAAAGGTGGCAGCATTATTAAGTGAATAAAAGGTGGAAGCAGTACCATTTCCATCACAGAATTCAGTGTGTAAAAGGGAGGTGTCGTCACAATTTAGTGGCACAGCAGTGGGATGTCGAAATAAACCCGGTTGTGCCTTTGAAAACCCAGTCTGTGAAAGGGGTGACGTCACAGTCAGTCAGGTAGAATCTAAGCCAAATCCCTTATGAATACACAGTGGAAGTTAAGAATAGATTTAAAGAACTAGATATGGTGGATAGAACACCTGAAGTACTATGGATGGAGGCTTCTAAAATTGTACAGGAGGCTGCAATGAAAACTATTCCAAAGAAAAGAAAACGCAAGAAAGCTAACTGATTGTCCAACGAATTGGAGATATTAAAGGGGCATTTCGTGCAAAGATGGATATGATAAAGGACAAAAATGGTAGGGACCTAACGGAAGCAGAAGAGATCAAGAAGAGATGGCAAGAATATTTAGAGGAATTATATCAGAAAGGTCTGGATGTCCCTAATAACCAAGACAGCGTAGTTGCTGACCTGGAGCCAGATATCCTGGAAAGTGAAGTCAAGTGGCAAACAACAAGGCCAGTGGAGGTGACGGCATTCCAATTGAACTCTTTAAAATCTTAAAAGAGGATGCTGTAAAGGTGCTGCACGCAATATGCCAGCAAATTTGGAAAACCCAGCAGTGGCCAGAGGACTGGAAAAGATCGGTCTACATCCCAATCCCAAAGAAAGACAACGCCAAAGAATGCTCCAACTATCGCACAATTGCACTCATTTCACACGCTAGCAAGGTTATGCTCAAAATTCTACAAGGCAGGCTTCAGCAGTATGTGGAAAGAGAACTTCCAGAAGTGCAAGCTGGATTTCGAAGGGGCAGAGGAACTAGAGATCAAATTGCCAACATGCACTGGATTATGGAGAAAGCCAGAGAGTTCCAGAAAAACATCTACTTCTGCTTCATTGACTATGCCAAAGCCTTTGATTGTGTGGACCACAACAAACTATGGCAAGTCCTTAAAGGAATGGGAGTGCCTGACCACCTTATCTGTCTCCTAGGAAATCTATATGTGGGACAAGCAGCAACCGTCAGAACTGGATATGGAACAACTGACTGGTTTAAAATTGGGAAAGGAGTACAACAAGGCTGTATACTGTCACCTTGCCTATTTAACTTATATGCAGAGTACATCATGCGAAAGGCAGGTCTGGATGAATCACAAGGCGGAATTAAGATTGCCGGAAGAAATATCAACAACCTCAGATACGCAGATGATACTACTCTGATAGCAGAAAGTGAGGAGGAATTAAAGAGCCTCTTAATGAGTGTGAAAGAGGCGAGTGAAAAAATGGGCTGAAGCCAAACATTAAAAAAACTAAGATCATGGCCACCAGTCCCATCACTTCATGGCAAATAGAAGGGGAAGAAATGGAGGCAATGACAGAGTTTATTTTCTTGGGCTCCTTGATCACTGCAGATGGTGACTGCAGCAACAAAATTAAAAGACGCCTGCTTTTTGGGAGGAAAGCAATGGCAAACCTAGATAGCATCCTAAAGAGCAGAGACATCACTTTGCCAACTAAGGTCAGGATAGTCAAAGCTATGGTTTTTCCAGTAGTGATGTATGGAAGTGAAAGCTGGACTATAAAGAAGGCTGATCGCCGCAGAATTGATGCTTTTGAGCTGTGGTGCTGGAGGAGAGTCTTGAGAGTCCCCGGGACTGCAAGGAGATCAAACCTATCCATCCTGAAAGAAATCAACCCTGAATGTTCACTGGAAGGTCAGATTTTGAAGCTGAGGCTCCAGTACTTTGGCCACCTCTTGAGGAGAGAGGCGTCTTTGGAAAAGTCCCCGATGTTGGGAAAGATTGAAGGCAAAAGGAAAAAAGGACGGCAGAGAATGAGATGGTTGGATGGTGTCATCAATGCAACCAATATGGACTTGACCAAACTCTGACTGGGAGGCAGTGGAAGACAGGAGGGCCTGGCGTGCTCTGGTCCATGGGGTCACAAAGAGTCGGACACGACTGAACGACTGAACAACAAAAAGTCACATAGGATGGGGGGGAAACACTATATATTAGATAGATGAAATCCTATTCCTCAGTTTCACCATATAAGACTGACAATATCACCAGCTTTGATTGGGTTTTTTTGTTTTGGAAATGAAATATTCCCTCCTGAAAAAAATAAAAAGGTCCTGAGGTTCCCATGGAATCCCTTTCATTGTCAGGAAGCTACTGCAGGATTTTATTTTGTAATTAAATAATTCCCTTCCAGTCCCATGGCCCAAAGTATGATAGATATTTCATGGACGCTTCAGAACCTTTTGGGGAGGGAGGGAATCAGAGATTATTTTATTTCCAAAACGAAGCAGCAATGCATGACATATGAAACAGGATTTCAGCCTTTGCCTTTGCTTACTGATGATGCATCGTTGCATTGTCACAAACCTGATCTTAGAAATGGCATGGGCTCTTGTGTTTTCATTTCCGTAGAACATATCTTCTATGATAAAGTTTGAAATCTACAGGTTTTATTTATCCGATACATATTTCTTTTTTAAATATGCTTTTCTAAACTACTGGAACAATTAATTGAAACTATTCTAAAAAGCCAGTTTTATAGAATCAACTAAATGCAGAATGGAATTATCTGCTAGTGTGTGTTTTATTTCTGTATAGCTTTCAGGCTGCATGCTTCTCTACTACATTAATTACTTAAGCTATGATTATGATTAATACATATTTGTGTCAGTTTTAATCATCTTTAGTTCACAATAATTTTTCATCAAGAACAACAACATGGATATAATGGGAAGGCAACTGTTATATGCAAAACAAAAGCATTCACTCATGGTCTTTACCACATAATACAAAGATACAACGTGTTTGTGAAAAAGGAGAATACACAGCATGACACAATAGATTTTAAAATACTGATATATTGTACTTGCGTTGTTTCACTGTTTGTTCAGCATATGGGTCAATATTTATTTAAAATCCTTGACAAATGAATATATGCACAAAATTTTCAAGTGTTTTAATTTTGGGACTTCTTATATCAGAAACTTAGAGAATAAATGAATCCTTATGAAGCTCCGTAATAACATCCCTTCCACTCCCCAGTTGTTGTTTTTTTAGTAGCAAGTTACTCAGACATTTTGTGTTTCTGACCTTGTATTAATGGCAAGATTGTAAACTGATAGACAAGTTTTTAAAAAAAGCAAAGTTAAAAAGCAGCTTTCCACTTGAGAAGTTTGAACAATGTTCCCTCTAATATTCCAGAGCACTGAGCCCAGGGTGGGGGGGGAGGAGCACCCCTTGCACATGAAGTTCTGACTGCCACTGGAAGGAAATGGCAACCTTGATCCAGCACTATGCAGCTGCGTGTCTGTGCAGCGGAGAGGGAACATAAATTTTGAGATTTAATTCCTTGTCATTAAAGAAATCCTTGAATTATAATCCTAAAGATTTTCTAATTTTACTACTTAATCAAGTCAGCTGTTTTAAAAAATTATGGCCTCATTTCCTGCATGAGAGAGGATGGGCATTCCTGTACATTACAACAAGCCTTGCACCAATATTACGATGTAAGAAAGCAGGTCCTTTCAAATGTTTTGGGGAAATCAATTCAAAATGCTCCCCCCTTCCTTTTTCTGTAAGATTACACTGAGAATGTCAATGAGATTCCAACATTTTAAAGATACAATTAAAAGATAAGAGAACACCTTAACTTACAAAGCACTATTTGACCTGGGTCCTAGCTACCTCCAAGACCAAATCTCACAGTATGAACCGGCTTGGGTGCTAAGGTCATCAGGAGAGGCCTTTCTCTCCATCCCGCCATCCTCACAGGTACATCTCATGGGAATATATGAGAGGGCCTTCTTGGCTGCTGCGTCCAGAGCCTGGAACTCCTTCCCACTGGAGGCCAGGATGCCCCATCCCTGCTGTCTTTCCAGAAACAGGCAAAGACCATTCTTTTCAGGCAAGCTTTCCCTGAATGATGGACTACCATGCATGGCTACACCGACTTGTATTTATAATCACTTATAACTTTGTGCCTGTATCTCTCCTTGTGTGATTACATTGACACTATGTTATCAATTGTTAGTTCCCATCCCTCATAACTTTTAAATGGTCTCCACTCTGCAGTACATGATTACATGGAATTTTCTTAACTGCTTGCATTCTTTTAGCTTTAATGTTGTCTTCTAATGCTGTAAGATACCCCTCAATTCCCTGTTCTTTAACTGTCTTAATTGTACTGGACTGTACATTGTCCCTCATTATTGTAAGCTGCCTTGGGTGCTTTTCTAAGGAGAAAGGTGGGGTAAAAATACTCATAAATAAAAATAAAAATAAATAAAACAGTTAATGCCTTCATAAATTCACATGCCTCACCCCCAAAAGTTAAATACCTTGCTTTAGCTGCCATGTAAACTGTAAACATCTGCCTCCTCATCCTTGCATGTGTACAACAGAGTACAGAATGCATAGCAGTTGATGAAATAGGCTTTAGTACACAGATTATAACTAATATGTAATACCTCTGGCAGTACAATACATCCCTTATTTTAAGTACTCCATAACCTTCGTGGTATACCCGGCCCTGCGTGCTCTGCAGGCAGCATTTAAAGAAAAAAATGCCTTGGAGGACGTGGATTTCAAAGACCTCCACAACAATAAGGGTCTGCTTCTGGAACCATGCCGTCATTTCACCAAGTGATTGATGCAGTAGCTGCCACCCTATGAGGATGATGGTCGATGTAGAAAGTCACAATGTAAGTTCATACGCCCATTTCTAATTTCTAATGACTGGATCATCCAGTATTAATAGCTTCTCTGCCATCCCTTGAAACCTACTATAGATGAACAAGGACACTAATTCAGCACTAATGGAATGGGTACTTGACAAGTGTTTCCTTCTTCATTGGAATCAGTACTGAATTATTTTCCTTCATGGGGCTGAGATTGAATGCTAAAGAGAGATGGTGGATTTTATTTATTGTTCATAGCACTAAGAGCTTGTGCTGCACGCTGGTTTTTATCACAACTAAATCAACACACAAATGCCAAATAAAAGCTAAAATCCATTCTGCAAACATCATTTTAATAAAGTGTTCTGCTTATATACCGTCCCATACCACTTCGTCTCTCAGTGGTTTACAGTTTAGTTATGCAGGCTACATATTGCACCTCCCCCCGCAAGCTGGGTACTCATTTTACCAACCTCAGAAGGATAGAAGGTTGAGTCAACATGAGCCTGCTACCTGGGATTGAACCCCAGGCTGTGAGCACAGTTTACCTGCAGTACAGGCCTTTAACCACTCACTGCACCATGGGGCTCCTACTAACACATATAGCCACAGGGGCTATAACCTTTTTTAAAAAGCTTGGATTTTCAAAAATCTATTAAGTGCTTACTCAGTGCAGTATTTCCTTACTATACCAATGTACATTTGAGGATGAAATACAGTACTTAGTAGTAACTCACATTGAACCCTAGTCAGACATAGCTGTGACTAAACATGTACAGTATAAGAATACACTGCCTAACTCTTCGCTGTGATTTTTTTTCAGTTATATGCTTAATAAAATTACAGGGTTATAATGTTCTTTTGGTTCCACTGATTCCTCCCTTAGGGTCTATAAAATTTCTTGCCTCTAATTAAGTCTCCACAGAAAACTAATATTTTGCTACTTCTAATAATAGTGTGTGCTTACTCTGCAGGGCTTCATAGGACTTACGTAGCCTCTATATTTATTTGATGTGGAAGATGATGCACAGTGAGATTTGAAATTGTTGCTAACATTCCTCTGTCATATTCAGCTCTCAAGTACGTACATTAATTTAAAATAAGAAGATAAATTACACAGATCTCAGTGGAATAACCTCTGGAACTTTGTAATATTAAAAACGGTTTGTGGGATCTGTCCCTCCAGATGAAAGGAATTTATTTTGTCCTAACTTAGTTGTGGATTCTTCCTTTGATATTGAAGTGCAGAAGTCTATTATTTTTTAAGGATCACTTAATTATTATCCAGATGATTTTGTTTAGTTGTTGCTATAATTGGAATGTATAGAATCTATTCCCTTGCAGAATAATTACATGCACATTTTAGTATAAATTATGGGACAATTTATTTGGTTTATAGATTATTTCCCACATATGAACAATGCAAGTTGATATAATCACAGTTGTGACAGGCATTTTCTAGTAGGAACTCCTGAATCATATGTCCACAAAGCAAACATTTAAAACCATGCCTGTGTGATAAAGCTACCCATAAAAGTAAAAGAACATGGATTAGTAATTTACAAATGTAGAAACCTGGAGCTACTTTTAAAAAAGGTTTCTCAATATAAATACAGTAACTGACAAAGTAGAATGCCTAAATTAAAAAATATCCACCATTTTCATTCCCAAAACACTGCCAGGTTTATGTATTGCTCATGATTTTAATTACTCTTCTTTTACACATTTTCAGTACAAAACTGCTATGCAATTCCATTTTAGTATTCAGCTTTTCCCCACCTCTGACCATGTATTCTAAGCTTATGTTTTGCTTTGAATACTCTATAAAAATGAGCATGTGTTTTAAGAAAATACTGTAATGAGTTAGAAAAGTGTTGGCAAAATCACAAAAAAATCAATGCTTCATTAAATCTCTGGATGTTTCTTTGCTTGGAGTAACAAATCATTATGAATGGAAGGCAAGGGAAGGAAATTAGGCATTGATTTCATATATAGATAAGGGGCTAAATTACTGAGCACTCATACAGAGAGAATCAGTTGAAATCAACTGAGCTGTGTCCATTTCATTTACAGTTGCTGTATTTGTGGCTTAATGATTTGAATTACTCAAACTGCTAAGCTGGATAGCTATTAAGAGAACTGCAAGACAACTTGTCGCCTTTTGCAACAACAGACATAGCTCATAACGCCCAAAATCTACTAGTAAGTCACAACCAGAACAGGCTACTGAATCTATGATAATTTGAGGTGTCACCTTGGGTTCTCTTGAGGAAAAAAGTTAAATAAAACATGTTAGATGAGTGTCACTGATTCAATTGGCCTACTCTAGTTACCACTGAATATCAACCACTGTTCTCCCCATCCTCATCAGTAAGTGCTTCGTAAAAGAGATTCATGTCATGGGCCATTTTTTAAAATGAACATACTGCCCCTGGGAAGGGGAAGCAAGAGGAAATTAAACAGTGGTTTTAGGGATTTTTGAGTTTCACAACAGTATAGTCCAGATTCCAGAATATTGCAGACTTAATTTACTCAGAAGGTAATTTTCCATGATATTAAAGAATTTTGATAGGTACAGTATTCTCTAAGAAATGACTTCCTAAGAATTTGAAGCAAAAAATCAAAATGGTACTGCTAGCAGTAATAATAACCACGTAACTGTACAACTCAGTAATCTGCTGCTTAATAATTGAGTGTTCAGCCTAGGTGTGAAAAGTCCCACCTAACAAGCCTATTCAGACCACTGTCCACCTACAAACCTATTCAGACCATTGTCCAACTTATTAGCCTATTCAGACCAGGGTAATGTGAAATCAAGATGAAATATAAATTGGAGGACTCACCACTAACTTTACTCAGACTGATGAAGCTGCTTGCATGAGTAGCGAAACGTTTCGATCTTTCAAGAAAGGAAGTCCAGTTTGCCATGACTCATCTTTTAGATAAACACCTAGATGGCTGAGCATCTTCACAGACATCTAATTTATTTATTTAATTTTAGAGTATTTTACCCCACCTTTCTCCTTGGAAAAGGACCCAAGGTAGCTTACAGTATTGAGGGACTCATTAATCCCTTTAAAGAGGGATAATATACAGTCCAGTACAATTAAGACATGTTCAAGTATTGAGACTCTAAACTCAAACAAAATTATTCTCAATGTACATCTTTTTTGAACACAGAATGCACTTTCTGATACAGAGATGATGCAACACAGTGCCACTCTTACAAACTGCCACATTTATATGAGCACCTACTTTTCCCCTACAGGTGTTTACCATCTTTTGGCTCACCTTGTTCTGTCAACCTCTCTTTTATCATTGTTCTTTCTTCCACTTTATTCCTGCCAACTGTCAAGATAGCTACTGGGTAAGCTTGGCACACACTGTTACGTTCCAACTGCAATCAAATATTCCCCCTTTTTAGTGCACATTTTAAATCTTTCTGCCAAGTAGAAGCTCTGGATATTTTTTGCACAAGGAAAATGCCAGCAACGACAGGTAAAGAATTGTGTTGTTGTTAGATTCTGTGTTCACAGCCTTGGTAATGCAACCAAGGGAATAAAGGATTTAACCAGCTTCTTGAGAAAACAGCAGCAAGCTAGAGGAATTTGTCATTTCAAATCTGTGGCATGGATGTGATATGTCTCATTGTCAAACAGTTCTTACTGCCAGGAAGTTATGTCTAATTATACATTGAAACCTCTTCTTTTTTTGTAATTTAAGTCCATCACCTTGGAGCCTAGCTTTTGTATTTGCAGAAAACAAGCTCCAGAAGACAGAATGGATTCAGATTTAAAGAAAGGAGATTTTGATTTAACATTAAATAAAAACTTCCTGACAGCAAGAGCTCTTCTACAGTAGAATGGCCTATCTCAAAAGGTGGTACCGTCTCTTTCATTGGAGAGGCTTTAGTTTAAAAAAAACAACACAGGTTAGATAGCAATCTATCAAGGATGCTTTCGTTGGGGACTCCTTGCCTTGGCAGGGTTTTGGATTAAATAAATCTCAGAGCCTTTTCTAACTCTACAGCTGAACGGATCTATTAAATTACGCACTCTACGTGGGGCTGCCCTTGACCCTTGTCTGGAGACTCCAGCGGGTGCAAAAAGCGGCAGCCAGACTGGTGGTGGGTGCCTGTAAATACGATCATATCACCCCAGTTCTGGCACGCCTGCATTGGTTGCCCGTTGCTCTCCAGATAAGGTTCAAGGTCTTGGTTTTGGTTTTCAAAGCCCTCCATGGCTTGGGACCTGAATACCTGGCGGAGCGGATCCCCCAGAGATCAACTGAGGCCAGACCTACTCGTTTGTCACAGGCGCGCTCACTCAGGGTGGCCATTCCTAGAGGCGCGGAAGTCGGTAACCTGTAACCGCGCCTTCTTGGTTGTTGGCCCCTCTCTATGGAACCAACTTCCGAGAGAGCTGTGCCTTGCAGAGTCCCTGCCCGCCTTCAAAAAGGCATTAAAAACTTTGCTTTTTTAAGGAGGCATATGGTGACTTCATTTCTGTTTAATTTTTTTTTACTTTTTTGATCTGCTGCTCCCCTCTGAGGGTTCTCCCTCTCTGCCAGTCTCCTATTTTATCCTTCCCTCTTATTCTTATTGTTCCCTGTTGTTTTAGCTGTGTTTAGCTGTGTTTTAGCTGTTTTTTTTATTGGAAACCACCCTGAGTTCCTGTATGGAAAAAGGTAGCGGTATAAAAATGCACCAAATAAATAAATATAAATAAATAAATAAATTTCCAGAAGACGAAACGGGAGAAAATTTAACCTTTTACCTGTAGCAACTTTGAACATGCCCATCAATGTAACATTTAGCTTCCAAGGCTGCTTCCCTCATTCCTATATTCATTTTAAAATGTCTGCTTACTCTGACACAACAGCTTATTCAGATATTAAATACTCGAATAGAGACTGAAATGTTTGTACTTCACTAGCATATCGTAAATAAAGAAACAGAGAGATCAGTACATCTACCCCACCACATTTCAGGGTGAAAATCATGTACCAAGTGCTATATGGCCTAGTTCTCACTGATTTTCAAGTATACTGCTACATATTAGACATGGGCACGACTCGGCGAAATTGTCGTTTCCGTTTTCAGTTATCGTTTCCGTTACGTAACGGAAACGGTAACGATAATTAAGCCGTCAAAACTCGAACTCGAACCGAAAAAAGAAAAATTTGGTCGGGTTTTTCGTTTCCGTTTGTGGCATCACGGCAATCATGCAATGCGAAGCACAGAAAAAGTTTTTAAAAGTTTTTTTAAAAAAACCCGACTCCCGGCCCAAAAAGCAGGCGAAAATATGCCTGCCTGAGGCTTTGCCACCTACCAGAGGGGTGGTTTCTGGGGGGTCCCCGGCCTTTCCCCCCTCTTCTCCTGTCCTGGGCTGCTTGCACCAGGCTGGGGGGGGTCATCCTTGTCGTCTCGCCATGCCATGCGATGGGGGGGATCCAAAATGGCGACCACAATTTTTCTTTTGAAATCGTGGTCAAAAAACACACCAAATCACCACAGAAACGTGTGAAATTTATTTATTTTAAATGCCTGAATTTTAATAGTAGCAGCAGTGGGTTTTTATAGCAATAAAACGTCATATTGATTTTATTTCATTTTATTTTATTTTTTATTTTTTTAGACCTGCCCATTTGGGCTGGGCATGGGATGGGACCATGCAAATTGTTTGAACCATTCCACCAATGGCATCGACAGGTTTTTGACTGACACTTCTGGATGTCTCGGAGGGCATAAAAAGCCGAGGCACCTTCCAGAAATCGCAGTCAGGTGTATGGATGTGGTTGAGGGAGGAGGGCTGGCTGCTGGTGCTGGTGTGATCCGATCGAGATTGAGGAGGGAGGCTGGAGGCTTTAGGATTTAAGTTAGGCAGGCAGGGAGGGAATTGAATTTAGAAAATAATTTCTTTGATTCCCTGCAGCTTTGTCTGCTGAAGGGAATAGCAGTTTATTCTTTATTTCTTCTCTGGCAGTTTGTGAGGATTTTTTTCTGATATTGGATAAAGGGGCAGGTTTGACTGGGAGTGGGAGATGTGGATTTATTTTAAAAATATATTATATACTACCATTTATTTTCTATTTTCCCAACTTCAATTTGTTTGTACACACACACATTTGGGGTGCAAGCCAAGAACAGACCCTCTATCCTAAGTAATATCCTAACTGCCCACTCGCCCATCCGCCCGTGCTGCCACCCCCCTGCGGCCCACGCCACCGCCCGCCCACTCGCCCGCCCGCGGCCGCCGCCCACCCGATCACCCGCCCACCGCCCCGCCCACTGCCTAGGGTGCAAAAACACCTAGCGCCGGCCCTGATTGCAGGACGCCCCTATGCTCTGGGAAGTCAAATCGCGCTAAATCGCGGTGGAAACGACAAACGGAAACAACAAATTTTTGAAAAATTTCACAACAAACGGAACAACCCGAAACGGACCCGTTCCGACAAGCGAAAACTCGAAACGTCATTTTTTCTGGTCGTGCCCATGTCTACTACATATTGTAGGTAAAAGTACAATGCAATGCTTCATTATGCAAAATAAACCAGAAAACTATGTTTCAGACTAAACACCTTTATTGCAATCCTTTCCCAACTATAAGCATAGGAATAGTTCTGCCTTCTGCATGCCCGCTAAAAATGTACGTTTTTCTGAGTAACTATATTACTCCAATTCCCTGCATCACATTTAACATTCTGACTGTTCTGGGGAACTCCTAAACCTGCTTGCCTTTTTGTAATGTTCTAGTTTGACTTCACAACATTTCTGCCTTTTTTTTTTGGAGCCTTGACAGAGATTTACCATCTCATTAAGAACATTATCTGGTCCCAAAATAGTGCTTGGGAGATACAAAGAAAGAACACTGAAGAAGAATGTAAACCCAGTTTCCTACGTACTGTACTAGAATTCTGGGGAAGGAAAGAATATGTAAGATATCAAGAAGTAATATTCAGCCTACACAGCTGCTGACATTTCCTAACATTGAGGGCATTAGTGTGCAATGGATGTCCCTTCCCATGTACCTGTAACTTATGGAAAGAGATGAGAACCAGTTCTTTGAATATAAAAAAAGGTTATGTGATCCACTCAGAGCAACAAAGTCCAAGGTTGAGCAATCCCATTATTGGACCACTATAAAGCTACAAACAAGATGGACATTAAGTTCTTCATATGTCTTTAGTACTCTAAATCCTACGAGTTAATAGTTCCCCTCTATTTGGTATTGATTAGGCATCATCTTGAGTACTGTGTCCAGTTCTGGATATCACACTTCAAGATGGATGCTGACAAATTGGAACAAGGTCAGAGGAGGGAAACAAGGATGTTTAGGGGACTAGAAACCTAGTCTACCGAGGAAAGAATGTAGGAACTGGGTATGCTTACTTGAGAAAGGATTATGGGGGATGGGATTGCTAGCAATCTTTAAATGCTTGAAAGGCTATCATACAGAGAAGTGACAGGGTCTGTTCTCTGTCATCCCAGAACAAAGTACAAGCAATAAGTACATGCATTCCAGAAGTTTTTTAATTAATACAATATAGACTGTGGGTCCTCTGATGACAATTTTAGTGTAATGTTTTTAGTGTAAGGTTTTATTATTGCTTTGATTATTTATGGATATTCTATTTTTAACTATTTTAAACTGTTTTAATTCTTTTGATTGTAAGCCGCCCAGAGACCTTTGGGTAGTGGGTGGCATATAAGTTGAATAAATAAATAAATAAATAAATAAATAAATAAAGTTACAGGAAGCCAGATTTCAATAGAATACCGCAAAAAAACTTCCTATTAGAACAGTATGACAATGGAACCAATTACCTTGAGAGATGGTGAGTGATCCAAAGCTGGAGGCATTCAAGAAAAATTTAGACAACCACCTGACATATCCTTATGATTTGTATTCTTTCCTTGAACAGGGGATTTAACCTGGTGGCTTGGTAGGCCCCTTCCAACTTCATGATTCTATGAGTCTGCGATAATCAAAGACTGAACAAAACTTAAGGTTGAGGTAAATAGTTCAGCCATTGGTCCAGAATAGAGATAGGGACGAATCAGAAAAATTGTGATTTGCTTTGATTCATGATTTGTCAAGGTCAACAAATCACAAAAACAAATTTATTTCTGGTGAAACAATGAATCAATTCATTCATCCAAGACACTTTAACAAACCATATTTGAAGGTAACTTCCCCATGACTGTCCTGTATAAGCCCTGCCTGTTTGGTGAAATTTGGATTCTGGATGGCTTAGTTAGGTACCCCAAAAAGCCCCCCCCCAAGGAAAGTGTCCCCAAGCACGTAGAGACATCAAATTTGTAGGGCTCCCATCACTCTCTTAGATAACCCCTCCAAGTTTGGTGAAGACCGGGTGTCAGATCTCTTAGTTATACACCTACAAAGTGCTCCACCAATAGGAAAGTACACTTAACAAGTGGCTTATGGAAACTCAATCTTCACCACACTTGGAGGGAATGTAGAGAAGGGTCAGGGGAACCTTGCAAATCTGACATCTCTAGATGCCTTGGGGTCTATTTTATAGCCCAACAAATTGATAAATAAAAATGACTAACATTCATCAATTTGTATTTGTCTTGATACCATTTCATATAAATACAAATTGACAAATTAGCTATGTTTGAACAAATTTTGAAATTTGCTTTAAAATTCCTGCCCATCTCCAGTCCAAAAGTAAAAAATGCCTGTGGCTCATAAAGTCAGATTGCCAACAAAACAGATTTCAGATATGGCAGAGGAGAGATTAAAAAAACAAAGTTATCAGTGGCATTTTTTCTCATTGTGTAGGGGAAAAAAACCTTTCAGAAGCCATGTCTTCTGTTCTGTGGCCACAAGAAACTAAGCCAGTGGGTGAAAGACGCAGAGCTGTTCATTTATGGCACAAAATGGATGGGGTGCTCTCCTTATAGAAATTCACTTGACCCCCTTTCCTTGTGTTTTTAGGAGTGCCCTGGAGAATTAATGCTTCCAAGAGTCTTATAATAGTTATCTACTGTTTGCTCTACTTTTAATTGATAGTTTACATGGGTGCTCCTTTTTAATCTTCAGTTTGTTATTTTAATCTATATTTTAATTGCTTTGTATTATTTCTTTGTCAGTTGTAATGGATACAGTAACAGAAAAATGAAGCCTGAATAAAATAAATATACAATAAAAATGTGTAGGCAACCCCCCACTTCTGATTGAGAATTATAAAGTTTTTCCAAATATGTAACAATAAAGTATAGAGGCTTAAAAACAACTGTATAAGGATAGAAATAAACCTTTTATTATTACAGATTATAAAAGTCAAGGCTTTTAAATTTTCTACTCATCATATAAGTGCTAATCTTGTGTTACCTAATGTCTCAAATTAAGTTAATGATTATGACACTTTTAAAACTTCAGAGCAAATAAAATAGGAATTTCTAGGTAACAATTATAGAATAAATAGCAGCAAAAGGCAAGAAAAATTATCCTCAGTCATTGCAAAAAGCTTTTAAAACTAGCAGCAAGAGCATTAGTGGTTTATAGCTTGCTGAAGTGCTTGCAGATGGAACTTCAAGGGATCTGTGCATAAACCAACATGTGAAATAGGTACGGTAATCTAGCCTACTATAATTACACAATTATTGATGAGGTTGCTGTTGATAAACAATGAAAGCATTAGGATTTTTCTAAAACTAAGTGATAAAAGAAGCTGTTTATCTTATTTCCACTATACCCTAGGTTAATAAGATTGACGTTGCAGATGTTCATGTATGTGGCATTGATGTTTAATGGTGCGTGATACTCTAGGTGGTTCCCATAACCTCGCTTTGTCTGGTATGAGCTTACTCAATTGATATGATAATAGAGAAAAGAGGGCTGAAACAAGCTGGGCTGTCCTAGTGCAATTTGCATAGCTTTTACATTTGCTTTTATTTGATAGCGAACTGCTTATGGAATTCTTGTTCAGTTGTCACTGACAACAATATATTGTACAAACAGCACTGCAGAATAATTTAGCAGGTGGCACTGAGAAGGGATAAGGCACAGAATAATCATTTACTGCACTTTTTATATCAATTATCTGAAATGAATTCTGCTACTTGTTTTGTGAATAACTATTAATAGCCATCATATTTGGTCCACAGCCTTTAAGAGTTTTATTTATTATTTATTATTATTATTTGTTTCATTTTTATACCGCCCATCTTCCAAACTGGAACTCTGGGTGGTTTACAAGTTACACAAATTTGGTACACAAACGCTGGCATCCAATTTAGAATAATCTGTTCCACAATTTGTTTTGTTGTTTTTTAACATAACAACTGCCAGTTAATGAACTATTTAGGTATTCAAATAAAATGGATACACATGTAACTGACCTCCGTCCAAGTACAACAGAGAGAATTTATGTTTTTTCATTCCTCACAATCCTGATCTCAAGTATCTGCGTTGCTGCTGAAATGCTACAGTTCCCCCTGTGGTGCACATTTATTCTGTGCAAATATCTGAAATGGGGCATATGGAAGAAAGTATCCCCATAAAAATATAGACAAGGTTTTATATATAATAAGGTTCTGTAGTTCAGTGGGAGAGCACATGCCTTGCACACAAAAACTACCAGGTTCAATTCCAACATCACCAGGTAGAGCTAAAAATGAATTGTGCCCGAAACCCTACAAAGCCATTGGCAATTGGTATCGTCAATGCAGGACTAGAGACAGACCAATGTTCTAGCTTACCGGAAGGTATCTTTCTATGTTCCTAATCTTGAATGTAGGATCTCCAGTGCTGTTTTATCAAAAATAATAGGACGGGTCCCTTGCATGTGAGGATCAAATCACTATGTGGCACCAGCACCTGCTGCCTTTTTTCAAATTCCTGGACAAGATTATTTCAATACATATGTTCATCAAACTGTATCTTTAAAGACTGAAAAGCCAGCAGACCAGAAAATGAATGGAAGAGACCTTAAATGCAGCTTTGCTTCTGCTGCATTCTGGAACTTGACGATCTCCCTCCGTGGGAGCATGTTGCCTGCCTCTGGTCCTTGATTAATATCTCAAACTGGACTGTGCCCTCTGGGCCTCATGGCTTGCTTCTGAATGAACTGGACCCTCAAGGTATAGAGGACCTCTGCACATCATCTAACACCATTTGTGTGAGGTATAAGTGTTCCCATAATTCTTTCTCTCCTGCAAACACAAGCAGGAAAAGTAATTGCAAATAATACTCTGAATTGATAGTTTGGAACTATTTGAAACTATGCAAGCAGTGAGGTAAGACGTCCTGCTTCACCACCTTTCCTAATGTCAACAAAGAGAATATCTGAAGACAGAATAGATTACAAACCATTTCCTATTTAGGTATTTTTCATTTTGCACTGTTTTCACAGGATTTAAAAATATACACCACCAACACTGATGGAAAATTAATTACTCTGGCAGCAACAACAACTAAATATTACAGTAAGTGACTTTTTTACATATATTAAGATCTGAGCTGAAAGCCACTTTCTTTAACAAGATGACTACTGATCTCAACAGGTCAAATTTAAAGTCAATAAAGTATTATCTATGACAATGATTGTTTGGGGGAATAATTGTAAGCTACATTAACATTTCATAATATAGCTTCATAGTGTGGATATTTTGCTTGCCATGGTTGTTGGGTGTATTAACTGCAAGTTTCAAAACTAGGAAGCAAACGGGGGGATTTGAAAGATACTGAGGTCACTGAAATATTCAGGGGTGGTAACCATATGGTACAGACATAACATCACAAGTATGCAGGCAGAATATTTATTTAGTTATACATTTATATACCACCCATCTTCCAAAGGAACTCTGGGCAGTTTACATGAATACAATAAAAAGAATTATTGATACAACAATATATACGAATAACATTAAATAACACAGTTAAATAAAAATACATAAAACAACATAAACCAGCCTGGCAGTCTTATTCTACTGGTCCCAATAAGCTTAAATTAAAAAGAAAATTAATATTTGCCACATGCTTCTTTAAAGAGCAAGGTTTTAACAGCTCTCTTAAAGGCAGGCAGGGACTTTGCAAGACAAATCTCACTCAGGAGTTTATTCCATAATGACAGGGTGACCACCGAGAATGCCCAGTTTCTGGTTACAGTTTTCTAGGCCTCTCTACATGTGGCCACCTGGAGCATAGCTGTCACCCCGGCGTTGGCTGGGACGAGATGAGAGAGGTGCAATGAGCGCGTGCACGCCAAAACAAGCCTCCACACGCACACACATGTATACGCACCTGCGCACACTGCTCGCCCCTCCCACCACGCCGAGCCACATTCCCCTCTCTACCTAGTCACTGGGGCGTGCAGAATTTAAAAGATAAAAGATGTGCCTTTGCAAAGCTAGGGAGAAGACACCTGGGCAACCTATGCAGGGCTCCTTTTCCTCGGAGCGGCTCCTTTGCCTTTGTCGCTGCCTTGCCATTCAAGGAGCCCCTTCCCTCTTCCCCCTCTCTTTTCAAGGGCTCCGGCCTTTGTGCGGTCAAAGTGGGAGGGGACAGGTTGGGAAGGAATGGGAAATGGTCTCCCCCCACCCCCATTCCAGTGATGCGTGACTGAATGGAGCAGCAAGACTGACCGGCAGGAGGAGCAGCACACGGAGCTCAAGCGGGGAAGCCGGAGGCGGGGCTCCTCCATCCATCCCCTGCCTCTAGCACGTCCCTCGGCACAGATTGGGGCCTTCAGATGCCGGCTGGGGTTACTGGTCCACTGCTCCGCCTCTGCAACGTATGCTGCTGCTCTTGCGGCAGCGGGGTGGGGACTCCCAAGGTGCTGCCTTTCTCAGGATCCCAACAGCAGCAGCAGCATACATCATGATGGCAGAGCAGTGGGTGAGAATCTGAAGGCTCGCCACTGTCCAGAGTTTAAAAAAGGGATATAGCCAAGGGTCTGCACTGCCTCCACTTCAGAGGTGGAAAAGGAGAGGCAGAGCTTTGTGTCATCAGCACATGGATGACAGCAAGCCTCAAATCCCCTAATGACTCCAGCCAATCGCCTCATATAGATGTTAAATAGAATTGAGGAGATTGCCGATCTCTGGGGCATGCTACAAGAGAGCGTCCAAGGGGCCAACAATTATTCCCTGAGCTTAACACACTTGGTACGACCTCTAAGGAAGAACTGGAGCCAGCTAAAAGCTGGACCTCCAATCCCCACCTCAGCAAGCCTACCAGCAAGATACTGTGGTTGACAGTATCAAAGGCCCCAGATATAACAAGAAGGACCAACAAGGTAAAACAACCGGTCGGCACCTTTGAGGAGGTCATCTTTCAGGATGGCCAGGGAAGTTTCAGCCCCACGATGCAGCTTGAACCTGGACTGGAATGGACCCAGGACCCAATCCTCCTTCAGGAATGACTGGTGTCGCTCGGTGTCAACCCTTTTGATCACCTTGCCCAGAAAAGGAACATTGGGTATCGGGTAATAATTGGACAAATTCACCACTGTTTCCTTTAGACAAGAGGGAAAAATCCTTTATCTGAAGGATGCGGTGACAATGATAGAAGCCCACTCAGGCATGCTCTCTCCGGTGATCTTAATCAGCCAGGAAGGGCAAGGGTTGAAAGGAGAAGCCGCCGGCCTGCAATGAGCCAGAGTCCTGGAGGCCTTAGCTGATAACACAGGCCCAAATTCAACCAGTTGAGGAGACCGAGGGGGTGCAGCTATCAAGACAGGTCAGAGGGTCAGGGGAATTCCATGAATTCCAGAGATCTCTGAGTTCGTCTCGGCTGCCCTGTTGAGGTCACCCGCCTATTGGTGGTCGGGGACTTCAACGTGCATGCCGAGGACGAACTCTCTGGAGCTGCTCTGGAATTCATGGAATCCATGACTTCCATGAATCTATCTCAGCATGTTGTTTGCCCCACCCATAGAGCAGGCCATACCCTGGACCTGTTTTTTACCTCCATGCCGTCAGATACTTTTCTGAGGGTTGGGGGTATTTCACCCCTACCCGTGTCATGGTCGGATCACCATCTGCTAAAATTTTCCCTGTCGATCGCCGCCCCGCCCCACGGGGAGCGGCGGCCCTTTGTCTGGGACCACCCCCGTAGGCTCCTGGACTCCGCAAGGTTCATGGAGGCCTTCAGGGAGCTCTCTGGCAGTCTGGCAGACGATCTGGTTGAAGCCCTGGTGGATAGGTGGTATGAGGGTGCCGCCGGGGCAGTAGACTGATCGCTCCCAAGCGCTTCCTCTGCTGTGGAGCCCGCTCCTCCCCGTGGTTCACGGCTGAGTTGTGGGCGATGAAACAAAAATGCAGGAAGCTTGAGGACATTTGGAGGACAGATTGGACAGCAGCGAGTAGGGCTGCACTTAAGCAGCTAACCAGCCGCTATGTTCGCGCGATCAGGGACGCTAGAACTGCTCAGGTCTCCCTGAGAATTGGTGAGGCCTCGAACCGCCAGGCTGAGTTGTTCCGGGTGGTTCGAGACCTCTCCAATCCTGGTGAGTTTGGTCCTCCTCCTAGCGAGTTCACTAGTGAGCAATTTGCAGCCTATTTTAGATCTAAAATTGAGGCCATCCGCTCCGATCTGCCCTCTGGTTGCGCTAGTTCATCCTCTGACATCCTGGGGTCTCACCCCCTCGGTCTTCTTGCCTGGCTGAGTTTGGGCCTGAGTTCCCAGCGGAAGCCTCCAGGGTTATGGCTTACTGCCGGCCAGCGGCTTCCCTTTTTGACCCTTGCCCAGCCTGGCTGATTAAATCCGCCGAAGGGAACATGCCGGAGTGGGTTTCTACAATTGCCATGGCCTCCTTCAGGGAAGGAATTTTTCCCTCCCGTTTGAAGGACACCGTGGTGAAGCCCACCTTGAAAAAGCCCGGCTGGGCATCGGATGAGTTGTCCAGCTGTCATCCGATTGCCATTGTTCCCTTCCTGGGCAAGGTTGTTGAGATGGTGGCCGCCGTCCGGCTTCAGTCGTACCTGGAGGATAATTGTATCCTGGATCCCTTCCCATATGGATTCAGGCCACTTCGGGGGACTGAGACTGCCCTGGTCGCTCTGCAGGATGACCTCCTCAGGGAGGCCGACAGGGGGTGTATCTCCCTGTTGGTCCTCCTTGATCTGTCAGCAGGCTTTGATACTGTTGACCATGGTAACCTGCTGGACCGGCTTGCTGAGGCTGGAATTGGGGGCTCTGCTCTCTGCTGGCTCCGTTCCTTCCTCAGCCGGCCAGTCTCAGCGGGTTCAGCTGGGGGATGATCTGTCGGCTCCTTGGCCACTCCCTTGTGGGGTGCCCCAGGGGTCGGCAATCTCACCCATGCTGTTCAATGTTTATATGAGGCTGCTGGCGGAGGTCATCAGGAGATTTGGAGTTTGCTGCCATCAGTACGCTGATGACACGCAGCTCTACCTCTCTTTTTCTTCTTCTACAGAGGAGGCAGTATGCTCCCTCAACCTGTGCCTGGAGCCGGTCTTGGAATGGACCAGGATCAACCAGCTCAAGCTGAACCCGGAGAAGACCGAGGTTCTGTTCTTCGGGGTGTCCTCGTCCGGGTACAATGGCCCCCTCCTTAGCCTGGGGGTTGTTTCCCTCCAGCCTACGGACAGGGCCAGGAATCTGGGTGTGGTCCTGGATTCAGCCCTCTCCCTGGAAGCCCAGGTGATGGCGGTCTCCAGGGCCGCTTTTATCAATCTCCACAGGATCGCCCAGATCCGCTCGTACCTCGATGAGTCCTCCCTGAGGACAGTTGTGCAGGCCCTCGTGATCTCAAGGATCAACTACTGCAATCCCCTCTATGTGGGGTTGCCCTTGCCCTTTGTCTGGAGGCTCCAGCGGGTGCAGAATGCGGCGGTCAGACTGGTGGTGGGTGCTCATAGATTCGACCCGTTGTGGCCCGCCTGCATTGGCTGCCTGTTGTCCTCCAGATAAGGTTCAAGGTCCTGGTTTTGATTTTCAAAACCCTCCACGGCATGGGACCAGACTACCTGTTGGAATGTATCTTCCAGAAGTCAACTGGGGTCAGGCCCACTAGAATGGCGCAGGTGTGCTAACTTAGGGTGGCCACACCGAGGGAGGTGCGGAAATCGCTCACGCATAACCGCACCTTCTCTGTGGTGGGCCCGACGTTGTGGAATCATCTTCCTAGTGAGCTGCGCCTAGGACAGGCTCTGCCCACCTTTAAAAACCTTCCTTTTAAAGGAGGCATATGGCAACCTTTTTACTTAATTTTTTTTCCTTGCCGCCCACGTCACCTCTTGTGGAGGGCCTCTCCCTCCTTATTTTACTAATCTCTCTTGCTCTCTTCCTTTCTTATATATACTGTTGATTTTAATTTTTAATTGTCAACCGCCCAGAGTTCCGTCCGGAAGATGGGCGGTATAGAAATACAACAAATAAATAAATAATAATAAATAAATAAGGTACTCGGGGACAGATTGGTACAAATGGAATCCAAACCGGTTTGGATGAATAATCAGAAATATTGAAGAGCGGCACACCTTTGGCAGCAGTCAGCGATATCTCTTTTTGAATTATTTCACAGGGGTGCATCTGTAATAATACGGGGTATTGCTGGTAATATGCTTTTAAAAAAGACACATCTGTAATTGCCCCTTTCACAATTATAGTACTAAAAAGTAACATGCAAATAGCAATGTTGAATTTGAACCCTATAATGTGTTTATACGTTAAAAATGTCTAATAGGAAAAGCATTTCTATTTATTTATTTAAAAATAATTAGACCCCTGCTTTCTTCCTAAGAGAATCTAAGATGACTTACAATATAAAAACAAATAATAAAAAATCTATTAAAACAAAACCAAGCAGCCTTATTTTTAAGAAGGCTGTTAGGCAGCCGGTTACTGACACAAATCTGCCTGAAGACACAACGTCTTTGCCTGGTTGGGGCATGATAGCAAAGAGGAGTCCAGCCTGGCCTCCTGTGGCAAGGAGTTCAACAGCCTGGAACAGGTGACAGAGATGCCCCCTCCAGTGTTCTCACTAAATGCACCTGCATGAGTAACAGGATTGAGAGAATGGAATCCTAGGGTGATTTTAAAATCTGGGCAGCCACATAAAAGGAGATGCATTATTTCATGTAGCTTGGACCCATATCATTTAGGGCAGGCCTGTTCAACTTTGAACAGGCCAAGGTCTACTTTTTCTGGCCCAAAGTGCCTGAGGGCCACTACACTAAAACCTCTACTTACAAATTTTATCCGTTCCGAGCACATGCTCATAAGTATAAACTTTTGTAAGTAGAGCAGCAGTTTCCCATAGGAATGCATTGAAAACCAATTAATCTGTTCTGGAGAGAACAGATTTCAATGTGCCATGGCCCTTGAACTGCCCAGCTCAGCTGAGAGAGTGGGCTGGCAGACCCAAAACTTTGCTGGGGCAGTGGTGGTCCTTGGGATTGGGGAGGGAGGGATGGAGAACCTGTCCCCTCACTTTTTTTATTGATGGTCGGCGGACTACTTTTGAACCCTTCGTGGGCTACCAGTAGCCCACGGTCTACCTGTTGGGCAGGCCTGATTTAGGGC
The DNA here is from genome assembly GCA_037367245.1 of Phrynocephalus guinanensis. NCBI lineage: Eukaryota > Metazoa > Chordata > Lepidosauria > Squamata > Agamidae > Phrynocephalus > Phrynocephalus guinanensis. The sequence continues at coordinate 17,044,823 of CM074735.1, read as the reverse complement.
TTTGCAGACCACAACCAGCACTTTGAATTGTACACCGAAACAGACCAGGAGCCAGTGGAGCTGTTGTAAACAGGACGGTGATGTGATTAGTAACCAGCTCCAATTAACCATCTGGCAGTGCCATTCTGGACTTGATGAAGTTTCTGAATATTTTTTGAAAGCAGCTCCATGTAGAGCTTGTTATTGTAATCCATACAAGATGAAACCAGCACATGTAATCACTATAGTATACTGTATGTCCAAAAGCTGAAGATCTTAAGAGTGTTACGTTCAAAGCATTTCAACTGAAAGCAGTATAGCATTGTTAGAAAACCATGAATTATCTGAAGTAGAAGGAAAATCTCATTAAGAAAAGAAAAGCATTCAACAAAAATAGGAAGTTTTATTTATTAAAAGTATTGATCATGACCTAAGGCACGCCAGACATTGATCTTTGTGGAAGAAAAAAAATGTTAACAGCAGCATATTATTGATCAATTGCAGAGCATACGAAAGACATCAGCTTGTACATCTGAATTGGTTGCATTAAAAAGAAAGAAAAAACAGAGATCAGCACTGCAGAACAAATAAAGACAAAGAGGTGATATATTTCTAATACTCACTTAGGCAAGTTTATGATAAGACAACTTCAGTTTCAGTACAACAAAAAGATGTTTTTATGTCACCACAGTCCTTGCAGTAAAAGGGTGAAATCTAATTGCTTCTAACAGATCCAGGTTATCCTTATTAACATAAATTTAATCTGCATTTCCCTATAGTATGATGAATGACTTATTCAGTACTAGTACTGTTACTAATGTGCAAGTCACTACAGAATGGGAACACATTATGGGAAAGGATAATTGATTCTTAATTTTTATTAAGAACCTAAGTGGTGCTCTTCCCTTAAGAGTAACTACACAAGATATATATACATAAAATAACATACAAATGTTATTATACTGTGATCCTAAGTTTCTGTGTAATTATGTCCTATGAAAGGTTTCTATGACCCATGTTATTTCTTCTACAGAAATTAATTTCTTCCTGGCAACGGCTAATTACTTGTTGATGCTACCCCTTAGTCTTTCTTGGACCTTATCTTCCACCTAACTGATTACTACAAAATTATTCAACTAGCCACGCCTTTTCCTATATAGTGCATCATTACTGATATGAAACAACTGAAACGAAGCACATTGATCATTTTCAAAATTTACCAATGGCAGATTTGCATCACAGTCCTGTGTAACATTAGATATTCTTTGTAAGTCCACTGATACATACTAAGGAAGTCTTTCTGTATTTAACGAGCATAGGCTCAGGTGACCAAGACCCCTTTAAAAAGAGAATTAAAGGATGGATCTCACTCCTTGCATCTACTTGGGAAAATAATTTAATATATTAAAATAATGAACCAATGTGCCCATCTTCAAAGTGCAGGATGTGGCACTGAGGTTTGAATGCCCTTGCTTTTGCCCCACGTAATCATTCACATAGATAACAATTTTTCTTATCTTTTGAGAATCTGTATGTGTACTTCTGTTGAGTTAAACGTTTTATTCTGAATAATGATTTAGTTTCATTAGAATTAATAGTTCAGAAAAACAATTCCTAATCTAATGTGAACTAAAAAAATATATGGGGAAAAGGGATCAGAAAATTTTGCTCTTAGTTATACATCCATTAAGGTGCAGAGCTGCAACACCAAAGCATCAAAACTGTTGTAAATTTACTCTCTGCTTTACTGTAGTTCCCCCATGCAACAAAAATGGTAGTCCTGGGTTTATAATTCTTGCAAATTGTAAGGCCTTGCACTCATACGAGTGAGTAAATCAAACGTAGAAGTAAATCCTCTACCTTACTAATGAAGAGCTGGGGCCCATCAAATGAAAAAAAAAAAAGGACTCAATTTAGATTCAAGCAGTTTCAGGTAGAAGTTTAAAGAGCTGCACTAGGCCATAGACTGCCTGTGGCCAGTGAAAGGAGCATGCTATCCTAAATCTATGGCATTAAGTACTCCTTCCCTACTTGGACCATGAGCTGGTCATTACAAGGACCTTTGTGCACATCATCCGCCCCCCCCTGCCCCCCATAGTTGCATGTCTAATTCCCATTTGGTATGTATACATCATCATTTCACCCAGCACTTCCTTGTTGCAAGGATACTGCATTTTTCCTGGAGAAGGCTGCAGATATTCCAAATACCTACCTACTGACGCAATGTAGGTCACCTTTGTGCGGCCCTCCTCTTTCTCTCCTAAATGGAATGTTACAGACATAGCAACATACCATAATTTCCCCTTCTATAAGATGCCACCATGTACAAAATGCCCTCCCTTTTGAACCCAAAATTAACAAAATGACCAAATCCTGCCAGAAAGGAAGGGAAACAGTGGGGGCGGGGAGGAGAACCCACAATGATGGCAGTGAATGAACTGAATAGAGTCCCTGCCCCACTAAGGTTTCCCTTCCTTTCCAGCAGCTCCTTCACTGCCCTTTTGCCTTTCCAAAATGCCTCTCCGTTTTTGTTTTGGTTTGTTGTTGTTGTTTTTGCAGAAACTGGAGCAGTTTTTTCAGCAGGGAAACGTCTGTCTATAACATGACCCTAAAGTTTTAGGCTAACAAGCATAGTAAAAAAAAATTGTCTTATAGAAGGAAAAATATGTTTCAATATGCTAGTTGTGATAATTTTATGCTAAGTTAAATTGTCCATAGTCTTATTTTATGTTCCTAAAGTAACAGAATGACTTTCAAGTTGTAAAAGGGAGAGGAGTACTAATGTAGCATTTTTTTTCAAATTTTCCAAAAAAGATTAATTTTTCCAAGGGGGGGGCATAAGAAGCCCCCCCCCCCAAGTTTCAAAATTTCTGGGGCAAGCTGCATGAGCTTGTTTGGGGCCTCCTGTTTGCCAGAAACCACGTCTGAAGCCTCCAACAGGCCTAGGACGCCTGCTGGAGGCCTGTTCGGGGCAGCACCAGGCCTAAGCTATGCGTAAGATGCTCCAAACAGGCCCCCTAGGCCCTACCCAACCCAGCATCTGCATAACGCGGATTTCCTTTTATCGTGGGTTGGGTCGGATCCCTAACCCCCGCAATAAATGGGGTATTACTGTACACGGTGAAACAGGGTTCCATCACCTTTTGGCCTCAGACATAATTTCAACATTTACTGGAACTATATTTATTCACTTGCCTATATATAACAGCTTCTTTCTAGATGCCATTCTGTTAACAATGCCACATTCTAAGAAAACAAAAACAAAAACAAACAACAAACTAAAACACAAAGCCAGAGAAGATATGAAGAAATGCTAGCTATCTTTCTACATAGATCATGTTGCATTCTGTCACCCAGTGTTGTTCCTATTTTTTTTTACTCCCTGCCCTCTGCTGGGTTGAATCTTTAAAGAGGAAAGTGAGGTAGAACCATGCTTATTATCTTGGCACCGAGTTCCAAAAATGACTTTTTTCAGTTGTCTGCTCTCTCATATGCTGCTCAACCACACTGCAGTAAATGTAATCTCAAGCTCAATTGAGATTGATACTCAAATAGAAGACAAGAGGAAACTGAAACCATGGATTTCAGAGGTGGAGATCACTTCAAATACAGTATTCCTCCACCACTACGCAGTTCATATATTATGGTCCCAATCTATAGTGGATTTTTTTCTTGAGAGAAGCATGCTTCCAAAGAATGGCTTTTAACACCCTCCTGACACCTCACCAAACAGACCTTCGGCTGTTTCTGACAGTGTGCACCTGCAGCAGCAGCCCCAGACCTGTTTGCTGAGGTGCCAGGAGGGGGTTAAATGCCTCTGTTTGGAAGTGCACGCCAGCAGGAGCAGCCCAAGGTCAGTTTGCTGAAGCATCTGCATTTTGTGGATTTTCTTTTATTGCGGGTGGGTCAGGCACCTAAATTCTGTGATAAACGGGGGAGTACTGTACTACTACTATCTTAGAACTGCAGAACTCGATCCTATGGATCATTGAGTTCAGACCCTGCCAGGGAGATACAGTGGAGAATCAAACTCCCAACCCCTGCGTCCACAACCAGACACATCTAAATCACTGAGGTATCCAACAGTTTTTATAAGACAAACTAGTGGAAGGCATGAAAAAATGATTCTGAATGGGGACATTCTTTATCAGACAAACTAGTCTGCCACTGTCTGAACATCCCAAAACGAGCTACAATCAATTTCAGCTCCCTAATTAGTGTACCTGTAGGGTACACATGCTTCCAAATACATAGTCACATTGCTTTCCCATGCCTTTTAGATGTACATATATAGAAACATAGTGTTGAACATATCTATCAATGAGGGAATGGGGGGGGGCATTCTGGATTTTAAATCTGTCCAGAGGGACTCCCAAGGTATGTAGGCTTATTCAATTAATCCACAAAACAAATTTAAGTTTATAATTTGTACTAGATTTTGTCTCTGAATTATGTAAATATTTCAGCTTATAAGTACTGGCTTCACATTGCTAATTGAAGTTCCTTTCAATCTTTTTAAAGGACGTTAGGTGAAAAGAAAGTCTACCCTGTGACGCCTGAAGCCTTCACAACAGGAAGTAGGGATGTGCACAGGGAAAACTTCTGGATTGCATTCCTTTGGAGTTCATTTATGTGGGGGAACATCATTCCTTTTCAGGTCTGTCAAGTACTGAACTTTTTGCTGAACATGAAAGAATACTGTAGTCCTTTGGGGTTCTTTTGAGACTACCGATTTGGGTTATATGTAGTATTTGTTCAAAATCCCCAAAGAATCATCTAAAATGATTTCAAAAAGCAGGGGAAAGTCACAGAAAAATTATAAATAACAGCATTTAAAAAAAACAGTCTAATAAGGAAAACACCAGCCATTGGCAATTGCCCCACACAATGTGGGGGAAAGGCAAAATAAAGAAGACATGCACACACTCCTCTCCCCAAAGTTAAGAAAAGCAAGGAAGAAGATAAATGTAAAAATACAGGTGAAATCCCCCCTGCAAATCAAAATGAGTTGATTATGGGGGGATATATATCTCTGAGCACCACTCAATGACTTCTCTCCTCTTCCTTAAATCCATCAGCATCATGCAGCAGTAACCCCCTGCCTATCGTGGGGGTTAGGGACCCATCCGACCCGCGATACATGAAAATCCGCGATATGCGGAAGCGGATCGGGTGGGGGTGGGGATCAGAGGGGCGGTGGGGAGCGATGCGATCGCTCCCCCCCCCGCATGGCTCCGAGGCCTCCCGGACGGGTCTGTGGGGTGGCGAGCAATGTGATTGCTCCCCGCCGCCCCCCGCAAGTACTGCGATCCCGCAATATACAATATAGTGGAACCGCAGTACCTGAACCGCGAAATGGCAGGGGGTGACTGTAGCAGGAAAGAAAAATAAGTCACGAAAGGCAAGGGGAGAAAAAAACAGGGGAAACCCCCCAAACATCTAGAAAAGGAGGGGGGAAAATCACAGTCACAGATGCAGAGCACAAGGAAGGTAGAAGGAAACATGGAACTCAGCAGCACACAGATCCCATCTACAAGGAAGAATTGAAGTGAAAGAATTTTCTCTTCTGGCTTCCATAACCAATTCTTCTACAAGTTACCATTACCTCTCCCTTGAATGTTCGGATCCACTGAAGACAGCAGCCCTCAGAAACACAATTTGAATAAATAGTACCTAGGGCCTAGGCAGTCTAACAAATGAGAGGTGAAGGAAAGGGTAAAGAAAAGAGGGAAATATGAAATAATCTGAACCTTTTTGATCCTCTACTTCATTAAAACAAAGTATTCAGATTTTAGAGGCTCTCCTTCAAAATAAAACAAAAGAACATGAAAGTGAATTTAAGGGCCTCTTTTATGTTCTTTTTAAAATTTTAGTTAACTCAGGAGTCCCATTCCTAAAGGTAACTCCCCAGTGATTATATTTCTGTGAAATATAATTATGAAGACTTCAGACTCCGGATGAAAACAAACAACAGAGACCCCAGCAGGATCAAGAAACACAGCATTAGTTGTCAATTAGCTATCAACTATTACTACAAATCATCATAGTTGGACATACATTATTTTAGGTACTTCTTGTTGATCTTATTGTGCTCTCCTATTGCTTGGGCGATTGCTTCATGACCTCTCGAATCACCCAGAATCCAGAAAAAGGCTAACTTTTATCTGGAGTACAACTCAAAAACTGTAGGAACATGAGATCATGCTCTTTGACTTCATCAGAGTTGTTTCACAATATGAAATGCCCAGTAAAATCTAATCTATTTTAAAAGGCATTATCTTAAGCTGCCTTAATTGGCCTATAAGACTCATGAGACAAAAGGCTAGACTGCACACTGATAGATTTCTACTAAAGGCTGGAAATTGGAAAACTCTCCCACCATGTGGTTTAAAGTAAAAACTTTCATTTTAGTAGTACCTGACACTATTCAACAGTGTTACTACATTTTGCCAGGCATTTTATCTCCTCTCATTCTGTGTTTTATAATGCTCTCTCTCTCTCTCTCTCTCTCTCTCTCTCTCTCTCTCTCTCTCTGTGTGTGTGTGTGTGTGTGTGTGTGTTTGATATGCAGGAGAAAAGGAAGGATGTATGAGAGTATATGAGGGAAACAATAACAAATTGGTATATCTTATGAGAATTGCCCCACAGGCCATGCATTTTTATGTTCCTAATCATTATTAAACGACTTCATGTCACATGCTGCCTGGTGAATGGCTTCATCCTGACACAAGAACAAATTACAAATGAAATGGAAGATCAAGTGGTATTAGAGGAACTGCCTCTGGGAAATGAAATCTTTAATTCTCTTTTATTATTGACATTTATTTGGCTGCTATGAATAACAACACAGCAAAGATATTCAGCCATGCTTGTGTGCTGAACGGCTTATCCCTAGGCTCAAAAAACTGACTTAGCATTTATTGTGTTTGCTTATGGAGTTGATATGTTAGCATACACTTCTCCATCTTGAATCTATGAAAAATCCTTGTTGTTGTTAAAAAGAGGACATTTATTCCCGAATGAAATATGTTTTTCAAAAACAACCAACAGGTTAGATAATAGCAAACTTTAAATAAATTCCAGGCTACAAGAAATAATATCTGAATGGATTACCTATTATGTTAACAGCTCCAGCTTTGAGGAATGAAAGAGATACAAGATGCAAGAGACTACTTATTAGTATTTGAGAATAGTATTTCATATAAATGTAGTTCAGCTACCAATACAAGACAGGATTTAACTTTTGAAGAGCCAGCTTGGAAGCAAAAGTAATATAACTACTTAACAGGAGAGGTTGCTGTCCTGAGGTATTTTAAAAGTTTGTTGGATACAATCACAGTAGCTAATAAAGGAGAATGATGATGATATTTCAGAATCACAAAATTTATGTGCGATATATGAAATCATATTTGATAAAATTCTCGGTCTCTGTATACACTTTGCTGTACACCATCCAGAGTTGCCTGTTAGCTAGACAAACAGTACAGAAATCTAAACCAACCAACCAACCAATCTAAGATCAAGAGCTGGCAAACTATTTTCTTCTGACTTTGTTCAATTGCAATTGAACATCCCTCGCGATTGGCTATACTAGCTAGGATTGATGGCAACTGCAATTCAACAGCATCTTAAAGGCTGCACTTTGCCCACTCTTGTATAAATCCTCAGACAACTTACATGCTATTTTGCAACCATAACTTGCTGAGATATGAAGAAAGTGAAACATTTTTGGTCCTAGAGAACAACTGTACGACTGTGAGCCAGGATTTTGCCTTTTGCTGCGCCATATGGATGAATCAATTAGTATATAAATCAAAGGTGTAGAAATGAGAGATGCAAGAGAAACATTTGGAGATGAAATTGCTGAATTTAAGAATGTCAATAGTGGAATTACACAAAATAACAAAAAACTCAAAATATCTGAATACAATCAACATTTACACTGTCTATAAATTACAACACATGGTAACACGGATGAAAATTGGCACAATAATGGAATATTTTTCCATGTATAAAACTATATTTTTGTCTAAAATTGTTAGACTAAAAATTGAGGGTTGTCTTGTACATGGAAGCAAGCCAAGGAGAGAACAGCGCGGCTGCAAAACTGTTTTTTTTGCATTGGAAAAGTGTGTGTGTGTGGGGGGGGTTCCTTATAGACGGAAACATACGGTATGTGTCATACAGCCTGACCCTACTTTTTTCTCATAGCAAAGGGGATCAGCACCTCAGTCCCTTGAAATTCTACACCCACTCCCTCTAATTAAAATTCTAATTGAAATTCTGAAGATTTTTTTACTGGAATTTTGCTGAGTTTGTCTTTTGTGAATGTGTGGCTTTCCCAATGATTCATGTAGATGAAATTCAGAGCGATGGGTGAATCAACAAAGCATCAGCCAGTCCAGGAAATCTGATCCAGGAAAGATCAGTAGGTGGTAGTGGCGATTAGCTTGGCATCTGGAGGAGCCAGTGCTAAGACTGGAGAGTGTACTGTTTCAAAATACTATTGTCAGGGAAGCAAAAGGGAGAGACATTGACTTCAAGTTCAGATGTATACATAGGAAGAAACTGTGTCAAATGCACCAATGCCTGTAATACTAATACAGTGGTACCTTGATTTACGAGCATAATCCGTTTGGAAGCATGCTCGTAAACTAAAATGCTCATGTATCAAAGCAATTTTCCCCATAGGAATTAATGGAAACTTACCTGATCCGTTCTGGGGTCCCAGTTTCCATTATCTCCTATGGGGAAATTTGCTTTGGCCAGGAGCTGTAGCTGCAGTGCTGCCCCGAGGGCGCTGCGGAGGAAGTAGTTGGGCAGTACCAGACCAAGGTGCACTGCAGAGGCCGCAGCCAGATGGTGCTGGGTCTGGTGCGCACTGCAGAGGCTGTGGACGGGAGGCACTGGGCAAGCTCTGGAGGCCGTGGATGGGCACAGCCAGGCCCAATGTGAACTCTGGAGTCTGCAAATGGGTGACTCCAGGCTCACTGTGAGCTCCAGAGGCCCCGCACAGGCCCACCACATGGCCTATAATGGGAGCCGGAGGCCTGTTCCAGGCTGCACAGGGCCTGCACTGAGGTGAGCCTTGCTTGTAAACTGGAGCAAGGCTTGCAAATCGGGGCAAAATGCTTGTCATCCAGGGTACAGTGGACCCTTACAAAACAAACGGTTTGTATAACGTAAAATCTGTATAACATAAAAATGCCAGAGATGGGGGAAATTTGCTTAAAAGAATCACCTATAGGGCAAATCCATACAACATAAAAATGGTCGTGATTAGGGATTACTCTGTTTTCAATGCATTCCTATGGGAAATTTGTATAAAGGAAAATTTGCTTAACAGAATTTCATTTGGAACGAATTAATTCCTTTATACAAGGAACCACTGTACTCGGAAACTGAGGTACCACTGTACTGACAGAACACTTTATGTGTTGGCTGAAGGGGTACACTAAACACAGCTTTGGATCTTAGGATGCAAAGCACGCCTATGGTACTGAGAGCCAGGATAGTAGAGAGGTCTTTGGTCTCGTGGCTATGGCAGAGACCTACAATATCTTTTGAAACACAATGAACGTATAGAGCTCATAATGTCATAGTCACTATATACAATGTGAAATAGATAGAAGTCTGTGGGTTTGGAATAATTAGAGCTTGGTGCATGATCCTTGGAGCAAGAACAGGACTCCAGCCCAAAAAACCTACATTTAGCTATAGGAGATTTTGGAACGCTCTCCCCATATGTTAGGCCAATATGATTCATAGAGACAATGTAGAAGAGAGAGACATTTTCTTCTATCGAAATTAATGACAATGACTTTTTATGCTACATGGACTATCAACCTGTAGCCCAGCTTAGTCCAAAAGGACATGGAGTTGCTTTAAAGGAGTGCATCAAAAAGCAAGCAGATGTGTATCAGCACAAACTGGCATTTTTATGGATCATCATTTCATTTTCAGTGGCACACAGCTGCAACTAAACCTGCCTTTGGATCATGAATCCAATCAAACTCCTCCTTCTATTTTCACCTTCCCTGGGAAACAGCTTTTTGGACTATTTCTCTGTAACACCATTTTGGGTAAAACATCGCAATTGTCCACCTGCCATCTTCTTTTTTGCACCTGTAACAGAGCATTTTCTGATTGTCGCTGGCTTCTCTCGAGAATGCATAATTTATTCCAAATCTAGGGGAATCATACTGTTGCAACACGGCTTTGTTGGTAATCCCGAATTCTGTAACACAGTGGCCAATTGTTGCCACATTTGCGCCCTAGGTGAGGGGCGGGGGGCGGGCAGGCGGGGCAGGGGGTGGGCAGCGGCGGGGTGGGCAGCGGCGGGGTGGGCAGCGGGGCAGCAGGGGGGCGGGGGACGGCGACGGGCATGGGGGAGGATGGCGATGGGCACGGGGTGGGCGGCAATGGGAGCAGGGGGCGGACGGCGAAGGGCAGCGATGGGCGGATAGCGACGGGCAGCTGGCGGGCAGTGGGGGTGCCGCCGCTACCGCCCCCCAGCCGGGTGCCCGCCACCCCATCATCGCTCCTCCGCTGCGCCCGGGCTCCGCAAGTGGCTGGGTTTATGAAGCGCTGCCGAGGAGGAAGAGGGCGGCGCGCCTAGTGAGGCGAGCAGCAGCCAATCCGGCGAGGCAGAGCCCCTCCGAGGGGGCGGCCCGCGGCCTATCCAGCCCCCCCCCCCAAGGCCGGCCTCTCGGGCGAGCAGGAGCCGCAGACAGCCCACTGCGGGGGGGGGGGGGGCGCCGCCCCCATGAGCCTCCTCGTTCCAGGGCAGCTGTGGGAGGGGGGCAGACCCCTCTCTGTCTCTCCTCCCCATCACTTTCTGGCCGCTCAGCCCTTGGCAAGGCATGGGGGCTCCGCCGGCCATCCCTCCTTCCCTCTCGTTCAGGCTTCTGGGTGACCGGAGTCCGCTGGGGAGAGGGCGCCGCCTGGCCGGAACGCGCGCGCCCTCTTCCCCAGCGGACTGGACGGCTGGCGGAGCTCAGAGGGTGCGGGACCTTGGAGGGCGGAGGGCGGCGGGGGGGGGCGAGGGGCAGCAGGCTTGCCAGCGCCCTCTCCATTTCGGCGCTCTAGGCAGCTGCCTAGTTTGCCTTAATGGTAGCGCCGGCCCTGCACATTACTTCAAATGACACTGAATGAATGATTGTCTTCTGTATATTGAATAAAATGTTTAAACACAGTATATACCTGTAGCCATAATAGTGTCATCTTTTCCTTGGGTGAAAACGACAACCCGCTGTCTTTTAAGGTTCACTTTTGGCAAAGCTTGCGCCTTCTGTGCTATCTCTTTAATATCTTCAGTCTGGTTTAAAAAAAAAGACAAAAAAAACTCTTAAATTCTCAGTATAAAAACAAATAATGAGATCACAATCTTAGTCACATATAGAAGAAAATTATTTTGTGGAAACAAACAGCACCAAGCCATTGTATGACAGCTTGGTCTGTTAGAACAAACCACAATTCCCTGAGCTTCTTTGTAACAGAAAACTATGGTTTGTTCTGAAGTTAAAGAGGTAGTTTTTATATGTGATTAGAACCCAATAGGGAAGTGCCTGAATTCTGCAATCGTTTGAACCATGAATGGGTAATTTGGGGTCTTGCAAATACTGCTGGACAGAATTTCCCACCACTGGCTAGGACAGATAGGTGCTGCAGTCCCTAATATCTGATCATCTGCTCTTTTGGCTGCTTTTGATCTGAAATATGATTTAGATTATTGTCTGAGCCAGGCCTTTAAGGACAATTAGAGTAAAAATCACAGTACAATCCTGTACGAGTTTTACAAAATTATTCTGGTCTAAAATACAATAGAACTCTAATTGTGTTAGTGCATGTTTCTTACACACCAGAACTAACATTCCCCAAATTTATACCACTATACTCTTATTCACACCAGATTTTACTTTCCACTCTCACACTATCATTTATTCATTTATTTATTTTGTAAGTTGTCTATATTCTCTGAGACTAATGAAATCTAATTATTTTAGATTAATGGAATCTTGTGTAACTATTCAAAACAGACTGGCTGTTGGCGATCTTTGTTATACTATTCTATAAGATTAATTCTTATGTTTAAGAATTAACGGCACAAAATAGAGCAAAAACAGGAGTCTGAAATAATTAACTGCTTACTTGTCTCCACAGTAAATATAAATTATCTTTCTTGTCCTCCAGTTAAATAAATCCCCATTTATTATTAAATCTTTAAAGTGCTTGTGGGGCAAGAGATGTGTGGAATAATGTGCAGAGCTTTGATGCAATGCATCACAAGTATCCTTTTACTTCTGGAGGTAATTAATGCCTAACATAATTCAACAACTGGGAACACAGTCATTTTTTCATACAATAACTACCAATTTATTTTTCTCATGGCTGTAGGAGGGTGAAAGACACATTTGGTGGACATTTGGAGGAGATTCCTCACACATAACTTTTAGGCTTTTCCTTTACTTTATACAAGTTGATTCCCACCCCACCCCCAGAATAACAGGTAGAGTCTTCAAGAAGAAAGGGGCCAGGGGATGGATGCTTCTCCCCAACGTTCCAACAGAGGGAAGCACAAGACAGGTGCAGCTTTCCAGACCATACATCAGATGCTTGCAACTTGAAGTTGGCCTTTTTTCCCTGATGGGGGCTGTGGTCATGCCTATGATGTAAGTTATGCAACCGTGCTCCTGACAGATTCTGATATCTATCAGAATTAGGGTTGGATGGATAGAGGCTCTAGTTCTCTGGTTCACTTCAGCTAGGGCTCTGCAATTAAACTCTTGCCCTTAACTTGTCCTCTCACACAAATCTGTCTGGACACAAAGACTTTCTTTGCAGGTTCCTCCTTGGTAAGTCTCATCTTCTGTAATGTTCTACTTTGATGATTGCCATGTCCAAGAGTAAGAATACTGATCACTGGATTTTGGATTTTTGTTTTTGCGATCTCACCCCCAAGCACGAAACTTCCTCCCCAGAATGGACATAGATGCTCATCTTTGTTTCTGTTTTCAGTAAGTAAAAATGTTTGTCCTTCTTGCTTTTATGGACTCCTACTCCTCTGTTGTTTCATTATTATTCTTTGACAATGACAAAGGACTGGAAGAGTTGGATTGAGAAATACAGCTCCCTATCTCATTCTCAAAGATGTTTATAACAGGAACTACTATACTTCCTAGAACAGTGATGGCGAACCTATGGCATGGGTGCCAAAGGTGGCACTCGGAGCCCTTTCTGTGGGCACCCAACATTGCCCCTTCATAGCCACCTGTATACAGGTTAAATTACTATATTGGCACTTTGCAAAAAAAAAAAATAGTGGGTTTTGAATTGCAGTTCGGGCAATCGGTCTCTAAAAGGTTCGCCATCACTGTCCTAGAATCTCTCCATCCCTACAGAAGATTGTATAGTTCTGGATTAAGAACATTATTATTAGGGGGTGTGGTGGCTCAGCCACCATGCCCCCTAATAATAATAATAATAATAATAATAATAATAATAATAATAATAATAATAATAATAATAATAATAATAATAAACTTTATTATTATGGATTAATAAACACTTTATTAAGAAAGACAGGTATTACCTAAAGCAGTGTTTTTCAACCTTTTTTGGGCAAAGGCACACTTGTTTCATGAAAAAAATCACGAGGCACACCACCATTAGAAAATGTTAAAAAAATTAACTCTGTGCCTATCAGACACACACAAACACACTTCTCACTCCCCCCCCAAAAAACAACAACAAATCCATCCTCTAGCCCAGGCCCTCCTCCCAAGGCATCCCTATCAAAATGTCCGCCTGCCCTCACCTTCCCCCTCCCTCCTCCTGGCACTTTTTTTCAGAGGAACTTGCAAACCCAGGAAGGTGGGGCTGGGGGAGGCTCTTCATATACGATCCCCAACCCCCATCTTTTACCCCTTCCAGTATAAGCCTCCCTTCTCTCCCCCCCCACCTCCTTCCAGCCAAGCAGCCACAGGGCCCGGAAGGGACCCCCCATCCCCGTCTCCTCCCTAGGTCCTAGGAATCCCCACCTCAGCCTCCCACGTCCTCCCCTTTATTTACCCCCCCACAAAAAATGACCATTGTCAACGGCCGCCCGCTCTCCACCCTTAAAAGAGGGGTGCGCATGCGCGCTCCTACCTGGCTTGGCAGGGGCGCGCGCCCACCCTCGGGAGGCAAACAGCGAGTGCGCGAGGCGGAGGAGGGAGGGAGGAGGGTTCGGTGAGCGAGGAGGGGGAACCAACCCCAAGAACCTTTAAGAGCGGCTTCTGGAGCGCCCTTCGCCGCAATGCGCCTGTGCGGGTCTCCCGGCTCTCTCTCACTCTCTCGCTCTCCAGTCTCCTCCTCCTCCTCCTCCCTTATTTCTTCTCCTTCCCCGCCCACGGCCAGCCTTTCCTCGGCGGTGCGCAAAGCACGCCGGGAAAGGTAGTCCGCTCTCCTCCCCAGGACCGCGTCTCAGACCTTCGGGAGGAACTACATCTCCCAAGGAAGCCTTGCGGCAGCTGGCTTCTTTCTGGACGCCCTGCCTTCCTCCGGCTCGCCGGCACCGCACCACTGCCTTGGTCGCGAGCAGGTTGCGGGCGGGCCATTGCTGGTGTAGGGAGAAATTTTCCCACGGCACACCAGGCAACATCTCGCGGCACACTACTGTGCTGCGGAACAGTGGTTGAAAAACACTGACCTAAAGGATATGTGGAACAAATCCAGTGGCATTCATTTTGTGTTTCACATGCTACAGTGGTTGCTACTGAACTTTCTGTCAACTTCTGAAAGTGTTCTCAGTGAACAATCTACTAGACATTTATGCTCTCATTATCTTCCCCTTCATTTTCACTCTCTTTAGTACGCTCAGTGGTGGCCCATTTTCAGTGCTCCTTTTTATGACAGAGCTTTGGAGGCGTGTTAAAGCCACAGATGAAAATCTCTCAGTGGACACCTATCAAACATTATATATCATGGATGGCAGATGTGCTAAGTTACTTGCTGCTGCCAAGTAACGGTGCTTGGTAAAATCAAATCATATCACTACACCCTTCAGCAGTGCTCTGTAATCAAATATGCCATACTTAGGATGTTCAGCAGAAACTGCTAGAAAGTATTTGAAAATGCTAACAGAAAGGTTAATATGAAGGTGTTTTGCAGACACAACACCTTCATATTAAATTTAAACCAGACATGTTCCAGGTTTGCAGCTCACACATACAAAAACATGGAATATACATCATTATCAAGAACTAAATCATCACTTTACTTGCCATAAATATATTTATACTTGTAAGACATGTAAATTGAAAAAATCTTCAATCTTAATTTCTATAAAAAACAACCATAATCTATGATACATAAAATTTAATAACAAGCAACACAGTTCTAACAAATACTGATAATAAACATGTTTACACTTTTGCATCTTGAAAAACCTAGAACCTGCAACCTTCTCTATCATTCATACTCTATATTTCCATAATTTCTTTCTTCATTTTGTCATATTCCTATACTGAAAAATACATATTTTGGCCTCTCTATAATTACATATTCATATTCACCAAAGTATGCTCCATTATTTTTATTATATCTATACCAGAATTAAACACTCTAGAAAAAACATTAAATACAAATATATAATGCCAATTAATATATTTATGATTTATTGCTCATGGGAAGGGAGCTGCAGTTCTACATTACAGATATAAGTTTCCTATTTTGATTATATATTGCACTGTGCTTTGAGCCTTTCTTGAAAAGCGTGCAACACATTTAATGAAGAAGTAATTGCTTCCCTAATACATGTACCTGACGAAGAGAACACATGTAAATGTTAAACAGAAAGTCATTTTATACATACTAGCCCAAAAGAATGCAAATACATTAATAGTTACATGAAAGTATTTAGGATGCATGAGCATATAGTCCGCATATACAGTAAGCGCTAGTTCTCCTGATGAAGTGGCTTTGGCATAATATATTGATAACTCTAGAAACAGAGACATTCACAGACCAAAAATACTAGTGTCGTGATTAAAGTATTTTAAACGGTGTAGTTAACAAGCTACACAAAACAATGATTCCATGTGCATACTTGTGTATATGCTAAGAGACAACACATTTTATGCAAACCCCAGATGGAAAATGGCACTTGTGTGTGTTAACAAAAGCACAGCCCACTTCTCCAAAAGAGGCTGTGTGTAAAAGGCAGGGTTTACATTAATCAGATCTTAACAATTCCACATACAACCTTACTGAAATTCATTTGCATAACGATAATCCGCATATGGCAGAGTTTAAGTTATTTAAAATGGTGTTATATTTCAGTATTTAGTCTTGCTTCGCCACTGCTTTAGCAGCAGATCCTTATGGAGTGTAATTCAGCTAATGAGGTGGCTTTTTAACTGAGCAAACTGACAGGTCCCATATCTGCAGAGGCAGCTTGAAGCCGTGCCCAACCTCTCAGCTTCCCAAGAGGCTTTTCAAAATTCAATAAATAACATCTGTAGGCGATGTTGGGTGCAGACCTAGCAGAGTGCGTCATAACACTGAGCTGGCAGAACAAAGAAACCATGACGACTGCCAAGTTTCTATAGCAACCCCAGCGAGGCTTGGAGAGTATAATAGCACATCAATCACTATCCAAAAGAACTTCATTATCAGCAGGGGGAAAAACCCACCCTTTTAGAATCTGTTTAGTGTGCAAGGTAGGTTAACTCACCTCAAAGCCTTGCTCTCTAGCAAAAGTGGCAGCTTCCTGAAATAATAATAATAAAAAAGGAACAGTTAATTATAAAGTGCTAGATAATAAAGAAATAACACATTCTGAAGCTCATTCAGGCAGTCTCTTTTTACATAATTATCTCAACATGCAGTCGTTCAGTTACTTTGCATTGAAAAGGCTGCTTCTTTTCCTGACAAGATAGCAGTGAAATGTCAACAGACCTTGCAAATGAAGGAAAGAAAATGCATGGTTCCCATTCACTGACAAAAGTAACTTGGGACTAATAGCTTTTAACAGAAAAGGGGGATAGTTACCTACAGGACTTACCACCCTTAGAGCCTGGCCAAATGGGGGGATTTGGAGCGGTAGGGTTCACACTTAAAAGGTTCTTCAGCGCAATCCATTTTCTGTCATTTGAGTGATCCTTCCATTCAAACTAGAAATATTTATTCCCCTTGGGAAGAGTCTATGCAAGTCTCTGGATCCCTGGTTTACCTACATATATGTGTAGCTATTTTACCCATGAGTAAGGATATTTTTTTTTCGTTCAGTGGCATATTGAAAGAGCAATGTATCAACCTAGTATGTATTGGAATTGAACTGTAATCTTGGAAATATTAAAATTCTCTGTCCTCCCTTTTAATGTCATAACCCATGTATTATGTCACAGGGTTGTCACCCCTGATAATGCTCCCCCACAGGTCCATTTGGGTGTGAACTAGCTATCCGCACAGGCTACGTAACAGAATAATTGGGAACATTCCGAATTGTGCCCTCCTCCAAAAGCAGAAGCCCAATGATGTCTATGTCAGGAAGATTTTAAGGAGCAAAATGGATTTATCTAAGTTAAACATGTGGAGGACACATTTTGGGTTGAACCATATCAATAGCAACCCCAACAGTGATCTATGCATCTATCTGAATGGGCACTTAATCCATTTTACAGCACTTTCCAAAGGGCACTGTGCCTGGAAATCTTTGTCAAACTGAACACTGGGTTGTAGTTAAAAATAGTACCCTACGTATCTCTTCCCATTAAGTTTAGGACCACTTACCCTGTGTGCTTACATCACTACTTTGGTAGTTTCACTGACAGCACTACTGGTTGGAGAATTACTATGTGACGAAGGCATAACTTTGGGGGGAAATCTTTCATGTTTCAGGTAAGAGAAAACATGGAGATGCTATTTTTAGCAGCTGCTCAATATACTAGGCAGCATACATTTTCAGCAAACCATAGAATGAACTAAGATTTCTTTGCTGGTCTATACTACATCATGACATAGTTTGATTCTAAGGACTGTGGCTTTAAAATTGTATTCTTAATTAAAAAATGTTAGCTTTCAATAATTAGTCTAGTGCCTAGGTTAAGACATTCTGATTGTTATCTGGAATTGATTTCACATTGAAGAGCTCTACTTACACATATGTTTAATTAACCCCCTCCCCCCGAGCGGCAAAATCAGAAGAATACCTTAAAATGTTATTTTTCAATCAGAGCTTTAAGAAATTGACTTTTTTTGTCCCGAAGAAATTCAAGTGACATTGCAGCATTAGAATGTGCTCTTAATTTAAGTCATACTAGTGTGGTGTAGGCGCCTGGAGTAGGAACTGGCAAGCCACTCCAGTACTCCTGCCAAGAAAACTCCATGGACATGGAATCACGAAGAGTAGGTCACGACTGTAACGACACAACACACACAGTGTGGTGTAGAATGATGGATTAGGACTCAAGAGACCTGGGTTCGATTCCTCAGTTCTGCCATGGAAACCCACTGGGGGGAGCAAGTGGTAAAATAACTCCTTAAGTTCCTCACTTACCTAGAAAAACCCTCTTTTAGGTTTGCTATAAGTCAGATCTAACTTGACAGAACATAACAACAACAATCATGAATAGCTCTTATTAGACTTTGTTATTAAAACATTTGAGAGAAAATTTGCTATGTTATTTCCAAGATGAAGAAATTTTCAAAGACACATTAAATCTATTGTTTACTAAAACAGAGTTCAAAAGGTAGACAACATAATATATACAATATTTCATGTGTACAAAATCCTATATCTAATAACCTTTTTGCTTCTTTTCTCAGGTATTACATTTTCCCCCATGAATCACACCCTAAATTGGTAATCAAAGATAATATTCAGCAAATCTCAGCATCGCTTAGTCATTTAAACTGCAGTTATTATCCCTTTTGCAAAGCAACATCGTATATGCATTAAGGGTACTATTCACTGGGAAGTTCTGCTTAGGTCCATCAAAATAAATGCCAATAGCATGCAAGAACTGCTTTCCCCAAACATTCTGGTGGGGCTTGCGCAGGAGAATATTTGGGGAGGTTGTGCCCCAAGTCACTTATGGAAGCATTTCATGTTTCCATTTTTAAGCACTGAGGGGGAAAACATACTGGTAAACTATCCAAGAATCTGAAGTGGGGAACAAATGATCATTGAAGCAGGAAGCTGGAGTTAATAAAATTTGATAAGGTGGAAAAGCACATATCCTCAGGCTAATCGCTGGAGAAACAGAAGGCTGACCAGGTTAGCGTAAACTCTGGTTGAAAAGAAAAAAGGGAAGGAAAAGTGAATCACACTTCTAACAATTGGGTGTTGGCAAGGTTAGCCACACTGACATTTTACTTACAAAAGGCTGCCCCCCCTTCCCGCCCCTGTACAATGCTGTTGTCGGTGGCATTTGCTAGCCCAGCTGTCAAGGCAAAGCATAAGGTTCAAAGGTACCAAGCAGTGTATTCTTAGAGCAGCATGCAATTAACAAAGCCCAGGCCTCCACGGAGTGGGGGGGGGGAAGTGCCTGAAAGCCTCCACTATAAAGTATGGCACTTACAATGAACTACAATAAAATCCAGAAAGGCTTAGGTGGGGACTGCGACTCAGACAATGGAAAAGGAAAGCAACCCCCCCCCCTCAAAAGCTTAATGGGAGCCATAGATTCACAGCAAATAGGAGCATGTGGACGAAATAGCTCATATTTCAGCCAGATGAGCATTTTAAATCCAAGTTTTAATTGAAATAGGAATTTAGCTTATCTTAAGGGGGGCATGTTTAAAAGCTCTGGTGCAAAAAGAAAGACATCTGCGCTGAATAAGTCTTTGGCCACAAAACCTACATACTGTACACTCTTGCAGTCAGAAACCTATTTCTGGCTCACAAGTCCTTTTTGGAAGATGGACTTCACTTTCATGTGATGGCGTTTCAGGGTTATTTCAAACATGATCCACAGCAAAACCAGGGGTCCCCCACTTCTGCTTCCTGTAGCACATTATGACATGAGCTGGAGATCAGACTTAATCAGGTTGTCCTGCTGCCTTTAATTCGCTACTGGAGATTCGTTTCACTTTGAAAAGTCTTCTCCTGGGTATCACAGAAGGTGGGGTTGGTTTAATGGGTGGGGGCTACTGCCCTCCAGATAGATTTCTTAGGCCTTCTTTTTCACATCTGAATTCAGGTTTTTTGTTGGGGGGGTTGCAAGAAATTCATTAGGCATGAATCATATTTGTTGCATACTCTTTGTTGTATGAAATTTAGGAATTAGCCCTTATGTTTGACATTTCCATGATTACTAGTAATTGGAGTAGGAAGGCTTTAAATAGCTTGGAAAGTTCAAAATAAAATGCAGCTCTTTCAGTGTTCATTTACAACAAATGCAAAATAGTGAAACAGCCTGCTGCCCATCTGTGTTATACACCCCACCCCAGCAACACCTACTGTGCAATAAAGTGGACAGGTTAAAATCTAACCTTCAAGAGGCAGTAACATATGGCAACTGGTAGAATAACAACAGAGCGCTAAGGCGCTCCCTAGTGCCGGTGATAATAAGGATGATCATCTTTACATTAAAGGCTTTCCATTTTATATCTGACATCAGGAATCACAAAGGAGATGGGATTAAGGAAATAAACAATCTTCACAGAAGCTTTACAGCTCCTAAGAGAATGCAGCATTTTCATTCATGCATGACATGTGACAAGAGCAAAGCAAAAAACAAACCAGGAAACAAGAATCAATAATGGAATAGAATTTCCTTGTGTGTCTGGATTTTAACAGCAGTTGTTCCTTCAGCTTTGATAAACTTTCGTCATTATGCACTGCAACGAAAGAGCATATAGGTGGAGCTGTTGAATTACCACCTGTCACTTGACTGAATTCACACCCTTTCCTTTCAGCAGGACACTAACCATTTACACAGGAAACAGGAGATAAAATTAAGGAGATAACAAGTAAGAGGTAACTTGTACTATATCAAGACCTTCCGTCTGGCTTAACTTTCGTGCTGTTTTCTAACTGTCTTTTGTCATCAGGGTCAACTTTCTTTAATGGGTGGCGGGTACTAACTTGAAAGCACTTAGGCTCTGCATGGATTTTATTGCAGTTGGTTTCATGATCCCCCATGGCGCAGTGGTTAAATGCCTGTACTGCAGGTGAAACTGTGTTCACAACCTGGTTTTCAATCCCTGGTAGCTGGCTCATGGTTGACTCAGCCTTCCATCCTTCCAAGGTCGGTAAAATGAGTACCCAGCTTGCTGGGGGGGGGCAATGTGTAGCCTGCATAATTAAAAACTGTAAACCACACAGAGACTACCTGAAGTGGTATGGGGATATGTCTGTGCATCTTATAGAGTGAATACAGCCCTCCAGACCCAGTGACGGCCACTGTGTCGCCAGCCCCCGTTGCTGTGGCCCATGGCTCCTTTCCTCTCTCGAAGGGAGCCATGGGCTGCATGCAGCCGGGGCTTCTGGAGTGGCAGCGGCTGGACACTTCCACAGCGGCTGCTGCTGGGTCCGGAGGTCTCTGCGGTGGAAGCCTCCAGGGCGAACACTACGTGGACCCGGCAGGCTCCTGGTGGTGGCGTTGATGATGGTACTGAAGCAGCAGGCCCAGCGGCGGCCTTGACAGCAGCAGCACAACCAGCTTGGGCAGCTCCTCCTGAGGCAATGGTGAGACAGCTGCCACTCAGCATGGCCAGCAATGGGAGGTCAGCTGGGCCGGGAGGAGGAGGCAGTAGCTGCGACGAAGAAGAAGAGGAGGAGGAGGAAGAGAGTGGTGACATGTTCCAGCTACTCGGCCCTGAGGGCAGTCACCATGCCTGGGAGGGGAAAGAGCAGAGAAGGGAGGGTGGAGCAGGGCGAGAAGTGGTGGCACCTCCAGCAACAGAAGAAGCAAGTATGGATCATGACGGTGCTCCACCCCCCCCCCCGACAAAGTCATCTGCAGCGTGACTAGGGCAGTCTCAGTCCCACGACACAGCCTGAACCTGGACTGGAATGGATCCAGGATGTGATCTTCCTCCAGGAACGACTGGAGCCGGACGGCGGCAACCCTTTCAGTTACCTTGCCCATAAAGAGAACACTGGCTATCGGACAATAGTTGGACAAATTGTCCAATCCCAGGCCAGGTTTCATTAAAGTGGGCTTCACCACTGTCTCTTTCAGGCAAGGGGGAAAGATCCCTTCCCTGAAGGACACAGTGGAAATAATAGAAGCCTACTCTGGCCTGCTTCCTCCAGCAGTCTTAATGAGCCAGGATGGGCAAGAGTCAAACGAAGAAGCTGCTGGCCTGCAATAAGTCAGTGCCTTGGAGGCCTCAGCTGACGTCACAGGCCCAAACTCAACCTGACGAGGAGACCTCTGTGTGTGTGTGTGTGTGTGTGTGTGTGTGTGTGTGTGTGTGTGTGTGTGTGTGTGTGTGTGCGTGCGCGCGTGCGTGGGGCACTCAGGGTACTTGGGGACAGAGTGGTACAACCCGAGTCCAGACCAGCTCGGACGGCCTCAACTGTAGATCTAAAAAAGTCTGCAAAAGACTCACTAGTGAAATCACTAGGAGGAGGCCCCAGCTCACCATGATTGGTGAGCTCTCAGCGCAGCGATTGACAGGGGGAAAGTCAGCAGATGATGATCTGCCCATGACACGGGCTGAGGAGAAAAATCCCCAACCCTCAGATTAAAGTCTGCAGACATGGAGGAAAAGACCAGGTCTAAGGTATGCCTAGCCCTATGAGTGGGACCAGTGACATGCTGGGACAGGTTCATGGAGGTCTTGAACTCCATGAAAACCAGAGCCGCTCCAGACAGGTCAGTCCCGGCATGCACATTGAAGTCCCCTACCACCAAAAGTCGGGGGGATCTCAACAATGCCGCTGAGATGAACTCGGAGAGCTCTGGTAAGGGTTGCGGGGAGCGATCCCAAACCTGTCCTGCTGACCCACTAATAGGTGCAGGCATTGCGACCCAGGACACACCAATGTCGCAGATCTGCTGACAGAGATTCCATGTAATAATGGCCGCCCCCCCGACCCTTCGACCTGTATATACATGCATACGGTTACATGTTGTCCTAAAGAAGTCCACTCTTTAACCCTTCAAGGCCCTTCTTTGTTCACATGGCAAAGTAATTTAGAGGGTGGAGAAGCACACAGAGGTATAGACTAGGGCAGGCATTCCCAAACTTCAGTCCTCCTGATGTTTTGGACCACAACCCCCAGAGTCCTTTGTCACTGGCAATCTAAGCTTAGACTTCTGGGAATTATGGTCCAAAACATCAGGAGGGCCAAAGTTTGGACATGCCTGGACTAGGGGATATTATCGTGCATAATATAGACAGCATACATTTTACTGAATCATATGAGTGTTTTTTTTAAAACAAGAAAGACAAATCCAGTTTGTTACCACAATGAGCTGCAGATCTTGCAGACACAGCAGGTCACTTAAAATGTGCCTGAAGACACCTTACATTTTCTTAAATGCTGTAAACGTCTGAGAAATTAAAATCTGCTTTGTTCATTTAGCTGTTATAATTGAGGATGAAAACAGAGGAAAGATTGTAGCAATGTTTTAAGCTTGCTGACATCAGGGCTTCCAATTAAGTCACAGAAGGAACATGGGTTACAAGGGACCTTTTAAAAGTAGAAGGTACATTATGATAAACAGTCATGTGCTTTTATTATAGATCAGTATTAAAAAAAACTTGAATCTTCTAGAGTTCAATGTCTTATTGTTGATTACAATATGGTCTTACATAAGGTATAAATAGCAAAAAAGCCAAGATCCTTCAGCTCTTTTGCCCTTTATGTTGTACAGTAATCTATATATTAAACTTGTATGTCTGTAAAACTCCTTTTTAGTAGTTGATTTCATTATTTAGTTTCATTGGGGAATTACTGTTTGTTTGCTTGCAGTCTATCCTGCCTTTCTTCCAAAACTCAAGATGACTCCAAAATAATTGAAAATAAAAGTATATAAAAGGGGGTACCAATAAAAACAAATAGAATGGTAGCATGCTAAAACACAACTAAATTATCTAGAGTATTAAGATATAATTGAATTCAATAACAGCTAAAATGTGTATTAATTGTTTAAGAAAAACAGCAACAAAGCACTAATTGGATGTAAACTCATTTGTCAGTAAGAAGCCAACTGATGATACCCTGCCATGTGTCAGAAAAACATGGAGAGGGGCTACATTTGCTTGGGGGGGAGAAATCATGTTTCAAAGTGAGGTTTGCAGCCTCACATCAGAAATGTCAGTTTCAGATGTTACCTCTGGTGAAATATGCAAAATGACCAAAGTGCCAGGGGACTAGAGGACAGTGGATGTCACATCATTTTTTTAAAAAGGAAATGGAAGGCTGGGAAACTACAGGGTGGTTATCCTTAGGTCTGTCCCAGGGAAAATGGTGGAAAGCCGCCTCCAAGAGAAAATCTTATAACACACAGAAGAACAAGCCTTGCTGAGGGAAAATCAGCATGGCATCTGTAAGGGTAAGTCTTGCCTCAAACCTTTTAGAATTCTTTGAAAACGTCACCAGGCATGTGGATTTGGGTGAATTGGTGGATATTATCTATCTTGATTTTCAAAAGGCTTTTGACACAGTCCCTCACCAAAGGCTGCTGAGAAAATTGCATAGTCAGGGGATAGGAGGGCAGGTCCTCCTATGGACTGAGAATTGGTTGAGATCCAGGAAACAGCAACTAGGTGTCAACTGGCAATTTTCACAATGGAGAGAGGTGAAAAATGCAGGTTACTTACCTGTAACTTAAGTTCTTCGAGTGGACCTCTGTGAATCCACACAATGGGTCTTCGCACCTGCGCACTTGAGTTCCCGGTCGTTCCAAGCTTAAGGCTTACAAGCCCCTCCCCTCCGTGCGCATGCTCACCCATCTCCCGCCTTGCTGACTCAGTTCCCCTCTGGTCCGCCGCTGACCCTTAGAGAGTACAACGAGCCATGACAGAGAGAGGGGAGGTGGGTGGGTGGTGTGGATTCACAGAGGTCCACTCGAAGAACTTAAGTTACAGGTAAGTAACCTGCATTTCTTCTTCGTGGACTCTGTGAATCCACACAATGGGTGACTGGCAAGCTAACTTACCGGTGGAGGGTAGTCACGGTAGCACAGTTGTCAAAACTGCTTTGCCAAATGCGGCTGATCTCTGCGACCTGACATCTAGTTTGTAGTGCTTCAGGAATGTAGATGGTCGAGACCAGGTAGCCGCTTTACATATGTCTTCCAAGGGCACTCCTTTTAGGAAAGCAGTGGAAGAGGCTACTGCTCTTATAGAGTGTGCCCGAGGCATGACAGGTACAGAGACATGCGCAGTGCTGTAAGCCATTTTGATGGTTGTGACAATCCATCTGGAGATGGATCGAGGGGATACTTGATGACCTCGAGATGGTGCCGAGGTTCTGATAAAGAGCTTTTGTGTCTTTCTAACAGAAGCTGTCCTAGCTGTGTAGAAGAGGAGCGCTCTTTTGACGTCGAGGGAGTGGAGTTTCCTCTCGATGTAAGTACTTGGGTTTGGGAAGAAGGTTAGTAGAATAACTGGCTGAGACATGTGGAACGAGGACACTATCTTTGGTAAGAAAGAGATGTCCGGACGAAGTTCCACTCTATCGTGGTGAAATTTGAGGAACGGTGGGTCCGCTCTGAGCGCAGCGAGCTCCGAAGCTCGTCTGGCTGATGTGATTGCCACTAAGAATACTGTTTCCAAGGTGGATTTCAACGCAGTGGATCCTAATATTAAGTTCACTAGGGAAGACACCCAAGACAACAGGCTGGCTTTCCTGGATTGTGCAGTCATCATCAGACCTGACCGTGGCCTAGGAGTAGAAGTTTACAGGAAACCCACCCACACAGATCAATACTTACTGTTTGACTCCCACCATCCATTACAACACAAACTAGGAGTCATCAGGACCCTAAGCCACAGAGCAGAGAGCATCCCCACCTCCTCAGAAGCCAAGAAGAAGGAAGACAGGCACCTGAAGACAGCACTTAAGGCCTGTGGATATCCAAGGTGGGCCTTCAACAAAGCAGTGGGCCATCCCAGAAGAACAAGGGATCAGTCTGAGACCCAGACCCGACGGAAGAACCTGGTCATTCCCTACATGGCGGGAGTGTCGGAGAAGCTTAAAGGGATTTTTGGCAAACACCACATCCCTGTTTATTTCAAACCCATGAACACACTAAGGCAGAGACTTGTCCACCCAAAGGATCCGATACCAAACCATAAAAAGGAGCAATATAGTATATGCAGTCCAATGCAGTGAAGAGTGTTCAGACCTCTACATTGGAGAAACTAAACAACAGCCATTAAACAGAAGAATGGCCCAACATAGGAGAGGTAGCTCAGGACCAGAATCAGCAGTACACCTCCATTTGAAGGAAAAAGGCCACTCTTTCAAAGATGAGGATGTACACATATTAGACAAAGAAGAGAGGTGGTTTGAGAGAGGAGTAAGGGAAGCCATTCATGTCAGCATTGAAAATCCCTCCCTCAACAGAGGTGGGGGGCTCCGGCATAGTCTAGCTGCTACTTACCAGGCTGTACTTTCCACAGTACCCAGGCAAATCAAGGAGCTTTCACCACCAGGTCACAGCTAACGACCCATTCTTGACAGCTAACGACCCATTCTTGATGGGTTTCAGCACCTTAGGCCATTGTTTACCTTAAGGCCATGGACACTAATGTCTCCCTAACGAGCCTATTCAGGCTTTGTTCATCTTATGAGCCAATCAGACAAGGGGACAAGAGGTCAAGCTGACTATAAGAAGGTCTCTTGCACTAGCTGTATTCAGACCGATGAAGCTGTTTGGATGAACAGCGAAACGTTTCTATCTCTCAAAAAAGAAGTCCAGTAGCCATGACTCAACTCCCAGATAAACGCACCTGGATGACTGAGAATCTTCACAGACGTATTGCTATGCAATTTGGGGCAGATGCCCTGAAGTTGGTGCGAGAATATGAAAGAACAGCAAGAAAAGTAGCAGACTACAAGAACCACTTACGTTTTAACTTGAGATGCAGACAACAAAGTCTCACCCCAACAAGCCTCCGCCTACAATCAACAGTAAGAAGCCATCGGGCTAACAATATCCTCCAGAGAGCTCAAGAACAACTTCTCAATGAGAGGATCAGACAAGTCCACTTTACCTTAGACACACTGCAACACAGAAAAGACCACATTCACCAAGAACTACTCTCCACCCTATCCAAACCAGCAGTGGATGCAGTCATAGAATTTGTCCAGAAAGCACAACTGGCTCAGCATTGCAAAGGCAAAGAGAGGCAAATGAAGAAGTTCGATCTTCTCCTCTGCCGGAAAGAGGCAGTTAAAGAGCTTGGCAGGAGGAAGAAGGATGAAGGGACCATGACAGGAGATGTAAAGGACAAATGGGTGAAGAACCTCTCAAACAGGGAACTCACCCAGACAGAGAGAGAGGTCCTATCCAAAGGCCTAAATTTTGCCATCACACCCAAACAGGTTCCTGTTGTGGATTTCATCACAGCGACAGAATCAGCCATCCACAGCAACAATCTGCCAGCAGCAGAAGCAGAACTACTCAGGATAATAGTCTCTGCTGCATTATCCAGTGCTCAACCACCACCATCCAACCTCACCAGCCAAGAGAGAAGTGCTGTGACATCCCTCAGCAGGGATGAGAGCATCACAATTCTGCCTGCGGACAAAGGAAGGTGCACTGTCGTCCTCAATACGGTGGACTACCACGAGAAGGTTATCACACTTTTAGATGATCAGCATACATATGAAAAACTAAGAAGAGACCCCACCAGCAATTACAAGAAGAAAGTAATAGAATGCTTAAAACTCTTGGAGCAGGAAAACGCAATTGACAGGGTGACCTACCACCGGTTATATCCCGGAGAGACAGTCCCCTGCTTTTATGGACTTCCCAAGATCCACAAGCAAGGAATCCTCCTCAGACCTATTGTCAGCAGTATAAATTCAGTGACTTATAACATCGCAAAATACCTGGCAACTATCCTAGCCCCACTGGTTGGACACACGGACCACCACGTACACAACTCAGAAGAGTTTGTTTCTAAAGTCAGGGAGCTCAAACTGGATACAGAGGAAACCATGGTATCCTTTGATGTTACATCACTCTTTACCAGCATACCCACCACTGATGTGCTAATAATGGTAAAGAGAAGATTAAGAGAAGACAGCACCCTCACCTCGAGAAGCCGCCTCAACCCAGACCAGATAGGCCTGCTCCTGGACCTGTGTCTGAACACCACATATTTCATGTACAGAGGGGACTTCTACAGACAGAAGCATGGCTGTGCCATGGGTTCCCCAGTGTCACCAATTGTAGCAAACCTATACATGGAAGAAGTGGAGAAGAAGGCACTCAACACCTTCCCAGGGACAACACCATCCCATTGGTTCAGGTATGTAGATGATACCTGGGTTAAAATAAAGACGCAGGAAGTACAGGCCTTTACAGACCACATCAACGCAGTGGATCCTAATATTAACTTCACTAGGGAAGACACCCAAGACAACAGGCTGGCTTTCCTGGATTGTGCAGTCATCATCAGACCTGACCGTGGCCTAGGAGTAGAAGTTTACAGGAAACCCACCCACACAGATCAATACTTACTGTTTGACTCCCACCATCCATTACAACACAAACTAGGAGTCATCAGGACCCTAAGCCACAGAGCAGAGAGCATCCCCACCTCCTCAGAAGCCAAGAAGAAGGAAGACAGGCACCTGAAGACAGCACTTAAGGCCTGTGGATATCCAAGGTGGGCCTTCAACAAAGCAGTGGGCCATCCCAGAAGAACAAGGGATCAGTCTGAGACCCAGACCCGACGGAAGAACCTGGTCATTCCCTACATGGCGGGAGTGTCGGAGAAGCTTAAAGGGATTTTTGGCAAACACCACATCCCTGTTTATTTCAAACCCATGAACACACTAAGGCAGAGACTTGTCCACCCAAAGGATCCGATACCAAACCATAAAAAGGAGCAATATAGTATATGCAGTCCAATGCAGTGAAGAGTGTTCAGACCTCTACATTGGAGAAACTAAACAGCCATTAAACAGAAGAATGGCCCAACATAGGAGAGGTAGCTCAGGACCAGAATCAGCAGTACACCTCCATTTGAAGGAAAAAGGCCACTCTTTCAAAGATGAGGATGTACACATATTAGACAAAGAAGAGAGGTGGTTTGAGAGAGGAGTAAGGGAAGCCATTCATGTCAGCATTGAAAATCCCTCCCTCAACAGAGGTGGGGGGCTCCGGCATAGTCTAGCTGCTACTTACCAGGCTGTACTTTCCACAGTACCCAGGCAAATCAAGGAGCTTTCACCACCAGGTCACAGCTAACGACCCATTCTTGACAGCTAACGACCCATTCTTGATGGGTTTCAGCACCTTAGGCCATTGTTTACCTTAAGGCCATGGACACTAATGTCTCCCTAACGAGCCTATTCAGGCTTTGTTCATCTTATGAGCCAATCAGACAAGGGGACAAGAGGTCAAGCTGACTATAAGAAGGTCTCTTGCACTAGCTGTATTCAGACCGATGAAGCTGTTTGGATGAACAGCGAAACGTTTCTATCTCTCAAAAAAGAAGTCCAGTAGCCATGACTCAACTCCCAGATAAACGCACCTGGATGACTGAGAATCTTCACAGACGTATTGCTATGCAATTTGGGGCAGATGCCCTGAAGTTGGTGCGAGAATATGAAAGAACAGCAAGAAAAGTAGCAGACTACAAGAACCACTTACGTTTTTAACTTGAGATGCAGACAACAAAGTCTCACCCCAACAAGCCTCCGCCTACAATCAACAGTAAGAAGCCATCGGGCTAACAATATCCTCCAGAGAGCTCAAGAACAACTTCTCAATGAGAGGATCAGACAAGTCCACTTTACCTTAGACACACTGCAACACAGAAAAGACCACATTCACCAAGAACTACTCTCCACCCTATCCAAACCAGCAGTGGATGCAGTCATAGAATTTGTCCAGAAAGCACAACTGGCTCAGCATTGCAAAGGCAAAGAGAGGCAAATGAAGAAGTTCGATCTTCTCCTCTGCCGGAAAGAGGCAGTTAAAGAGCTTGGCAGGAGGAAGAAGGATGAAGGGACCATGACAGGAGATGTAAAGGACAAATGGGTGAAGAACCTCTCAAACAGGGAACTCACCCAGACAGAGAGAGAGGTCCTATCCAAAGGCCTAAATTTTGCCATCACACCCAAACAGGTTCCTGTTGTGGATTTCATCACAGCGACAGAATCAGCCATCCACAGCAACAATCTGCCAGCAGCAGAAGCAGAACTACTCAGGATAATAGTCTCTGCTGCATTATCCAGTGCTCAACCACCACCATCCAACCTCACCAGCCAAGAGAGAAGTGCTGTGACATCCCTCAGCAGGGATGAGAGCATCACAATTCTGCCTGCGGACAAAGGAAGGTGCACTGTCGTCCTCAATACGGTGGACTACCACGAGAAGGTTATCACACTTTTAGATGATCAGCATACATATGAAAAACTAAGAAGAGACCCCACCAGCAATTACAAGAAGAAAGTAATAGAATGCTTAAAACTCTTGGAGCAGGAAAACGCAATTGACAGGGTGACCTACCACCGGTTATATCCCGGAGAGACAGTCCCCTGCTTTTATGGACTTCCCAAGATCCACAAGCAAGGAATCCTCCTCAGACCTATTGTCAGCAGTATAAATTCAGTGACTTATAACATCGCAAAATACCTGGCAACTATCCTAGCCCCACTGGTTGGACACACGGACCACCACGTACACAACTCAGAAGAGTTTGTTTCTAAAGTCAGGGAGCTCAAACTGGATACAGAGGAAACCATGGTATCCTTTGATGTTACATCACTCTTTACCAGCATACCCACCACTGATGTGCTAATAATGGTAAAGAGAAGATTAAGAGAAGACAGCACCCTCACCTCGAGAAGCCGCCTCAACCCAGACCAGATAGGCCTGCTCCTGGACCTGTGTCTGAACACCACATATTTCATGTACAGAGGGGACTTCTACAGACAGAAGCATGGCTGTGCCATGGGTTCCCCAGTGTCACCAATTGTAGCAAACCTATACATGGAAGAAGTGGAGAAGAAGGCACTCAACACCTTCCCAGGGACAACACCATCCCATTGGTTCAGGTATGTAGATGATACCTGGGTTAAAATAAAGACGCAGGAAGTACAGGCCTTTACAGACCACATCAACGCAGTGGATCCTAATATTAACTTCACTAGGGAAGACACCCAAGACAACAGGCTGGCTTTCCTGGATTGTGCAGTCATCATCAGACCTGACCGTGGCCTAGGAGTAGAAGTTTACAGGAAACCCACCCACACAGATCAATACTTACTGTTTGACTCCCACCATCCATTACAACACAAACTAGGAGTCATCAGGACCCTAAGCCACAGAGCAGAGAGCATCCCCACCTCCTCAGAAGCCAAGAAGAAGGAAGACAGGCACCTGAAGACAGCACTTAAGGCCTGTGGATATCCAAGGTGGGCCTTCAACAAAGCAGTGGGCCATCCCAGAAGAACAAGGGATCAGTCTGAGACCCAGACCCGACGGAAGAACCTGGTCATTCCCTACATGGCAGGAGTGTCGGAGAAGCTTAAAAGGATTTTTGGCAAACACCACATCCCTGTTTATTTCAAACCCATGAACACACTAAGGCAGAGACGTTGTTGCATGACGTGATGTGTATGGCTATTGGGTGAATGTCCTGGGCTATGCACCATCTCCAAAGTTTGGGGGTGAGGTGCAGGAGAGATTTCGAGTGAGTGCCTCCTTGCTTGTTCAAGTAATAAAGTGCTGTGGTATTGTCCGTTATTACTTGGACCATCTGGTGGGCAAGGAGGAGCTTGAATGCCTTGAGGGCTTTGAAAATGGCAAGGAGTTCCAGATAGTTGATATGATGAACTCGCTCCTTGAGTGTCCACATGTGATGGATCGACAGGTGGTTGCAAGTGGCGCCCCATCCCGTGGTACTGGCATCCGTCGTTACCTGAATGGACGGGTAACGCTGTTTGAAGGGCCTTCCCACTCTGAGATTGCGGGAGGACTTCCACCACTTTAGTCTGGTGAGGAGAGAGGAGGTAATTCTGAGCCGTTTGGATGGTCGCAGTGAGGTCGAACCCTGGCTAGAAGCCACGTCTGCAGCGGTCTCATGCGGAGTCTGGCATGTGGTATGATAGCTGTAGGCCTAGTAAGCGTTGGGCCCGATGAGCAGATACCTTGTTGGAGCTCTGAAATGGGTGTAGAGCCTGTTTGATTTTTATTGGGCGATCTGGCGCTAAGTATGCCCTTGCTTTTTGAGCATCCAGAAGTGCTCCTATGTACAGCACTGACTGGCAGGGTAGGAGGTTGGACTTCTTTTCGCTGAGACGAAGTCCCAGGGATGTTAGGAGTCGGATGGTGAGGTCTTGATCCTTCTCTGCCCTTGTTTTGTAGGTGTTACCCGGAGCCAATCGTCTAAATATGGGAAGATGTGGACTCCCTGGAGCCTGAGTAACGCCGCCACCGGTGCCATGCACTTTGTAAACACCCGCGGGGTGGAGGAGAGACCAAAGGGCAGGGCATTGAATTGGGAAGTTGAGCCTCCTATCCGGAAGCGGAGGTATTTCTTGTCTTGAGAGGCTATGGAGATGTGAAAATAAGTGTCCTGTAGGTCCAGGACGATGAACCAGTCTCCTTGTTGTGTATAAGATTTTGCAGCCTTACGCATTTTCTGGATGTTGTCCAGTGACGCATCAGTGGAAGGCGCAAAGAGTCCTTCCCCATCAAATGGGGAGTCTTCTATACGGTTTCTGGCATCATCTGTAATATTGGATGTCCTGAGCCAGGCATGACGATGGAGATGTATAGCAGTCGTCAGTTGCTTAGAAGCTGCATCCGTTATGTGCAGGGAGGTTATCATCTGGAAGTCGATCAGAGACAAGACTTCCATGTATGAGGCCTGTGTTTTGGCCCTTTGTTCTTCTGGAAGGTGGTTTATGAAGTCCGGAAAAGTGAGTAGGAGGTGACGGGTATACGCCTCCATTGCGCACAGATAGTTCAGTGCTCTCAAGGAGAATGAGGCAAGGGAGTAATGGCGCCTGCCAATGAGGTCTAGCTTCCGAGCTTCCTTGTTGCTCGGGGTGGTGTTGGAATGGGACTTCCCTCCATTTTGCGTGGCATCGACTATCACCGAATTCGGTAGGGGGTGCTTCATAAGGAAGTATGTGCCCTCACCATGTGTCTTGTAGAGGCTATCAATTCTCCTCGGAATCAGAGGATTGGAGGAGGGTTTGGCCCAGGCCTCCTTGGCCTTTTCCAACATAGGGGGAATAAATCCCATTCGCAAAGGAGGTGGCCTGGAGTTGTGCAAGTGGCCAAAGAATTTGCACGAGTCACTTGCGGCTGGGAGTTGAACTTGAAGTCCCATGATTTGTGCAATTTTTTGTATCATCTGTGAATAATGTTTAAAGTCTTCCATTGGGGTGGAAGATTGTTTGTCTGGCATATCGGTCTCAGCGTGTTTAGATTTTGAGAGGGTAGACCGATGCGACTTCTGAGAGGCTGCTCCCGTGTCAGAATCATCCATTAACGGGCGATGCATGGCGGCTGGCGAATCCGGCAGCTGTGCCTGCTAATCCACTGCTTGTGGTGTGGTGTCAGTGGGGTTTTGCAGGGCATGGGTCTGAAAGGCTAGACCAGCAATGGTGTCAGTCAGTGTTGGACACCAGAGGGCACTGGGCCGGTTGCTTAGGTTTACCTCTTCGATGCCTCTTATGTTGTGAGGAGGCGGATGAAGAAGTGGTAAAAGAATCGGTGTCTGAGGAGCTGGACACGATACGGGCATGACGTCGTCTGTTCTTAGAACGGCGTTTGCTTTTATGATGCCGTGCGGGGGATGACGAGGAGGAAGATCCATGACATCGGTGCCTCTTGCCCTGTCTGCGTCTAGATTTTTGACGCCTAGGAGAGGATGAGGGGGATTACGTGAAATCATGAGAATCTACCCTCATCCTGTTTCTGCCCCGACTCGGGGAGACAAGTGGGAGTTGATCTTTTGCAGGACGCCCGACATCAGAGACTCCTCTCTCTTCGATGTCTGATCACATAGCGCCGAAGCGCTTGGGGGCATCTAGACCCTGCTCCTCCACGTCAGAGTGCTGAAGAGCTGAGGTCATGGAGGCAGCCTGTAGATTTCGTAGGTGCGACAACGGGTTGTAGCTGACTGTGGCCATGTCCGTGTAATGGACAAGCTGGCCCGGCGGAAAGCCCGATAGAATCATAGGGCTATGAGGGGGTTCACGGGTACCTGTCGCCTGATTTTCAAAGGCATGGGACCAAGGCTCGTCTCGTGTGGCATCAGGAGACTGGGCGCCGACCTGGGCTGAACTGTGAACCCCCTCTATGCCGCGTGACTCGGTTAATACGAGCGCGGGGGGTTCGGCGTCGCCGTCGTTGATCGCACATCAGAGACCATTTCCTTTGATCTTTTCTCCAGAATCGGAGCAGGCTGGAGATGTTTTTTCTTTCTTTTCTCCATCGTTTTGCCTTTGGTTGAAGCTTTGGATTTTGAGGAAGTAGAAGGCATGGAAGCCTCGGAGTGGGTTTCCATGGGTTGGAGGGATTTTTCCCACAAGTAAGCCCTTAACCGCTCTAGGCGATGTTTAAGGGCGGGCTTCGTTAGCTTTTTGCAATGCGGGCAGAGTTCAG
This sequence comes from Phrynocephalus guinanensis, assembly GCA_037367245.1. Taxonomy (NCBI): domain Eukaryota; kingdom Metazoa; phylum Chordata; class Lepidosauria; order Squamata; family Agamidae; genus Phrynocephalus; species Phrynocephalus guinanensis. The sequence goes on along the minus strand of CM074735.1, from coordinate 17,010,096 downwards.
GTTGATGAGCCTCGCCCAGGCAAAAAAGGCACAAACTTTGTCCGTCAGCTAACGGAATTCTATTCCGGCAGGATTCACACTGCTTGAACAGTGCTGCCGCAGCCATAAACGGCCTTCGCGCCTGCCAGTACGGGGGGGGAGGGGGTATACAACCCCTCCGCCCTAAGGGTGGGCGCTGGAAATAAAGAATAACTGTATAAACTTGGAGGGGGGAACTGGGAGGAAAGGAAATAAAAGAAATTAAATATTTGAATAAAGTTTTCACTTTCCTTTTTGTTTGCAGCAGCTTGTGGAAAGACGACCACAGTCAGCAGCGGCAAAAAGGAACTGAGTCAGCAAGGCGGGAGATGGGTGAGCATGCGCACGGAGGGGAGGGGCTTGTAAGCCTTAAGCTTGGAACGACCGGGAACTCAAGTGCGCAGGAGCGAAGACCCATTGTGTGGATTCACAGAGTCCACAAAGAAGAAGTGGTGTGCTCCAGGGATCTGCCTGGAACTGCTGCTGTTCATTCTGTTCATAAATGACCTGAAGACAGGGATAAGCAGGAAATTTGCCACGTTTGTGGATAACATAAAACTTTTCTGGGTGGTTGAGACCAGAGAAGATTTTGAAGAGCTCCAGAAGGATCTCTCCAAACCGAAAGAATGGGCTGCGAAATGGCAAATGTTTCAATGTAGGAAAATGTAAAGTAATACATATTGGGGCAAAAAATCCAAACTTTATCTATCAACTCGTGGATTCTGAGCTATCTGCAACAGATCAGGAAAGAGATCTTAGTGTCCTGGTGGACAGCTCAATGAAAGTGTCTACCGAGTGTGTGGCAAAGAAGAAGAAGGCCAATTCTATGCTAGGGATCATCAAAAAGGGGACTGAAAATAAAACAGCCAATATTATAATGCCAGTGTACAAAACGATAGCAAGGCCACACCTGGAGTATTCCATATAGTTCTGGTCACCACATCTCAAAAAAGACATAGTAAAACTGGAAAAGGTGCAGAAGAGAGCGACTAAAATGATTACTGGGCTGGGGTACCTCCCTTATGAGGAAAGGCTACAGCCTCATGGCACAGTGGTTAAATGCTTGTAATGCAGCTAAAACTGTGCTCACAACCTGGGGTTCAATCCCAGGTAGCAGACTCATGGTTGACTCAGCCTTCCATCCCTCCGAGTTTAGTAAAATGAGTACCCAGCTTGCTGGGGGTGGGTGGGTGGGCAATGTGTAGCCTATATAATTGAACTGTAAACCACTCAGGGAGTACTTGAAGTGCTATGGGATGGTATATAAGCAAAACACTTTGCTTCTGCTTTGCATTTGGGGCTTTAGTCTGGAAAAAATGCACATGAGGGGGAATATGATTGAGACGTACAAAATTATGCAGGGCATGAGTAAAGTGGATAGAGGGACACTCTTCTCTTTCTCACAAAATACCAGAGCTAGGGGACATCCACTCCAATTGAAGGCTGGGAGAGTGAGAACAGACAAAAGAAAATACTTTTTTACCCAGTGTGTTGTTAGTTTGTGGAACTCCCTGCCACAGGATGTGTTGATAGCATCTGGCCTGGATGCCTTCAAGATTGGACAGATTCCTCTATGAAAGTCCATCACAGGTTACAAGCCATGACGAGGATTTGTAATCTCCGGGCTTAAAAAGAGGGTATTTCAGAGGCCAGATGCAGGGGAGTGGTATTAAGAGACAGATACCTAGTCTCGTGTGCTCCCAGAGGCATTTGGCAGGGCCACTGTGAAATACAGGAAACTGGACTAGATGGGCCCTTGACCTGATCCAGCATGGCTCTTATGTTCTTATGGTATGGAGTGGATATCTTCTAATCTTGTGAGATATTTGGGACCAGATTTTAACTAAGTAGACTGACATGCACATCTGGCTATGAGTTTTGGTCACATCTTACATCGAGTACTGGCATCAGGCAGTACAGTTTAAAAGGATATTGAGAAGTTGTAATGTGTCGAGAAGAAGACAACCAGAATGGTAAGAGGCTGGGAATCAAGCCCTATGAAGAAATTTGAGGAAATTTAGCATGTTTAGCCTGAAGAGAAAACTGAGAGGCAATATGATAGCCATCTTCAAAGCAATTAAAGAGTTGTCTTGTGGAAGATGAAGAAGGCTTGCTTTTTTCCATCTCAAGAGGATAGGAACAAAAGTTAAAATTACACAAAAAGAGTTCTTAACTAAACACCAGAAAGAAGTCCCTAACAGCAGGAGCCATTCAATAATTGAACTGATTGCCTTGGATGACTGTGCTTCACCACCTACCAGGAATGCTTTAACTTTGGATCTTCTATATGGGAACAGAGGAGGGTGTGAAATAAAGACAGAGACAGCTCAACACAGAGGATCAAAATAAAAAAATAATAATCATCTGTCAGACTAGCTGTCATTACCTAAATGAGACACTACCTGGCAGAATAAATGCATTGGCAGATACTGTATGTAGTTCACCAGTGTCTGCCTAATTAGAGTAAAGAAAGAAAGAAAGAAAGAAAGAAAGAAAAGAAATTCGCAATACTACCAAAGGAAGAGATATCAGAAACCTAGGTAAATCAAGTAAGAATTAATTAAGCAAATGTTCAGAAAATGTCCTTTAGACCTCAGCAGAATAAAAAATGATTTTTCTCATGGTCCACTAAAATAATCTTATTTTAAGATTTAAAAATCAGTACTTATTGTCAATGAATTGGTGATAAAGAAATCTTTAAAAATGTCAGTGATGAAGGTGTTATATGCTTTGTTGGAGATAGCCACTGGAAAAAATAGTTTTTGTCTTCTACAAGTAAACAGCAATACACAACGAAAGGACCACATTTATTAAACACAAAAGGTAATAATGCTAAAGAAGAAACAAGCTTCTTTGTAAGCAGTCCTATTGGCAGAAATGTGACAAAATGCTACAATGTCATAATGTATCAGAGATAATACACAGCTTCAAGCACACAAACATTGCCAAGGTTGCTTTGATGAATACAAAAGTAACCTTGCTGTTGCTCAGAAGCTGATAGGAGTAAACCCAGATTGTTATGATACTGCTTGTAATCACTAGTGCTAAGAAAATTGATAACAAGGAAGTAAATCCAGTTAGAAAATCAAAATAAACCTGGGAAAGGGTATTTTAACTAAAAATATTCTGTGGACAGACAAATTAAGGCTAAAATATATTTTTGATAAGTCAATTATTACAACACTTGGTAAAATGAGATTATCTTCCACAAAAGTAATTAAGATTTTCTTTTTTGCATCTCTACGAAAGTGATGATATTCACTTTTAATAAATGACTTTATTTTATATACTGTATTTGCTTAATAAAACAAAATATAAAATTAGGCAACTTATACCATATATAAATTCACTTCTCTATTAAAAATGGTTAGAAATTTATGAGGATTTTCAGAAAACATTTTCTTTTAATGCTATGAATTCTTTTGAGTCTCAAACAAAAATAAATAAATAAAATAAACATACTTCCCAGAAGGGTAATGCTGGCCTATGTGAGACTAACTCACATATAACCTCATGTCCTCTGAGGTTCCTCATGTATTCAATACTTTGGAGGAATCAGAGATGAGAGTTATATGTCAGTCCTAATATTCTGACAGCCAGACCTGATGATTCTTCCAGTTCTACAATTCTGTGATTCTGTACTACCCACAGCCCTTTGCTGCTCCGTCTGATGAACACCTAATATGCAGCTGATTGCTAGTTTATGATATGAATTTTAGTGGTCTAAAAAGGCATCCACAGCCCATATCTTCATATTACATACAACAGCCATACTTCTTTGTTGGGTTATGGAAGATACACTGAATAGTCAACCAGACCAAAATCTACCATTAAACAAGCATCCCCTTAAGTAGGACTGTAAAGTGAGGAAAATAAGTACCCTCAACCCCAAGATAATACTTTTCATCTGGCTGCAACTGGATTAACTGGTTTAGATTAAATATGATCCCACCTTAAAGTGTTCTGTTTATATACCGCTCCATAGTGCTTCAAGCACTCTCTGGGAGGTTTACAATTATGCAGGCTACACCTCCCCCCGCCCGCAATCTGGGTACTCATTTAACTGACCTCAGAAGAATGGAAGGCTGAGTGAACCTTGAGACGGCTACCTGGGGTAGCTGCTGCCTGTAATTAGCGACACTGTTTGCCAGGGTCTAGCAACAATCTGCCACACATTTGATATTGCCTCTTCCTGCCCTTTTCTCCCTTCTGCAGCAATCCTGAGTTAAGCCTTCCTCATTACTTCCTACATCAGTGCATTGAAAATTTCTACTGTATCCAAGAGGATGCTGTGTCTTTTTCCCTCTTTTGTCACCCTAAACCCAACTCAGTGGTTTCTAACTCTGCTCAATACAAAGGAAGAAATAACACTCACTCTTAACTTTTCGTAAAAGGAGCTATTGGATGCTTTCTTGTGTGAGTTTCCAAAAAGTCAGCCATAGGTTGTACAAGGGTTCTTGAATCCTGCCACAATTTATTATAATGTTCAGGACATAAAATATCAATTATAGTTTTTCCAGAGAAACTCAAGTATAGGAATATGTCTGTGAAGATTCTCAGTCATCGAGATGAGTTTATCTGGAAGTTGAGTGATGGCAACTAGACTTTTCTTTAGAGATTTTGCGTTTCAGTTATGAACCTATTCAGGCTATTCTCCACCTAATGAGCCTATTCAGGCTTTGTCCAACTTATGAGCCTATTCAGACCAGGGTGTGTGTGAAATCAAGGTGGACTACACTGTGAAATGAAGAACTTGCCACTAACTTTCCTCAGATTGACGGAGCTGCTTGGATGAGTAGCGAAACGTTTCAATCTCTCAAGAAATGAAGTCCAGTTGCCATGACTCCACTTCCAGATCAAGTATAGGAAATATATTCCTACAAGTTGATTGCTCAGTTTCCAGATAGTGCTGAAAGCTGATGAGCTCTGGCACCCAGAGGGGTGTGCAGTCTTTCTTTTTAAGACTACCAGGCCTCTCTTACTGTTTTACGATGCCCATTAGTTTCTGTAATCATATTCCAAGATCATTATTCATGTTTTCTGAATAAAGAGATCAGGTTTGTTGCAAGCAACCTTATAATTCCCCACAATTATCATGGCTCTTCTAAGGCAGTTAGATTCTTGCAGCAGCACCCTGCCCCTAAATGTACCTAGGGATAAGAGGAAACCGCTGCATTTGTCACCCAGGCTTGGCTATTTCCTAAAGTCTTGTTGGATTCCCACCTCTAGGAGCTTTCAAATGGGAGCAGGTCTCAAAAGACTGGTGATGGGAGGAGGACTGTATGTTCACGATAGGGCCTAGCTAGTGCCACTTGTGATGTCCCAGCTCCCACTTCTCTAAGCTTTTCCTGCACCATGTTGTGTGTGTAAATGTGTTGTGAATCTTTCACTAGGCCATCTGTCCAAGTAAAGTATGCAAGACTGCAACTAGGGCACAGCAATTGGGCTTTGCCCCAGGGTGCCAAATATTCTTTGCTCCATATCTTGTGGCTTGGTCCAGCAGGCTGGTTTGCCACTTTAGGAACCAATGGCTGTCACCAGGCTATCAGGCCACAGCAAAGGAAGAGGAGCTGGTTTATTAAGCTCGGCTGAGGTGGTGGAAGCTCTGTTTACTCAGACAGACCAGTCCTCTGGTTCAAACCGCACTACTGCCAACAGCCAATAATATGGACTCTGTCAGCTGTCAATCAGTCAGAGCATCAGAGGGAGCAAGAACTGTAACTGGGCCCGGAAACCAAAGCTTCAGTCATTCTGGTAGGCAATGTGACTGTTGCTGATCTTGTGGTGCTCTCCATCTTGAACTGCTGCTTGTCTTTCCTCTTGCCTTGATTTTTGGAGTGATGTTTTCCCATTTCCTTTTTTTTTTTTTGCTGCTGCTGCCATGCAGCATGCCTGTGCCAGCATGCCTTTTAGATATTTTTCAGGTTTTCACCCCAATTTCCTTTCTTCCTTAGATTTTTATTTCATTTTATTTCATTTTCATTTTCATTTTTTGCTGCTTGGCCTATCTACTGCTGCCTATTTGACTCAGGGGATTTGAAGGCATCAAGTAGTAGAAGTAGAGAAAAATAACCCCATATTCTAGTATTTTTGGTTTTTCATTGAGTTTGAATATATTTTTCCTTTAGTTGCTTGCTTGCTGTTCTCATACAAGGAACTGATTGTTACTGTTTTTATTTTTCCTTGTTTGATTTTTTTTACAATTGCAATTTGGTTATCATGTATTTATTCTCTTAAAGGTAAATATACAGGGGAAACTCAAAAAATTAGAATGTTGTGCAAATGTTCATTTATTTCAGTAAGTCAATTCAAAATGAAACTAATATATGAGATAGACTCATTACATGCAAAGCAAGATATGTCAAGCCTTACTTTGGTATAATTGGGATGATTATGGCATACAGCTTATGAAAACCCTAAATTCACAATCTCAGAAAATTAGAATAATACATGACATCAATAACACAAGAATTAGAAATAGAACAATATCAGACCTCTGAAAAGTATAAGCATGCACATGTACTCAATACTTAGTTTAGGCCCCTTTTGGCATCAATTACTGCCTCAATGCTGTGTGGCATGGATGCTATCAGCATGTGGCACTGCTGAGGTATTATGAAAGACCAGGATGCTTCAATAGCGGCCTTCAGCTCTGCTGCATTGTTCAGTCTCATGTCCCTCATCTTTCTCTTGGCAATGCCCCATAGATTATCTATGGGGTTCAGGTCAAGCGAGTTTGCTGGCCAATCAAGCACAGTAATCCCATGGTCCTTGAATCAGGTTTTGGTACTTTTGAGTGTGGGCAGGTGCCAAATAAGTCCTTCTGGAAAATGAAGTCAGCATCCCCATAAAGCTTATTTGTGGAATGAAACATGAAGTGCTCCAAATTCTCCTGGTACATGGCTGCGTTAGGGACCCGACTGGACCCGCGATCACTGAAAACCTGCAATATGCAGTTGCAGGTCAGGCTGGGCCTGAGGGGCCTAGCTATGGACTCTTATACTTATCCCCAGCCTGGCGCTGCCCTGAACAGGCCTGCAAGGGCCTTCCTAGGCTTGTCAGAGGCCCACAAAGGGCTTCTGCACGAACCAGAAGTGACTTTCAGTAAAATGGAAGTGACCTCCAGATCGCCAACAAGCATTTCTGAGGCCTCCAACAGGCCTAGAAAGGCCCTTGGAGGCCTCAGAAATGCTTTTCAGGGATCCGGAGGTCACGTTCAGTTTACCCTTGCAGGCCTGTTCGGGGCACTGCTAGTCCTGGGGTAAGTACAGGAGGCCTGAGACAGGCCTTACCACCTTACCTCAAGGGAGCTGTTTTCATATACTGCGGTCCCACAATATAGCTATTACTGACATTTGAAGCCCATGACCAGGATCAGTCAATGTGCCGTGGCTCTTGATGCACTAACTCCAGCCTCAGTCCACTCCTTGAAAGTCCCCAACACTTTTGAATGGCCTTTTCCTGACAATTATCTCCAGGCTGTGATCATCCCTGCTGCTTATGCATCGTTTTCTTCCTCTTTTCCCTTCCACACAACTTTCTTTATAGCACTTTGGGAATTTCCAACTTTTTTTGCAATGATGGTCTTCTGCACAATTGTCAGGTCAGCAGCTTTTCCCATGATTGTGATTCCTACTGAACCAGCCTGAGAGACCACTTAAAGGCTCAGGAACCCTTTGCAGGTGTTATGAATTCATTAGCTGATTATAATGGAACACTTTGAGCCTAGAATATTGAACTTTTTCACATTCTAATTTTCTGAGATTGTGAATTTGGAGTTTTTGTAAGCAGTATGCAGTATGCCATCACAATTATACCAAAGTAAGGCTTGGCATATCTCGCTTTGCATGTAATGAGTCTATCTCATACATGAGTTGATTTACTGAAATAAATGAACATTTGCACAATATTCTAATTTTTCAAGAGAAACAAAAATAGTTAAAGAAGGAAGAAGACAAATGATGATAAATTCTGTTCACTAAAAACATGTTGAAATTTGACCACTCTGGTGGACAAAAAGGGACTTAGGATATTATACTGGGACATGTGGTACATGTGTGACACAGATGATGCCCCCCACAAAATAGCAGCAGGAGGGAGCTTAGCTCTGGAAGGTTCCAAAGACTGGCTCTGCACAACAATAAACCAAATAGTGAAATCCATAGAGATTATGGAGAACCGTCCACCATACATGCATTACCAATGATTTCAAGCCATATTCTCTGGCCAATAACAACACACTGCATTTGGAAAGAAAAAAAATATCTCCATGTAAATTAAGGAGAGTCAAGATGAGGGGAGGAAGGAGGGGGGGGAGTAAGAGCTTTCTATACTGCAGCTGTATCTGTTCAATAGAATCATGAAACACTTGCCTAAAAATAGCAAAGTAAGTGTAAAGCAGAGTCATCTGGCCGCTCTTTAAAAATTTTTCCTTTTAGTTCAACAACCAGAATGAAGATTTGAACACTGAAGTAATTCTGTTTACTGTACGGAGAAAAATGAAACACCAGAAAGTGCTCAGGCCACCACTTCCACCCAGCTTTTCTTTTGTGAGCTCAGCCTCTTTTTTTCGTGTTTTTTTTTTTTTTTGCGAAAGGCCTTCTGGGAGGCCTTAAAGCAACATACTGCAGCAAACTACAAAGGTCTTAAAAGTTCCTATTAACTCTGGCTACATTTGGACAAGAGGGAATGCTGAGCAGTTCCATATTATATTACCAATTAACGTTTAAATAGCGCTTTCAATTATATGATTAAACTTTACGACCATTTTACAAATTGGCTTAGGTACAAAGATAATGTAAATTGTGCCAGAAGGCTTTATTTATACACTTTCAAAGGCAAAAATGAAATATTCTTTGCATATATCAGAAAAGAGGGGTTCTGCACTCCATGGCAGAAAAGGAAATTAGAGGCCCCCTTCCCCAGTATTTCAAATACTTCATTCTTTCCAAGAAAAACAAGTTGTAAACTGCTGGCCAAAAACTCTGAATTCCCGCTTCTAGGAAAAACACACTCACTAATTAACTCATGTTTTTAGCCTACAGTAGAATGCTGTCAGAAAACTCTCTATCAAGGCATGGGATCCATACTTACTACCACAAATGCATCAAGGACAATAGTTGTATGTACAGAATGACCCAGTTCTGCATTCAGATGTCCTGGATACGTGTGTCCCATTGTGCTTGGACCTTTCCAAATTATTTAATGTTTCATAATTGTCTTCTTATGGTATGCACACCTATTAATACTATAAACTCTGGTGTCTCAATGTGGAAACACTAATAATCAATCTGAAATGAATAGCTACAGTTATAATATCACATAGCTAGAGAACACTGCTGAACACTGAGCAGAAAATGTGTAGAAGGAGGGCTCATAACACTTTATGTTCCTTTATACTCAAGTGGTTTCATTCTGCAATCTTTATTACTTGCCATAGCTTAATCTGATCATGTAAATCATTGGGGTGGGGGGGAGAGATAAGGAACTATGCAACAAACTGAAATGCAGTGCCAATGAAAATCCAACACCGATCAATGCTTCTCTGGAATTTAAGGAGGCATTATGTCTACACGTCTACATATGCTTGCAAAGAGGAGTATAGGATCTTGTTCTTCATATGAGCATTTGATATCCTTAGGCTCTCCACAGTCTCATCTTACTTATTCAAACCTTCCATGGAATTACATAATGAATCCAGACCTGCATATTACGCATGTGTATAGGAAAAAAAGTATTCTTCACCAATGAAAAAGAATTGTATGTCTAGGACTTGGTTTCAAAGATTAAAAATGGTTTGTCAGGCTGAACTTTGGCAAGATTTGTTCTGCCAAGATAGAGAAAGGAGTAAACAGAGAAAGCTGGAAACTGAAGGAGACTTTGAAAATAAGCCAAACTGCAATGTAAAGCAAGGTGTAACAGTCTATATATGCTAATTCTCCAAAATGCAGCAAAAATTTATTTGTAGCCTATATTAAGTTGATTCCCCCATTTCCTGGGTTCCTGTGTTAACAAGGGCAAGATAATCAAATCTGGCTTAAAAATGAAGAGTCCTATGTAATTTTCCAAGGGAAATCCAACAGCATTCACAGATTTATGAAAGATAGTACTGTATAACTATTATTCCAAAAATAACATTTTAGCATGTTTTAAATTCTTCACAATTTCTACTTTTAAAAATATGACATTTCTAGGTTATGGTTGTAATATAGAATTCCACTGCATTTTTTTATTATAGTCACATTTTGGTTAAAAAAGCATTAATAATTATGACTTATTTTTAGGTATGTACCACGGCGTGGCCAGGTTTTTGGAGGACTTCAACTCTCAGAATTTTACATTCTGGGAGATCCATTTTTAACCGGTACACTAGCTTTCTGTTAGAAAAGAAAGCTGCCCTGGTGCATGCTGGAAGGTCAACCTATCCTAGACCATGAAGCCTTCTTGCCTAACCCTTTTCGAGGTGAGCACGATTTAGGTATGGGACTGGCAGGCACAATTCCCAGAATGGAGAATTCTGGGATTCGCAGTGAAAAAAACTCCCCCTACAAATGGGACATGCATATTCCTTTTATCCTTAAAATTTTATACATATTTCCATAGTTTGTGCACAACAAGAAGTCCTGAGAAATATCACATTATTCTCTCCAAGAACCCATCTAGGATTACTTGGAAAATGGCAAGCATGATTTAAGATGTGGTTTAAACAGTGTTTAAATCACAATTTAAACCAACTTGATTTAAATCAAATCCATTCTGGCTGCCTAAGAATCTATTTCATAGCATAGCAATCAGAATTTTTTTTAGTACTAAATTTTATGGAACTCTCAAGTAAAATGAAAAAAAATCCACACAGACCCTTCTTTTGCAGGCAGGAAATTTATTTCAGCCCAAACTGTGGCTGTGGACTAGCATAGCTATAATTCATTTCCATCACTGAGGCAAAACCAGAGAACACTTCTTGAAATTTCTTCCGCTTATCAAGGATTACATTTTTGTTCAAGCATTCCTCTTACAACTGCTTATGAAGAAATACTATCATTAACAATAAATGTCACATTTAAAATAACATTTGGAATTCTTTTCATGTCCATGAAAGGCTTGCATGAATTGCAGCAGCTAATGGATGTGGTTCTTGGCTTTCCTTGGTTGTGCAATAAGGTGCATGATTGGGTATGTGACTAAAGTTTTCTGCACATCTTCATTTTATGCGTATTTTTTTTGGGCAGTCACGTGGTGTTTGATGTGCAGTTAGTGTCCTGTCACCAGGGTATTGTTTTTCTGCTCTGTGCCTGTCTCCACTTCCGTACTGCGCATCTTTTCCCTTTTTTCTGGGTCTATTTTCTAAGTTTCCATTGCATACATAAAAAAATATGTTTCCCCGGGGTGATTACCGGTACGCCGTCTTTCAACCACTGCAGTTTCTCGTTTTGCGAAACTGCCCATTTTCCTTCCAGGTGTTTCACGTGTTCTCAATGAAGAATTGACAAGCCGGACCCACAGGAAGTGGCAGGAAATGGGGTGTGAAGCTAAATACTGCATATTTTCTGGGGTCGCACCTCGTTAGAGAAGCAAATAATTGAGCATTTTAAGGGAAGTTATTTAAACCAACCCCTAGCAGTGGTTTAAGAAACTTCGGTGAAAGTGCGGTTCCAGGGGCGTGGTTGACTGGGACATTGATTTACTTCCCTTCGCGGTTAGGATGTGATCTTTTACTGCGCAGTTCGCCACAGCAAAACTGCACAGAAAACACTGGTAAGACCGCAGCCAAAGATACACTGTAGCACTTGATCAATAAGTGGAGGCAAATTATGCAAAAGCTTACATGAACAACATGATGTTGGCCACTATTGGTAATCTTAACTGTGCTTCAACACAATGTGTGTACATTTCTTTTAAATGAACAGTTCACTGTGCAGAAGCCAGAATGGATTTGATTTAAATCAAGTTGGTTTAAATTGTGATTTAAACACTGTTTAAACCACAGCTTAAATCATTTTTTCTAAGGCTCAGTTTTACTATTCAATTTTGTTCATGTGAAGAAGTGCATCTTTGCTTGTTATTATCTCCATACATATTTTTCACAAGCTCCATGCCCAGATTTTATTTATTTATTTATTTATTTATTTTGCATTTCTATACCGCTCCCATTTCCCGATGGGAACTCTGGGCGGTTCACAAAAAAAGTTAAAAGGCATCTTAAAAACTTTGTTGTCTTTACATAGCTTCTGAAGAAGGCCATAAACAATTCAGGCCAAAGCGCATTGGGAAGTATCTGTTTGTTAATCTGGACAAGTTTGCGATCTTCTGATCAAAGACATTTTAAATTTAAAAAATAATTCAAAACATTTAAAAAAAACCATGTCTGGAAATGCAATTATATGTATTTAAAAAACCAAAAAACTTAGTTAGCAAGAACAATAAAACTGAACAATATACTCTACAACCATTAAAAAAATAGAGCAAAAATTATACTCCATAAATCACTGAGTGTATTAAGATCCAGTCAACAACAAGCAACTGCATAGTGTTTTGCTCTTCTGGAAGACGGGGTATCTTGTCAAAGCTTCACATTGTCTTCTAAAAACTTTAAATGTCGGGCCTTCGTGCTGTAAGATATGTACTTTTCTCCCATAAGTTTCCGTAGATACATCTCTCTTTTCAGTTCATCATCTTCCTCAAGCACCTCATATACTTTCTCTAGCAGCTTCACTCCAAGTCCCTGAACGATTGTCCCCACTGTCAATGTTCATTCATCCACTGATGCTTTCTGTGAAATGTGAGGGCTTGACTTTTTCTATGCAGAATTGCAGAGGGATAATAGTAGGGGTTACCACCTCAAAGGAGTAAGCATCATAATTCCAAGAAATTCTTGGAATTATGGTATAGGTTCTCAGAAAGTCTATCATTGCATCATGGCAGGAGGAGACAAAAAAGGCCTAGGATGTCAGTTCAGACTGGAAAAGATGGCTGATCAGTCTGTTATTTTTCATCTCCCTACATTGCCGTTAATCTAAGACATACATCTCATCTGATGACTACAATTTTTTCTGATGGTATCTACTAGACTAAGTACTAGAGGAGACAGAAAGATTAACCTAAATAATCCATACTATAACCCATGGAATTCCATAAAATATGATATATAATATATAATATATATATAATATATATATTATATAATATAATATATATATTATATATAATAATATATAATATATAATATATAATATAATATATATATATATTATAATATAATATAACATATCCAAGATATGTTGGACCTCACATAACAAACTATTTTAAACAATTATATGATAATACAGTATTGTTCCATAACATATAAAGAATTAGAATTTATAACCTTTATTGTGTAAATGAGGCATTTGAGCTGTAACAATTTTAAAATGCCCAATCAGGAAGCATTTTAAAGAAACAAAAATGTATATATAGTATTATAAAATCCTTTTGAAAAGACTTTTCTCTATACCTACCACAAGTTCAGAGAAACTCTTCAAAACTACTTTAATGTTCCCCGGGGCTAAACCATTCACTACCAACAAGTTCTGGAATAGAGCTATGGAGATTTTTTGCAGAAATTCACCCCTAAACAATCCTGCATGTATAAGGACTAGAGATGGGCACGAAATGAATTTTGAATTCATTTCATTATTCGTTATTCATTTTGTTATGGAAAGAAACAAATAACGAACAGACCCATCAAAGAAAAATGAAACAAAATGAAATGGAAATGCATTCCTATGGGGAAAAGCCGGTGGTGCCCCCCCCCAACGTGGGGGAAACTGCAGGCTTTTTTTTTCCTGCTGAAGCCACCACCGATTAGCTGTAGTGCAGGGTTTTGGCAAGAAAAAAAGTTTAAAAAGCCTGCCCTTTTCTCAACCCAATCGGGCCAGCTGGTTGGCGCGATAAGTGAAAAATAAAAATAAAAATAAAAATAAAAATAAAAAACACCGACCTGGCCTGTGGGCCAGCTGATCGTGCAATAAGTAAAAAGAAAAGAAAAGAAAAAAAACTGTGCGTACCTGGACTACAGGCCAGCTGGTCAGTGCGATAAGTAATAAAATAAATTAAAATAAAATAAAATAAAAATTGTGCCATCCTGGCCTGTGGGCCTGCTGGTCAGTGCGAGTTAAAAAGAAAAGAAAGAAAAATGAAACAAATGAAAAACAGAACAATTTGGTTTTTTAAAATTATTTTAATTACCCAAAACAATTTAAAAAAATGAAAAATGAAACAAATGGCATTTCATGCCCATCTCTAGTAAGGACTGAGCAATAGTGGGCTGAGTGCTCATGGGACACATTCTACCAATACAAACAGGTCTGGGTAAAGATCTGTATATGACTTTTCAGTTCTCAGAATAATTCCGAGTGTTTATATCTTGCCTCCTGGGGCAGGTTCACATCTTATGACCATCTGGATGTTAAGAGTACAATTCCCACCACTCTTTCCTGCTCTTTGTAGGGCAGAGGGAACTACAGCCAAGCATCTGGACAGCTTAATGTCCACCATCCATTTTGAAAGCCTCCGTGCTTCCCCAATTATCTCAATGGAATAATTATTCCAAGCCACTGTCTGCAACAGACACTGAGTTCAAACTGATAGTTGAAATGATGAGCTGGTGAAGCATTTTTTTTTTCTGCACAGTGACAAAAGATTTATAGATATGAATATATCTAAGAGTTGAGTCGTGGCCACTGGACTTCTTTTCTTGTGGGATTGAAACATTTCACTACTTATCCAAGTAGCTTCTCCAGTCTGATATATACTGGGGATTGAAAATCCACACATGCTATTCTTTTTTTTGGTCATGGATATTTCTGGAGATCTGTGGAACTACTGGAGTGATTTTGAACAATGGTTGAAATCCTGTTGCAGAACCATGCAAAAGTGGCAAACTTTTAGCAAGACTCAGTTCGTAAGGGAGGAACCCTATGACAATTTGTTAATTTGCAGCAATTTGCCACTAAAAGTTATCTTTTGTGCAACATGATTTTAGCCAATGTGAGCAGCAACCTGAAGCTCAGAGAACTCTAATATAGAAATAGTTACAGATCAGGTAGTATGTATTGTTTAACTAGTATAAGAATGTGGTAATGCAATTATTGCTGTGAGAACTATAATGCCACAAAACATAAAATACACACACATTTAGCCACCAAGCCTGTGGCTGCTGCTTTGGAACAGCACTTCTTTTAAAATACAGAGGACCCTCGTATAACAAATGGTTTATATAACATAAAATCTGTACAGCATCAAAAAATTCCAGAGATAGGGAAATTCGTTTAACAGAATCGCCTATGGGGCGAATCCGTACAACATAAAATGGTCGCAATTAGGGATTACTCTGTTTTCAATGCTTTCCTATGGGAAATTTGTATAAAGGAAAATTTGCTTAACAGAATTTCATTTGGAATGAATTAATTCCTTTATACAAGGCACCACTGTACTTTAATCTGACATAAACATTTGATGTCCTCCATCTCAGTTTATTTCAGGAAAGTGATAAACTAGATATTTCATTCTCTCTTGAGAACCTGCAAGGACACATCACTCTTAAAGCTGCCTGGAAAAAGAGGAGAGAACTGATACCAAACTGAAAAGCTTTGATAGCAATATTCAGGGGGATTTATCTCCACACGACTAAAAATTCTTGATTCTTTCTCGTGGGAGGAAGAGCATGAGCTTATACTGCAATATGCATGATCACAGCGATTTGGAACATTGTTGCTGTTATCACGGAAATGATAGCAGCTACCTAGAGAGACCTCATGTAAAAGTACTGCTTGATGAAAAAGCACCTTGTAAATGCTGTCTCATCGGCAGACATGTGGATTCTCAAGTTACTTTTCTTATGCCTTGACCCTCAGTGACCTTTACAGTTTAAAGTGTCTATCTTTCAGAAATATATTGAAAGCTAGAAACTTTAAAATAAGAAGTTTAATGATGATCCAAAACCACTAAACAAGAGATTCAATAACTTACAGAACTTTGTCGATTTTGTTATGTTGGTTGGGAGGGGCTAGTTTCCATGGAAGCTCTAAGAGGTTCGAGCCTGGCACCGATCCTGGACAGCCTTCAACAGAAAGTTGCCTTTGAAAGGCAACTGCTCAATGGCCGGAGAGACTACCAGACCTCTGTTCTTTGCAGCTCCCAAAAAGTCTAGCCTCTCCCAGCAACAACTTCTTTCTTCATCACAGACAGAATAGATTTAGGATGAAATAATGGAGTTACAATGTTCCAAAGACCCTTCTTATTCCTACCTCCAGTTTCCCCTAGCTAGATCTTGGCAGATTTCCCCCTAAAAACCAGAGTAGACAAATCGCAACGTATTATACATCTCTGTAAATAAGGAGATTAAACAGATTTACAATTTTGGACACTTAAATCAAACAAAAAACAAAAACCAAAAACAAAAAAAAACCCTGCTCATTCAGATTCTGCACCATTCCGGCTTTCCCCTCAGTAGTCTAGCAATATCCTGTTGGATACTGGGGACTATTGGAAAATCACATGATCTGGAATTAAAATTAAATTCTCTTTAGATTCCAAAATAGTTGTCCCTGCTGTTACTTTGAGGACCACACATAAAAAAGTCCTTACATGATACTGTTCAGTACATGGGACAATGTGTGTGCACTTATGCACAGCTTCTCCTCTTGATTCATTCTAGTTCTCGGATACTTAAGGATTACTGTCATTGTCCCCAGTTAATCCCCACATCTAACTGTGGGAATGTATAGCTCCTAATTTACCAAAGACAGGTAGTGATCTATCATGATATCAGTAATGGAAACACTTGTTTTGTCAGGCTGGGAATCCAAATGTATCTTCTTGTTCCTTCTGTCCTGGATCTCCCTGTTCCCTTCCACCAAAGGAGCTACCAAGACTGAATGACATGGGAGAACTGAAGAGCCTGAGCGGCCATGCATAAAATGATCAATTATAGTTTGTTTGGGTGTGGAGGAAATTGAAGACACTGGAAGCCCTCTTGATCTCTTCTCTTCCTCTTGCTACACAATCAGGGAGTCATAACATAATACAGTAGTGTGTACTGTATTATACTTTTGTACACTGTTTTATATTTTTGAGTAGTATCTTTTTATGAAGGGTTCCAAGCTGATTGGCCCATTTTTGTGCTTTCTTTTTCTCTCTTAATATACATTCCTTTAGATACAGTCAGTATATTTACTATATCCATTATCTGTATATAAGTATATTAGTGTTATTATTTGGTTTCAAGAACTGCTGGGCAGCTCCACAGGGCCCCTGATAGCTCTGCAGTTCTAAGATTATTACTATTATTTTAAAATGCAAGGCACAGTTTGTGGTAGGTGTTGTATAACATATACAAGTTTTAACCAAAACCCTAAGTATCAATTAACACTTCTTTGATCTATTATAGTTATGTTTGTTGTATTGTATTATGTTCAAGGTGTGTGTGCACATACATTTGAATCTGAAAGTCCCAAAATGTTCTCTGTCACCTTCTCTATCTGATCTATGGATTCTTGAATACAACAGATTGCATTTTTTACATAATGGCCAGTATATTAATTTTGTAACTTTGATCACGTCTAGCTTTGTAATTTGTCTGTGTAATTTCTAAACATTCACAGATGAGGTGCGACACCACTTCATCTTTTTATTTGTACAGTTGATAAGTTGCTGTTTACAGTAATTGCTTGAATTTTAGCTTTCATGATATCAGTTTGGAGTGCTTGTTCTTATGCAGGAAAGATCAAGTCTTTGGTTTCTTGATGGTTGCCAGTTTTAGCCATGCCAAGTTAAATTATTATCATGTTTTCCACCAATATTTCTCAAATATTGTCCATGCAAGTGATTCGTTTTTCCCCAGCTGTTTAATTTATCTTCAAATTGCTGTTCCTTATATTCAACCTTTTCATCACTTCAAGTAATTTTTCTCTGCCTTACTTAGGGCCTTTTTACACGACCCCTAAGATCCGCTGGCCACTTAAATTCGGACCAGAGATCTTAAGGGTTCATCACTCTTCCTCTGTCCCCACCCCCCTCCACACTTCCTGGTTGCTGGCTGCGTGAGGGAGGGAGAAAAAAGAAAGAAAAGAATGCTGGCTTACCTCCGTTCTGTTCCCGGCAGCATTCAGATCTCTTAAAGGGGCGGGGGGCAGAAAAACAACAAACAGAAGCCAGGAGAGCCCCGCACTCACTATCCTTACACCGGATCAAATATTTTTCACATCCAAAAAGCAGGTACCTGAAAGCTGCGCTGGGATGCGCTAAAGTGGGCGGGGTTGCACTTAATTTCCTGTTAACTCCGGAGCTGGTGGGTAAACATTTTTAATCTCCGGAGCTGGAAGCCATTTGCCCTTGGAGTTTAGGGGTCGTGTATAAACGCCCTTAGGCTTCTCCCCCACCACCCCACCTATATTCGTAGCAATCCACACAATCTGCCATTTTCGACATTACATATAATCTGACCACATCATATTTTTGATGTAGCACATTATGCAGACAGTGCTTTAAGGCCTCTACTACCTCCCTAGTAACAGAAGATGAAAATGGAAGTAGCATTAGCACGTTAATTCAATTCCATTTCATACTTCAGAATGGCCATACACAGAAATTTCATTACATTTCAAAAACTACGAGAAATAGAAATAAACACATGACAAACCATAGGCCACTACTCTCTCAGGACTCTTTTCAGGACTCAACCCTCTGACTCTGGGAAAGGCTAAAGCCAACAAAGTATTTCCCAGTTCCACCCCTGCAAAGCAATCTAAAGAGAAAGCTTGATAAATGCTTTCTCTGAGGTAAAACACCTGAGATAATCAACAGGATCACACTCCAGAAGGGTATGTGGGGATTAATTTGGCCATCCCACCACTATTGGTGTCTGATTTTTTTAAGGAAAACTAATTAAAATTTCAGTGATAGAAAGAAGAAAATTACTTATGTACAGTTAACAGAAAAAAATTAAATGTACGGTATTTCCCATAAAGTATCAATTTCCGGTTCCATATAGCTTACCAGTGTTTATTATAGTGAAAAAGATTTAAAAAGGAATTTCCCAAGGATTCTTACCCAAGTTATACATTAATCTGAATTACTAACTTGTGAGAAATAGAATACTCTTCTGAATGTGTAGATGATACAAATCAAAGAACATCTGATACAAAATTTATCCAGAACAATGTAAACAGAAATAGAATTGACCTTCAAAATAATGCTAGAATAGTAGGATGCCACCATGGTTACTTGGGGTGGTGTTACCTCAGTGAGTTACCCTAGCTCATTTACCTTATCAGTTGAAGCAAATTGATTTTTGCTTAAACAAAAATAAAGTTTCTGGGCCTTATGTTTGGCACAGAAATAGAACAATAAACAACTAAAGGGATAATAATTTGTTTCTGGCACCTTGAGGAGTTCATGTAAGGTTATACCTTTTGTCAGTTTTACAAAACTATTTCCCCTCAGATTGACAAAGCTGCTTGGGTGAGTAGCGAAATGTTATGATATCCCAAGAAAAGAAGTCCAGTTGCCATGACTCAACTTCCAGATAAAATCACCCGGATGATTGAGAACCTTCATAGATATTTCCTCAAAGGCAATGTAAACCATGTGAACTAAATATTATTATTCCTAGAAGTGCTACTGCTCAGCAAAATATCTCACAAATGCATCTCTCTCTTATATGGCATCTGATATTGCCTAATGTGTTTCTTAATTTTAACATCCTTATCTGAAAAGTAGCTGCCTAGATGCCCTAAGCACATCCGATCTTGCCTGATTTCGGAAGCTAAGCAGGGTTGGCCCTGGTTAGTACTTGGATGGGAGACCTCCAGGGAATACCAGACGCTGTAGGCGCCTGGAGTAGGAACTGGCAAACCACTCCAGTATTCCTGCCAAGAAAACTCCATGGATATGGAGTCACAAAGAGTTGGTCACGACTGTAACGACACAACACATCTGAAAAGTATCTGAAATATGAACTTCTCATTCTACAGAGCACATACTGGAAAGCCCTGATCCATTCCAGTCCAACTTCAAGCCACACTACAGCACAGAAACGGCACTGGTCACTTTGCACCATCACCTGTTGAGGGAGGCTAACAGGGGAAAATTGGTCTTGCTGGTCTTTGTTGGTCTCTCAGCAGCCTTTGATATTATCGACCATGGTATCTTCCTGGGAAGGCTCAGTGCATTGGGGATGGTGATGTGGCTTTCTGGAGGACTGCCCTCAGTGAGTCCAGCTTGGTGAGATGATGTCCACCCCTTGGATTCTTAACTGTGGAGTCCCTCAGGGGTCGATAATGTCACCAATGCTATTTAACATACAGTTGCAAGAAAATATATGTGAACTTTTTGGAATTTCATGGTGTTCTGTATTAATGTGTCAGTCAATGTACTGACAAATATAATGTGCCTCAAATAATAACAAAAAATTCTGATCTTTCATGTCTTTATTGAACACATTCTTTCAACATTCAAAATGCTAGGGGGAAGTAAGTAAACCCTTAAGGAGAGCTAAAAAGAGCCAGGTTTTAGCATACCTGGAGTCTTGTTAAGAAGATGAGTTTGGATATGTGGACTAGAGCTAGTGTATGCTGACTGACAAAAACCACTCAAACCTTTTGAGTTCATTCCACACAAGAAGAATACATTTATGTGAGCCATGCCTCACCAAAAAAGAGCTTTCAGAGGAACTACAGTCAATAATTATGGATTTACATAAAACTGGAAAGGGTTACAAAGTTATTTCAAAGACTTTAAAAGTTCACCAGTCACAGTTAGGCAAATGATCTACAAATGGAGACACTTTGGGACTGTAGCTACTCTACAAAGTACTGGGCCCCCAGTCAAAATGACCCCAAGAGCACAACCAAGACGTATCAATGAGGCCAAGAAACAACCCTTAGTGACAGTCAAATATTTCAAGGCATCATTGGAAATGGCTATCATCTGTGTTCATGAGTTGACAGTGTCAAGAATATTCTTGTGAGTTTTTCAACTTGCAATTAGAGATATGGAGTCCAGCTGTGGACAGAAGCAAGCTCGGTAAAGTGGCCTTGACAGGAAGGCGAATGTCCAAGGACAATGGAGCGTAGCTCAGAAGCATGGATGGGAGAAGCACTACGACATGTGATGTAAAAGTAAATATGTGATTGGAAGGAGATGCTATATATACCTCATGTATTGCAATATGTTCTTGCTGTTTAGCCAGGGCTGTTTAGCCAGTAAGCCTGATGTGTTGGCTGTGATAAGGAAGAGTAGCAGGATTGTTTATGCTACTGGATGTAAGTCTGGAAACCAAATGGAACCTGTATATATTTTGTAAATAGACTGCAAGAGAAAACCAGCAACAGAGTCATAGTCATACTTTTGCCTCTAATCCTTGACATTGCTGCAACGTTGCTAACTGAGGTTAGCTCCTCATACATTCCTTGACAGACAGTATGTAAAATATTGAACAAACAGGGTGTATGTGGCAGGACACCACTAAGAAAACAGCTGCCTTCTATGGAGAATACTGCTGCATGTCTGAAGTTTGCGAAATAGCACATTGACACTCCACAGTGACATTGGCAACATGTTTGGTGGAGTGATGAAACAAAGATTGAACTATTTGGAAAGAACAAGAAGCACTACATCCGGCATTAAAAGGACACTACCTATCATCATGAAAACATCATCCCAACCGCAAAGTATGGTGGAGGAAGCATCATGATTTGGGCCTGCTTTGCTGCATCAGGGCCTGGCCAGCTTTGAGTCATTGAGGGCAAGATGGATTCCCAAGTGTATCACAAACATTTTTCAGGATAATGTGAGAAGATTACTCTTGGAACTCCTGTAGAAGTTGGGTGATGCAACAGGACAAAGACCTCAAACACCAGAGCATGTCCATCAGAGAATGGCTTCAGAAAAATAAAATCCACCTTTTGGAGTGGGTAAGTCAGAGCCCAGACCTCCGTCCAATAGAGATGCTACAGAATGACTTGAAAAGAGCCTACACATGTGATATCCAAAGAATATGACAAAGATAAAGCAGTTCTAACCAGGACAAATGGGCCGAAATTCCGCTTGAACAATGTGCAGGTCTGATCCACAGCTACAGGAAGCATCTGGTTAAGGTTACTGCTGCCCAGAGGTGGGGGTGGGGGGTCAACCACTTATTGATTTCAAGGGTTCACTAACTTTCCCCACTAGCATTTTGAATGTTGAAAGAATGTGTTCATTCAGATTTTTAGTGTTATTATTTTGGCACATTATATTTGTCAATGCACTTGGTTTAGAGCAGGGGTCCTCAACCTAAGGCCCGGGGGCCGGATGCGGCCCCTCAGGGTCCTGAATCCGGCCCCCGGGACCAATTGCAGCCCCCCTTGCTTCGCAAGCAAGCCAGCCTCCACAGCTGCTTCTATTGCTGAGGCAGTTCCCAGCCCTTGCTCGTTCCCTCCCTCACTTGTGGTGTATCAAGTCAGGCCCGGCCGGGCTGGGCCAAGAGAGAAGGCAGCTTTCCCTCCCGGGCGCAGCAAGGGCATGATGGCCAGGGCGCACAGCTGGATCTGTGTGCAGTGGTGCCAGCCTTGCTGCGGTTGCTGCTCCTCATCCTGAGTGGCCGCCTAGAAGGTGATGAGGGGCCTGAGCTTGCCTGGGTTGCCACCTCCTTCCCGATGCAATGAAGGAAGGAAGGAAGGAAGGAAGGAAGGAAGGAAGGAAGGAAGGAAGGAAGGAAGGAAGGAAGGAAGGAAGGAGAGCTGCTCCAGCCGCTGCCACTGTATGAGGAGGAGGAGGAGGAGGAGGCGCAGCAGAGGAATCCCAGCAGTGGCACAACCCGGAACAGGAGGCATTTGCAGGGGCCCCGGAGATCGTGGGCTGATCGTGGGGTGGTGGTGGCCCCACTTGCCCCACCCTCCCCTGTGGTCCGGCCCCCAGTGGTGTCTGAGGGGTGGTGGACCGGCCCGCTGTTTAAAAACGTTGAGGACCCCTGGTTTAGAGGAAGATCAGATCACATTGCATGGTTTAGAGGAAGATCAGATCACATTGCATGGAGATATTAATGCAGAACACCTTGAAATTCCAAAAGGTTCACACACTTTTTTCTTGCAGCTGTATACATGAGGCTCCTGGGGCAGGTTATTCAAGGATTTAGAGTGGTGTGCCATCAAAATGTAGATAACATGCAGCTCTATGTCTCCTTTCATCCTTCTGCAGATGATGCTGTCCCTTCTCTTGAGTGTTGCTTGGACGCTGTGCCGGTGTGGATAAGGGTAAACAGACTGAGGCTGAATCCAGGCAACACGGAGATATTACGTGTGGGGGCTCTAGATGTCTGTGGATTGGAAACATCCCTGTCCTTCAGGGGAGGTGCACCTTCTCTGTGAGGGGCATCTGTGGTATGGTCAGCTTATTTCCCCTTTAGGCGCATCATACGGCTGCTTCCCTACCTAGACACTAACAGCCTCACTATCTGGCATGGATGTTTTGGCAGGCTTTTCCTGAGCCACTACCACCGTAAATCTCTGATCAGCCAAAAATACTTACCTTGCATCTTATTTTATTGAAGGTTTAATGTAATTTAATATAATTGGATGTTATTTTATATTGTTTGCCATTCTGTTTCTGATTTATTTGTTGATGGTTGGTAATAAGTTGGTTTAATTTTGATGTTTAATGTTATCCTTGAATATTGTAAGTGGTCTGCTCTCCACATGGGCAACATATAAATTGATTGATTGAATGAATGAATGAATGAACTTTATCATTAAAAAGCAAGGCTTTTCTACATGCACTACTGTCTTGTAGTACTGATTAAGTGTATTTTTCACTATGAAACAACTGGTTTTTAAAACAGGAAGGGATAATTCCTACCCCACCAAAACAGTTTGTAATGTAAGCAGTTAAAAGCAGTATTACATGTCTTAAATATCTTGGCTGCAGTTTTTCCTTTATGCAACATATCAGGTAAACTACTAAAATACCAATTACAAGAATGCATATAGGAGCAATTAAGGTAACACAGCAAAATGAGAACATTAATTGCAACAGAAGAAATGTGCTGCATTATATATAAAATAATTAACTCAATAATGCCTCTGATGATTCCCAGTAACATTGAGCTTTATCAGTGGTGGCTGAAAGGCTGACCCATGATTTAAAGCATTTCATCTAAGCCACGCTATTGAAGAAAGAAAAGGAACCAGGGAGGAGGTCGATGTGCTCTGCAACTGAAACAGCCCAGGGCTATTTCAGAATCCTTCCAACGTCACAGTTTTACAAGGTACTGTTGACATTGTGATCCTCCCTGGTGCTATAATGTAGCTTATTTTTCAGCCAATGTCGGGTTAACAGGTTTTCCTACACTATGAAAAGAGATGATTCTCTTAATTTACATGCGATGGTGATAATTCCATAACCATAGTTGAAAATGCAACATCCCCACCCCACCCCGAAATAATAGAAACAACTATCTAAAACCATACAAACGTTTTTGGTGATGTTTTAAATCTAATAGTGTTACCCCAGTTTACGAAAAATTCAGTTTACGAAAGGAAATCCATAGGAAATACAATGCCTTGGTTTACGAAAATGTTGCATGGGAAAACCTGGCATTGCAAAAAAAAAAAACCTACTATATCCAGGCTGCATTGTGAAAAAACTATAGGACAACCTCCTTCTCCACTGATTCACTAACTGTGGATTCAGTTATACATGGCTGGTGATCAGCGGGGGGGGGGGGGGGAGGAGGGAAAAAATAAAAATAAAACTTACTGCCCCTGATGCCTGCCACCCGCCTCCTTGCCGCCAGCACCAAAGCCCAGCAAGGCAACCTCTGGAGGGGTGAGGTGGGGACTTTGAATTTCCCGCTCAGATCCCTGGCTGCAAATCGGACGTTTGAGGGGAAATTCAAAATTTCCAATCAGTTGCTTAGGACCTGACATGGAAGTTCAAATGCAGGGTGACTGACTGGCCTGTGAGGAGGAGGGGAGAGGGCATCAAGACGGTAAATTTTATTTTTTATTTTCTCCCCTCCTCCTCATTGGTGCCACCACCGCCGTCAGGCAGCTGGGCACCCACCCACCCCCCGTCCTCCACCTCTCTGGTGGGTGCCCGGGTGCCTGGCTGTGACAAGGAGGAAAGAAAGCCTCCCCTTTCTCTTTGTAACAGAGCGGCAAAGAAAAAGGGGAAAAAATTCTTCCCTTCTTGCTGCTACCGGGCACCTGGGCAACCCCCAGAGGGATAGAGGACCCATCACCTACCGCTTTGGTGGGTCCCCGGGTCCCCAGCAGCACTGGCAGTAGGAAGGGAAGGGAAGAAAGTTTTTCCCCCTTTCTCTTTGCCGCTCGGCTGTGGCAAGGAGAAAGGGGTAAAAAAACTTGCTTCCCTTCTTGCCAATTAGAAGGGTGTTCAAGAAGAAAACTTTATTCCCTCCCCCCACCCCATCCCCACCCCCATTATCCTTTGATCACAGCGTTTGCTCTTATCCGTGGATTTCACTATCCGCGGGGGATCCCGGAACCAATCCCTGTGGATACAAAGGTCCTACTGTACTGTACCCAGGATGCACTGCACCCCTGTGCATGTGGGGGGAGGTGTTGGAATGGGTTTTCCATTGAGGTTTGGAGTCATTCTGGACATATTTTGCAGTTGTTTTTGGACTTTTCAACCTTTTTGAGGCATTTCTCAAGCAGTAGAACGGTAGGGAGCTGAGCTTTGCCCTTTGCATGGCTTTTACTGTGTGTTATGCATAGTGGTGGTGGGGATTTCTGCTCTACTTTGTTTGGCATTGGGGTGTAATCACTGAAGCTTATATAACATAAACAGATGGGATAAGTATTGAAAGTTTCCTTGGACTAAGAAATGAACATGTGAAACAAGGTGAACAGTTTTACAAATGAATTAAGCAGCAACCTGTGATAAAGAAGTTATCATGAGCAGATAATTGACCTTATCTGAGTGTTAAGTATCCTGAGGCAAAGTTGAGTGTGCTTAATCCTGGCAGGTTAATTATCCAGTAATCACAGAAAGCTTGGAAGGTACTATGAATATGAACCACTTGCAGAATGACACTTATTAAAAAAACTAAATGTAATAATTAAAAATGACAATAATCATGTTCTTCAGTCATGTATTGCTACATAATGACCAGAGAATGGCTGTAAGTGCTTAGCAATAATAATTACTTTTCTACCAAGTGCCCGTGTTAAATTCATTATGTGAAGTTTAGTTCATAAATATCAAATTAGGTAAGGCAAGTATTTTGACTAAGTTCAAAGAAGACTGAAGGAAATTATCAAAGCTTGAGCTCAAATGTTCTGAAAATGCCGCAGAGTTCCTGTAGTCATAGAATCATGTATGTAGATAAGAAAACAAGTTATTTTACATTCTAATTAATCATAATTACTATTTTGAAGTTATTGATATGCTATAGAAAATGACACATAATTGATTTAAGTATATCAATGGCAATATATGTTGAGCATGCTATCCTGAACTTTATTCTCCAGTGTACTTCAAGACATTAGAAACAATAGGACAGTGCGTAAATCTCCATTCATTAAAGTGATCAGAAACTATGCTGGCATAGAGACCACCTGGTAGTGGGGCGGCTAAAAAAATCTTATGAATAAATAAATAAAATAAATAATTATGTATCATTTCCCTCATATCTTGTTGCATATAGCTGAACAACAGAGAGACTCCTCATACCGCTGAATTCAGCCCAGTTGCTACGCTTGCAATTGTGAAACAAACCTTACATTGAAATAAAAGACATAGATTTCCAAAGGAAAAATACAGAAGTAAAATGACAGGCGGGTTTCTGGTTCTGTTTGTCTAACACATTCCAAGTGAACTACAATTTAGATGACGTTTCTAATAGTGCAGGAGCATTGGCACTGTTCCTTCATTTTGCACGTGATAGGGATAGGATGGAGTTCTTAACTGAACCTAACTAAGTAGTCTGCTGAATCACTGGAAAAAAGCATGGGGTTTCCTTGCAGATAAGTCTACCAGACATTACTAACCCATAAATACGTTTATTACCTTGCTATCCAATACATGCATATAGCAGTAATTTGCCAATAAACAAACAATAATTATCAACGTCCACAGACAGTTCATGTTTGGTTAGCTGGATAATCTTCCTGAACAATCATCTGCTTACACAACTGGACTCCAGCCCTTTATGGGATATTCTAGATCTTGTGTAGGTAACAAAAAGTATAACTGTACATGTATATATTAAGAGTAGGAGTAGACAGGCCAGTTATAGATAAGACATACTTACCATTTCATTTCCAAAAAGGATGTCAACATAAGGGAGAACTTTCATCATTGGTTCCTTGTAGAACTGGCTAATAAATGGTGCAGAAAGATTCAAGGCAAAGATCTTGTTGTTTGCAGAAGCCTGAGAAGCCACTTTCAATATCGATTCTGGTGATACTGTCAAAAAGAAGCCCTGTAAACAAATATATGGTATAATAAATAGCAATTCACATATTTTGTGAAGCATTACTTTGGGGGGGGGAACTACCCCTCCAGATTTACCAACAATTAATAATAACAAAAGTAAGAATTCAAAAATATTCATTAAGTTTCATATAAACAAATAAGGAATGAAAAAAGGATTTGTCCTTATGGTTAGATTTGAAACTGATTACATATAATTACTATGAACATTTTACTAATAAAAAAGAACATCAAAAATTAACAGAAAGCATTATGTAAGAACTTGCAGATGAGAGTAGGTGAAATTATTATATTTTCCCATTCATATTAACCATAATCCAATACAATGGTACCTCAATTTATGAAATTAATCCATTCCAAATGCATTTTTGGAAGTCAATTTTTTTTGTAAATCGAATCTTGGTTTCCCATAGGAATGTACTGAAATTTAATTAATCCATTCCAGAGGTTGGCAAAAATACAAAAAAGGGGGGGGGAACAGGTTAATTTCAGTGCATTCCCATGGGAAGGCTGTCTCAACCCCCCTTAATCAACCAGCAGCCCGACAGATGGCTGATTTTGATAGATCCGACCTGTCAAAATCAGCTGTCTGTTGGGGACTGCGGAGAGTTGATTGAGGGGGGTTACCAGCAAAGGGGGAAGCTTTTCTTCTTCTTTGCTGGGTTGGGGTGGGAGGAGGAGGAGGAAAGAGGCAATCTCTGCCTCCGTCACCTCTCCTCCTCCTCCTCATGGCTGCATTGATCTCTTTGCTGTCAGGAAAATGATCAAAGCAGCCAGGAGGAGCCTGTGTGCGTGTGTGTGGACTGCCCGTCACAGCAGAAGGCTCCTTGGGTTACCCCATCTTCTGTTGTGGCGGGTGCACGAAACGGTAAAGGCAGTGGGGCTTGCAGCTATAGTCCACCTAATGAGCCTATTCAGACCAGGGTGGTGTGAAACCAAGGCAAACTATAAATTGGAAGCTTTGCACCAATTTTCCTCAGACTGATGAAGCTTCTTGGATGAATAGTGAAATGTTTCACTCTCACAAGAAAAGAAGTCCAGTGGACATGATTCAGCTCCCAGATATTATTTAAAATATGTGCCATCTTTCTATTAGAGAATACAAGGCAGTTCACAGCATTAAAAGAAACCAAGTTAAACTTTAATGATAAAATGCAATATTTTAAAAAGCATCCAGCAAATATATTCAAATTCATAATAAGAATATTAAAAAACAAGTAACTCAGAGAATAAAATGCTCCCTTTTAAAAATTCTCTTGATCATTTAAAGTCTTGAAGGAAAACCTGCCTGAAGAGAAAAGTCTTTGTCTGATTGTGGAAGGAGAGCAAAGATGGAGTCATCCTGGCCTCCTGTGGGAGAGTTCCTGAGTTAGTGAGTGATAGAGAAGGCCCTCTCCTGTGTCCCCACCAAGTGAAAGTGGTGGGGCCAAGAGAAAGGTGTTTCATGACAAGGCAAGCTTATAATGGGAAATATGGTCTTTTAAATTGCTTGGACCTAAGCTGCCTAGATGCCCTAAGCACATCCGATCTCGCCTGATTTCGGAAGCTAAGCAGCCCTGGTTAGTACTTGGATGGGAGACCACCAGGGAATACCAGGCGCTGTAGGCACCTGGAGTAGGAACTGGCAAGCCACTCCAGTATTCCTGCCAAGAAAACTCCATGGACATGGGGTCACAAAGAGTCGGTCACGACTGAAATGACACAACACACACACAAGCTGTTTGGAGCTTTATAGGATAACACCAGCACTTTGAATTAATTAACCATGCCAATTTGGCATGGGATGTTTGGATTATTTTTCTATTACTACTGGAATTCAGCAGGAATTTCCCTAGCTAGAATTCTGATAGACTTTGTTTTTTTAAAAAAAATATCAATAATTTCAGGCAATAATCAAAGAAAAACCAAAACAAACAAAACAAAAGACACAAAACATGTGGCACCACCTTAAAGACTAACTTTCATATTTTAATGTGACGTTTCGTGGGCATATCCACTTCTTCAGACGTATAGCAGCTGCTATATGAAACATCACATTAAAATATGAGTTAGTCTTTAAGGTGCCACGTTCTGTGTCTTTTGTTTTGTTTTTCTTTTATTTTTGTCTGAAATTCTTGAAAAGACTAACATGACAACCCTCTCTAAAAAAATCAAAATTCTCAGAGGAATTTATGGATATACACCTTTTTGTTTGTTTGTTTTTGCCAAGGCTGTGTTTGCAGTGACAGCCATTAAGGCACAGAGAAAGACATGGAGAGCTTTCTAAACCCCATAGTTACTACAAAGCATTGGTAGTTTACCCTGCAGCTGTTAGCTCCCTATCACTTTCTTAAATAAAAGGCAATTGCAAAGATAGGTTACAGGCAATATCTTCGTAGGCCACTATTAAAAATAAAAAAGGAACATTGCAAGCTTTCGAGTGCAGTCAATCACCCTTCTTCAAAGCAGGTCCCAGAAGTTCAGACGTGGTGAAAGATGTTCTTCACCAGGAGGTTACTTTTAAAGTCCTTACATGATGTTTTTAAAATCCATGGCTAGGTAATGTTTTAGCCAGGGCAGGAGTTTTGTTAGAGGCAAGAAGGGCAGTTGTAAAAAACTGTTTCTTAAGTCACACCCCCGTTCTTCAAAGAAAGAAACATAGGTCATATACCACCCCCTCCCTTACCCAGCCCCATTTGGCACTACGAGACATGCAAATCCCTTTTGGCCTGGGTGCGGGGGGGTGGGGGGGAGAGAAAATGGTTGATACAAAGGACCCATGTGCTTCATTCTGTGTTTGGGGTAAAAAAATGTTTGCAAGTCCACTAGGTTTGCCAATTGGAACCAGACTGAATTAAAGTTATATTACCTAGTGGAAGCAGTCTATGAAGGTTTCACCTGTAACCTATTTTTGCAATTGTGTTTTGTGATGGCCACACGGCTCAGCTCCTTTTTGCCTTAAAAAAATAAAAGGTTACATTTCTTCTTGATCATTGTAATGTGTCCAGCTAGCTGTAGTTTCTCTATCTGTACCTTTCAGGGTCCAATCCAAACTCCTGGGATTGACTTTATGACTCTTCAGGGACCTACATCAATACCACTCTGTGTATCAATCTTCCTGCCAGCTATAATGGACAAATCTGACCTTGCTCTTTGCATTTCTTTGTGAGAGAGGTCATTGGCAGCTATGTAGTTATGACCTCTGTATTACATAACAATCTACTTGAAAAGCCAGGTAGTGCTCATGTCTGGCTCACAATTGACTAATATAATTTGGTGAGCTGTATCGTCTCTTTCTTTTGATAGATAGGCTAATAGTTTCCAGTCTTGAAATGTTATTTTGTAAAAACATGATATTAAAAACTGGTAGTTTTACGTTTTCTAAAAAAGTGACAAGAACAAAGTAAAAATAATTTACTATTTTCAAGTACGGAAAAACAAGAAGAAAATGACTTATAAACACATACCATGAAAGTAAAATAAAAACCTAACACAGTGTTCAGCCTATTCACTCAAATAATGTGAGACTAACAAGACTCTCACACAAGTAACTGTGTATAAGTCAACCAACTGAAAATCATTTTACTAGCTCAGTTGAACAAAACAGAATGGATGATAAGTTAAAACTATCAATACAAAAATATTTGTGTGTCAGAATTAGAAACACTTTTGCACTTTTGTCTTACTTTGTATATTACCTAAATATTTCCGAGTAAGGGGTTTGAAGGTGTTCTTGTACAACATAATCAGAATCTTCTATAATTTATGTATGACAAGATAATCTTGTTCATGCAGTATTTTGCATATTTCATGTACAATTGAAATACTGCATTGAATTTGTATGTCTCAATAATTACTGTACAGCCAATTCTGATGCCTGTTAAGTTTGGAAAATGTAAAACAAATAAATTGATTATATAGTACTGATTATGCAACATAAAACTGTGGAAGCATTAACTGTGATGTAGGCGGGAAGCTATTAAAATAATGTAATATTTTTAAAGTACTGTATATACATACTGGAAGCTGTCAGGCAACCTCACAGTATACAATATGCCTGCCCTGACAGAGTGTAAATCTGTGAAGTATTGCTCTTTTGGAATGTTTAACTAAATGTGTAATTAGCTTATTTTCCATGCTCATAAGGTGATATAACACC
Organism: Phrynocephalus guinanensis; assembly: GCA_037367245.1. Taxonomy (NCBI): domain Eukaryota; kingdom Metazoa; phylum Chordata; class Lepidosauria; order Squamata; family Agamidae; genus Phrynocephalus; species Phrynocephalus guinanensis. The sequence goes on along the minus strand of CM074735.1, from coordinate 16,978,469 downwards.
TTTGATTACTAAACTGAAACTGAGGTGACGGGCCAAGATGGCCAAACATTAAATAATTTATATACTAATTTTGAGATGAATAGGCTTTTAAATGTATTCCTTTGTTAGCTTGTCATGTGATTCCATGTTGTAAACTGCCCAGAGTAGCCCGAGGGCTAGATGGGCGGTATAAAAGTCAAACAAACAAACATGTTTTTATTGTGGTATTCCTTTGTTTTCATTTTTAATGTAATAAAAACAATCATAGCCTTTGACCCCGTGTTTATGACTTATTCTCACTGTTATATCTCCAACTACCCAGGTTAACATGCATATACTGTATTTCTACATACACAACTCTTCTCCGTTGTACCTGTATACATGTTTTTGTTTTTAATTAACTATAGACAATCAAGAAATACCACAAATTGTCTGATACGTTTGAGGACAGGAAATCAAATGGAAAAGTTAAAACATAGGTAAACCATTCAATTTAACCTATAAAACATCAGTGAAAAAGAAGAAACCTAGAACCACAATATAAGTAGTACAGTTGATAATATAACATTAGCGAGATGATAGACAAGATGTTATTATAAGTAGACCATTCAATGTTGATTAAATATCCTAACTGAATTTCAGTACTATCGCATGATGTCAATAATGAACATCTAATCACCTTAGCTTTTTGTATCTTTGGCAGAATTAACAGAGAAGGGTTTGAAAAAGAGTTTGGGCTGAGTTTAGGATCTTAAGATTCTGTCAATTTTATACCTATCTTCCATGGTTTAAAACGTACTTCCCTTTTCAAAGGTAAAACAAAATGAGACTGGGCCTTGAGCATTCACAGCCACAAACTGACATCACTTCCTCCTCCTGGGATAAATTCATTGTGTTTAACAGAACCATTCAGTGCCCCATTATAAAAAATGAAAATGAAACACCACCTAATAACCTTAAAGGTTAAGGTAAAAGCAGTTGTAGGTCACATCGGAAACTTATCATGAACCTTACTCTGAAACATCAAAGAGTGGGGCAATGAGGTAGGGGCTCTGATTGAACGAGGGGAGCCCAGTGGACTTGAAAGTTCCCTTGAAAAGCGGCGATGACTTCATCAGGGCCATTCACATTTATTGCACTTTTAAAGACTTTATCTTCCAGTTCCAAAAGGAGAGATAAGTCATTGGTTGATTCTTTGATTTTCACTTACTTGATTCAAAATGCTGTTCTAAACAGAAGAGACTATGGATGGCACAAGTGCAAACATTTTTGAGTAATGGTTCTGCTATGGTGCAGTTTCTATTGTTTATTTTAATAAAAGCATGGCTCCATAAGTGGAAAATGACTAAGGCTTAAGCTATTGTTTTATTTCACGTGGGCAGTGTTCCCATTTTTGATGAAAGCTGAATTTCAAACAGCTTTCTGTGAAGTAAAATGCTGAACTGTCAGTGTGTATGATTATATTGACCCTGACATTTTCTTTTAAATGAATGCCAACATGTCAAAAGGAGAAGGCTGCTTTAAAACTGGAACGTTTTCATTAATGCAAAAGCAAACTCTTAATTGTTGCCATATTGGTATTTATCATTACAACAGCTGCACAGCAAGTCTGTTGCTGAGCACTGAAGTTCCACCTTTGCATGTCTGAAGCTAGATTTCCAGAAATTCACATCTACTTTGAATTATGAGGGCTTAAATTTAATTGCTAGTCCCAGATAGAATAGACCCAGTGAATCAAGTGAAGAATGGCAAGTTTACATTCATATAACTCCCAATATTTCAACGTGTCTACACTGATCGGGAATAGCCCATGGATTTAGACTAAACTGCTGTGGTCGCAATTCAGGCAATAGTTTTATAAAGTGTTTGAAATTCTGTGGACTTTTAAAACTGTCTCCCTGGTTCACCTTTTCAAAGTATTATGGGCACATGGAAGTACAGTGTTGGCTCTTAGCTGCTGTTCTCACGGGGACTTACACCATGAGGGACGGAAAGGTAAGTACTAGCAAAGTAAAACATGTTCCATATCTGGTACACAGAAAGTTCCTGGCACACTACAATTCCTTCACATTGTTCATGCAATGAGTTGGAAAAATTTTGCATTTACTTTTATTAAAGTTTTAATGAAAATGCTAACTTTCATTTCACTTTTTAGTTCATTTATTTCATTTATACTCTACTTTCTTCCACCAGTTGGGACACTGAATATACCTACAGTAGTACCTTGTATAAAGGAATTAATTCGTTCCAAATGAAATTATGTTAAGCAAATTTTCCTTTATAAAAATTCCCATAGGAATGCATTGAAAATGGAGTGATCCCATTTTTATGTTGTACGGATTTTCCCCATAGGAGATTATGTTAAGCAAGTTTCCCCTATCTCCGGAATTTTTATACAAGCTGTTTGTCCACTGTATTTGTTTATTTAAAACTATTCAGGCTCCCCAAATAACTCTGTTAGATAAATTTAGAATATTGGGGACAATTGGCTGGTATAGGAACCTCAATCAAAATGCTAGTACATGATTGAGCAAGATGTGAATATTAAACTCAAAATGGTCCACAGGATCTCTTACACACAATTAGAGATGGGTACGAAACGCCAAAATGGCGTTTCATTTTGTTATTCATTTCCCTCCCACCGCGTTTCATTTTGTTAATTAAGAAATGATTTTTTTTAAAAAAAATCATAATTCACTTTATTTTGTTTCTTTTTTTACTTTAACTTTTTCTCTTTTTAATTTTTTACTTTTTGTATTTTTAGCATGGTCGGGGCTTTTTAATTTTAATTTTAATTTTTTTATTACTAAAAAGGTCCCCAATGCCGGGGCTTTTTTTTTTTAACAGCTGAGAGGTGCTCGCTTGGGGCCAGCGTTTTTTATTTTTATTTTTAAAAAATTAATTTTTTTTAATCACACCAAACATGTGCTAGATGGGTCAGCGGCCCGTGGGCCAAATCAGGTTTTTTTAATTTTTTAATTGTTTTTAATCGCGCCGACCACACACCCGGCCGGGTCAGCGGTGCGTGGACCAGCCAGATCGTTTATTTCATTTCTTTTTCATTTTTATTTTTTGAATTGCCAACCATGTGGCCCAATGATCAGCTGTAGAACAGGCCTGGTTGGTGTTTATTTTATTTTATTAGATTTTTAAATTTTTCCTGCCTATCAGTGGCCCGCGGGCTGGGTCGGGTTTTGTACTTTTTCTTATTTTTTATTTAATCGTGGTGACCACGCGACCGGTGGGCCGCCAGCCGGACTTTTTAAACTTATTTTTTATGTTTTATTTTTTTTTATTTTGAATCACTGACCATGTGACCTGCCAATCAGCTGTTGTGCGGGCCTGGTCGGCTTTTTTTGGGGGGTGCTTTGTTTTGCAGCTGGAAGCCCCCTCCCAGGGCTGGTGGTGGCAGCAGCGGCCGGAGGACATCCCACACAGGTAGGAGATGACACCGGGCACAAAAAACTAACTGGAACAAAATGAAAATTTCCGTTTTATTTTGTTTTTCTTTGAGGGGGCAGTTCGTTATTCATTTTATTGCCTAACAAAATGAATAATGAATAACAAAACAAAATTTTATTTGTTTCATGCCCATCTCTACACACAATGATTTAACTTTATTGCTACATTATCAGCTGAAAAATATATTTAACAATTCTGCCTAAATTCATTCTGGAATTTCATCACCAATTATTATTTATATGCTATATTTCCTTCAAACATAACCTAGCTCAATACAGGACATTTTTAAAAATATCATTTATATATAATTATAAACATAAACAATAAATTAAATTAAAAAATACATCACACAACACACACTAGTTTAATGATAAGGTTCAAGACACTACCTCAGGATAAAAAGCCTAAAAGAACAAATATTTTCAGTTGTTTCTTAAACTTAGCAACATGGGACCAATCACAACCTTTCCTCCAAGAAATTTCAAAATACAGTGGAACCTTGACTTACGTCATTAATCCGTTCCGGAGGTCTAGACTTAAGTCAAACATGACTTAAGTCAAACGAACTTTTCCCATAGAAAGTAATGGGAAAGTGGATTAATCCGTTCCAGATGATGAAAAAGACCCCCCGAAAACAGCAATTTAACACAAATTTGACAGTCCCCCAACACACACACACACACACACACACACAAAGAGAGAGAGAGGCGGCTTCGGTGAGGCCTTACTGTGCTATCAGTCTCTTACTGTTAACTACTAGTAGATATAGCTTCCTCTTTTCTTTATCCCTTGACTTTATTTGCTCCCTTGGATTTCAGCATCCACCTTCATTTGGATGGAATAAACCCCTTTCCTCCATAGAAAAATGGGGTGGGGGGCATCCTGCACAAAAGCCCATGCCCACCACCTCCTTTTTTTGCCACCCTCTTCACTGGGTGGGTACCTATGAAGGACGCTATCTGAGCTCTTTCCTCAGGCATAAGTCTTATTCGGCCAAAGGGCTCGAAAAGCTGGCTGCTCCTGGGCAGGTGCCTCCAGTCAGTGCCCGCAGGTGCACCATCCATTTTCAAAGCGCCTCATGCCGCCCTTGCGCGGGACTTCTCGGCGGACCTTGGCTTCCGAGAGGAGACGAGCCCGGGTCGGCGAGGGCGCAGACATGGGCGGGCGAGGGGCAGGGATGGGCAGGACTGCGGGTGGGGGGTGTCCCCCTTCTTAGCAACTCCCCCCCAACCATCCCCCTGGTTGTGAAGAACCCCTTCGGATGGCGAGACAGGGGACGTCCTCTGTAGGGAGGAGGCAGGCTCTCATTCCTGCGCTCTCACTCACCCACAGCTCAGATGAGGAAGCCCTGGGGCGGGCGCAACGACCGACACAGCCAGGCATCGTGTAGGAGCTGGAGCGGGGCGGCGGGGCCTTGCAGCAGGAGCACGCCCCCGCGCAGCCAGCCCTATAGCCGGACAGGCGCCACAGCGCACACCAGCCAGCGTTCCAGTGGCAGGCGCTGTTAGCGCGCCAGAATGCTTGGAAGACGGCGGCCCCACCGGCGCTTGCCTCCTCCTCGCTGCCGCCGCCGCCGGACTGGGGCTGGGCCGCGGCTGCTGCTGCCTGTTCTTCTGCCGCCGCCGCCGCCGCCGCCGCTGCTTCTTCTCAGGGCGGAGAGCGGTGCAAGACCAGAGCCAGCGAGCTCGGCAATAGCTGGACAGCACGCCCGGGAAAGAGAGGCTGAGGCGGCGGCGGTGGGGGAAGAGGCACCATGCCGGTGCTGCCTCGATGGGCGGCTGGGGCTCCCCGTCTGCTCTTCCTGCTCGCCGAGGCTGCCAAGGGAACCAAGAGAGCGCTCTTCTCGTTCTGGGCGAGCGAGGGAAGGGGAGTGAGAGAGAGAGGTGGGGGGCATGCCCGCCCGAGAGCCACCTGCCGCTCGTCCCGCAGGCAGCTGCAGCCCGGCCCTGCCTCCTTCTCCTCCTGCTGCCGCGCCGCCGCCAGAGGAAAGGAAGAAGGGCCGGGAGCTCCCGACCCTTCTTCCTTTCCTCCGGCAGCGGCGGCTTCAGCGAGGCCAGACCCGAGCTCCTGGCCCTTCTTCCTCTCCGCCGGAGGAGAGGAAGAAGGCGGGAGCAGTTTGAAGGCGGCAGCCACGATGCTGGGTCCTGGCTGCCTCCGGATCCTGGGGCCTTGCACCAGGGCTCCGAGACGTAAGTCGGAGCCTGGGACGCAAGTCAAACAAGCCCCTAGTGGACGCAAGTCAAATATGACGCAAGTCAAGCGGTACGTAAGTCGGGCGTCCACTGTAAAGCTAACACCACAAAATCTCAATTCATCACACCATGGCCATACTCACCGATATGATAAGGATAATCAAAAGCTGACCTTGAAAACTGTTTGGATCAGTATGAAAGTAAGCAATTTTTAAAAACAGTCTCCGAAGAATGTACTGTCTTACTGGTCAACCCAGCCTTGAAACACCTAATTGGTATTAATACAAAAATTGATTGCCTGCCCTCCCTGCCTCCCACTGTCCCCCCAGCTACCTGCCCTGCCTACCCACCCCCAGCTTCCTTGCTGCAGCATCCTCGCCACCTCCTTGCAAAGGAGGGCAGCATATGTGAGCAGCAGTGTGTCTTGGGTGTGCATGGGCTGATTCCCAGGCCATGCAATAGCCGTCGGGCCTTTGGGCACCTTGAAACAGGAGTGTTTGCGGCTGCTGTAGACACACGCAGGTCCATGCCATTCCCCCCACCCCGGTTGAATAGTCTACGTCCACATACATTTTCACCTCACCAAATCTGGCTCTCCTTGCAAAAAGTTTGGACACCCCTGACCTAATCTATTGTGTTACATTCAAATCTCAGTACTGTCACATCTTGTTGTTCTCAAAAAGTCCACAGAAATAATCTTTTAACGCCCAGGAAAACACTGCACAGGATTCAATCTGTATACTTTGACATAGCCTTCATTCAGAAGGCAAGCCAATATCTTAAGTATATTAAAATTCCAAGTGAAAATTACCAATATGGAATGCCAATGGAGGAAAAAATTAAATAATATTATAATTTTAGAATACCTAACTATGAAGATACGCAGAATGAAAAGGTTTAAGGTCACTGAGAAAGAGGAGAAATGGTTTGAGAAGTTAATGAATTATATGAGTAGGTTTGACCAATTTGGGGTAATTAAAACGTTAAAAGCTAAGTAAACCTTGCGGATTGTTAATTGTTAATGTATATAGAATTGTACATATTGTTAATTTGAATTTGTTTTATTATTAATGTATATCCAATGTATCGGATGCCTGGGGGTCACTGTTTTTGTCTGGGGTGTTGGTGATTGGTTTTATAATAAAATTTACTTTATTTAAAAAAAAACAATATGGAATGCTCTTCCACACAAAATTTCCTTCCACGTAGAAAAGTAGCTGTTAGGGAGCTATTTTCATACTAGTTTTCTACATGCAGAAAATGACTTATATCTCCCATGGAGCAGTAGTTAATCTCATGACCCAAATCAGTATTCTGTATTGTGAAAACATATGAGCCAGACACAGGCAATGGGAATTACCCCTATTACCATACACAACTATGGCTTGTAAGGTGAATAATAAAACAGCACAAGGCCTGTCAGAGACACTCAGTGTGAAACATTAAGCTGAGGGACTGATAAAAACATCAAGAAAGGTAGAAAGGCACTTTGGAATCTGTAATTATGTGATTTCTCTCAGTCATACCCTTTTAAAAACCTGGGGCTTTGATGTAATGGATTAACATAACAGCCAATATTTCACCTGTTATACAAAACATAGGGCAAACACATAGCCCTGTGCAGGAAGACCTGCTATCCCAACTAGAATTTTAATTTTGCCACTTGCAGTGTGACATGATTCTGTACGTATACAATTGTTCTAAAACAATATGCATTTGGTTGTAATCCTGTCAGGAATGTCATGAAGAGTTGGTATAATAATTAAGACTGACTGTATTGGAAGGTGATTTGCCTTCGAACATTTGATTCAGGAAAGAACTGGAGATGCTATTAGAGAACAGTGTATTGGTCTTCGCTCTTGATTTGCTAAGAATATTAAAAGATGTCCTGTTGGATCATACCACAGATCCCTCTAGTCTGCTCTTCTCAAACCTTCCTCATCAAGATAAATATACTCATTTTGAAGTTATCAAAGTTCCATGTGTCATTATTCGAAACCTGTTCATAGGCTGAACTGATGAAGCAGAAAAATTGTATTATTAGTAGGAAAGAAAAGCAAGTATGTTCTAATATTTTTTATGATACTACAGGAGGCAGAAGAACTAGTCTAGATTATACAGTATAGCCAAATGAAATCTGTGTGAACATGCATGACCTGGAAAGTTATATTTTCACTTCCAGTGGACGTGGAGAAGAATATTGAGAGCCAATATTCACCAATATGACAGAAAAGAAACAAAACATTTTTAAGTTTTGAACTCTAAAAACATGTTAGCAATTAGAAGGTAAGGATGCAAGCTGTGGAAAATCCCAATCATACTCCAAACTAGGGGTTCTCAAACTACGGCCCGGTGGCTGGATGCCCCCCCCCCCGGGTCCTGAATCCAGCCGCAGGGACCAACTGCAGACCCCTCCCACTCACCCCCTCTTTGAGAGCAAGCAAGCGAGCTGGCCACCGCGGCTGCTTCTATTGTTAAGGTGGGCTGTGTCGCTTTCCCCACTCCCCCCACCCACCGCCCAGATGATCAGCAGTCCAGCTAGTGTGGCAGTTCGGCAAGGTCCCCCACTCCTCCTACCTAGCACTCAGATGGTTGGGATGCCTGCTGCAGCTAAGTGGGGCATTTTAAAATGGGGGGGGGGCTGTGGCAAGGTCCCCTGGTCCCTCCATGGCTCAGGGCTGCACCCCTGTTCCTCCTCCACCACACCTACCTGCCTTCCTTATGTGGCTGCCACTGCTGTGTTATTATGCTTGTGAGGAAGGAAGGGAGCAGGCGGAGGCAGCGCCAGCCAGCCATCTAAACGGGAGCAGCCGCGGCAGTGGACCGAGAGAGACAAAGGGTGACTGAGAGGGAAACGGAGCAATTTCCCGCCCGCCCAGCCCCTTCCAAGCTGCCGCCCTGCTCCATGGAAAGAGCGATGGAGGGGAAGAGCGAGCCCATCCATGGCAGGAGGTGGAGGCCGCCGCCGCCACCACCGGGTTAGTGACTGGCAAGGAGGAGGAGGAGGTAGTGGAGAAAGAAGAGAAGGAAAGGCCAACAGTGGCCCGAGCCTGGTTCCTGGGAGGCTGGCGGTGCTGAATTTGTCTGTGGTTGGTGACGGGCAGGCCGGCAAGCCAATGGAGCGCTGCAGCCTGGCTGGGCTCAGCCAGGGAGCAGGCTGTGGGTGGCTTTGGGCAGGCCTTCCTGCCTCCCCTCCTTCCTTCCTAGCACTCCCTCCTTCACTCCCTCACTTGTAGCACACCAAGCCGGACCAGGCCAGACGACTTGAGAAGGCTGCTTTCCCTCTGGGTGAAGCGAGGGGGTGCTGGCCAGGGTGCACAGCCAGATCTGTGTGCAATGGCACCAGCCTTTCCACCCCTGCCGTGGCTGCTGCTCCTCAACTTTAGCAGCTGCCCAGGAGGCGAGGAGGGGCCCTAGTTTGCCTGGGCTGCTGCCTCCTTCCCGGCACAAGGAAGTAAGGAAGGAGAGCTGCTTCAGCTGCCGCCACCACTGCAGGAGTTGGAGGAGGAGGCTCACCACAGGGATCCTGGCAGCAGCACCTCAGGGCAGCAATACAGATCAGGAGGCATCGCTGGGGCCCGGATACGTGCCGACTGTGGGCTTACTCCACCCACTTTCCCACCCCTCCCCCACTTTTTGGGACTGTGGTCCGGCCCCCAGCAGTGTCTGGGGGCGGTGGAAAGGCCGCTGTTTGAAAACTTTGAGGACCCCTGCTCCAGAGAGTTAAAAGGAAAAGAATGGCATGGAGCAGAGGCAGATACATGGTTGTCTTTTTTTTCTTTTTCTTTCTTTCTTTCTTTCTTTCTTCTTCTTTTTTTTGGAGCTTTGGCCTTACAGCAACCTTGACTGCTAGACCAGGCTGCGAGAATCACTGGCACAAGCTCACCTAATTGCTACCCTTAAGCAATTTGACCTACTGTGGCTTTTAAGCTGTTGCAGTCACAGGAGCTTTCATCCCTTCAAATAATAACCATAGCATGGTTTAATATAAAATATTGACTGCTGGTATCACTGTTGTTAATAAATTTATATCACTTGAAATACATGCTAATAACTTTTTATTTTATTTTATTTTGCTAAATAACACTACTGAATGTATCTATATTCTTGTTTTGGTTATGCATGTTATATTCTTTCAGTATGATTATATTACAGTTGCTGAAAATACTGTAAAAACCCATTCACAATGCATCATTTCCTATTGCATTGATTCCTGGGCAGTACAGAAGGCTTGCCCGGCTCCTGGCTACCAGGAATCACTCTTGTCAATGAATAAATATGTGTGATCATTATTACTATTTATTATTATATACAGGTATCACACTTTTAATTAGCTGTACTCATGGCTCCATACGTGGTTACCTTTTTTGAAGCTTTAGCCTTACAGCAACCTTGAATGCTAGATCAGGCTGCGACTATGACTGCCACAAGCTCACCTAATAAATCTGCAGCTGAGTGGGAACTTGAATCCAGGTATTTATTTATTAATTATTAATTTTGAATATTTTAGCCCACCTATCTCCTTGGAAAAGGACCCAAGGTGGCTTACAATAATGAGGGACAATATACCCTAAACCGTAATTTAACTCTACCCAATAATGCTGGCTGGCTTTTTGGGAATTATGGAGTCAGACTTGTAGCATAGAATGAGATCAAGATTTTTAAAATCAAGTTATTTATGAGTACACCACTGGAGACCCTCGTATAACAAACAGTTTGTATAACATAAAATCTGTACAACAAAAAAATTCCAGAGATAGGGAAAATTTGCTTAACAGAATTGTCTATGGGGCGAATCCATATAACATAAAATAGTTGTGATTAGGGATTACTCTGTTTTCAATGCATTCCTATGAGAAATTTGTATAATGGAAAATTTGCTTAACATAATTTCATTTGGAACAAATTAATTCCTTTATACAAGGTACCACTGTATTTTGAAACAGTTATTATTTAAAGATTGGGTGCAATTAATTTCTTCTGTTTGTTGATTTTGGTCATGTTTTCTTCTGAATGAAAACATTGGAATGAGGGAGACATCAGACTCTAGTGATGGATCTGTAAGAAATGAAGGCTGCTGGCAATCAGAAATCTGTGGTCTGGATTGCAAGATAAATCAAAATAGCAAGAGCTGCCAGGAGTACCAAATTGTGAGATAATTCAACATGGCAAGAGTTAACTGATGGCTGCATTTTCTTGTTATACCTCTCAAAAACATAGCTACCTCAAAACACACTTTTGTTACAGACTGCTGGTCTCATATAATTAAATCAAATCATTAGTTATAACTAGATTAGTTCTGTTGAATTAGTGGGACATTAAGAAGTGTTGATTTGACAAGTCCCATTCATTCAATAGGATTTAGCCCATAGGCCTCTATTTATCCTTTTACCAAAAGCAAAAGCAACTAACCTGGTAAACTATTAGAACTGACATGCATTTAAAACAAAAATGCTTAAGAAGATGTTACCCTCCTTCCAAACCCCACTAAAAATGTCAAAAGTAATTGTAATTATGCTAATCTTCACAGACTCTGACATTGCCATTCTTCAGCCTTTGCCAGTGTGAGTGCTTATCGCTTTATTTGTACATCACCAGAGACAACATAATCAACAGTCTTCATGACTTACTGTTCATATTTTTTGTTAGTGCGTTTTGTATATACAAAATTCGTTGCTCAAAAGGTTAAACTGATATATGAGATAGACTCATTACATGCAAAGCAAGATAGGTCAAGCCTTACTTTGGTATAATTGTGAGGATTATGGCGCACAGCTTATGAAAACCCCAAATTCACAATCTCAGAAAATTAGAATAATGTCAAAAGGTTCAATATTCTAGGCTCAAAGTGTCCCACTCTAATCAGCTAATGAATCCATAACACCTGCAAAGGGTTCCCGAGCTTTTAAATAGTCTCTCAGGCTGGTTCAGTAGGAATCGCAATCATGGGAAAGACTGCTGACCTGACAATTGCGCAGAAAACCATCACTGAAACCCTCCATAAGGAGATTGCAAAAGAAGTTGAATGTTCCCAAAGTGCTCTATCAAAGCACATCAATAGAAACTTATGTAGAAGGGAAAAGTGTGGAAGAAAAAGGTGCACAAGCAGCAGGGATGACCGCAGTCTGGAGAAGATTGTCAGGAAAAGGCCATTCAAAAGTGTTAGGGACTTTCACAAGGGAGTGGACTGAGGATGGAGTTAATGCATCAAGATCCATCACACAGAGACGGATCCTGCACATGGGCTTCAAATGTCATATTCCTCTTGTCAAGCCACTCCTGAACACTGTTCCTCACTGGTCCAAAGTCCTCTTTTCTGATGACAGCAACTTTTGCAACTCTCATTTGAAAACCCAGGACCCAGAGTGTAAAGGAAGAATGGGGAGGCACCCAATGCACAATGCTTGAAGTCCAGTGTGAAGTTTCCACAGTCTGGGTTGATTTGGGGAGCCATGTCATTTGCTGGTGTTGGTCTACTGTACTTCATTAAGTCCAGGGTCAAGGCAGCCATTTGCCAGGTGATTTTGGAGCACTTCATGCTTCCTTCCATAGACAAGCTTTATGGGGATGCTGACTTAATTTTCCAGCAGGACTTGGCACCTGCCCACCCTGCCAAAAGTACCAAAACCTGGTTCGTGGACCATGGGATTACTGTGCTTGATTGGCCAGCAATCTTGCCTGACCTGAACCCCCATAGAGAATCTATGAGGCATTGAGGGACACGAGACCAAAAAATGCAGCAGAGATGAAGGCCGCTATTAAAGCATCCTGGTCTTCCATAACACCTCAGCAGGTGCCACAGGCTGATAGCATCCATGCCATGCCAAACTGAGGCATATGCATGCTTAGACTTTTCAGAGGTCCGATATTGTTCTATTTCCAATCCTTGTATTATTGATGTCATGCAATATTCTAATTTTCTGATATTGTGAATTTGGGGTTTTCATAAACTGTATGCCATAATCATCACAATTATACCAAAGTAAGGCTTGACATATCTCACTTTGCATGTAATGAGTCTATCTCATATATTAGTTTCACCTTTTGAGTTGAATTACTGAAATAAATGAACATTTGCACGATATTCTAACTTTTCAAGTTTCACCTGTATTTAAAGGAGTGGTTTTTACCAGCTTCATACCCCAAATGAGCTTCTGTGGCTAAGTGGGGAATTGATTCCAGACATCTGTAAATCATCATTGTTATAAGAGGGCTTGCCCATACCAAATATTTCCCTACACTTACACAATGGGATCAAAATAGATGACTCTTAAGTTTAAATCTGTTAATTTGTAGCGATATCTCTATTTCCCTTCAACTATTGTCAGAAAACGAGGAAAGGCAATTTTCACTCATTAACTTGGAAAGAACAAAGATTTTTAAAAACTAAAGTGTGTTGATTTCCTCATGTGAAATCTTCATAGGACTGAAACATACTCTCTTGTCTAATTATTAATGCAATAAATAAGAAATGAAAAAAGAAGAAAAGCAAGGAAGCAAATAAAGGAAAAATAACAACAAAACAAAACAAACAGCAACAAACAAAACAGTCAAAGCCTCTCCCTCAATTAAAAAAACACACACACTCCACAATATGAAGAGATGTCTCCTGACCCAATCACCGGTGTCTTCTGTTCTCTTCCTTGAATCCAATAGCAGGCAGCAAAACTAATCCAAGAAAGGAAAGGAAGGATAAAAGGGGAAACATATCCAGGGATCAGGATGAGGCTATCCAAAAATAACCTTCAAGGGGTCCCAATGATGCTACAGGCATGTTGCCTATCAGGAGCAAAAATCCAAAATAAATGGGAATGAGGGCTCCTCAAAAGTCTAGGGGGGGGGGGAATGAGGCAAAAATAATCTACAGGCACACACAGAGAACACTGTCAAGACGGAAGGTCCCATGGCACTCAGCAGCACACAGATACCATCCAGTCCCAAGGAAGAAAAGGACTAAAGCAAATCCAGACCTTTTTATAATTCAACATTATCTCTCCCCACACCTAGAAGTTCTAATTGGTTGCTGACAGTATTTCTCAGATGATTTGATGGAAAGTGAAGGAAATAGCAGCTAAAGAGTGAAACACTAAAGAATATAAAGCTTTCATGTCCCTCTCTTTTACTAAAAGAAAGCATTGAAGTTTAAGAGGCTTTCTTTCAGGAATTAATGAGGGATATGAAAATAAAAGAAACACCCTCTTTCATGAATTATTTCTCTCACACACCGCTTTTCTATTCAGTTTAACCCTGAAGTTCTCTTCTCTAGTTTGAATACTTCAATGCAGAGGAGAACCTCAGCAGGAAAGGAAAGAAAAATATCTCTCTCTCTCTGTGTGTGTGTGTGTGTGTGTGTGTTGCATTGTTACAGCCGTGCCCGACTCTTCATGACCCCATGTCCATATATATATATATATATATATATATATATATATATATATATATATATATATATATATATATATATATATATATATATATTTGTTTTCGTAGATTTTCACGGGTATAGGTATGCATGTTAGGGTGGATTCGGGTTTCTTCCCGTGTAGAAATCTGGTTGTTTTGGCGACGTTTCGACGAGGTCTCACTCGTCATCTTCAGGCTGGTGTTCTGGCTTCTTTCTTCTTGAAGCAGAGTGTGATCTCAGTTGAAGTCCTTCTATAAATACTGCTGGGGGGTGTGGTTTGCTTGCTCTGTTGCTGATTGTAGGTTCGTTTGTTCTTTTGTGATTTGCTGTGTGGCTGAGGCGATCGTTAAGGGCTTAACTGCTGGTGGGTTAGATGGCTGTTTAGAGACATCCTGTGTGGGTGAGGTGTTGGATGTGTGTCTATTAGCCTTTTGTTTCTTAACGACCTTGGTGATGGGCGTTCTGGCAGCATCCTGGGCTTTGGTGGAGTGGGGTCCTGTGTCTTGTGAATTCATTTTGGTCTGGCTGCGTGTCTGTGGTCTCCCAATGTTTTTTTGGCGTGTGTAAGTGTGCTCCATGTGGTGGCTGGAGTGGGGAGTAGCGGTAGATGGTGCAGTCGTGGTTTTGTTATTGGATGGTGGTTTCGTTTCATCTGTGGGAAGGGTCTGGGTTTGTGTTTGGTGTGGATGGAGGGTGGTGGCATCTTGTGTCCTTTTGGACCTGGTGTCAGTCTTTGTGACAGAGGCTCGTCTGTTGACCAGGGCTAGTTTCCAGATGTCAGGCAAGCGGGAGGTGTCATCACGTTTATTCATGTTGTTTGGGTGTTTCTCTATTTCAATGGCTTCCATGATTATTCGACTGTTGAAGTGTTCAGTTTTGGAGATGAGTTTGGTTCTTTTAAAATCAATTTCATGACCTGTTGTTTTTATGTGCTGGAAGAGAGAGGAAGATTTTTCTTCTTTTTTGACTGCGTTCTTGTGTTCTGCGATGCGTGCGCTTATTCTCCTGTTTATCTGTCCGATGTATGTGGCTGGGCAGACTTTGCATGGTATTTCGTAGACTCCTTGGTTTTCTAGCTCAATCTTGTCTTTGGGGTTTCTTAAAATGTTGGCTATTTTTTGTTCGGTGCAAAAGGCTGTCTTGATATTGTGTTTGTGGAGAATTTTGCTGATTTTGTCTGTGGTGCCTTTGATGTAAGGGAGGAGGGCAGTGCCGTTGTTCTCTTCTGTTTCTTGGTTCTTGGGGGTGTTTCTTTTTGGATTAGTTTGGTGATGGTGTTTTTTTGGAATCCGTTCGCAATTAAAGCATTCGAGAGAGTGTGTAATTCAGTTTTTAGGTGGTCTTTGTCAGCGAGGCGTTTGGTTCTGGAGATGAGGGTTTTTGCTACGGAGTTGATCTGTGCAGGGTGGTGGTGTGATTGTGCATTTAAGTAGCGGTTTGTATGTGTTTTTTTCCCGGTAGATGGTATGTCCTAAGGAGCCGTCGGGTTTTTTGTAGATTAGGACGTCCAGGAAGGGAAGTTGGTTGTTGGCTTCTATTTCCATAGTGAATTGTATTTTGGGGTGTAGGCTGTTGAGATGTGTGAGGAAGTTGTTCAGTTTGTCTTTCCCGTGTGGCCAGATAACAAAGGTGTCGTCAACATATCTGAGCCAGAGTTTGGGTTTATGTTCGGACTTCTGTAACGCGTTGGTTTCAAAGTGTTCCATATATAGGTTTGCGATGACCGGTGAGAGGGGTGATCCCATGGGTGCTCCTTCTATCTGTTTGTATCTTTGTCCATTGTGGATGAAGTATGTGTTGGTTAGGCAGTGGTTGGTCAGATCTAGGATGTGCTTGGGGGGGTTGTATTTGTTGTGGATAGCTGTCAAGGCTTCTTGAATGGGCACTTGTGTGAAGAGCGAAACAACATCGAAGCTCACGAGTAGGTCATTGGGTTGTAGGTCTTGTTTCTTTATAATTTCTATGAAGTGGAACGAGTTTTGTACGTATGAAGAGATGGATTCTGCATAGGGCTGGAGTTGTTTGGCAAGAAATTTGGCGAGGTTTTGTAGGGGTGAGCCTATGGAGCTGACTATGGGTCTGAGAGGTGTTCCTTCTTTGTGAATCTTGGGGAGGCCGTAGAGCTTGGGGCATCTGGAAGATTTCTCTCTGGGGATGATGCTTGGCTTGATTTCTTCACTTAAGGGTGAGGCTTTTATTTTGGCTTTGGTGGTTTTTTCCAGGTAGGTGGTGGGGTCTGTGTTCAAAGGTATGTAAGCAGGGTCTTGTAGTAGGGTGGATAGTTTGGCTTGGTAGTCAGATGTGTTCATCACCACTGTGGCATTGCCTTTGTCTGCTGGGAGAATGATTATGTTGTTGTCTTTCCTCAGGTTGGTGAGGGCTTTTTGTTCTTCTTTGTGTAAATTGCTTCTGGGTGGTTTGCTGGAGCAGAGGATATTGGTGACTTCGAGTCTGATTTTGTTGGCTTCATCTGGGTTGATTTTGGTTAGGCTGGCTTCCACTCCGCATATGATGTTTTCAGTGGGGATGTGTCTGGGGGCGACTGCAAAGTTGAATCCTTTGGACAGGACTTTGGTCTCTGCGGTGGTGAGTGTCCTGTCTGATATGTTGTGAACTGTTTGTTTCATGGGCTGCTGTGGGGGGTTGGATTCGGGTTTCATCTCCAAAACTGCCCAACCCCCCACAGCAGCCCATGAAACAAACAGTTCACAACATATCAGACAGGACACTCACCATCGCAGAGACCAAAGTCCTGTCCAAAGGATTCAACTTTGCAGTCGCCCCCAGACACATCCCCACTGAAAACATCATATGCGGAGTGGAAGCCAGCCTAACCAAAATCAACCCAGATGAAGCCAACAAAATCAGACTCGAAGTCACCAATATCCTCTGCTCCAGCAAACCACCCAGAAGCAATTTACACAAAGAAGAACAAAAAGCCCTCACCAACCTGAGGAAAGACAACAACATAATCATTCTCCCAGCAGACAAAGGCAATGCCACAGTGGTGATGAACACATCTGACTACCAAGCCAAACTATCCACCCTACTACAAGACCCTGCTTACATACCTTTGAACACAGACCCCACCACCTACCTGGAAAAAACCACCAAAGCCAAAATAAAAGCCTCACCCTTAAGTGAAGAAATCAAGCCAAGCATCATCCCCAGAGAGAAATCTTCCAGATGCCCCAAGCTCTACGGCCTCCCCAAGATTCACAAAGAAGGAACACCTCTCAGACCCATAGTCAGCTCCATAGGCTCACCCCTACAAAACCTCGCCAAATTTCTTGCCAAACAACTCCAGCCCTATGCAGAATCCATCTCTTCATACGTACAAAACTCGTTCCACTTCATAGAAATTATAAAGAAACAAAACCTACAACCCAATGACCTACTCGTGAGCTTCGATGTTGTTTCGCTCTTCACACAAGTGCCCATTCAAGAAGCCTTGACAGCTATCCACAACAAATACAACCCCCCCAAGCACATCCTAGATCTGACCAACCACTGCCTAACCAACACATACTTCATCCACAATGGACAAAGATACAAACAGATAGAAGGAGCACCCATGGGATCACCCCTCTCACTGGTCATCGCAAACCTATATATGGAACACTTTGAAACCAACGCGTTACAGAAGTCCGAACATAAACCCAAACTCTGGCTCAGATATGTTGACGACACCTTTGTTATCTGGCCACACGGGAAAGACAAACTGAACAACTTCCTCACACATCTCAACAGCCTACACCCCAAAATACAATTCACTATGGAAATAGAAGCCAACAACCAACTTCCCTTCCTAGACGTCCTAATCTACAAAAAACCCGACGGCTCCTTAGGACATACCATCTACCGGAAAAAAACACATACAAACCGCTACTTAAATGCTCAATCACACCACCACCCTGCACAGATCAACTCCGTAGCAAAAACCCTCATCTCCAGAACCAAACGCCTCGCTGACAAAGACCACCTAAAAACTGAATTACACACCCTCTCGAATGCTTTAATTGCGAACGGATTCCAAAAAAACACCATCACCAAACTAATCCAAAAAGAAACACCCCCCAAGAACCAAGAAACAGAAGAGAACAACGGCACTGCCCTCCTCCCTTACATCAAAGGCACCACAGACAAAATCAGCAAAATTCTCCACAAACACAATATCAAGACAGCCTTTTGCACCGAACAAAAAATAGCCAACATTTTAAGAAACCCCAAAGACAAGATTGAGCTAGAAAACCAAGGAGTCTACGAAATACCATGCAAAGTCTGCCCAGCCACATACATCGGACAGACAAACAGGAGAATAAGCGCACGCATCGCAGAACACAAGAACGCAGTCAAAAAAGAAGAAAAATCTTCCTCTCTCTTCCAGCACATAAAAACAACAGGTCATGAAATTGATTTTAAAAGAACCAAACTCATCTCCAAAACTGAACACTTCAACAGTCGAATAATCATGGAAGCCATTGAAATAGAGAAACACCCAAACAACATGAATAAACGTGATGACACCTCCCGCTTGCCTGACATCTGGAAACTAGCCCTGGTCAACAGACGAGCCTCTGTCACAAAGACTGACACCAGGTCCAAAAGGACACAAGATGCCACCACCTTCCATCCACACCAAACACAAACCCAGACCCTTCCCACAGATGAAACGAAACCACAATCCAATAACAAAACCACGACTGCACCATCTACCGCTACTCCCCACTCCAGCCACCACATGGAGCACACTTACACACGCCAAAAAAACTTTGAGAGACCACAGACACGCAGCCAGACCAAAATGAATTCACAAGACACAAGACCCCACTCCACCAAAGCCCAGGATGCTGCCAGAACACCCATCACCAAGGTCGTTAAGAAACAAAAGGCTAATAGACACACATCCAGCACCTCACCCACACAGGATGTCTCTAAACAGCCATCTAACCCACCAGCAGTTAAGCCCTTAACGATCGCCTCAGCCACACAGCAAATCACAAAAGAACAAACGAACCTACAATCAGCAACAGAGCAAGCAAACCACACCCCCCAGCAGTATTTATAGAAGGACTTCAACTGAGATCACGCTTTGCTTCAAGAAGAAAGAAGCCAGAACACCAGCCTGAAGATGACGAGTGAGACCTCGTCGAAACGTCGCCAAAACAACCAGATTTCTACACGGGAAGAAACCCGAATCCACCCTAACATGCATACCTATACCCGTGAAAATCTACGAAAACAAATATCCGACCTCTACGGGGAGGAAACCTTCCAGCTGACCAGAACCTACGAGAAACTAGAAGTCCGAAGAGCCACCATCTTATGTGACATTGCATTCCTACGCAACTGCCGAGATAAAAATGTGATCCCCACAAGCTTCCAACTGAAATTCCACTCAAAAACCCCATCCAGCGAAAGGATCCTGAAAAGAACAGAACTAGCCCTAATCAGAAACGAACTACACAAGAAAAGATACCTACTAGATCAAACCAACAGAGACCTACTCACTCTCCACCTCAAACTCAGCAACAAAATCCACCCAACACTCTGGAACAAATCCAAGCAACTCGCCGCCTGGAGAGCTGAAACAGAGACCTCCCACAAGACAGACATACACACCAACAAACTCCACAAAATGGAAAAACGCCAGAAGCCCAACCCCCCACAGCAGCCCATGAAACAAACAGTTCACAACATATCAGACAGGACACTCACCATCGCAGAGACCAAAGTCCTGTCCAAAGGATTCAACTTTGCAGTCGCCCCCAGACACATCCCCACTGAAAACATCATATGCGGAGTGGAAGCCAGCCTAACCAAAATCAACCCAGATGAAGCCAACAAAATCAGACTCGAAGTCACCAATATCCTCTGCTCCAGCAAACCACCCAGAAGCAATTTACACAAAGAAGAACAAAAAGCCCTCACCAACCTGAGGAAAGACAACAACATAATCATTCTCCCAGCAGACAAAGGCAATGCCACAGTGGTGATGAACACATCTGACTACCAAGCCAAACTATCCAACCTACTACAAGACCCTGCTTACATACCTTTGAACACAGACCCCACCACCTACCTGGAAAAAAACCACCAAAGCCAAAATAAAAGCCTCACCCTTAAGTGAAGAAATCAAGCCAAGCATCATCCCCAGAGAGAAATCTTCCAGATGCCCCAAGCTCTACGGCCTCCCCAAGATTCACAAAGAAGGAACACCTCTCAGACCCATAGTCAGCTCCATAGGCTCACCCCTACAAAACCTCGCCAAATTTCTTGCCAAACAACTCCAGCCCTATGCAGAATCCATCTCTTCATACGTACAAAACTCGTTCCACTTCATAGAAATTATAAAGAAACAAAACCTACAACCCAATGACCTACTCGTGAGCTTCGATGTTGTTTCGCTCTTCACACAAGTGCCCATTCAAGAAGCCTTGACAGCTATCCACAACAAATACAACCCCCCCAAGCACATCCTAGATCTGACCAACCACTGCCTAACCAACACATACTTCATCCACAATGGACAAAGATACAAACAGATAGAAGGAGCACCCATGGGATCACCCCTCTCACCGGTCATCGCAAACCTATATATGGAACACTTTGAAACCAACGCGTTACAGAAGTCCGAACATAAACCCAAACTCTGGCTCAGATATGTTGACGACACCTTTGTTATCTGGCCACACGGGAAAGACAAACTGAACAACTTCCTCACACATCTCAACAGCCTACACCCCAAAATACAATTCACTATGGAAATAGAAGCCAACAACCAACTTCCCTTCCTAGACGTCCTAATCTACAAAAAACCCGACGGCTCCTTAGGACATACCATCTACCGAAAAAAACACATACAAACCGCTACTTAAATGCTCAATCACACCACCACCCTGCACAGATCAACTCCGTAGCAAAAACCCTCATCTCCAGAACCAAACGCCTCGCTGACAAAGACCACCTAAAAACTGAATTACACACCCTCTCGAATGCTTTAATTGCGAACGGATTCCAAAAAAAACACCATCACCAAACTAATCCAAAAAGAAACACCCCCCAAGAACCAAGAAACAGAAGAGAACAACGGCACTGCCCTCCTCCCCTTACATCAAAGGCACCACAGACAAAATCAGCAAAATTCTCCACAAACACAATATCAAGACAGCCTTTTGCACCGAACAAAAAATAGCCAACATTTTAAGAAACCCCAAAGACAAGATTGAGCTAGAAAACCAAGGAGTCTACGAAATACCATGCAAAGTCTGCCCAGCCACATACATCGGACAGACAAACAGGAGAATAAGCGCACGCATCGCAGAACACAAGAACGCAGTCAAAAAAGAAGAAAAATCTTCCTCTCTC
Source organism: Phrynocephalus guinanensis (assembly GCA_037367245.1). Lineage (NCBI taxonomy): Eukaryota > Metazoa > Chordata > Lepidosauria > Squamata > Agamidae > Phrynocephalus > Phrynocephalus guinanensis. Next base: position 16,957,064 of record CM074735.1, on the reverse strand, counting down.
TTCCAGCACATAAAAACAACAGGTCATGAAATTGATTTTAAAAGAACCAAACTCATCTCCAAAACTGAACACTTCAACAGTCGAATAATCATGGAAGCCATTGAAATAGAGAAACACCCAAACAACATGAATAAACGTGATGACACCTCCCGCTTGCCTGACATCTGGAAACTAGCCCTGGTCAACAGACGAGCCTCTGTCACAAAGACTGACACCAGGTCCAAAAGGACACAAGATGCCACCACCTTCCATCCACACCAAACACAAACCCAGACCCTTCCCACAGATGAAACGAAACCACAATCCAATAACAAAACCACGACTGCACCATCTACCGCTACTCCCCACTCCAGCCACCACATGGAGCACACTTACACACGCCAAAAAAAACTTTGAGAGACCACAGACACGCAGCCAGACCAAAATGAATTCACAAGACACAAGACCCCACTCCACCAAAGCCCAGGATGCTGCCAGAACACCCATCACCAAGGTCGTTAAGAAACAAAAGGCTAATAGACACACATCCAGCACCTCACCCACACAGGATGTCTCTAAACAGCCATCTAACCCACCAGCAGTTAAGCCCTTAACGATCGCCTCAGCCACACAGCAAATCACAAAAGAACAAACGAACCTACAATCAGCAACAGAGCAAGCAAACCACACCCCCCCAGCAGTATTTATAGAAGGACTTCAACTGAGATCACGCTTTGCTTCAAGAAGAAAGAAGCCAGAACACCAGCCTGAAGATGACGAGTGAGACCTCGTCGAAACGTCGCCAAAACAACCAGATTTCTACACGGGAAGAAACCCGAATCCACCCTAACATGCATACCTATAAGCCGTGAAAATCTACGAAAACAAATATCCGACCTCTACGGGGAGGAAACCTTCCAGCTGACCAGAACCTACGAGAAACTAGAAGTCCGAAGAGCCACCATCTTATGTGACATTGCATTCCTACGCAACTGCCGAGATAAAAATGTGATCCCCACAAGCTTCCAACTGAAATTCCACTCAAAAACCCCATCCAGCGAAAGGATCCTGAAAAGAACAGAACTAGCCCTAATCAGAAACGAACTACACAAGAAAAGATACCTACTAGATCAAACCAACAGAGACCTACTCACTCTCCACCTCAAACTCAGCAACAAAATCCACCCAACACTCTGGAACAAATCCAAGCAACTCGCCGCCTGGAGAGCTGAAACAGAGACCTCCCACAAGACAGACATACACACCAACAAACTCCACAAAATGGAAAAACGCCAGAAGCCCAACCCCCCACAGCAGCCCATGAAACAAACAGTTCACAACATATGACAGGACACTCACCATCGCAGAGACCAAAGTCCTGTCCAAAGGATTCAACTTTGCAGTCGCCCCCAGACACATCCCCACTGAAAACATCATATGCGGAGTGGAAGCCAGCCTAACCAAAATCAACCCAGATGAAGCCAACAAAATCAGACTCGAAGTCACCAATATCCTCTGCTCCAGCAAACCACCCAGAAGCAATTTACACAAAGAAGAACAAAAAGCCCTCACCAACCTGAGGAAAGACAACAACATAATCATTCTCCCAGCAGACAAAGGCAATGCCACAGTGGTGATGAACACATCTGACTACCAAGCCAAACTATCCAACCTACTACAAGACCCTGCTTACATACCTTTGAACACAGACCCCACCACCTACCTGGAAAAAACCACCAAAGCCAAAATAAAAGCCTCACCCTTAAGTGAAGAAATCAAGCCAAGCATCATCCCCAGAGAGAAATCTTCCAGATGCCCCAAGCTCTACGGCCTCCCCAAGATTCACAAAGAAGGAACACCTCTCAGACCCATAGTCAGCTCCATAGGCTCACCCCTACAAAACCTCGCCAAATTTCTTGCCAAACAACTCCAGCCCTATGCAGAATCCATCTCTTCATACGTACAAAACTCGTTCCACTTCATAGAAATTATAAAGAAACAAAACCTACAACCCAATGACCTACTCGTGAGCTTCGATGTTGTTTCGCTCTTCACACAAGTGCCCATTCAAGAAGCCTTGACAGCTATCCACAACAAATACAACCCCCCCAAGCACATCCTAGATCTGACCAACCACTGCCTAACCAACACATACTTCATCCACAATGGACAAAGATACAAACAGATAGAAGGAGCACCCATGGGATCACCCCTCTCACCGGTCATCGCAAACCTATATATGGAACACTTTGAAACCAACGCGTTACAGAAGTCCGAACATAAACCCAAACTCTGGCTCAGATATGTTGACGACACCTTTGTTATCTGGCCACACGGGAAAGACAAACTGAACAACTTCCTCACACATCTCAACAGCCTACACCCCAAAATACAATTCACTATGGAAATAGAAGCCAACAACCAACTTCCCTTCCTAGACGTCCTAATCTACAAAAAACCCGACGGCTCCTTAGGACATACCATCTACCGGAAAAAAACACATACAAACCGCTACTTAAATGCTCAATCACACCACCACCCTGCACAGATCAACTCCGTAGCAAAAACCCTCATCTCCAGAACCAAACGCCTCGCTGACAAAGACCACCTAAAAACTGAATTACACACCCTCTCGAATGCTTTAATTGCGAACGGATTCCAAAAAAACACCATCACCAAACTAATCCAAAAAGAAACACCCCCCAAGAACCAAGAAACAGAAGAGAACAACGGCACTGCCCTCCTCCCTTACATCAAAGGCACCACAGACAAAATAAGCAAAATTCTCCACAAACACAATATCAAGACAGCCTTTTGCACCGAACAAAAAATAGCCAACATTTTAAGAAACCCCAAAGACAAGATTGAGCTAGAAAACCAAGGAGTCTACGAAATACCATGCAAAGTCTGCCCAGCCACATACATCGGACAGACAAACAGGAGAATAAGCGCACGCATCGCAGAACACAAGAACGCAGTCAAAAAAGAAGAAAAATCTTCCTCTCTCTTCCAGCACATAAAAACAACAGGTAATGAAATTGATTTTAAAAGAACCAAACTCATCTCCAAAACTGAACACTTCAACAGTCGAATAATCATGGAAGCCATTGAAATAGAGAAACACCCAAACAACATGAATAAACGTGATGACACCTCCCGCTTGCCTGACATCTGGAAACTAGCCCTGGTCAACAGACGAGCCTCTGTCACAAAGACTGACACCAGGTCCAAAAGGACACAAGATGCCACCACCTTCCATCCACACCAAACACAAACCCAGACCCTTCCCACAGATGAAACGAAACCACAATCCAATAACAAAACCACGACTGCACCATCTACCGCTACTCCCCACTCCAGCCACCACATGGAGCACACTTACACACGCCAAAAAAACTTTGAGAGACCACAGACACGCAGCCAGACCAAAATGAATTCACAAGACACAAGACCCCACTCCACCAAAGCCCAGGATGCTGCCAGAACACCCATCACCAAGGTCGTTAAGAAACAAAAGGCTAATAGACACACATCCAGCACCTCACCCACACAGGATGTCTCTAAACAGCCATCTAACCCACCAGCAGTTAAGCCCTTAACGATCGCCTCAGCCACACAGCAAATCACAAAAGAACAAACGAACCTACAATCAGCAACAGAGCAAGCAAACCACACACCCCCAGCAGTATTTATAGAAGGACTTCAACTGAGATCACGCTTTGCTTCAAGAAGAAAGAAGCCAGAACACCAGCCTGAAGATGACGAGTGAGACCTCGTCGAAACGTCGCCAAAACAACCAGATTTCTACACGGGAAGAAACCCGAATCCACCCTAACATGCATACCTATACCCGTGAAAATCTACGAAAACAAATATATATATATATATATATATATATATATATAAACACACTTTCCTTTCCTTTATATATATGTTTGAGGAAAAATCTCTCTAGAGATCATGTTCTAGTTAAGAAGCATTGATTATGTAGCATAAGGCTGCATTAATCCATTCACAGTGCCACGCTGTCCCAGAGGTTTCTGATTATTTGGGGCAATTTTTCAATCTAGAATATATTATCAAAGATGCTTGGTTTTGCTATTTTCAAAACTGTGCATTTGGGTCTGCAGCGATAACATGCCTCCATCATAGCAAAAAATGTTATAAAATAAACATCAGAACTGAAGGAAAGACCTTGGTCCCATTGTTCCTCTGCAAAAGAGGAATAATGGGACTAAAAATGTACACAGAATCAACCCCCTTACCTCTTAAGTGCTACGTTTCAAGAAGTACAATGAATAAAAGGCTGTTTGGAATAGGTCTGTCTGCACAAGGAATAAATTTTGAGGAGGGAGGAGCAAGCAATAATGAAAGTGAAACTTTTTGAGCACAGTACTCCACATCTTGAGATATTTATGTGTATAGCAGCCTGAGGGTTATCGTAATTAGAAGGTTGTTTGTAATAGGTCTGCACAAGGAATAAATTTTGAGGCGGGAGGGGCAGTAAAATGAAAGTGAAACATTTTGAGCACATAATGCTATATAATGTTATTGGTTTGGTTAAATAAAACTATTTAAATTGTTATTATTAAGGTAATGATTATTTTTCTCATTCCAGTAAAGTACAACAGAACAGTTGTATGAATATGAATAATTAACCTATTAATCTCACCTTGCAAAAATTTTACAATTATCTATCTACGAATTTCTAATGGTATATAACCATCAAATTAGTAATTTTCTGATATAATAGTAAAACTAATTTGAAATGTTATTATTTTAAAATTGAAACCTTCATCTGTTTGTAAATATTAAGATCAAAACATCCCCAGTCTTTATATAGAAAATCATGATTTAAATCGAGCCTTAGTGACTAGTGATTTAAATCGTGATTTAAATCGAATCCACCCTGCTGGTAGAGGGGCAAGAGTCACCAACCACTATTTTATCAGTAAACCCATCAGTTTTCATGGGAATTCTGGAGATCTGTAGCTCTTTTATTCCAACGTTCTCTCAAGTTACTTTCAATACATGGCAATCCTTTGAATCAGTCGCTTCCAAATGTTCCGTTCATTAACAACTCTTCTCAGGTCTCATAAACTCAAAGCTGTTTATTGACTCAGACATCTCATCTTAGGGCGTCCTCTTTTCCTGTTGCCTTTAACTTTCCCCCAGCATTGTTTTTTTGAACCCTGACTTTGCATGATGTGTTCCAAGTACTTTAGCCTCTGTTTACACATTTATGTTAATAGGGGTATTTTGGGCTTGACTGATTCAGCACCCATTATTTTTCTTTCTGTTAGTCTATGGTAATCATAAAGCTCTCCTCCAACTTTACATTTCAAATGAATCAATTCTCTGCCCCTGCCCCCACCTTTCTTCCCTCACTGGCTTTCACATCCATAGACAACAATAATCACCATAATAAAAATGACCTTTGCCTTGGTTTCAAGCAACATGTCTCTTTTATTTGAGAAACTTTCCTAGTTCTTTTATTATAAATCATTTGGCTGCAATCTCTCTTTGGATTGAACTAAAGCACTATACAGTGGACCCTCGTATAACAAACTGTTTGTATAACATAAAATCTATACAACATAAAAATTCCAGAGATAGGGGAAATTTGCTTAACAGAATCGTCTATGGGGCAAATCCGTACAACATAAAAATGGTCATGATTAGGGATCTGTTTTCAATGCATTCCTATGTGAAATTTATATAAAGGAAAATTTGCTTAACATAATTTCATTTGGAATAAATTAATTCCTTTATACAAGGTACCACTGTACTTTCTTTCAACTTATTCATTGTCAACATCAAATTAAATAATTGTTTTGTAGACATGGCTTTTGATTTCATCTTCAATTAAATTCCTGGTGTTCCATATTCTTCTTCTTATCTTCTTCAAAAGTTACTTTAAGTCATTATTCTTTTTGCCAGTGATAGGGTGTTCAATTTGCATATATTAAATTACTGATGATGATTCTTCTGCCAATTCTCCCTCCTTCCTCATATGCATCTAACCCAGTTATTCATATGATATACTCTGCATACAGATTGAACAGCATCTAGCCCTGATAGCAGTACATAATGAAGATGTTCGGATTAGAAGTTTAAAGGAAACCCACCCACACAGATTAGTACTTACTGTTTGACTCCCACCATCCATTACAGCACAAATTAGGAGTTATCAGGAACCTAAACCACAGAGCAGAGAGTATCCTCTCCTCTACAGAAGCCAAGAAGAAGGAAGGCAAGCACCTGAAGTCAGCACTTAAGGCCTGTGGATATCCAAAGTGGGCCTTCAACAAAGCAGTGTGCCGACCCAGAAGAACAATGGATCAGCCTGAGACCCAGAGCCGAAGGAAGAACCTGGTTATTCCCTACATGGCTGGAGTGTCTGAGAAGCTTAAAAGGATTTTTGGCAAACTCCACATCCCTGTTTACTTCAAACCCACAAACACACTAAGGCAGAGACTTGTCCACCCAAAGGACCGATACCAAAACAAAAAGGAGCAATAGTGTATATGTGCTCCAATGCAGTGAGGAGTGTGCAGACCTCTACATTGGAGAAACTAAACAGCCTTTAAACAGAAGGATGGCCCAACGTAGGAGCGGTAACAGTTCAGGACCAAAATCAGCAGTGTACCTCCATTTGAAGGACAAAGGGCACTCATACAACGATGAGGATGTACACATATTAGACAGAGAAGATAGGTGATTTGAGAGAGGGGTCAGAGAAGCCATTCATGTGAGCATTGAAAACCCCTCTCTCAACAGAGGTGGGGGCCTCAGGCACAGTCTATCTGCTACTTATCAGTCTGTGCTTTCAACAATACCCAAACAAATCAAAAAGCCTTCACCACCAAGGCCATAGCTAACGACCCATACTTTATGGGTTTCACCACCTTAGGCCATCATTCACCTTAAGGCTATGGATACTGTTGTCTACTTAACAAGCCTGTTCAGGCCGTTGTTCATCTTATGAGCCTATTTCAGACCAGGGTGAGAAGAGGTCAAAGCGGACTATAAGATGGAGGACTCACGCTAGCTTTATTCAGACTGATGAAGGTGTTTGGGTGAGCAGCGAAACGTTTCTATCTCTCAAGAAAAAGAAGTCCAGTTGCCATGACTCAACTTCAAGATGCTCTTCAGTTTGATTGTCTAATTTGAGCTGAAACAGTGCTCATTCTTGATGGGCAGCTATGAGCTCCGGAACAGAGAAACACAGTAAAGATATTACGAATACTAACAAATGTTTTTTTCCTCAAAGAAAAAGGGTGTCTTGACACAACAAAAGTAATGTGCTACAACTGCATTAGCCAATACATGTGTCAGGGGAGGGCTGCATAAAAACAAAGGGTGTTTTTTATTATTGTTTTCAAAAAAGTATTAAAATTTGAAAATCCTGTGTAAAGGTTCCTATTTACAAAACAAGCTAAAAGGGGTTTGAGAGAAAGAAAGGAAATAAGTCAATAACTGTGAAGTGGCCTAAATTCTATTCAGACCCCTCTCTAAACAGGAAAATGGGAGGAAGAGTGAATGAGGCTAGATGCAAACCACTGCAATAGCAAAAAAATAAAAAATCTCAACTTTAACTAATAGATAGCAGAGGAAGTAATGGAGCATCAAGAAGAAAAACCACAAGGACATGAGATATGGAGATGAAACTGATTTGTGGAGCTTTCAAGTTGAAAGACCTGCTGCACTTTATGCTCCTTTGTTTTTTTAATAGTCTAAACAAGATACAAATTACATAGTGTTACTTTAGTCCACTTGTACTGAAAGAGAAGTAACATTACATTACACAGATTCTACCAAAACCCTCAGAATTTCCTTTATGCATTAGCAACCTCAGGAATCTCAGCAAAATCTATTTCAAATTAGGCAAGTAATTAACTTAACAATGTTTTAATTTGATAAACCATTGCTAAATCTGAGCATTATTATATCGCTGGGTTTTAATGTTTTGCTTTTTAATTCTGCAATTATACTCCATAATATATTTTATGATCCCTAGAAGGTAGAAGACTGAAAATAACATTTGACTGATTGGCCTTAGGAAGCAAGGGCACAACTAACCTCAAGACCTTGTGCACTGCACAGATACAGTAAGTAATGTTTGAGGCCAAGAGTTCAGAGAGATGTGCTCTACATACTTATATAAAGAGAATCAGCTTTCAGTTAATCCATTCTTATCAGTTAGTAATTAGAATGAAAAGTTATTCCCAGAGAAAGAAAGTACAACTCAGAGCAAGGAACACTCTCTGATAGAGACATACGTAGCCTGCTTAGGAGAAAGAACTTCAGTCAAATGCTATGACTGCAACAAAGTGGAGGATTGGCAGATTTTACAGCTAAGTTGATGGGACCTTCTTTAAAACCAACCAACCAACCAACCACTGCCTGAATGGGATTTCTCTCTTTAGACAGAAAAATCTGGAATAAACAATCAGGGGCCTTAACTCTGAATAGAGATGGACACAAAAACGCCAGAATGGTGTTTCGTTTTAATTTTCCTTTCATTTATCTTTGTTTCATTTTACTTTTTTTTTAAAAATCATTTAATTTTTTCCTTTTGTTTCATTTTTTGTTTTTATGTGTTTTATGTAACTACTGTGTGTGTGTGTTTATGTGTTTCTAATGGTTTTTACATTTGTCTTATCTGTTTCGAGAGGTGAGGGGGAAGCGCTGGCTTTTAAAACTTTTTATTAGTCCCCAAAGCAAGAGCCGATCAGCTGGTATGTGGGGTTTGCTTCAGGGACTAAAAAAAGCTTTCAAAGCCCGCACTTTCCCCCACCCGATCGGGCGCATTGGCAGGGAAAGTGGGGGTTGATCAGCGCTTGCTTCGGGGACTGAAAAAAGTTATAAAAGCCGGCACTTTCCCCCACCCAATCAGGCACGTTGGGGGGAAGCAAGGATTTTTAAAACTGGTTTTTAATCTCCTAAGCAACCCCTGCACCCCAGCTGATTGGTGCTTGCTTCATGGACTAAAAAAAGTTTTAAAAGCCCATACTTCCCCCCACCCAATCGGGTGTGTTGGGGGGGGGATGGTGTGGGCTTTTAAAACTTAAGTTTGCTGCCGAAGCAAGTGCCAATCAGCTGGTGCATGGACCTTCGGTGGCAAAAAAATGTTTAATACCCCTGCCCCATTTCCCCCACCCAATCAGGTGTGTTGGGAAAAATGGTGTGGGGTTTTTAAAGTGGTTTCCCATAGGAATGCATTAAATGCATTCCTATGGAAAAGCGAAAAACGAAATGGAATGAACTGAAAATTTATATATTTATATTTATACTTGTTAACCACCTAATTTTCCCTCAGGAACTCTGGGTGGTGTAGAACAATTTTCGTTGTATTTCATTTTTCTTTGAAGGGGCAGTTCATTTTTTGTTTCATTAGGGATCAAAACGAAAAATGAAACAAAAAAAATCATTTCATGCCCATCTCTAGCTCTGAATGGAAGGAAAATAAGAACAAAATGTTCTGAAAATAAAATTAAAAAGTGACATAAAAGAAAAATGAGAAAAAAACACAGGGAAGCAATTAAAAATGTGATAATGACTACAAAGGAGGAGGAGGAGGAGAATTAAACTTTTGAAAACTCTCTTTCACATATCCTTCTGAAGCTGCTGAGGCAGACAAAGCAGAACTGAAGGGCAGCCCACAGTAAACAGGAAAGTTACTACTAGAACTGTATCTAGAGAAGTCATTCACAGCCTTTTTGGACCACAGCCATACACACAATATGAAAGAATTATAGGCCGAATCAGGATTGCTTAAATCACAACTGTATAAGGCGACGTGTATAGAACTGTTTCCATTCTGTGACCAACTCCCCCTTCCTTTGAATGTGGCAGGGCACCGCAGGAAACTATATGACCCCTGTTGAGAATGACTCATTTAGTGGGTTCTAAACAGTGGCTCTGTGTAGCCATTATACGAAGTTCCAGAGAGATTACAAAGACCAGAAAGGTATCAAGAGACTACCAGATGCTATTCCTTATTGTATTCAAGATGAATCTTAAAAGTTTCTGACAGTGGGAAAGCAGCAATTTAAGGGTACAACTGTACAGAAAGAACACCTATTATTCCACACAGGTTGTTACTTCTTTCAACAACACAATGTTTTATATATGTGGTTAGTTTTAGATTTTACTGGTTTGAAAATGTGTGTTGCCAATCATTAGCTACCTACTAGAACTAGTAATTTCTTCTCTGGTGAGCATCTGAATATTGGGTATCAGTTCCAGTTTCAACAACATGTTTCTGACAAATGGCCATGTTCAGAACACAGTATTAGAATAAGGTGAAGTATATACAATGAAATAAGGAAAAAGTGGTTTTCTGAGTAGGAGGATAATAAAATACAGATATCAGTGCATACTCCTTTGAAATACAAAAGGTTTGAGTGGTTCCAGATTACACCCACATTGTTCAACACATAATAATAATAATAATATCACAAAGGACTATGAAATCTTGAATCACACTTAACTATTTAAAAGTGTTCACGAGGCATAACTGTAATTAAATTAGTGCATTTCTCACACATTGATTTTAATAATAACAATACATTCCAGTTTTCTCTAGCTAAAACATTTTTAATGTAGGAATCTGCTCTAGAAATAACAAACATGAAAAAATAAAACCTCAAAAGGGAGGCAAAAATCAGCTGATTTATCTATATACACTTGACTTTTAAATGGAACCTGAATGGTGGCCAGTATCATAAATTTAATCTCAAAAAGACCTGCTGGAAATCTCATTTTCTGCTCTTTTCCTACTCGACATTCATAGGGCAAGATAGTGTTAGTGTTCCAAGGGACTAGTGGAATGCAGAAGTAATCCTGGAGTTCCTGTATACGAAATTCAGTTATTCCCTATTAGACTGTAACTTTTCCTTTTGTGGTCACCAAGAGTTTAAAAAGACATGGATTTAATTCTATAGTACTACTTCCTACCTTCCCCTCCCCTTTTCTTCTGGGTAACACTAACCAGACATGCAAGGTTCAAGTGCTGAAGTGAAAGGATTATTTTGTTGAACCAGTGAGGCTGGTGCACATCTGCATTAATTGAAATCACAGCATGATTCTTCAGGAGAGAAACTGTAACTAAAGCACATACAGGATGAGGAAATCTCAGATGTATGCCTGCTTTCTCTGAAACACAGAGGGCACCACATGCTTTTGCTTATGATCAATTCTGATGCTTCAGCATTCCAATGACATAATGGAGAATGTACTAATTTAAAATTTCCCCACCCATTAATGAAAGCCATACACCAAAATAATAAATTAAGATAATTTTGATCATCAAAGGATAGAGATGACACAAAAATGACAATTTACTGTAGGCAACGAAGCAATTATTGAAGCAAGAGCAGGCAACCAAACTACAAAAGAAAATGTTACGTGCCAACCAATGAAGTAATTAAATCAAAGCACTAACAAGTATTGGGTTTTAAAGCCTTGTTTTACAAGGAAACATTTCCTTTTTAAAACATACCAGTACAAAAACAGGGGATTAGACTAGACTTCCATTCAGATCTCTCCTGCTTGTACAGTTCAATGGTTTTATAATCCTGACTCTACTGCATGATCTGCTCACCTTTCTACATATTGGAATTAATAGACTGACAATGTGAGGGTTCCTCTTTTAACCTGATGCTATACATCTGTTTACTCAATAAAGGAGCCTCCACAGGTGAAAAACAGAACTTGTTTATTGTTTCTTTTTCCTCTCTTAATTCGTTAACAGAGTTGGAAACTTGAGTAACAGCCCCAGCAGGGGTTAGGAAAGGGTTGTTAGGGTTTTCTTTCAACAAATAAAAAATAATCTGTTATTAACATTGTACAATCCCGACACAAACTCAGACCAAATTCCACTTTGGGTAACTTTTCTTCTGTCTCTATGATACCACTTTTCCTTATGGATTTGTTCCATGCCTCTCGTTCAGCACCTTCGCCCCACATCCTGGTTTTTTTTTTTTTTTGCAATTTATTTATAGTTTTCAAACAAAAAAGTTATCAATCAAAGAAAAGAAAGAAACATTGGAGCGATTCTAATCTTCTCAAACAAAGTTTGCATCTCATCTTAACAATGTATGATCCTTAAATATCTCAATTACTCATAAATTAAACAGGAAACTTAATTGTAATATTCGTCTAAAAATTTGTAGAAATCATGCCATCTTTCTTCGAAGTCTTCATAGCATCCTTCTGGTTTCATTAGTGCCGAGATCTTGTCCATTTCTGCGCAGTTTAACACCTTCATAATTAACTGATTTTTGTCTGGAATATTGTCTGTCTTCCATAATTGTGCATACAACATTCTAGCTGCTGTGATAATATGAATTATTACATTTTTTTTGCTATCACCAATATTTTGTTGTATCATAGATAATAAAAAAATCTCTGGTTTTAACTCAAGATTAATTAACATAGTTTGTAAAATAAATTTTTGTACCATACACCAGTATTTTTAGCCCTCTTGCACACCCACCACATATGGAAAAAAGATCCCCGTCCTTTGTTACATTTCCAACAAACATCGGATATTTTATATATTTTAGCCAGCTTATCAGGTGTTAAATACCACCTATAAAACATTTTATAGAGATTCTCTTTAAATGCTATTGACTTAGTGATCTTTATATTAACCTTCCATAGTTTTTCCCATTCCTCTAACTGAATTTCTGACTTTAGATCCTGTGCCCAGCTTATCATACATTCTTTTACCATCTCATCTTCTACGTGTCTGGCTAATAACCAGCTATAAATTTTTTTAATTAACTTTTCATTAGAAGAAAAAATGATTTTATCCACTGCAACTTCTTGATTTGAGAAACTAAATTGCTTTTTATCATTCCTAAACCAAGATTTCATTTGCATTTCCAACCACCAATCTATTCTAAATCCTTGTAACTGTAATTCTTCTTTTGATTTTAGTTGTAATTTTTCTGTTAACATATCTTTATATCTCAGAGTTTTTTTGTCCTCTATTATGGAGGGTTTTGTATGTGCCAGTTGTGGGGAAACCCAAAGTGGCATTGCTGTATAGATAGAGTTCTTCAATGAGTCCCAAACCCACAACAAGGCGTTTCTTATGCAGTGGTTTGCAAAATCTTTCTGGACTTTAGCTTTCCCATACCATAGATATGCATGCCATCCAAAATTCAAATTAAAACCTTCTAACGCAAGTAGTCGATTATCTTCAAGGGTCATCCACTCTTTCATCCACGTCAGACAGCAGGCTTTATAGTATAAAATCCAGTTTGGTAGCGCGAAGCCTCCATTTTCCTTTTTGTCCTGCAATACTTTAATTTTGATTCTAGGTTTCTTATCATTCCAAATGAATTTCCTTATTTGTTTATCTAATTCTTGTATTAATTTAGTTGATTTAAGGACCGGTATTGTTTGGAACAGGAATAGTAGTTTTGGTAATACATTCATTTTTATTGCCGCTATTCTACCCATAAAGGATAGTTGTAAATTTTTCCATGAGTTTATTTCCATTTGTATCTCTTTCATTACTTTGGTGTAATTGTCTTGAATAAGAGTACTGGTTTTTGCAGTAAGATAGATACCTAAATAGCGGACTTTCTTAACTACCTTGAAATTACATTTTTGTTCCAGATTTTGGACTTCTGTCTCTGTCATGTTCTTTACTAACATTTGAGTCTTTTCTTTATTTATTTTCAGGCCTGCTACTCGTCCATCCTGGGTTTTTGAAGCTGAACCGCTCCACACAATTAGGTGGTTTCAAACCCCGACCCGTGGGACTTAGACCTTCGGCAAGGAATCTGTCACACTGGGCCTTAAAAGCCTTTTCTCTCTATAACTGTACCCAAACCTCTTTTTGTTTCTCTAATCGTAGACTTATTTCCTTTCTTTTCTTCCTATACTCCCCGGCTTCCCGTTTGCCCCAGTAGGAACAACCTAGCCGATGTTGCCTTCTCTTATAGCTTTCTGCCTCTTTGTCTGGCATCATCATCATCTCCCAATTGCCCGTGTCTGGATCCTCTATCCACACGCATTGTCAACCCCACGGGAGGATGCAAGGGTTCTCCCTTTTATATCCGGTAGGTTCTTCCTACCATTATATCCTCCTTTGAATTTCCTGCCCCCTCTTCCCCCCACCTCCACTCTCAATCTTTCTAGCTGGGGTAGCACCCTCTCTACCCACCCTTTGCAGACTTGAATGTCTGTTTTAAGCCCTTCCTCTGCAGGGTCGGGTTTCATTTTGATATCCTGAGTCTCTTCAGGTGGAGGGGCAGACACCACTCTCTCCTGCTTGGGCTTCTCCATGGCAGCGGCTGCACAGACAAGCACAACAAATCCATGTGGATATCCATTTCTCTAACTTTGTATTTAACACACTTGATAGGGACCTTTAAAAATTTTCAAGCCCTTATTCATTTGAAGAAATCTTTCTTGAATAGGTAGATAAATCATGTTTACTTTCCAATAACCTCAAATTTGGCTTAATTTTTTGAGGTCTGATAGCACTCCCCCCCCCACACACTAATACATGTTTGCTTTCAGATTCTATGTCCAGAAATAATAATGTTTCATTAATTTAAATTTCACTTCAGTATGTTTTTATATCGTTTGCTTTTATAACATGTTTAAAGAATGGGCCACGGCCTGTCTTTGCCACTAGTATATCCCCTTTGATGTCAGAGGGGATTATCTCTCCTCCATGCTACAGTTATTTCTTCTCATGCACTGTAGAGTCTAAAAAACTCTGCTCTGGAAGCAGTTCTCAGGCAGAGAGGAAAACTGCAGGGGGAAAGGGAAGGGAAATAAAATACCTTTATGCAAGTAGTTAAATACCAAGGCAAGACTGACATTAAACTATGAACAAAAATTGAAAGCAAAAGGGTGATTATTATCTAATTAGAAAATAACTGTAGAAATACACAGAGAATGTCAAAGTGTCTTGACATTATGGTGTTAAAAATGTCCATTTAAGGCTACAGACAAACCAACACAACTAATGAAATTTGTGAGATTTAAAACAGACGTAGACTTTTAAAAGTTGAGAGCCTCTAACACTGCAGCTAATCCACACAACCCTTAAATTTCTAGTTGCTAACAGATACCATATGCAACTTTTAATAAAAGCTGCCTGTATCGAGTTATCTTTGTCAGTGGAATCATATTATCTGCTTTCTAATTGTTCACTTTAATTTAAATTAGTGAAAATATTTTAGAGGCATATATAGTAATACAATCTCTTTGCACTGATTAACTTGTGATGAAGAGAGGTTTATTTTAATGAACAAATGCCATTAATTCACATATTACTCTCTTATTTTAGAAGGTGAACATTTTCAGACGTTAAGATGGTCTTTAAATATATTTGTCGCTAAAGGTTAAGATAAATATTTTAACATATTACATGCTTCATACTGTGGTTCATACTGTCTATTCAGCTCTGGTCAAATAATAATGTTCTAACTTTGTATTCAGGTCCCTATTCTTTTTCATAGGTAGACTGACCTCTTCCAAAACTGCCCAAATCAGAGCTGTTTCTGATGCTATATTATTTGTGGCATGGCTGCTGCTATAGTAGTTGTTAAGGCAGGAAACTGCTTGAGATAAACAACAGATTATTTTACTGCCTCTTCTCACTGGGACCTGCTAGCAGTGGCATAGAAATCTACTTCATCTCTTTTTCCCATTATGGTGGATGAGGCCAACCTGTAGCTTTCCAGGTGTACTAAATGTACTGGCACCAGTCGTTTAAGCCAATGTTTAAGAACAAGGGAAGTAAAATCCAATACAGTAATCCCCCATGCCCGACCCACAATAAAGGAAAATCCATGATATGGGGATGGTGGGTCAAATTGGGACTGGAGGGCCTTCCTGGGGACGCCTACAATTACCTTAGGCCTGGTGCTGCCCCAAACAGCTTCCTGGGCCTGTTGGAGGCCCCAGAAGTGGTTTTGGGCGACCCAAAAGCCACTTCTAGTTTTTGGAAGTGACTTCCAGTTTTACTGGAAACCACTTCTGGGGCCTCCGAAAGGCTCGGGAAGCTCGTTGGAGGCCCTTTCAGGGCAGCACCAGGCCTGGGGTAAGTGCAGGAGGCCTCAAGCAGGCCCACGAAGCTTGCCCCAGCAACGCCTGGCTTCGTATACTGTGGTCCCGCAATATACCAGGACCACAGTACCGTGTATGAACCACGAAATGGTGGGTGATTACTGTAACATGTATAGGGCCAATTCTCACGTTCTTACCAGGATGAGACAAATTGGGAGAGTGTTTGAGCCATGTATTCTCAAAGGCTTTCACGGCCAAGATCCAATAGTTGTTTGTGAGTTTTTCGGGGTATTTGGCTGTGTTCTGAGAGTTTTTCTTCCTAACATTTCGCCAGACTCTGTGGCTGGCATCTTCAGAGGGCCTGAGCTCCTTGCTCTCTGAAGATGGCAGCCAAAGAGTCTGGCGAAACGTCAGGAAGAAAAAGAACGGGTTACCTACCTGTAATGGTAGTTCTTCGAGTTACGCCTCTGTGAATTCCCACTAATGGGTTTCCCTGCACGCCTGCGCAGCCTCCGGACCTTCTAGAGTCTTCCTTCCAGCTCCTAGGGACCTCCTCCTGCCCCTACTGGGCATGCTCCGGGACTCCCGCGCCTCAGTTCCTCAGATGTCCGCCGCTGCAACGAGAGAAAGAAAGAGAGGCGTGACGGACAGAGGGGAGGACGGGCGGGGAGTGGGAATTCACAGAGGTGTAACTCGAAGAACTACCATTACAGGTAGGTAACCCGTTCTTCTTCTTCGTAGCCTCTGTGAAATCCCACTAATGGGAGATTAGCTAGCTTACTTACTGGCGGTGGGCCGTCACGGTAAGGAGTAAGAGAGAACAGCTCTGCCAAAGGTGGCATCAGACCTGGCCCGTACATCTAGCTTGTAGTGTTGAGCAAATGTAGACGGGTTGGCCCAAGTCGCCGCTCTGCATATATCCTGCAGGGGAACCCCTTTAAGGAATGCAGAAGAGGTAGAGACGGCCCTGGCGGAGTGACCTCTCGGGGTGGCCGGCAGAGGCGTGTTAGAGAGGTGGTATGCCAGTCGGATAGTTTCAACTATCCACCTAGAGATGGTTTGTGATGTTACCGGGAGTCCCTTAGTCTGTCCAGAGGTGGAAATGAATAAGCGGGGAGAAGCCCGGACAGATTGAGTCCTGGAGGTGTAGAATAAGAGAGCTCGGCGCACGTCTAAGGTGTGTAGTGCTCTCTCTAGGTCACTGTCTGGTGAAGAGAAGAAAGTCGGCAGGATGATCGGCTGACTAAGATGAAAGTGGGAGACCACCTTGGGTAGGAAGGTGACATCCGGGTAGAGGGTGACTTTATCGTGGAAGAACTGAAGGAACGGTGGATCCATCCGTAGTGCTGCTAACTCCGACGCCCTGCGAGCGGAGGTGATGGCCAGGAGAAAGGCAACTTTCAGGGATAAGATGTGTAACAGCACCGTAGCCAGGGGCTCAAAGGGCGGTTTGGTGAGCTTCCTGAGGACAAGCGTTAAGGACCACTGTGGTGGAACGGGGGATCTCGTGGGTCGGAGATTCATCGTTCCTTTTAGGAATTGTTTTACCAATGAGTTTCGGAAAAGGGAGGCTGAAGGGGAGTCGGGTGGTTGATGTGCAACCACGGCTGCGAGGTAGACCTTCAAAGTGGAGTGGGCAAGGCCCCTGTTAAACAGGAGTAGGAGGAAGTCCAGGACTGCGTCTAGCGTAGTCGGGGAAGAGTCCAGGTCGCGTTCGGCAGTGAACTGTAGGAAAGCGTTCCACTTACTCGTGTATAGCGTCGTAGTTGAAGATTTACGCGAGTGATGGAGAACTTCGCTTAAAGAGAATGGACCAGCCATGCCGTGAGGTGTAGGGAGTCTAGGTTGGGGTGGAGGAGGCGACCCTCTTCCTGTGACAGGAGGTCTGCGCGCTTCGGGAGGTGTACGTATTGATGGGACATCCTCTTGAGGGTAACGAACCAATGCTGTCTCGGCCACCAGGGTGCAATTAAGATTGTTCGTGTTCGCTCCTGACGGAGTCTGATCACCGTCCTGTGAAGGAGGGGGAGGGGGGGAAAGCGTAGGCGACCATCCCCTGCCACGATGTTGACAAGGCATCTCCCAGGGTGTGTGGCCCTTGGCCCGCTCTTGAACAGTACAGCGGGCACTTGGCGTTGGTCGGGGAGGCGAATAGGTCGACAGTCGGCCTCCCCCATCGGCGGCAAAGCCAATTGAAAATTGGTGTGGAGAGGGTCCATTCGTGGTCATTGTAAGGGCGTCTGCTGAGCGTGTCCGTCGTGGTATTGTCGTGAGAAGCTATGTGGACCGCTGTGAGCAAGATGTGATTGTGGTAGCACCAGGTCCAGATGTCCATGGTTAGGTGTAGTAACGACCGAGAATGGGTGCCTCCTTGCTTGTTTATGTAGTGTTGCGCCGTAGTGTTGTCCGTGACTATGAGGACAGATTTGTTCTTGACCAGGGGCGCAAATGCCTTGAGGGCATTGAATATCGCCATCAGTTCCAAAAAATTGATGTGGCGCGTTTTGAGAGGAGCTGGCCAGGTTCCGTGCGTCTGTAGGGTGCCGCAATGGGCTCCCCAGCCCGTGGTGCTGGCGTCTGTGGTGATGTGTAGTGCCGGGCGGGGTTGCTGAAACGGGCGGCCGGCCTGCAGGTGTTTCTGGGTCGTCCACCACTGGAGAGCTAGGTGAAGAGAAGGGGTAACCTTGAGTCTCTTGGAGGGAGCATGTCTCAGGGGGTGGAATCTGGAGAGGAGCCATGCTTGTAGAGGTCTGAGTTTGAGCCGCGCGTAGGGCAGCACGGATGTGGTGGATGACATCAGGCCGAGCAGATGCTGCGCTACACGAGCAGTGACGGTGCCCCGAGGCCTGAAGTGTTCTATCGCTTTGCGAATTTTGGTGTTTCTGTCCGGCGGTAGGAAGGCCATAGCCTTCTTGGCGTCTAGAAGAGCTCCGATATATATAACGGATTGGGTGGGTCGAAGGGTGGACTTTTGTAGATTTATGGTAAGGCCGAGGGAGATGAGAAACCTCATGGCGAAATGAACGTGTCTCTCTGCCTTGCTTTTTGTAGGCGAGACGATCAACCAATCGTCGAGATATGGAAATACGTTGACGCCCTTCAGCCGGAGGAACGCAACTACCGGGGCGAGGCACTTCGTAAAAACCCTCGGGGCGGTGGAAAGGCCGAAGGGAAGAGCCTTGAATTGGTAAGTGTCCTTGCCCATGACGAAGCGTAGGTATTTCCTGTAGGAGGGTCGTATCGTGACGTGGAAATATGCGTCTTGAAGGTCTAAAACCGTGAACCAGTCTCCCTTTTGGAGCAGCGGTATAATAGACTCCAGTGTAGTCATCCTGAACTTTGATGAACAGGTTGAGTGCCCTGAGGTCTAATATAGGACGGAGCGAGTCGTCTTTCTTTGGGATGGTGAAGTAGCGCGAGTAAAACCCGTATGTATCGTGTGGCGGTACAGGCTCGATGGCATCCTTTTCGAGTAAGGAGCGCACTTCGTTTTCGAGGGCGGGTGAGGGTTGTGTGGTGACAATTCGCCCGAGTGGGGGCCATCGGTGAAATTCTATGGCGTAACCCTCGCGAATAATAGTAGGAACCCAAGTGTCCGTTGTGATTGCTGTCCATTGGGGGAGAAAGGGGCACAGTCGAGCGTCTCCGTTTAGTGGTGTCGTGCGGGAAGCAAGGTCAAGATGCCTGCTTGGGCTTCCTGTCATAGCGCTTTGCCGATTGAGAGCGGCCAGGGCGGTGTTGGTTTGAGCGATAGTAAGGAGAAGCGTGGTATTGAGGCTTACTTCGCTGTTGATTGCGTTGGGCCGAAGCCTGGTATGGGCGTCGCCATTGGTAAGGAGGTGGGCGTGCCGCCTGGTGAGAGGTGGAGCCCTGGTATGCGTAAGAGCTGGCAGTCTTGCGCATTTTCAGAATATTGTCCAGAGACTCATCCGTGGTGGCTGCGAAGAGGCCCTCTCCATCAAACGGGGCACCCTCTATTCTATTGCGAGCATCATCTGTGATGGTAACGGTGCGAAGCCATGCATGACGTCGGAGAAAGATAGCGTTAGCTAGTTGTCTTGCTGAGGCATCGGCTATATGACAGGCAGCGATAGTTTGATAGTCCAGTAACGTCAAGAGTTCTGTGTGGGCAGCCGTGAGTCTGGCCTTAGCATCGTCTGGAAGCTGGTCAAACACTGGTAACATCTCGAGGAGGAGATGCCGTGAGTAGGCTTCCATAGCGCAGAGGTGGTTAGTGGTGCGAAGGGAAAATGAAGCTAGGGAGTATTGTTTCTTGCCCATGAGGTCTAGCTTCCTCCCTTCCCTGTTGCTCGGTGTTGTGGTCGAGGTATTCTTCGCCCTGTTTTGAGTGGCGTTTACGATCAGCGAGTTGGGCAAAGAGTGGCGTGCCAGAAATTCAACCTCGTCCCCGTGTGTACGATATAGGTTGTCAGTACGCCTGGGCATGAGTGGAGTGGCAGCTGGTTTCGTGAGGGAGGCCTTGGCTGACTGCAGGAGCGAGGGGATGAACCCTAAGCGCAGTGGCGGGTTCTTGTGTTTCCTGAGGTGGCCGAAAAATTTGCAGGAGCCCTTCGGATCAGGGAGCTCCACTTGCAGCTCCATAACCTGCGCTACTTTGTTAATAATATGTGAGTACGTGGAGAAGTCTTCCTCTGGTGAGGCTACTAGTGCTTCTCCTGCCTCCGACCCTTGGGTCTGTTGATGTTCTTGGTTGGTGTGTGAAGAATGGAACGACTGGCTGTCATCATCAGAGTGGGCCAGCAAGGATCTGTCCATTGACGCTGGTGACATGGATCGCTGTCGACGCGAGGGACTTATTATAGGGCGCTCTTGTGGTATAGGATCCGCAGACCGCTGTCTAGATGTGGTAATGTGTCCCGGTATCGCCGCTCGACCTGTCTCGGTAGCATGTGAGTGTGCCGCTCCCGGTGTTGGCGTGCGCGTCCTTTGAGAGCGGTGGCGGTGACGGGGGGCGCGGCGATGTCGTTTAGGCGTCGGTGAGCGGGAGGCAGAGGATGAGCGGCTACGATGTCGCCTATCCGAGCGTGATGGTGAGCTCGAGGAGGAGGAGGTGGAACGGTAACGCCTGTGCTTCCGACTCCTCGATATGGAGGCGTGGCGCTTTCGACGCCTGCGTTCTCGCCTCTTTGGTTTCTTGGAGCGGCGTGAGGCTGCTGCTCTTCCGTCGTCCATACTGTCTCCACTGGACGAGGTGGAGTCAGAGTGTGAGGTGGAATAGCGCTTGTCTCTGCGAGAGCGCTTCTGCGGTGAGCGGGAGTGACGGGCAGCCACCTGTCGATGGCGAGGGGAGCATTTTCGCTGTCGAGACTCCTCCACCGCTGTCGTGCGGAATACCGTTTCCACGCGGAGAGGCGGTGGATGAGGCTCCGCGGCTGCTGCTGTCGAGGCTCGTCCCTCGGTGTGATCGTGAACGCTCCGCACAGCGGTCTGGTATATGGGGGTACGCTGGCGAGGTTCAATCCTTGTGTCCCGAGACTGGGACGTAACAGGCCAACTCCCCGATCTTGATGAAACAGGGGAGGTAGATCGGCGGCCAGTGAGACAGAGGTCTCGGGCGGCGTCCTGTCGCGCCTCGATCACTTGGGAAGGTGGCTGGCTGCCCGGTTGTTGGAGTGGAGCGCGGGTGGTTCCCGGCGGGGAAGGCGGTGCCTTTGCCCGCGAAGGGGGATCCTTCTTTTTAGTCTTTTTAGTAGGCTTTAAGACGGCTCTAGAGGCCTGCGAAGTGTGGGAGGCCATAGAGGTGGTTGGAGAGGGGGCCTCTTGCGGCTGCTGATGTTCCATTGGTTTAAGGGATTGCTCCCAAAGATAAACTCGGAGGCGACCCTGTCGCTGCTTGAGAGCAGGCTTGGAAAGTTTCTGGCACTCCTTACAAGTGTCCGGTTGGTGTGCCTCCCCCAAACAGTATAAGCAGGTGGAGTGCCCGTCCGAAACGGAGATCTTATTTGGGCACTGCAAACAGCGCTTGAATAGCGCTCCTGGGGCCATAAACGGCCCGGCGGGAAGAGACTGGGGGGGGGGAGGAGGTCAGCTTACTAACTAACTACTAACTATCTAATAATTTACACTATAAGTATAACTATATACAACAAAGTACTTATCAAGCTAGAAGAGTCAACAGAAGTTTCGCTTTCTCTAGGAGCTGGAGAAAACGTGACCGTTGCTGGCGGCGGCAAAAAAGGAACTCAGGCGCGGGAGTCCCGGAGCATGCCCAGTAGGGGCAGGAGGAGGTCCCTAGGAGCTGGAAGGAAGACTCTAGAAGGTCCGGAGGCTGCGCAGGCGCGCAGGGAAACCCATTAGTGGGATTTCACAGAGGCTACGAAGAAGAACTTCCAGAACACAGCCAAACACCCCGAAAACCTCACAACAACTATGTTTGATCCATATTTGTGCAGAACCTATTCCAGCAAAGTACTTGAAGACATGAATGATGGAAAATTCCTCTACACTAGCCATTTTCAATGGGAGCCATACGGCCCCCTGGGGGCCCTGGCACATTTGAAGGGGGGCATTCACTAGAAATAATTCTTCACACACCATCTTGTAAGATTTATGATACGACTTATGCAATCCCAATTCATCCTACATTTCTTTCATGTTGTGTGTATAGCCATGGCCAAAACAAAAAAAAGGTTCAGAATGGCTGCTCTGTTAACAATGGACCCTGAAAACCTGTGATAAAGCTTTTTGCCAGCATCAACACATAAGGTTTGTGGCAAAAAAACAAGCCCTAAATATCAGCACAGGCTGTTATATGACATTCACAATTTGTGTGTGTGAGTGTGTGTGTGTGTGTGTGTGTGTGTGTGTGTGTGTGTGTGTGTGTTTGTGGCTTTAATTAGGGATCCAGTTAGATATACCAATAGGGTTATGGTTGGTGGCACAAAACAAGCACAAATCCTCGGCACAGGTTTTGGTAATGACATCAGTCACTGTATTACAGTATTAACTAACCAAGTTAGTTAATGTACATCGAGGAGTCTCTGTGTGAAAAGCACAGTTTTCCCCGTCTCTACATCAATGAAGATAAAAGATAAAATGAAGATAACATCCAACATTTTCTGAAGAAACTGTCTAGCTGTGTTTCTGTTCTCTAGGAGTGTTCTTATCCTTGCTGTTCTTTTTCCTCTTGTTCTTTTTCTTGCTTCCGACTGTAAACTTTGCAACTGGAGCCTTCTCAGGGCAGGGGTCTGCCTATTTTGCTCCTCTGTGAGGGCTACGTACAGTGGAGCTACTAATTAGGTATTCACAGATTTAATTAGTTGCAACTTGCCCAAAGGTAACAAATCCTCAGCTAGTTTAACTCTCTGCTCTATATACACAATAGGGAGACTAATGAGAAGTGAAAGTAAAGAACTGAGCCCTAGGCTAAACAGAGATGAAAACTGCAGAAAGTAACTGAACCATGCAAGGAGTTGTACAACCACTGTAGAGAATGAGTCAGCGAGTGCCAACCTCCCTGCAGTTTACACTATAAATCAAGAAATTATCTGTAAGAGTCAACATAAGATGACTTTGAAGACAGAGGCCAGACGAATTTGGATGATGGGTCCTATTTTATCTGCTCCTTGAAAATAGTTTATTGGTCCTACACTCCAATGCTAAAACTCTACGGAAAACCTAAATCTATAGCATAAGCTCCCATCCCATTTCTTATTATATTTTTATTACTATGAACCACTGAACAAGACTGTAGGAAATATTTCTGTTCATCAAAATGCTTCCATTTAAAACAGAGAGAGAGAGAGAGAGAGAGAGAGAGAGAGAAATAAAATGTTGCCACCTCTACAATGATAGAACATTTAAGTTAGCAAGTACAGTGGACCCTTGTATAACAAACAATTTGTATAACATAAAATCTGTACAACATAAAAAATTCCGGAGATAGGGGAAATTTGCTTAACAGAATCGCCTATGGGGCGAATCCGTAAAACATAAAAATGGGATTACTCCTTTTTCAATGCATTCTTATCGGATATTTGTATAAAGGAAAATTTGCTTAACAGAAATCCATTTTGAACAAATTAATTCCTTTATACAAGGTACCACTGTATACTGTACTGACAAAAGTTAAGGTCAGTAGAGAAGCTCAGGTCTGGTGGATGATTTTGCACACCTTGTGCACTTGTCTGTTATTGCCTCCAATACAACTTGTTGTGGAAATGAATTAGATTTGGGGACCAGAAGGCTAGTAGTTGTGCTGATCACTGGATTGTGCTTTGGCAGCATTGTAAAGTTCTGGGAAACTATATGCAGATTGTTGTGAAAGACAACAAGAATTAAGGGCAAAAAGATTCAACAGTTTTTGAGCAGTACTGAAACATAATGGGAAACTGTATTTTGTTCCAAACTGAGTCCAGATGTTTTGCATATTCTTCGTGAATAAATAAGAAAGGGGGCGGGGAGGAATGCATGAGCCTTGGGCTCACTACAACATAATCTTCTAACAGCGATTTTTAGTATCCTCTTGTGCACCCCCCTGTGCTTTGGCTTACAAATTAATGGAATGTTGTAATTCAGTACTATATGGTTCAACTAAAAGGAAAAAATTCCTCCCCTGGGTAAGCTGATAAACACTGTAATATCCAACTAAACGTCTTCATTGTAACCCAGAACAGAGGTTTGCTTCCCCAGACCCGTTATCTCTTTTATAGATGAAAAACCAGCTCTGCTTTCATGGAATTAGATTAATGTTCCAACAGGAAATACTGTTGTGCTGATCTTGCTCCATACTTTCAAAAGCTGCCTATAAATTTAAACGGTTTCCTGGCCTTAAAGACTAAGCAGACGAGAGAAGAGACAGAAAGAGTACAGTGATCCTGTTCTGAAGAAAAATAAGAACATAAGACGAGCCATGCTGGATCAGGCCAAGGCCCATCTAGTCCAGCTTCCTGTATCTCACAGTGGCCCCACCAAATGTGCCTGGGAGCAAACGAGACTAGATATCTGTCTCCTGATACCACTCCCCTGCAACTGGTCCTTGAAGTACTCCTGTTTTAAGCATGGAGATTACACATCTCCATCATGGTTTGTAACCTGTGATGGACTTTTCCTCCAGGAATCTGTTCAATCCCCTTTTGAAGGCATCCAGCCCAGATGCCATCACCACATCCTGTGGCAGGGAGTTCCACAGACTAACAACATGCTAGGTAAAAAAAATATTTTGTCTGTTCTCACTCTCCCAACCCTCAATTTGAGTGGATGTCTCCTAGTTCTGGTATTTTGTGAGAGGGAGAAGAGTGTCCCTCTATCAACTTTACTCATGCCCTGCATTATTTTGTGTGTATCAACCATTTCCCCCTCAGGCGCCTTTTTTCCAGACTAAAGAGGCCCAAATGTTTTAGCCTTTCCTCATAAGGGAGGTCCCCCAGACCAGTAATCATTTTAGTCGTTCTCTTCCGCACCTTTTTTGAGATCTGGTGACCAGAATTGTACACAATACTCCAGGTGCGGCCTTACTATTGTTTTGTACAATTGCATTATAATGTTGGCTGTTTTATTTTCAATCCCCTTTCTGATAATCCCTAGCATGGAATTGGACTTCTTCACCGCTGCCACACACTGGGTAGACATCTTCATTGAGCTATCCACCAGCACACCAAGAGCTCTTTCCTGAGCCATCACAGATAGCTCAGAGCCCATGAGTTGATAAAGTTTTGATTTTTTACCCCAATATGTATTACATTGAAACACATTTGCCATTTCATAGCCCATTCCCCTAGTTTGGAGACATCCTTCTGGAGCTCTTCACAATCCTCTCTGGTTTTTACCACATGGAAAAGTTTCGTGTCATCCGCAAATCTGGCCACCTCACTGCTTATCCCTGTCTCCAGGTCATTTATGAACAGACTGAAAAGCACCGGTCCCAGGACAGATCCCTGGGGCATACCGCTTTTCACCTCTCTCCATTGTGAAAATTGCCCATTGACACCTACTCTTTGTTTCCTGGATCTCAACCAGTTCTCAATCCTTAAGAGGACCTGTCCTCTTATCCCCTGACTGTGAAATTTTCTCAGCAGCCTTTGGTGAGGGACTGTGACAAAAGCCTTCTGAAAATCAAGATAGACAGTATCCACCGGTTCACCCAAATCCGCATGCCTGTTGACCTTTTCAAAGAATTCTAAAAAGTTTGACAGGCAAGACTTACCTTTACATGAGCCATGCTGATTTTCTCTCAGAAAGGTTTGTTCTATGTGTTTTAAGATATTCTCTTGGATGAGGCTTTCCACCATCTTCCCTGGGACAGATGTAAGGCTAACAGGCCAGTAGCTTCCCGGGTCTCCCCCTCCTGCCTCTCAGTAGGTACATCTGATACCTCTGCTGTACATCATTTTCCAGATACAGTGGTACCTCGAGTCACAAAATTAATTCATTCCTTGGGACACTCCATATTGTGACAATTTTCATAACATGGATCTGAATGGGGCACAATGCACCCTGGGAATTGAAATCTTCTGCAAAATTTTCATATCTTGAGTTTCTCCATAGAGAATTTTCATAACTCGAGTTTTGCGGAGGTTTTTTTGGACAGACTTCTTTCGTATCTCGAGTTTTTCATATCTTGAGGCAATCATATCTCGAGGTATCCTGTACAAATGAGATCAGGCGTTCCTTCTCAAATGCTTTTACCTGCACCTTTGATCTTTAGAAAATGGTTACTGCACCCCGAGGGGCTGGGGAGAAGCAGCGCACGATACCTCCATGGAGGCAAGCCCCAGGCTCCAGCTGATTGGCGCTCGGGTGGGGGAGAAAAACCACCCCAGCGCCAATCAGCTGGAGCCCGGGGCTTGGGGAAAGGGGGGAAGGTTTTAAAAGTTCCCAAACCTTCCCCCCTCCCTCAAGCCCTTTCGGGGTACTGCAGTCCCACGATTGAATAGTGACCTAGAAGAGCTTGTGCAGGGGAAACTGGTTGGATAGCGTGTTTCTGAAGGAGTTATGACACTTCTTTCAGTAGATAGAAAGAAGTTTCGGTGAGAAGGATATTCCCCAATGGAGGAAAGGAGAGAAACTTCATCAGGTAACCTAGAGAAATAATTGAAAGAACCCACTGGTCTGAAGTTATTGCCTGCCATGCTGCTAAAAAGGATGCAAGGTGAATTAGAGGAAAAGAGTCAAAACTCGTCCCTCTGATTCCTATCCCTGGATTTTGGGCTATGGGAAGGGAAGGACTTAGACTTCCCCACCTTTGATGAGGAGAATGAAGAGTAGGAAGAAGGCCATGTGGAGTGTTCTCGAGGTGGATGTTTGCTATAGGAGGGGCAAAAGCCAGAGGTGAACGTTGGACGTTTTGATTGAAAACAAAATGGTTCTTGAGGATGCTATGAGGTGACATTGAGCTTTGTAGCGGTGTTCTGCTTTTTGTGTCTATCTTCCATCAAGTCATCTGTAGTGGGATGGAAGAGACCATCACCTTTGAAGGGAAGGTGCTCGATTTGTGTTTTGTCGTCATCCGAAAAGCCTGTAGAATGAAACCAGGCATGCCTGCGGAGGCCTATAGCGGCACCCAAAACCTTAGAAGTGCAATCAAATGTGTCTCTAGATGAATGCATCTGTTAGGCCGCCAGGGCTATGGCCTCTTCAAAAATGATGTACACATCAGATCTCTTAGACTGAGGAATAAGAGACAAGAAGGGTTGCAAATGGGAGAGAAGTTCCCATTGATATGCTCCCATGGCCCCTTGATAGTTAGAGATCTTGACAAATAGGGCAGCAAAGTTGTAGATTTCCTTCCCACAGTATCCAATTTCCCATCCTCTTTCGAGGGTGAGATTGGGACCTGTTTGGTCCTAGATTTTACCTGAGATGAGGCGACAACAACAGAATTAGGTTGTGGATGTTGACTTAAGAAAGGTGCTTTATCGTCATGAACCTTATATAAAGATCAATCTTCCATGAAACAGACATGGATCTGATCTTCTTGAAAGATTCTTCTGCCATTGACTGAAAAGATGGTATCGTGGTGAGATGAACTAGTGCAGCTTCCTCAGATGAAATTTTCCTGAAAATGTGATCCATGTGGTGTGGTCATGTATCATGGTGAGATGAAGTGGTGCAGCTTCCTCAGAAGAAATTCTCCCGAAAATGTGATCCATGTGGCGTGGTCTAAGGTGATGCATTGGAAGATCAATGGATTTTGCCATCAGTTGAACGAAATCTGTGTAGTTGTGCATGGCCTCCGAGGATGAAGCAGGGGAATGCTCCTCAGTGTCAGAATCAGGAGTAGTAACGAATTCAGAAGACTCCTGATCTGAATTGTTGACTCTGGATGATGATCCCGATTCTGAGGGTGAATTCGAAGCCGAAGGATGGGATGGAAAGTCAGAAGCGGAAGAGTCCACCTGTGTATCCAAAGATACACAGAGAGAACACCAGAATTGGACGCCTCAGTACTGACAAGGCAGAAGCCAAAGTCGATGGTGTTGAAACCGAAGACCTCTGCCACTTTCTTGGGATTGAAGGATCCGGCTCGGGATCAGTGGAGGTTGAAACTAACACTGTAGTAGGGAATGCAGTAATGGTCGATACCGAAGGGGTCTTTGCAAGGACAGAAGACTTCAATGCCACCGGTGGAATCGAGGGATCCTTCAATGGTACCAAAGTACAGGATGGATCCTCGACTATGTTTGTGGTGCTTCCTTTCTTTATTGTGCTTTTTGGCCATCTGGGCAAAAGCAACCGGATTCGGCTGTCCAGACACAGAAGTGTCATCAACTGGCACCAGCAAAGTTGGTGAGTGAGCAGACTTGAAACAGATGAGGTGGTCAGTGAAAGGGCAGACCAAGAAGCTATCGACCTCATTGGAGAGGTGTGGTGAGCATCCGAAGGGAGTGACATCAAAGTCAAAACTGGTGCCTCTGATCGAGTCTGATCAGCAGTTGCAGCCTTCGAGACCAGTGCAGCCGGCACAAAGAGATCTTTCATCAGGCTGATGTCAGGCAGCCACTCTGAGACCGAAGCCTCACTGTCGGAAGATGGGCTTGAAGATTCTAACGGAAATAGCAGGCTGAAATTAGGACGATGAGAAAATGTGAGAGTTGAACCCGATGGGTTTGATGGTTCTGACTCGATGAAGATTACATCAGAAGCCTTAAAAATCGAAGCCGAAGGCTTTTTGGAGGGTGGTTTGGGCTTGGACTTTTTATCTAAGATAGGGAACTTCCGAGATGGACTCTTCTTGGAAGCAGACAGACTCGAAGCAGACAAAGGAGATTTAGCCTTCTCCATGGGTTGAGGAGCAAGGAATTTTTCGAGCAAGAAGGTATTGAGGTTGTTTCTCAGGTTCTTAAGAGCCTGGTCCCTAAAACCCTTGCTGATGGAACAAGCCTCGGGTCGGTGGGATTCACCGAGGCAATAAAGACACTGAAGGTGACCGTCAGTGTGAGGGATTTTGGCCCCACATGAAACACACTTCCTGAAGGGGGGCAGAAATGACATAAAACTGAAGAACATAGAAACACGACCTCTTATCGTGGTGGTAAGAGGGAACTGAGGTGTATGGGCAGGAAGCCTCTCGCTCATGTGCGGGGCGAAGAGGGAGGAGACTAACAAACTTTCCTGTTGCTAGGGAAGTCCGACCTCCGCACGTGCGTGCTGGGAAACCCATCTATGCGACTTCACGAAGGCCACAAAGAAGAAGGTAGTATAGCTCTTTTACCTCCATGGTATTCCTATGCTGGTGGACAGGATTTTCAACAACTTGCAAAGGTGAATGAGGGATTGAGTTTCACTGGGTGCTGCCTCCATTATACAGTGCAAAAATGAAAATTATAGGACTGGGACTCCCCTTTTTAATAAAATCATGCAAACATAAAATATCTAATGACACATAAAACAACACAACACAAAAACACCTATACATATTGTGTCCAGACCAGTTGTAACCACCCCACAACCATCACTCTATGCAGCTTTAGTCTAGTGAAGGTTTCATAAATTCTCACCACGTATCTATAACTATATTCTTACTTATCATCTCCTTGAATATTACATGTTAACTTGTCATTAACAGTCTGGGTCTCCTGTAATTCTAAAAATCTCTTCACTACCTGTAGACGTATGACTATTGGAACAAATGTAAACAAAGCAAATAACTCATTAAACATAAAGAAGACCTGCATTAAAACCACAAGAAACTCTTGTCTTTGTTGCAGTGGGGCTGATACGTTCAAGCTCTTTGTAGGTTCAAGTTAAAACAACATGATGAAGTCGAGTTCAGTAAAGAAGAGGCCATTTTATTTGGGAGGGGCATTTCAGTTCCTTCTTCTACCTTGCTGCTGGTGTCTCTTTCATCCTCTTGGTGTCAGGGTCTGATGGATTCATGGCCCAGCAGGGAAGAAATAACTTGGAGGAATAAAGAACTCTCTAGCCAGCATGAATGGTGAATGGAAAAAAATAAAGAAAAAGGTGTCAAGAGGGGAAAGATATTTTTAAAGAATATCAGGGAAGAAGCTCTGTAAAATGAAAAAGATTTTTTTAAAAAAAGTATCTATTAAAGGATGTAGGATCTATTAAATACTGTAGTCTGAAATAATCAGAGAGCTGGGGGAATTGGAAACACCTGGAAAATTATGGGCTCTATACCATAAATGGCTCTAGTTTTAAAAATCTAATTTTCAAAATTCAAGCAGCTAGCTCAGCTGGATTAGGAGATCTGAGAGATCTAGGATAGTTGCTGTAAGGAATTACAAGGCCACTAAGTGAACATTCTTATTTTTCAACAGGGGAGATGACAGATGATGCTCTTTTTTGTCTACCTCTCACTGAAGAATCCTATAAAGATCCTAAGAAAGCGAAACAAGTGTTTGATATTCATTTTTCAGGAAGACAAAATGTCATACATGAAAGCATAACATTTAACAGGAGGTGCCAAGAGTAGAGGAAGACTGTAGAAGCTTTTATCACTGCAGTACATACCCAGACAAAGAGTGCAATAATAAAAGACACGTTGAAAAGGAACCGGATGGGTATAGGTGTACAATATGAAATTCAGCTCAACTTCAGCTGGATCTAGGCTCCAGACTAGATGATGCAAACAAGTGTGAAAACTGAAAGTGCCACGAAACCATACTTAAACATTTGATTTACATGCTCAGTCCACACACAATGATGACTGGAATAGTGTTGGCATTAACTATGCAAGAATAAAGAGTGATCATATCATCAGCCCATGACATTAATCTTTAACCTAATTCAATTCAAAGCTTCCTATCCCACCTCACCCCAGATTCTGAGACTCACTATGGATGCCTTTTTACATGGAAAGACTTGGGGAGTCTCAAGAGAAAGCCTTTTATGTCTGAAAAGCACTACAGGGTATTGAGTAGTGATCTAGCAATGATTTTCCGATATTAGAGTAAAGCAAAGCAAAGTGTTCTACTTATATACTGCCCCAATAGTACTTCAAGCACTCTCTGGGCAGTTTACAAATTAATTATGCAGGCTACACATTGCCTCCCCAGAAAGCTGGGTACTCATTTTACCGACCTCGGAAGTATAGAAGGCTGAGTCAACCATGAACCAGCTACCTGGGATTGAACCCCAGGTCCTGAGCACAGTTTTACCTGCAGTACAGGCATTTAACCATTGTGCCACAAACCGCCTCCCAAATGCCATAAGGGATCTTGAGGGAGTCTTGTAACTGGGGATGGATTTAATAGCATGGATTGATGGTGTCATTGTCATTAATGCCCAAATAGTTATGGAAGAGGATTTCAGCCAATATGCAAGATAACATACACAGGGTAAATAATCAAGATCAAAATATGAGAAAATATAGAGTAATCTAAAATCTCAGCACAGAGCATGTAGGATCAAGATATGTTGGACTACTGAGAATACTAGTGGAATATATAGGAGGAAGCGGCAGCATAAATGGTAGCAATAACCCATGAAGATTAATAAATGCAGGCAAGACTTAAAACAGAGCATTCTACAGCAATATGCATAATGCCTGCTGTAGCAGGCAGCCTCACCCATGAATATGATTTACTTTGTTAATTTCCCTTTGGGGAAATAGGTGTGGTATATAAGTTTGAAAATAAATAAATAAATAAATAAATAAATAAATAAATAAATAAATAAATAAATAAATAAATAAATAAGGATGATGTATTTGCATATCCAATAGAACAGCTTGTGGGCGGAGCCAGTGTGTTTATATGCCTTTGTATGTGCCTGGTATGGTTAGATATGTAGAGATAGAGACAAAAATATATAAATATCTAGTCAGATAGGGAAGAGATAGAGATGTAAAACCTCTGAAAATTTTGAAGCTAGGGGGGGAAATGGTTTTTCCCGTTTTGTTTTGGGGAAAAATGGAAAAAAATGGAAAAATTGTAAAAAATGCAACATTAGCACTTTCCCCTTTTTACAGCTTGAAAATCATTCGTTTACTTTAGAAACATAAAATATGACTATGGGCAATTTGACTTGACATAAAAGTATCACAATTAGCAAACTAAAATACAGTGTATCCAAACAATAATTATAAACAGAATTTGCTTTTAAAATAATATTTATTTGTAATTGTAAGTAACAAATGGAGTAACAATCTCCTGAACTGTTTACTAGTTTATGTGGAACCAAAAAACTCTACAAAACAATGTTTAAATTCCAGAATTAACAATTATTCATATTTCCTCTCCACAGTATTAAATAAAAATAAAATAAAAGTCTCGTTCTCATAAAAAGAATTGAAGAGGGAGTGAAAATGTATAGAAGGGAGTGGGACTAAGTTTCAATGTTATTTTTTAAAAATGATTTGGAAAATATTTGAATAACCTGTCTTAAAATATTTTATTCATCATGTTAAAATAAAACATTCCACAATCTTTTTTGTTTTGTTTTCTTATTTTTTCCAATTTTTCAGGAAAACAACAACAACCAAAAAGGCTTCAGGAAAAAAATGGGGGGAAATTCCCCCCCCCCCCCCGAATTTATCTGGATTTTTCCGGGCCTTCACAGCTCTAGGAATAGCCAATGTAATAGTTAGATAGGGACTGGGATCGGTAGTGTTATGGCTTGTCTCTATGTATAGTAACTGAATTTAATACCAGAAAGCACAAATGTATTTCTTCCTTAAGTTTCAATAAACTACACTTATTCGTTTTAAAAAGACAAATACATTCACGCTGATCCTAACAAAGTGAGCACACAAACATAAATTGGGGCAGAAAACAAGGGTAATTTTATTTGCAAGACACCTAGATTACATTTCCAAGAAGTCTCTTTTCTAAAGTCTTACCCTTATATTAGGGGCAAAGCTTCCCTCTTCACTCAAGTGTCCAGCAGCCTTAAATGAGGCAAGAAAGGATGCTGAGTCAAGTACTGGGAGAATTTTTCCAGCATAGAACCATCACTGAAAAGACCAGACCACAGTCAAACCAACAGTGATGGAGTGAGAAAGTCATACAGATAATGATACCTTAAAAATATCTATCACTCCCCCCTCCTTCTGTAGAGATAAACTAGCTATTGATTTCATCAGACCTTGCTTGCCTTGCCTATGCATGTATTCCAGGTAGAGGACATGCATCTTATTTAATTATGTATTTACAAGTTTTGTACCTAACCTACTTTCCATTAAAAATGTTGCCTATGCTCCTTAGACTTGAGCCAGTCCAAAAATTTTGGCTACAGACCTCACACAGATATGTACCAGTCTCATCAATTGGAGTGGTAGGCTTCGGCAGTTTCATATGGAGACAGGTTTTTACATAGACCAAAGAACCTTATCTTAAACAGCCTGGAGCTTTAGAAGTTAATGTTTGCACTTTAAATTAAACCTAAAAATAAGAGAGCATCAGTACATTTGTAAGACAGAATCAGCCTGTCTAGGCCAGCCTATATTGGCTGAGTTTACCACTTTAAGCTTCTGGACTATCTTTTAAATGTAGCCTCTTAAATCATAGAACTATCCACTGCTGAATAAGACATATGATACAGAGGCTGAAATCCTCTTGTTTAGCGTAATATAATCATTGATTCAGTGAGAATTAGGCGAATCAGATCCTCCATAAGTTCCATCAGTTCAATGGGCCTACTATAGTTGTGATTTACCTTGCTACGGAACAGTATTTTGATCTCTTGCACTTTTTAATATTTCTGCCACATAATCGAGCAGTAACAGCCATTTTTTCAGAGCTGACACTTCTGCCCCATCCCTGTCTACAGAACAAAAATGGGAAAGTGCAGAGGAGGGCAACCAGAATGATTAGGGGACTGGAGCACCTTCCTTACCATCTGAGGTTGCAACGGTTGGGCCTCTTAACTCTTGAACGACGGCGCCTAAGAGGTGACCTGATTGAAGTTTATAAAATCATACACGGTGTGGACAAAATAGATAAGGAAAAACTGTTTTCCCTATCGCACAATACTAGAACTAGGGGGCACTCCATGAAACTTTTGGGTGCTAGATCTCAAACAACTAAGAAAAAGTACTTTTTCACCCAGAGGATCACTGGTCTGTGGAACTCCCTGCCAGAATAAGTGGTGACAGCCGTCAGCCTTGACAACTTTAAGAAAGGATTAGACAAGTTCATGGAGAACAAGGGTATCAATGACCATCATTATGGATGCCTAAAGACAACCTCTGGGTTGGAGAGATAGGCAGGATATCTCTCAATGCCATTTGCAAGGAATCGTAAGCAGGTAAAGACATCTGCTTGGGAATACCCTGAAGCAAATGGTGAGCCACTGTATGAGACAGAATGCTGGACTGGATGAGCTATGGCCTGTTCCAGCAAGGCTGTTCTTATGTTTTAATTTGCATTCATTAACAGAGGATCTTCAGTACAATTAGATCTGAACAATGGGATATCCAAACATTTACTTTCTCATGTGTGCTGTGCATTTGTGACTATATGTACACACACACATCTACAAGGGCATGGAATCACTTTTTGGGACTGTTGATAAGAGCAAATAGCCTTTCTAAGAAAGATTGATTTACAGCGGTACCCCAACTTATGACTTTAATCTGTTCCGAATGTATGCTCTTAAGCTGAACTACTCTTAAGTCGGGGTACCTATCTAAAAATTGAAAAAATAAGTTAAACAATAAAAAAATAAAAAAATATATTTGTTAAGTTGAGCAGACCATATCTAAAATTTATAAGGTGGCAGTTAAAATGCCAACAGTTTTCTGCTCTTAAGTCGAATTGCTTTTAAGTTGAGCTGTTCTTAAGTCAGGGTAACGCTGTATATCTATCGAATGGAAGGTGGAAGAGGCATGAAAGATTCTGAACCATCACTCCAATAAATGCTTCATGCTGTGTACAATTCTGTAAGTATCTATCAAATGCAAAATTCTACATAACCAACTTCAGAGTAATAATGATGTTTTATCATTTTAATTACTATGCTTAGAAAAAAATCCCTGAAGTGTACATGTTGGGGTGGTCTAAATTAACTGTAGTTCTGATAGCCCAAGGGTAGCAAAAATAGATTGAACTACTACATTTCATAGCAGTACAGCAGCTGTCTAGTTGCCTCAGGGAATGTGGGTATTTAACAAAGCAGACAGCTTGGCACTGGCATCTGATTAGCAACATGCCAGTATGGTTGGGCAGAATTTGCAGAGGCTCTATTGTTTCACTATCTGATTAAACATCTGGCAGATTTTATTACATATTTTCCCCCACTTACAATAATTCTGCATGGGTTGTCATGTCTTCCTTGATACCACTAACCAGGTGTGGAACTGTCCATTACATAACAATTAAAATGGGTGATTTAATTAAGCTTTGAGGGGGAAATAGTGAAGACAGAACAAGCTGCAGAATAAACCCTGGTTCATCATGTATCACTCAAGGATTTTTAATTCCTGGGAAATGATCTGACAGGGCATGTGAGATGGAGAATATGTGTGAAAACATATGCAAAATCAGGTTTACCAAGCAAAACACAATAAATCCGAATAAATGTCTTTCTAAAAAGGGTAGTAACTAGGCTTTAATATCCAAAATATTTTAGGAATATAACAATAGAAAATCTTGACACATATGAGACCATTTTCTAGTAACCTACCTTCAAGTAAAATACTTCCCTCCGACCATCTTGTCTCTTATACTGTATTTTAAAACAAACATCACTAATTACTGTATTTGGGTATGTCAGCAAAGTTCAAAGCACCAAATACTCTGCAAATTGCTTTCGTCCTAAATAAGTACATTCTTTTACTCTATCAAATCAATCTAAGGAAATTGGACTTGATGTTTTATTCAGCAGAACTGAGGAAAACTATTGCACAATAGGTTAATTCAAAATGGCAGCATAGAAAATGCATCTGTCAGTGGGGATCAAATTACAGAGCTCGCTCCTTGCAATGCTTAAAAAAACAAGCCGGCAGTTCTACGGATTATGTGCATGCATGTGTTTAAAGGGGTGGGAAAGGAGCTAAATATCTGCACTAACCTCCAATTAAAGTCAATCATAAAAACAGCCTATTTAATGAGTACAGATTTCTTTGGGTAATTATAACACCAACCACTTTTCCCCTCTCTTAAATCTGTAATTCTGGCTTCTTGTTATTGCTTGCTTTGTCATTAATCGCCTCAGGACCTTGATTTCCTAGCAACAGACTTTGCCACCAAACATTTGGCTCTTGTTCAACATTTTCTCTGTTAAAAAATAGCACTGCTCTTGTTGCTGGGCTATTGCAGCTAGACAGGCTCTGTAAATGCTCTAATAAAGCATTATTCTCTGAAATCACATGGGAGATGCAATGTTCGTGCCACCCCTAAGCAGAAAGCAAAATGAGGTTTACCTCCAACAGAAGGCCTAAAAAGGCAGCAAGAAAATAATATGTTGCCTCATAAATATTAGTGATAACTTAATTGCAGACATGTAAATATAAGCGACTGGTTGCATGCTAAATGCTGAGGGAAATGTCAAGTTCATTCCAAATGGTTCACAGCAAATTTATTTCTCTCAAAAAATGACTCACTGGTTGGCTATTACCCAATGGGGCTTTTCTGCCCTCTCCTTCCCACTGCAACCCTGCGTCCCCCACAGCTGTTCCTGAGAGTCAGAGCCCTACTGATTGGCATAGATGACTGTGTCTCATGCAAGAGGTCCTGTCCTCTAACTGATTTACATGTATTCCTGGGAACAGTTTCCCACCCATGATGAATAAACTTTAAAATACACCTCAGTATAAATGTCAATTTGAAAACAAAAGAAATCCTATATGAAGGATGAAACATTTCTGCTACTGAATGTCTCAAGGGAAAAAAATTAAAAAGCAAAGTTTTGCAAACGCACCTCATAAAATAAAGCAATGGATCTATTTCTATCCGTAGGGAGAATTGTGATGGTTGAAAGAGCAAGGCACTGGAAAAGAGCACTTTCACCTCTTACCACTTCCCAATGAAAATCAGGAAAGGGGCCGAAGGTTTATTGACTGCAACTCCCACAATTGGCTTAGAATTGCCTTCTGACAAATTCTGGGAGCCAACAGAAGTCCACCGAGCAGCTTTCATTACCTACATGTGGACCTTCATCACCCTTTTTCTCATTTCAAGGAGGAAGAAACTGCCTTAGTGGTGGCTGGGAATGGCATTGCCCCATGGAAGATGCAAGAGTTCATGGGTCAGGCAGATCTTTGAGGGGTGCGATATAATAACGCGGAATGGGCACAGGGACTACTGTAACATGCACCTCTGTGGTTCCCCAACATATGAGGGGGAGGCTATCAAAGATAACGTAGCTGGAAAAGGGAGGTCATGTATCAATGATGTCAGTTAAGTAGTAACAGATACATATAAGGATGGATATATGTAAGCAAGGTTGAAATTGGAGATGTAATGTGGTGTAATGATCTTATTACTGTTGAGAAGTGCAAGTGAAAGATAGCAGAGTATGTGATATGATAACAAAGAACATGGTGATGTACGATGATCCAATGTGCTCCCTATAATAACCCTGATAGTCAGCATAACCAATATAAGGTGCCACCACAACTAATTAAGCTTGTGTATGTATAATACAGAATGGGGCGTGGTGGCTCAGTGAGCCAGAGTGCTGAAACTGTCGGCTGCAAAGTTGGAAGCTTGGCGGTTCGAATCCCAGGTACCATGCAGCGGAGTGAGCTTCCATTTTTAACCCCAGCTCCTGCCAACCTAGCAGTTTGAAAGCATGTAAATGCAAGTACAGTGGTACCTTGTATAAAGGAAGTAATTCATTCCAAATGAAATTATGTTAAGCAAATTTTCCTTTATACAAATTTCCCATAGGAATGCATTGAAAACAGAGTAATTCCTAATCACAACCATTTTTATGTTGTACGGATTTGGCCCATAGACAATTCTGTTAAGCAAATTTCCCCTATTTCTGGAATTTTTTATATTGTACAGATTTTATGTTATACAAACCATTTGTTATACGAGGGTCCACTGTATTTATTACTAGTGGAGAATTAGGTTGCTATTCTCTACTGCTATGGAACAGATCTCAAAAGCATTATGATAGCAAAAGCACTGCTATGTGCTGGGAAAGGACAGCACTAAGGCCATTTGTTTAATCAGTTCCTCTAGCCACCTAACTAATCAGTGGAGAAACCTGGGCAAGGAATCTCAATGTTCTGGATTATTACAGGACTGGTCAAAGAGTACACATACAGTTGAATCTCAAAAAATTAGAATATTGTGGAAATGTTCATTTATTTCAGTAAGTCAACTCAAAAGCTAAAACTAATAAATCAGATAGATTCATTACATGCTAAGTGAGATATGTCAAGACTTACTTTGGTATAATTGTGATGATTCTGGCGTACAGCTTATGAAAACACCAAATTCACAATCTCAGAAATTTAAAATACCACATGACATCAATAATACAAGGATTGGAAATAGAACAATATCGGACCTCTCTGAAAAGTCTAAGCATGCATATGTGCTCAGCATCCCCATATAGCTCGTCTGCGGAAGGAAGTATGAAGTGCTCCAAAATCTCCTGGTAGACAGCTGCATTGACCCTGGGCTTAATGATGCACAGTAGACCAATACTGTACCAGCAGATGACATGGCTCCCCAAATCAAACCAGACTGTGGAAACTTCACACTGGACTTCAAGCATCGTGCATTGTGTGTCTCTCCATTCTTCCTCCAGACTCTGGGTCCTTGGTTTCCAAATGAGATGCAAAAGTTGCTCTCATCAGAAAAGAGGACTTTGGACCAGTGAGCAACAGACCAATTTTTTTTCTTATAGCCCAGCTAAGACGCTTCTGACATTGTTGTTCAGGAGCAGCTTGACAAGAGTAATATAACATTTGAAGCCTATGGCCAGGATCCGTCTCTGTGTGGTGGCTCTTGATGCACTACTGTGAATAGGGAACCTTTTCACATTATTCTAATTTGGGGTTTTCATAAACTGTATGCCATAATCATCACAATTATACCAAATTAAGGCTTGACATCTTGTTTAGCATGTAATGAGTCTATCTCATATACTAGTTTCACCTTTTGAGTTGACTTACTGAAATAAATGAACATTTGCACAATATTCTAATTTTTTGAGTTTTATCTGTATTGCATGAGCTATTCATCTTTACCTTAAGGTGCCACTTTCCCTCTAGGTTGACCTTATCTTGATGAAGTCAGTATTCTCATAATACAAACGTACACTACTAATTTCAAATCTGATTTATAAAGTAAGCTTTTTTGGAGAATAACCCTTACTGGGATACATTAAACCTCTCCCATTATTAATTATCATGTTAACACTACATGTAGGTTATTTCTTTTTTGTTTTCCTTTTCATCCTCCAGGGCTTCCTGACCCACTGTGCATTGCCTAATTAGTGTTAATAAATTTCAGTTAACAATGTAATGAGGGTCTAAACCTTCACAGAAGAATATGCTGATCAATGACTATAAAAAGTGGAGTGTCCACCAAATTTGTGTGTAAAAAAATCTACGTTAGTAGATCAAAGCTACATGCAGCAGAACATTTACTCATATGATGAAACAAGATCTTGGCATGTTCGTTAATGTTAATGATTAGAAAATGTAAAATTAGTTCAGCCCTGTTATTGTTAAAATTGAAAATGGTTAATTCATGACTAATTAAATAGCTGGTTCTAAGGGAAACAGTGGAACTTGCATGATATGCTAGCAACACTTAATGGCACATTTGCCATTGTCTCCTTCGTAAGTGCTCCTTGTGAGTTTCAAAAATAGCCCTCCCCAATCTTGCACTGTTTTCTAAACAAACCACAAATTCCTCAAACCAAAAGTGTTAAATTGGAGGTGATAGGTAAAAGCATCTAACATTTCTGAAATTCTGAAAATAGGAAGTACCATGTTTTCTAGGGGGGGGGGGGAACAGAACCTCCTCTACCTCCTATCAAGAGAAAAAAAGCACACTGCTGGTAGTGCTGTACACAAAAACCTCCTCTGCACAGCTATTTAAGAGCAACCTAACACATGTACCCTTTCCCATGGAACAGTCACCAAAGTAAAAGCTACTGCTTCCAGTCTCCCATTGAGCATATTGTTTGAAGTTTGAAAAATTCTCTGAAGCAATTAGAAGCAAACCTAGCCTCTGATTCAGAGTGGAAAAAAAGGGATGTTTAATGGATCCTCCTGTATACAAGTTTTTTTTTACTTTTATAGTTTTTAAAATGAATAGTTCTACTTATAACAGCTTCTATGTTATATGCTATGGAAATCTAAGTAAAAATGTATAAGGAGTTATTGGTGGAGGATTTTTTGGTTCTTGAAAAACAAACACCCTTCTACAGTACAGGAGAAATGTGAAGAGAATAGCTAAAGGCCCCAGCCTCCACCCAGCACTCTTTGTTCTCACAATGATTAGAACTTTGTAAATAAAAATTACTCTACAGATTGCTTAAAGTGGGGGGGGGGGGAAAACTGCAATCATAAGGATAAAAGGGATAAAAAAGAAAGAAATTGCAGTCACAAGCATGCTAGGAGACACAGATACTATGCAGCCACATAGCAGGAGGTGAATGCAGAACTGGACACAGTACTCCAGGTGGGATCTGACCAGAGCACAATACAGTGGTACTATCACTTCCCTTGATCTAGACACTATGCTTCTGCTGATGCAATCAAGAATCGCATTGGCTTTTTTGGCTGCCACATCACACTGTTGACTCATGTTAAATTTGTGGTCCACCCACTCTCAGATCTCTTTCACAGGTACTAATCAAGGGGTTCCAATATACCCCAACAGGTTAACAGGGGTACTGGAAGACACAATGCAAATCCTGTACTTTACTAGTGAAATCTATTTTATTTTGAATTGCAATCACACACGTCATCCATTTATAACTTCAAGGATATCTATCAGATTCAAACAGCTATTACTGTCAAAACAAAGTAATCAAAAGGATTTAAATATTCATAAACCTTCCAACAATTTTTCACTAACTGCACTTAGACACAAGGAATGAAATTCACAACTAAGCAAAAAAAATCACAGTAAAAAAACGAAAAAGCATTTTTGGGGAGGCAGAATGCATATATTAAAAGTGAACAAGCTATTGAAAAAAATATGTCATGCGAAATGGCATTTTGGCAGCTGGTGCTGTTAAGAATCCATATTGTGTACATTCTTTGTAAGATACAGGTCTGCTTGATAGTTGTAAAGGGCATCCTTGCCCATGTAGAAAGATTAACATCGGGCAGAGAACATTCACAAATATTAACACTAACTGATAGAAATAATTTTTTAAAAATGTATTTGATTAGAAATAAGCATCTGTCCCTCCACAGCACAGGTAACAGAACTGTGGAAGCTATGATACAGATTCTAAACAGTATATCCACATTTCGTCTATAATCTGTCATAGGTAGGACCGTTGTATCCATGGGGGATTGGTTCCGGGAGCCCCCATGGACACAGCAAATCCACAGATAAGAGCAAACACTCTTATCCAAGGATAATGGCCCTGACAGCGGTGGTGCCGTGCCGGGGCAAAAGCTTTCACCCCAACATCCCCCACAATGCTGGGTAGTGTGGTGACACCGGTAAGTTTTCTGTTTTCTTTCTCTTTGCCTCTGCCGCCACCAGCAAACCACCTTCTTCGCTGCAGGGCTTGAAGGGGGGGGGGAACGTATTGGTGCCATTGGCGGCTGGCCTGTGGGGAGGGGTGGCGACAAAGACGGGAAAGGAAAAAACCTTACTGGACCCAAGCGGGAAGTTCAAAGGAAGGTTGGCCAGGCGGGTCCTCTTAAGTCACCCCCCCCTGGAGGGTCCATGGCCAGTGGCGGCAGCAATGGCGAAGAGGGTGGTTGGCCGACGTAGCATAAGTAAGTTTTCTTTCTCCCCCCCCCTTGCCGCCAGGCTCGGTGGGCCTCCCCTGCACCTGCTGATCACCAACTGGGGATAACTGAATCTGCAGTTGGTGTATCAGGGGATTCAGGGGTCTTACTGTACTTAGTTGCAGTCAGTCTTAGCAGAATTACAACAAAAATCCTACAGATTCCACAAATGAAATGCATCAGGAAGCAGTCAGTAATAAATGCATGAATTTGGTTTTCATACTTCTGAGATATAAAGACAGTGCCCTTAAATCTTAGTACTTATTCTAAACAATTAAATTAACTCTGTACTTGATATAACTGGTACATTAAATTATTGAAGACATGCATGCAAGTGAATATTTTGCAAGGATAACTAAACTTACTGCAATGTAATAAACTTTAGCTCTTTCCACCAGCTTCCAGTTCTTCTCCACATCAAGATGTTTTTCTTTCTTATAACAATTTGCAGCAGCCAGGTTAGCAACAAGAGACCTAAAATGATAAATAGCAAATGGTGTTATTTCTTTTAGGGCAATGCAACCTTCCCCAAATTCTTAGTGAAGAGGTGTCTTGAACAGCAGAATGCAATGCTCTTTATTGAGCTCCTTCTATGCTGGCACTACACTGCAGAGAGCAAGTGTTTCAGAAAACAAGCCATTCATCATGTATGGCACTGATTGCCTACTACCAACCTTAAAGCAATGCACTGCAACTACACTTCTTATAGGAACCTATACTAGCATTATCAAGACGGCATCCTGTGAGAAACAAGAGCAACAAGTTCAAC
The DNA here is from genome assembly GCA_037367245.1 of Phrynocephalus guinanensis. Taxonomy (NCBI): domain Eukaryota; kingdom Metazoa; phylum Chordata; class Lepidosauria; order Squamata; family Agamidae; genus Phrynocephalus; species Phrynocephalus guinanensis. Next base: position 16,913,970 of record CM074735.1, on the reverse strand, counting down.
CTAGTGTGCTGCGTTGTCGTCGTTATGGCCATGTGAGTGCTCAACAATGGTAACTGGACAGCTGAGCCAATTTTATCTCAGCTATTAGTACAAGCTGGGCAGTCCAAACAAATGCTGTAATTTTCCAACCAAGTTTTGGTTCAAGACCAAATTCAACAGGCTATTACAAGAGCATTCAGGGAAGCCCAGGCAAACCATTTAAAAAGACCTGATCTGCACCCCATTTTCCAATGAAATATTATTATAATCTGGCAGACAGCAAATTTCCCCAAATACATTTGAAACATCAATCTTGCTTATTTTAAAAGAGCACTGCTTCTCCTACACGGATTTGTTTTTTACAGACAATCTGCCCTGTATGTGTTGAAAGACTTATCAAGTTTCCACTTTTAAACTGGAAAAACAAGGGATTCATAAGTGTGAGTATGATGATATAAAGTTTCAGATTCGTTTCCCCTTACTTTTGCCAGTACATCACTGACTGCATGAAGACAGCCAAGGAGATGTAAATGAAATGAAGGTATTATCTTTTAAAGGAACACACACAGTTTGAAAAACATATTGAGTATCTGAAATACCAACTGTATATCTAAATCACTAATGCTTCTATCAATTTTATCCCTCCTTCTGAATGTCATCCAGCTTTCCATATGATATATTCTGTATACAGACAGAATAGATAGGGAGGTAAAACACATCCTTGCCTCACACCTTTACCTATTGAGAACCCTTCTGTCACTCCACATTCTAAAAGGACCTTCTTGTCAACAATGTGTCTACAAATCAGGACAATCAAGTGCTGAGGTACACCCATTTCTTTCAGAACAACGCGTTGCTTTCCATGAACTTCACAGCCAAAGGCTTTGCTATAGCCTGTAAAGCACAGACTGATCTTCTGCTATTTTGTGTGTGCTCCAGTAGCCAGCAGATATTTGCAATGTAATCTTGAGTGCCTCTTCCTTGTCTGAATCCAGCCTGAACACCAGGCATTTCTTTCATCATAAGGTAAATGTTTTTAATGCACTAAGAGGTACAGGTATTGAAGATAAGGTTAAGTTTAGCTTATTTGTGGATGATACATTATTAACAATAGAAGACACATTTGAGACCATGGATCAGGTTAAACCACATTTGAAAGAATGTGAGGAGGTGACGGGTTTTCAGATAAATTGGCAGAAAGCAGAGGTGAGGCTGTTTATATCACAAAAGAGGAAAAATTATTTGGAGAAAATGTGATATTAAACATAAGTGTTATTAAGTATCTAGATATAAATATTTTTTAAAAACTATGTTTAAAATAACAAGTTTGATAAATTGATACAAAATGTTAAAGATAAATTAAAGGAGTTAAGAAGGATAAGATTATCATGGTTTGGCAGGATGTAAAATGAAGATATTAGACAAAGGTTAATTTTTTTATTTATGATGCTGCTGATAGAGATGCCAGAGGAAGAGTGGACTGGCAAAATAATATAATTAATAAATGTTGTACTGGTGACAGAATAGCAAGGATTAATGGTGTAAATCTAAAAAAGGTGGGTTAGGTTTACCAAACATAAGGTTATATTAAATAGCTAATCAAATGAGATACATGGTAGATATTTTGGTACAATCTAGTAAATTAATAAAACTGAAGATGGAATCCCAGGAGATTGGTGGGGATTTAAAAATATTATTTTTAAGCAAGATAATAATAGTATTGTTAAAAAAAATGAATCTCTTTCTCAATAATATGCAACTAACTTGGGGCAGGTATAGAAAAATACTTATTCTATCAGTCCCTTTGTTACCTCCTGTAAGAGAATCAGACAATTTTCCAGGGAATTTGAAAAAATAATCCAAAAAGTTATTAAGAAGGAAAGTAATAAAAGACAGATAAACAGAAAGGGAGGTGGCTGAACCTCCACCCCAGTTGAGTCATTCTCCTCCCTGGAGGAGGCATTGTGACACGCTCACAGCAACATCTGTTACTTGGAGGCAGAGGAGGAGGGGATTGGGGGATACCATGCTTCCTCTCCTCTGAGCTTCTGACAAGGTAGGTTCAGGCAAGGAAAAGCAGGCTGGACGCTTTGGCCCAGGCCGTGTGGGGCTAGAACAGCAGGTTCTTCCCAAGACAGCAATTAGGTGGTCACAGTAGCTTTGGCTGCTACTGATGGTTGCAAGTCTGAGTGGTCATTAAACAGGTTGGTTGTTAAATGAGGAGTGGATGTATTTTGGTTAAGTGACTAGTTAGGAAAAAATAGTAAAGCTAATAAATTGCTTAATGAAGCAACAAATGTTCTGCCCCCTTAAACTATATTTAAATGCTTCTTGTGTGTGTGTTGCATCGTTACAGTTGTGACTGACCCTTTGTGACCCCATGTCCATGGAGTTTTCTTGGCAGGAATACTGGAGTGGCTTGCGAGTTCCTACTCCAGGCGCCTACAGCTCCTGGTATTCCCTGATGGTCTCCCATCCAAGTACTAACCAGGACCGACCCTGCTTAGCTTCCGAAATCAGGCGAGATCAGATGTGCTTAGGGCATCTAGGCTTCTTACATGTTTCCAAATTACAACAGTTAGAAATTCTAGGGCAAATTTAAATCAGGTAACATTAGCATGAACCTAATGCCTTAAACTGGAAGACACACCAGCCTTCATGATGATTCTTGCAAAATCACACAAACCAGTCCTTTGTGTAGAATATTTGGTAGATATTGGCTTAAAGGCTGTTGCTTATTATAGTACATCACAATTAGAGATGGCTTGTCAAATCCCCACCAATTGAATAAGATTAATCTGGTTGTAACAAACTGCAAGATTTCAACCACTATTATTATTAATGAGAGGGAACTTTGTCTAAATATCATGCATAGTTCTAAATAGAGTGCACACTCTTTTTTGCAGTCATTTAATTAAATGGAACATAGTTTGATAGGATACATAACACATACTGTTTGAGGAAAGTAATATGATAATTGCATTGACTGCCTACTCAATGCAGTATAAAGCAAAAAAAAAAAGAGACCCTAGACAGTTTTATTTCATTAGGAAGAAAACAACAAGCACAATATAGAATCAACATCATATTAGCAATAAGAGACTACGATCAGAATCTCCTCTTCATATGACACTTCTTACTTCAAACCTGGCTCTTTGCAAACCACTTCATTTGATATGAGGTTTATTGTCATTTTTGTTGCCTCATAGTAGATCCTAATTTCAGACTAGAAAGTATTTTATATATAGTGGTACCTTTACTTACAAGCGGCTCTACTTACGAATAATCTGACTTAAGAGCAGAAAACCGTTGGCATTTTAACTGCTGCCTTACAAATTTTAGATGTGGCCTACTCTACTTACAATTCTTTTATTTATTTATTTATTTATTTATTTATTTATTTATTTATTTATTTATTTATGTCATTTTTTAGATACGGCCGCTCTTCCTACAAGTTGTTTGACTTATGAGCATGCATCTGGAACGGATTAAATTCATAAGTAGAGGTACCACTGCACACCTAAAACAACTATTGCTTGATGCTCTATTTTGCCCTCCAAAATTGTCAAGTGTTAAGTGTTTACACATTCTTTCAATGTATCATTATTTAAAGAAAGAACCAGTTACTTACCTGTAAAAGTGGTTCTTCGAGTGGACCTTCGTGAAGCCACACAGATGGGTAGCGAGTGCGCACGTGCGAGGCTCCAGAATTGTCCTAGCTAGAAAGGAAAGCTTGCTAGTCTCCTCCACTTCCCACTGCGCATGCGTGGGAGACTTCCCGCTAAATTCTCAGTTTCCTCGTTACCACCAGCATGTAAGCCATATGAACACACAGTGTGACAACTAGAGAGGAGGCGGGCGGGACTGTGTGGCTTTTCCAAGGTCCACTCAAAGAACCACGTTTACAGGTAAGTAACAGGTTCTTCTTCTTCATGGCCTTTGTGAAGCCACACAGATAGGTGATTACAAGCAGTACTTACAGGATGATGGGCAGTCACACCATCACGAAGGAAAGCACTGCTCTACCAAAAGACGTAGGGGACATATTCACAGCTGGGATCTGATAGTTGTGAGTTTTTCGGGCTGTTTGGCCATTTTCTGTAAGTTTTTCTTCCTGATGTTTTGCCAGATTCTGTGGCTGGCATCTTCAGAGGGCAAGGAGCTCAGAGAACAGGAGTTCTCTCTGTGCTCTTGGTTATAGAGTGAGACTGCGGGGGGGGGGGTTTAAAGTCCTGGGAAAGAGGAGGCTTGTCCTATGCAGGACAATAGGTGCAAGTCATTGTATTGTGATAGAGGGATTAAGAACTTCTTAATCCCTTCATCACAATACAATGACACGAACCTATGATTGTGACTGAATTTCATGCCCATTCATTGAAACTTAGCCCCATTCCCTTCTACACATTTTCCCCTCTTCAATTCTTTTTATGAGAAAGAGGTATTTATTTTATTTTTAGCAAATACTGTGGAGAGGAATTATGGATTCTTAATTCTGGATTTTTAAATACTGTTTTGTAGAGGTTTTTTGTTCCACATAAACTAGTAAATAGTTCAGGAGATGCTACTTACAATTACAAATAATTATTATTTTAAAAGTAAATTGTGTTTGTAAAAATTGTTTGGATATACTATATTTTAATATGCTAGTTGTGATAATTTTATGCCAAGTCAAATTGTCCATAGTCATATTTTATGATCCTAAAGTAACAGAAGGACTTTCAAGATGTAAAACAGGGTGAAGACTGCTAATGTAGCACCCCCCCCCCAATTTTTCTGAAAGTTTCCATTTTATTCCCCCCTCCCCATGGGAAAAACCTGGGTTTTTTCCGAGCTTCAAAATGAGCTTCAAAATTTTGGGATATTTTACATCTCTACCACTGTATTCAGGTTAAATTGCTGCATTGACACTTTGTGAAAAATAAGTGGGTTTTAAATTGCAATTTGGGCACTCAGTCTCTAAAAGGTTTGCCATCACTGGTCTAGGGAGTGAAGATCGCACTCTAGACAAGTCAACGGATCCAGAAAAAAAGATAGTTGGGGAGATGGGTTGGGAAAGGTGGTAGGAAGAAACTACCTTGGGCAAGAAGGAGACGTCTGGATAGGCTACTACCTTGTTTTTGTAGAACTGCATGTAAGGTAGATTCCAACCAAGAGCAAAGAGCTCACTGGAATGTCTAGTGGAAGTAACTGCAACCAGAAATACTGTCTTAAGGGTAAAAAGGCAGAGGTCACATGTAACCATTGGCTCAAAAGGTGGACACATCAGTTGATGGAGGATCAGAGATAGGGGCCACTGGGGTGGAAGAGGTTTGTGGTCAGGAAAGGTGTTCCTGAGGCCTTGAAGGAATGACTTAAGACATGGGTGATGGAAGAACTGGGAAGCTGGAGAGCCTTTGGGTTGGTGGGCAACTACAGCGGATAAGTAAACCTTGAGAGACGAGATAGATAGGCTGGACTTTTTCAGGTACAGGAGACACTGGAGGACATGAGGAACAGCAGGGTTGAGTGGGGAACCCTTTCTCAGCAGTAAAATTTTGGAGTTGCTTTCACTTGTAGGAGTAGATGCGTTTGGTGGAGGGCTTCCAAGCAGCAGACATGACGGTGGAGATCACCTGGGCTTCTCCATGCTGTGGGGTGAAGATCGTCTAGGTCCAAATGGAGAACCCTCCCTTCATCCTGAAGAGAGAAGGGTGGGGAAGGAGGGAAGCTTGAATTAGGGAGGGTCTCAAAGGGGGTCAAAGAGGGAGAGGTACCAGGATTATAGCAACTGCATCTTGTGTCTGGCATGAGGCAGGACTGAGGTGGTGGACACCATCAGACCCAGTGGTGCTGTGTGACATGTGCTGTGATGGAGGTTAATGGTGTGAACAGATGGGTAAGTGCTGAGATGTCTGAGAGACGGGAGGAAGGAGGGAAAGCTCTCGCCAATTTGGAGTCTAAAATCACTCCAATATAGGACACCACCTGAGCTGGAATCAGCAGTGATTTTCCGTAATTGACAGATTTAGCCAAATGTAGTATAAAGTTAGATTAATTCCTCATGGATTCAGAGGAAGATGGAAGAGGACGCTCCTCAATGTCAGAATCTGAAGTCATCAGGATTTGAAGGCTCCCATCATTCTCATCAGGTATTTCGATAGGACTAGAGGAGTTATTCGAATCTGAGGCAGCCGATGGTATTGATGGCTTCTGTTGTTGAGGTGGGTGAGCATATGTCAAAGCCAGTATGGGATGGAAGACCCATTGTGTTCCATCAAAATGGAGTATAAAGGATGGAATGGCAGACATCAGGATCAAAAATAAACTAGGGTCCATGCAAGGAACCTGCATATTGAAAGGATTTGGTACCAGGAAGCTAGGCAGCCCTAGTGGTGCAGAGTTGGAGACTGGGATCAATGCTGATGTGAAGGGAGATGTTGAATCTGGACCAAAGGGCAAGGCAGCAGTAGTGGAACCTGGTACCGGAGATGCATATGAAACAGGCATCAAGCTGCTTGTGTTGACGGGATGGAATGTGAAAGCATCGTCTAAGGCTTAGAGCCCTGCTCCAATGATGAAACCGTGACCAGTACAGAGGACCAGGTTGGAGCAGCAGCGGTGGAGCGAGAGGACCCAGACATTAGTCTTGGGCGCTTTAAATAATGCTTTCCATCCCTATGTTGCTTTTTTGCCTTCTGGGCAGAGGGCACTGGATTTGGCTAAGGAGAGCACAGCACATGTGATTGCTGCAATAAAGGGGCCGTGGAGGCTGTCAGTATTGATGGTTCAGCCTGTACTGATGCAGGCAGAAGCAGAGGTTCCTCGTGGTCTGCGGAACAATCAAAGGCACCTGGACAAAAAGGTCCTTCAAGGCGGATAGGTCTGGTGGAGCTTCCAATTCTGAGGAGGCAGTCGAATCTGAGGCTGAATCTGAAGAATCAGAGGGGAGTAGTGGAGTGAATGAAGGATGCTCGATGGCAGACTCAAGCCCAGAGGTGGATCTGAGGGTGAACCAACACAGATTACCTCCAATGCCAGTTTCTTGGGCTTTTTCACCAATGAACACAACTGTTTGGGGGGTTCTTTTTTTGACTTCAAAGCACATTTCTTTTCTTTTTTGGCCAAGTCAGTTTTAGGAGAGGAAGACTGCAAGGCCCTATCCTTCTCCATATTGGACAGTAGCAGAGACTTTTCAGTGAGGTAAGTGTTCAGTCTATGCCTCCTATTTTTTACTGCCTGGGCACTAAATCTCTTGCAAAACACACAAGAGTCTGATCGATGGTCCTCCCCGATGCAGTAAAAGCACTTGGAGTGCCCATCAGAGAGGGGAATCTCCCCCCCCCCCCCCCGGCAGAGAACGCACTTCTTAAAGGGTGGCAGAAAGGCCATAAAATGAAGAACATGAAGATATGTGAGGAGACTAACGAGAAGGAACCTTCTGACGTGGTGGTTAAAGGGAACTGAGAATTTGGGCAGGAAGGCTCCCATGCATGTGCACTAGAAAGGGGAAGAGACTAATGAACTTTCCTTTCTTGCTAGGAACGTTCCAGAGCCTCATGCATGCACACTTGCTATCCACCAGTCAATCAATCAATCAATTTTATTTTACAGCCAAAGTCCCAATAAAATACAGTATACATTCAAACAAGTACACATTCTAATAGGTAAAAGAAACTTAAAATTAGTTAAGCAGTAGAATTCTCTTTCGTGTTTTTTGGGCTGAGAAAAGGAATTTGGCCACAAGTTCTGTAATGGACTTTTCTGTCTTCTAGAAGGTATCTTGTATACCAGTCCAAGGATCTGCCTGGTAGACCTCTGATTACAGGGTAAAGAAGCCTGATACGTTCATCCCTGTAATAACTACATATAAAAAGAACATGCTGCAATGTTTCACTTTCTTTATCACTGCAGGGGCATAATCGATTTTCATACTGTATGCCACTGTAGCGACCCTCTAAAACTGCAGATGGAAGACAGTTAAATCTGTTAGGGTATAACAGTATAGCAACTAACAATTGAATGTAAGTTGCTTAAGAGTTTGTAGCTGTAGTAAGCCAGTCAGGGAGCAGCTGACTGTAATGTGTAATTAACTGTGTATATAGTGGTTAGCAAGTTAGGGTAACACTTGATCACTTCATCCCAACCTCCTGATGATGATCCATGCTGCTACACGTCTCTGCTGAAGGACTCTGTGACTGAAGATGGAATGCTGAAGAAAGCTGTTTATGTTCTGTTGTTATTTTGCCTAGTTATTCTTTTGTAAATAAAACTCTGCTAAAATACCACAACAGTGGTTATGGGCCCAGCCGCTGACCTGCGCCACAGCTGCCGACGTGAGTGACAAAGAGGTTTGAGCTGCTGAGCGTCTGAGCTGGGAAGGAGTTGCCTGTGGCAGGCGAGAGAGAGGCTCCGAGAGGATGGCAGAATCAACAACGGTGCCGGTGAGCATTCCAGTCCCAGTGTTAAAAGAAGGAGGTTATTTATCGTGGGCTTATCGCATTGAACTTTGTTTAAAGAAAGCAGGCTTGTGGGGAATTGTTAAAAATCCACCTGCTCAGCCCACAGAAGCACAGAAACAGAAGAATGATAAGGCACTGGCAATGATAGGACTGAGCGTGTCTGATGACCAGTTGTGTATAATCAGAGGAATTGCATCAGCTGCCAAGTGCTGGGAAAAGTTGTGTGCTGTGCACATAAGGACCTCTGCGGGTTCTAAGGTTCATTTGTCTAGGAGACTGTATAGAACTGTCTTGCAAGAGGGAGGAGACATGAAAAGTCATTTACAAACATTACAGGACATTTTCCAAGAGCTTGAGGAGTTGGAATGTCCGTTTACAGAGGAACCGAGGAGTTACTTGATATTAAGCAGCCTTCCTCCTTCGTATGATAATCTTGTGACGTCCTTGGAAACATTGCCTGCAGCTGACCTGACGACCCATTATCTGGTGGGACGGCTGACTGAGGAGGCTAGACGGAAAGCAGAGAGAGCAGCAACAGGTGTTTTCACCCAAGAAGCAGAGACTAAGCAGATTGCCAGCCAAGAGAGTAGTAAAAACTAACAAACAACAGGAACTTTGAACATTGCTAAACGTTGCAACTACTGCGGTTCCTGGAAGCATTTAAAGAAAGACTGTGAACTTAGAAGAAAGTTGCCCAGCAGCTGTGACGTTGCCCAGTCACAGCTGAACAGGAGGGGAAGAGGAAAACTCTCAGTAATTAACTCCTGCAAACAGAGGGACAAATCAGTTTGGGTCCTCGACTCTGGTGCTACAGCAAGTGTTTCTTGCAAAAACCCTACTAACTTTGTTTCATTTCACAGGTCTGAAGAAGAGACAGTGTGTCTTGCTGATGGTAAAACTTTAAAAGTAGCTGGTAAAGGGGATTTATATGTAGATTGTTTGGGTGTAATATGCAAAGACATATTATGTATCCCTAGTCTATCATACAATCTCTTGTCTGTGTCTAGTTTAGACAGACAGAATTACAAAGTACAATTTGAGAAAGGCACATGTAAAGTAATTAAAAATGGAAAGATATGTGCTGAAGGTAGATTGAGAAATGGGCTCTATGAAATGTTCCCAAAAGGAAGGCCAGAAGAGGAGGGGCGAAAGCAAACAGTAAATTCAGTTAACAAAAAGCCTCATTTAAATTGCATTCATGACTGGCATAAACGAATGGGACATTTAAACTATAAAACTCTGTTTAAAATGAAAATGCAAGTAGAAGGTATGAACATGAAAGAGTGTAAAGCAGGGGTCCTCAACCTAAGGCCCTGGGGCCGGATGCGGCCCCCCAAGGTCCTGAATCCGGCCCCTGGGACCAATTGCAACCCCCCATCTACCCCCTGTTTTGTGAGCAAGCAAGCCTCCCCAGCTGCTTTTGGACTGTGATCCGGCCCCCAGTGGTGTCTGGGTGGTGGTGGACCGGCCCGCTGTTTGAAAACTTTGAGGACCCCTGGTGTAAAGCATATGCACCTTGTGAAGTGTGTAACATTGCAAAAGCTAAAGCAAAACCAATTCCTAAGGCAAATGATAGGATTTCAAATTCACCTTTTCAGGTGGTGTTTGCTGATATAGCAGGGCCATTTAAACAATCTCATGGTTCAGCCAAGTATTTTCTGCTTGTTGTAGATGACTATAGCAGATACAGTTTTCTGTTCCCAATGAAGAGAAAGTCTGAAGTGTTTGCCTTATTTACATCTTGGGTAAAGTTTATAGAAAGAAAATTTCCAGATAAAGTTTCAAAAGTAAGAACTGATAATGCAAAAGAGTTTACTTCTGAACATTTTGAAAGCTGATTAAAGAAAAGAGGAATATTTCACAAAAGGTCATGTATTTATTCACCTTGGCAGTGTGGTGTAGTGGAAAGACATATTCAGTCAGTAAATAACATGAAAAAATGCATGCTTCAGGATGCCAAATTACCTCAGACATTTTGGGCAGAAGCTGCATTGACAAGTGTATATATTCTGAACAGGACATTGCATAGCACAACAGGTGAAATACCATTTACACTGTTATATGGCAAGAAACCAAACCTAGCACATTTAAGAAAATTTGGTGCCTCTGCATTTGTAAGAATTCCCAAGGAGAGAGGAGTGCTCGTTTGACATTGAGGGAGTGCAGCTTTCTCTCCAGGTGAGTACTTGGGTTTGGGAAGAAGGTTGGGAGAATAAGTGGCTGTGACACATGAAAAGAAGACACTATCTTTGGTAGGAAAGAAATGTTGGTGTGAAGTTCCACTCTGTCATGATAGAATTTAAGGAATGGTGGGTCCGCTCGGAGCGCGGCAAGTTCTGAAGCTCGTCTGGCGGAGGTCACTGCCACCAGGAATGCTGTTTTTAAGGTAAGTAGATACAGAGGTGTGGTAGCCATAGGTTCGAATGGCGGTTTAGTCAGACAGTTAAGTACTAGAGAGAGAGACCACTGTGGTGTCAGGGGTCTATGTTAAGGACGGAGGTTAGCAATGCCTCGAAGGAACTTCTTTAGCTTAGGATGTGTAAATAGAGCTGCAGCCTTGGAGTCTGGTGGCTGGTGTGCTACTATGGCTGTCGTGTAGACTCTTAGGGTACAGAGAGAGAGGCCTCTGTTGAAGAGTAACAGAAGGAATTCCAATAGGGCATGAATATTGGTTGGACGAGAGGGTTGAGAATTACAGTGAGTGAAGTGTAGAAAAGACGCCCATTTATGTGCATATAGGGTGTTGGTAGACTTTTTTCTGGAGTGAGTGAGTACTTTTCCAATTGTTAATGTATGTACCATGCCGTGAAATGGAGAGTCAGGATGTCTGGGTGTCTGACTTGGCCCTGGTTCTGCGTTGGAAGATCGGGTGTTGCTCTCAGCCGGAGAAAGTCGATCACCATTGTTTGCAGGACAGGGAACCAGGGTTGTCTCGGCCACCACGGGGCTAGTAGGATGACCCGGGCGCTGTGGTGCCTGATCTCCATGAGGGTTCTCTGGATGAGTGGTATTGGTGGGAATGCGTAAAGGAGGCCGGCCGGCCACCTGGTCGAGAAGGCATCTCCCTTGGAGTGCTTGCCGATTCCCGCTGTGGAGCAGTACGAGCTGCATTTGGTGTTGGCTTGAGATGCAAATAGGTCCATGCTTGGGGTGCCCCATCTGGTACAGAGTATCTGGAACACAGTGTTTGAGAGGCTCCACTCGTGGTTGTCGTGCCTGAGGCGACTCAGTTTGTCTGCTGTGACATTGTTGTGTGAAGCAATGTGGATGGCTATAGGATGGATGTCTCTGCGTATGCACCAGCGCCAAAGTTTGAGGGTTAGATGTAGCAGAGATGTCGAGTGGGTGCCTCCTTGTTTGTTCAAGTAATAGAGAGCCGTGGTGTTGTCGGTTATTACTTGGACCATTTTGTGGGAGAGGAGGAGCTCGAATGCCTTGAGGGCTTTGAAAATGGTAAGGAGCTCCAGGTAGTTGATATGATGTGTTTGCTCTCTGGGCGTCCATCTGTGATGAGTCGAAAGGTGTTTGCATGTGGCGCCCCAGCCCGTGGTACTGGCGTCTGTCGTTACTTGTATGGATGGGTAACGTTGTTTGAAAGGCCTGCCTACCCTGAAATTGCGAGAGGACTTCCACCATCGCAGGCTGGTGAGGAGCGAGGAGGTAACCCTAAGTCGTTTGCACAGCTTGTCGTGATGGGGCCGAAAATGGGCTAAAAGACATGCTTGCAGTGGTCTCATGCGGAGCCTGGCGTGTGGCAATATGGCTGTGGTGGAGGCCATCAGGCCCAATAAATGTTGGGCATGCTGAGCTGATACCTTGGTGCGGTTTTGGAAAAGGTGTAGGGCCTGTTTGATCTTTATGGGGCAATCTGGAGCTAAGTATGCTTTTTGCCTTCTGTGCGTCCAGAAGTGCACCTAGATATTGGACTGACTGGCAGGGTAAGAGGTTGGACTTCTTTTCGTTGAGTTGAAGTCCCAGAGATGTTAGGAGTCGTATGGTATGGTCTCGATCCTTTTCTGTCTTTTGTTTTGTAGGTGCTACCAGGAGCCAATCGTCGAGATACGGGAAGATGTGGAATCCTTGGAGCCTGAGGAAGGCCGCCACGGGTGCCATGCACTTTGTAAATACTCGCGGGGCAGAGGAGAGACCGAAGGGCAAGGCTTTGAACTGGTAAGTTGAGCCTCCCATCCTGAAGCGAAGATATTTCCGATCTTGTGGGGCTATGGAGAGATGAAAATAAGTGTCCTGCAGGTCGAGGACGACGAACCAGTCTCCTTGTTGCAGCATAGGGATGATGGTGTCTAGTGTGGACATGCGGAACTTCTTTTTTCATATGAAGGTGTTTAATTTTCGAAGATCTAGAATGGGCCGAATGCCCCCGTCTTTTTTGGGTATTGTAAAGTATCGAGAGTAGAAACCTAATTGATCTTCTGATGGCACGAGTTCTATAGCCTCTTTTTTTAGTAGAGCGGCAACTTCTTCTCGAAGTGCCGCAGAGGATGGTTTTGAGATTACCCTTCCCAGTGGGGGTCGATGATGGAATTGGATTCGGTATCCCCTTTCGATGATTGACAATACCCATGCATCTGTCATAATTTTCTGCCAGTTCGGTAGGAAGGGACTGAGTCTGATATCTGTATGTGGATGAGCCGGGTCAGGACAACTGCTTTTGTTTGCAGTCATATCTCCTGGTTGGCTGCTGCTGTCGCTGCCTAGGCTGCTGTGCTGGGCGTTGATCTGGTGGTATTGTGGCCTATATCTGCCCTGGGCTCTTTGGTGGGACGGAGTATATTGCCGTCTCCAGGAGGGGGCTGGTGGTCTGGAGGAAGATTGTGAGGAATTTCCTTGATAGGTATAAGATTTGGCAGCTTTACACATCTTCTGACTATTGTCCAGAGATGCATCTGTAGATGTTGCAAACAGCCCTTCTCCATCAAAGGGGGAATCCTCTATGCGATTCCTGGCATCATCTGTGATATTGGCTGTTCTGAGCCAGGCATGACGGCGAAGATGTATAGCCATTGTCAGTTGTTTGGAGGCTGCATCCGTTATATGCAGGGAGGTTATCATCTGGTAATCAATCAGAGACAACACCTCGGTCTATGAGGCCTGTGCCTTGGCCTTTTGTTCCTCCGGAAGATGGTCTATGAAGGCTGGGAAAGTTAGTAAGAGGTGGCGTGTATATGCCTCCATGGCACACAAATAATTCTGTGCTCGCAAGGAGAAAGAGGCCAGGGAGTAATGACGCCTGCTAATGAGATCTAGCTTACGAGCTTCTTTGTTGCTCGGGGTAGTGTTGGAATGGGACTTCCCCCTGTTTTGCGTGGCATCCACTATCACCGAGTTTGGTAGGGGGTGCTTCATAAGGAAGTCTGTACCGTCACCGTGCGTCTTGTATAGGCTGTCTATTCTCCTCGGAATAAGAGGATTGGAAGAGGGTTTGGCCCAGGTTCTTTAGCCTTATCAAGCATAGAGGGGATGAAGCCCATTCGTAGAGGAGGTGGCCTAGTCTTGTGTAAGTGGCCAAAGAATTTACACGAGCCACTCGTTGCTGGGAGTTGCACTTGAAGTCCCATGACTTGTGCAATTTTGTGTATCAGCTGTGAATAGTGTTTAAAGTCTTCTGTTGGAGTGGAAGGCTGCTTTTCTTGCAGATTGGTGTCTGAATGTCTAGATTTAGAGAGAGTAGACCGATGTGAGGTCTGAGAGGCCGCCCCCGTGTCAGAGTCGTCTGTTAAGGGACGATCCATAGTCGCTGGAGAGTCTGGTAGCTGAACTTGCTGCACCTGCGGGTCCACTGATTGTGGTGTGATGTCAGTGGAGCTTAGCAGAGACTGGATTTGGAAGCCCATACCGGGGGCAGTGTCTGTATTCGACACCAGAGGGTGCTGAGCTGGTGGTTTCGATTTGACCCTTCAACGCCTTCTAGGTTGAGTGGAGGCGGAGGAAGAGGTAGTAGAAGAGTCGGTGTCTGAGGAACTGGACACCATGTGGGTATGACATCGTCGCTTCTTGGAACGGCGTTTGCTCCTATGGTGCCGTGGGGGTGACGACGACGAGGAGGATTCCCGGCGTCTGTGTCATTTGCCCTGCCGATGTTGTGAGTTTCGACGTCTGGGAGAGGATGCGGGTGAGGAGGTGGAATCATGGGTCTCTACCCGCACTCGTTTCCTTCCACGCTTCGGGGGGGCAGTGGAACGGTGCTCCCTTGAATGATGTCGAGAGGCGGAGCCCTCTCTCTCCTCGACGTCAGATCGGGCAGTGGGCGACGTCTGGTGTTGTGTCTAGGCGCCTAGGGGCAGCGAGCCCGTGCTCTTCAACGTCGTATTGCGGAAGAGCTGATGTCATGGAGGCAGCCTGTAGATTTTGTAGGTGCGACAAGTGATTGAAGCTAAGTGTGGCCATGTCCGTGTCAAAGGACAAGCTGGCCCGGTGGTAAGCCCGTTAACATCGAAGGGCTATGAGGGGGTTTGTGGGTACCTGTTGCTTGATTTGCAAAGGTATGGGAGCACGGTTTGTCTTGTGTGGCACCTGGAGACTGGGCGCCGACATGCGCTGAGGTCTGAACCCCCTTGATGCCGCGCGACTCGGCCAGGGCGAGCGTGGGTGGTTTTGGCGTCGTAGCCGTTGTACGCGCACTGGTAGCCACCTCCTGTGATTTTTTCTCTGGAACCGGAGCCGGCTGAAGGTGTTTCTTTTTCTTTTTGTCCATTGATTTTCCTTTGGTCGAGGACTTAGATTTTGAGGAGGTTGAAGGCATCGAAGCCTCAGAGTGAGTTTCCATAGGTTTGAGGAATTTTTTCCACAAATATGCCCGTAACCGTTCTAGGCGATGTTTGAGAGCCAGCTTCGTTAGCTTTTTACACTGCGGGCAGAGTGCTGGTTGGTGAGCCTCGCCCAGGCAAAAGTGGCACAAACTGTGTCCGTCAGCTAACGGAATTTTGTTTGGGCAGGCTTCGCACTGTTTAAAAAGTGCTGCCGTGGCCATAAACGGTGGGCGCGCCCGCAACTACGGGGGGGTGGGGTGGTAAAAACCCCTCTGCCCTAAGGGCGGGCAGTGAAAATAACTTATAACTATATAAAAATGGAGGGGGGGACTTGGAAGAAAATAAAATAAAAGAGAGGAATAAAAGATCACTTTCCTTTTTGTTTGCAGGAGCTTAGAAGAGGACGACCAGACTCAGTGGCGGCAAAAAGGAACTAACCAACGAGGCGGGGACGGGTGAGCATGCGCAACGGAGGGGAGGGGCTTGTACTCCCTAAGCTTTGGAACGACCGAGAACTCACGCGCGCAGGCGCAAAGACCCACAGTGTGGATTCACAGAGTCCACGAAGAAGAACTGGATAGCAGCTGGTATAAATTGCCCGCCCTTCATAAAGAAGAAACGGGTAATGGCCTTGCTGGTATTCTGAGCTGCCTGTATAACAGACCTTCTATGGGGAGCCCAAGAAAGATTCTGATGGAACCAGATGCCCAGGTATCTGAATTGTTTAACCTGATCAATGTATTTCCCACTAATTTTCCACTTTTTTAGTGCTGCATGCTTCTTAAATACCATATTTTTTGTTTTACTAATGTTTATATTCAGTTGATTGAGCTTACAGTATTCCATAAATGCAGTGTGGCTTCACAAAGGCCATGAAGAAGAATCGCTGTTCATCTTTATATAGGATGTTACAACAAACGGCAGTTAGTTGAAAGCCAGAGGTAAATGTTTCTAGTGTCCTCTGATGTGCACAATGATACAGTTCAGCATTAGTTTCAGACCAGGCCATAATTACATTATTTTGCACTTCAAATAATAATTAAGACTTATATCATTTTTAAAACACTGATATGCTTTCTCATCAGTACCTTTTCAGTTAAACTCATTATGTGACCACATAAAAAAAGAGATGAAAATAGATAAAATTAGCAAAGCTATCCCATTTGGCTATGTTGGCTTCATTTATCTAATTTGTAAAAATTCAAAATTACCCCCAGAATTGACTACATCAAGATTATCTGGCATCTCTGCTTTCCACTGACCTAGGAGCCTACACACACACAATGGCTTCAGATTTCAATCCATTGTGGAAGACGGATATTATCTTCTCCATCCTTTTACTTTCAACATGTTGCCTGATGATGAGATACTATTCTCAAAAAACTACATATTTGTTTGTACCTTCTTGGCTATTCTCAAAAAACTACATATTTGTTTGTACCTTCTTGGCTGACCTATAAATGATATAGTCTGGAATTTGCTTTGTGCCAAGACGGTCACTGCTTTTGTTTGCTTGCCATTTTAAGAGTGGTTATCTCCATTCACATACCCTGTCTTGTAATCATTATAACACTCCTGTAAGGTAAATCAAGATCATATTAGAAATGGGAAGTCAATCATGCTGTGCACTTCCTGATTTGTAGTCTTTTAATCTTCTATACCAGTTCTCAAAATTTTCCCAATTATTTTATCAACAGAGATACAAGAACCCAACTTTCTAGCAATAGCAAGTGGAAACACAAAGAATGACAAAGTGCTACGGACGATGCTACTGATTTAATTACGGGAAAGGCAAATGAATAAAGAGGAATTAACATTGAACAGGAGAGATTTTTTGAGAGGATAAACATGGGTGAAAGGTGATGCTAGTATATTCCAAGCATAGCTCACAAAATGTTGTTGCCCATATTCTAAATCAAGTTATGGATTCATTAATTTCTCTATACGCATGAGCTCAAAATATAAATTTAGTGTGGAAAAAATACTGGACCTGTTATCACTTGTGATGCAGGCAGCACAGGTTCCAGTTGGTTCTTCACTCTGCTCATAGTAATGAGCATCCACATGCGCTTCTTCTGCTTTCTTCTTTAAAATCTCACCAAATTTATCTGTTCCAATGCAGCCAAAAAAAGTTGCAGCTTTGTGAGGGAACTGGATCATCCACTAAAGTTAGAAGCAAGGAAAGAAAAATTAACTTAGAATATTGAAAACCATATTTTATTGTTATGTCATCAACTTAAAACACACACGCACAACAAAACAGTTCAAAGAGAAAAAAAAGATGGTAGCTCTTTAAGTTGCAAAACAAAGTAACGAATTCAAGTAACGAATATCCTGACAGCAGCTGAAACCTTCCCAGGTGGCAGATGCCAGTGATGGCATAACCTCTTCTGCAGCGCATGACCTCCTCCCTCTCTGGCCGCCTCTCACCCTCTTCTCTCCCTCCCTCCTTCCCTCCCTGGGATTGACCTGTTTCTATGAGTCTGTCTGTCTCTCCCTTTTGTTTTTCTCAGCCGAGGCATGGCTGATCCCTCCCTCTCTGTGTATGCGAGAGCAAGCATGTGGGCAATAGCAGAACCTCCTCCATACTCCAACAGAGGGCCTGAGACAGCAGCAGGAGCATCAGTTGTTCAGGGAAAGCCTGGCAAACAAAGGATGGCCTTCCCTCCATTCACCAAAGCTGTCCCTGCTTCCTCCGGCTGCCATTCAGCGCTGCTAGGCCTCTCGGCAACCCCTGTGCTCTGCTCCTCCCTGGTCCAGTTGTAATCCAGCCCCCTGCCTTGCATTATGTTCATTTTGAACATTTCACTCCCACCCACCTGTTCTTCAGCCCCTCCATGGCTGGGTCCATGTGAGGTGCCCGCCAGCAGAGATGTTCTGAGTTCTTGTTTTGCTTTCTCCCCCCCCCTCCTCCTCCTGCCATGCTCCCTGGCAGCGGCCAGAAAAGTTGGCTGGGCACTGGTGACACTCGGAGCAAGTTCCCGCCCTGTCTGCTACTGGGGAAGTTCAAACCTTTCTGGGCGGCGGACCCAATCCGTGGCACAACGGGGTGGTGTGGCTGGGCAGACTGGCGGATCAGGCGCTGCACCACTCAGCCCGCCACCTGGGAAGTCTGAACGGCTGTACCCAGCCCTTTAAACTACCCGGGCGCTGCCGCTCCTGCCTGTCTTTCATCCCTCCCGGGCTTGTAGTGAGCAGCAGTAGGCGGGTCTTACCCACTCCCGAAAAGAAGGCACCCCAAAAGTGGGTGCCTTCCTTTCAGGAGTGGGTAAGGAGAAATGGGGGGGGGGTGAAAGATGCACCTGAAAGCTGAAGGCACTTACTCGCCGGCCAGTGGCTTCATTCCTGCCGGCCAGTTTCCAATGGGATACACCAGAAAATTGTAAACCGAGGCAACCCACATGAATTTTTCATTAACGGAAACATCCCTATTCTGGGAAATTCCGTTTCATTATCCGATTTTTTGTTAACAGAGGCATTCGTTATCCAAGGTATTACAGTAATTCTTTTATTTTCTTATCTCTTTGATTGTTCTTAATGATTTTGTTATTCAGTAAAACAATCATTGGGGGTATCTGCACCTCCACAGCAATTCTGTAATCTCCTTAAAAATCATTAATTATTCTTCCTTTTTTTTCACAAAACCACCACATACGTAGACATGTCCCCTTTTCTTTTTTACATTTAAAATACTGAGATTGTATATTTTTATTTATTAAATTCAACTTTACTGGTGTTAAGTACCATCTACACACTTCCTTATAACAATTTTCCTTTATCCTTATGGATATATTTCCCATTATTCTTTCATTCCACATTTTACTTCAGTCTTTATTTCTGATTATTTTTATCCAAGTCTTCTTGCATAAATCCTTTAGTGCATTGTTTTTGCATTCCTCCTGTGTTAATATTTTCTATATTACAAGTATTGTTCCCCTTCTCTTTTTCATTGTTTCTATTTTATATTTTTTCTACAATATCTTCAAATGTTGTCAGTGTTCTACTTTCTCCTTCATTTTCCATTCCTTTATCCGATTTTCTACATGAAGTATATTTCACAATGAAATCCCCTCTTCAACCAGCATTTCCCTAATTGGTTCCCTATCTTGCATTTGTTTTACCCAATCTTTTATCCTAATGTTTCCCTTATTGGGTAATACTCTTTTTATCTTAAGATTTTCTGGGTAGTTTCATAGAATGTACTATCAAAGTTAACAACAAAATGACCAATCCTGAAGCTAATTGCTACTAGGTTTTTTTTTTTACTTTAAATTACACGTTGCTGCTAGTTTTTGTACATTGAATTATATGAAATTACACTGTGTTAATCTGGAATCCATAACATCACTTATAGCCGAAATATAAACATATAAGGCTTAAGAGATTAAGACTGAAAAATAGGGAATACAATATTCCCTTAATAAACCGTACTGTTAAAACTTCAAAACTCTTTTAAATTCTGACCAACGGATTTTCAACGCTAGTGTGGTTATTCTTACATTGAAGATCATATCACTTTCCAATTTTAGCTACAAACTGTTTAATCTGCTAGCCCCACAAACACCGACATCTGACTGGCTACAAAATACCATGATCACTCTTATCTTCTGGATAAATTTCAAACAATAAACATATGCTTATCAGCATATATCTACAGAAATACTGTATTAAAAGTGGAAGGTAAAGGTCAAGCGAAAGTTTATTGCCTATGATAAACTTAGACAGCTTCCATTCAATTACTTTTTCCTTCAAGGTGTGTGTGATCAAAGCAACAGATTTCTGGAGAGTCACATAACAAGATGTCTGTTGAGACTGCAACATCTGGTCATTATTCGCTCACACTGCAACTTCATGCAGAGCTAGCAACAGGGAATGCTTCCTCTCCTTTTACAGAGAGAGAGCCACACATATGGCCAATCATTTAATCCAGAAAGGGTTCAGTCTGTGCTATTACATACAATTGCTTTCTGCATTTTATGAGGGTTTTCAACCAACCTACCACTGCACTCCATCAGAACTGCACTCTGTTACAAGCTTCTGCTCTAAAAACCTAAAAACATGACATGACTTAACAGCATTTGACTATTAGTACTGGAAAAAAATTAAGTCAAAAGTGCCTTTAAACACGGCAGATACTCATCTATTAGTAAGGACTTGTAAGATGGTAAATAATTTACAGACCAAAGCACATGTTGAAAAAGTAATTGTTGGTCTTACAATTTTCCAATATATTTTAACTACTATAGCTCCCCCCCCCAACACTAACTCATAATTTTGCATCAATTGCTTTTAATGTAGAAGTGGTAGTAATTTCTCACCAAATAAGGATTTACTTATTGTCACATTTCACTTTGCCTCCAGTGTGCTAAAAGCAGCTTTCTAAGCTCTTGAGGTTTTACATAGACACACATTAAGGAGGGCAGGCAGAGGGAAACAGACTAGCTAATGTTTCACACTGAAGTGAAGCTATACACGATACTTTAGTCACAGCAACTCCCAAATAAATAAAAGAGGACCCAAATAATTACCGCCCAGTCAGCTTGACTTCAATTCCTGGAAAGATTCTAGAGCAGATTATTAAACAGGCGAGTCTGTAATTATTTAACAAACAACGCTGTCATTACAAGACGTCAACACGGGCTTCTTAAAAAGAAGTCATGCTAGACTAATTTGATCCCTTTCTTTGATAGAATTACAGGCCTGGTGGATATTGCTTATCTGGACTTCAGTAAGACCTTCAATAAGGTTCCCATGGTATTCTTGCAAATGTTAGTAGAAAGTAGGATAGATAGTGCTACTGATTTATAATTGGTTGACTGATCATACCCAAAGGGTGATCATAAATGGCCTCTCTTCAGATTGGAGAGACGTGGCCAGTGGCGTGCCCCAGGTTTATGTTCTGGGTCCAGTGCTGTTCAATATCTTTATTAAAGACTTGGAGGAAGGAATAGAGAGTATGTTACTTAAATATGCAGATGATACCAAATTGGGAGGTGTTGCTAATTCCCTAGAGGATAGGATGTTCTGGGTCCAGTGCTGTTCAATATCTTTATTAAAGACTTGGAGGAAGGAATAGAGAGTATGTTACTTAAATATGCAGATGATACCAAATTGGGAGGTGTTGCTAATTCCCTAGAGGATAGGATGAAAATCCAAAATGACCTTGACAGATTAGAGTGCTGGGCCAAACCTAATGGAATGGGTTTAAACAGTGGGAAATGTAGGGTGCTGCATCTAGGTAAAAAGAAGGAATGCTCAGATACAGGATGGGAGATACCTGGCTGGAAAAAAGTACCTGTGAAAGGGATCTGGGAGTCTTGGTGGACCACAAATTGAACATGAGTCAGCAGTGTGATGCGGCAGCCAGGAAAGCCAACGTGATTCTTGGTTGCATCAACAGAACCATAGTGTCTAGATCAAGGCAAGTGATAGTACCAATCTATTCTGCTCTGGTCATACCCCACCTGGAATACTTTGTCCAGTTCTGTGCACCTCAATTTATAAAGGATGTTGACAACCTCGAGCGGGTCCAGAGGAGGGCAACCAGTATGGTTGAAGGTCTGGAAGAAATGTCTTATGAGGAATGGCTTAGTGAGCTGGGAATGCTTAGCCTTTCAAAAATAAGGATGAGGGGGATATGATAGCTATATTTAAATATTTGAAAGGACGTTATATTGAAGAGGGAACAGGTTTGTTTTCCATGGCTTCAGAGACTAGGACGCGGGGCAATGGTTTCAAACTACAGAAAAAGAGATTCCATTTGAATGTTAGGAAGAACTTCATTACGGTTAGAGCATTTGGCAGTGGAATATGTTGTCACGGAGTGTGGTGGAGTCTTGTTCTTTGGAGGTTTTTAAGAAGACGCTGAATCGCCATCTGTCAGAAATACTGTGATGGAGGTTCCTGCACGGCAGTGGGTTAGACTGGATGGTCCTTGAGGTCTCTTCCAACTCTATGACTTTATGATTCTTCACTTTCTTTTTGCTTTCTATATTCACCTTTGCCCAGCTGCATATCATCAAGCAGAACTACTAACAAACTTTGGATTTTAAGCTCTTTATTTTTATTGGTAATAGTTCTTTTAAAATAGCGATTACTTTCAAACAGAGTATAA
The DNA here is from genome assembly GCA_037367245.1 of Phrynocephalus guinanensis. Taxonomy (NCBI): domain Eukaryota; kingdom Metazoa; phylum Chordata; class Lepidosauria; order Squamata; family Agamidae; genus Phrynocephalus; species Phrynocephalus guinanensis. The sequence continues at coordinate 16,891,672 of CM074735.1, read as the reverse complement.
GTAAATGTTAGCTTCCATTTCCCATTAAGATTTTCAATCATGACTTTCTGTATATGCTCTCTCAGAACCCCTTCACCCTCTTCTTATAAAACCGATTTCTTCTTGAGGATGAGTGCATGTGTCCATCCAGCTAATCTCTGTGTCTAATAAAATAGGCTGTTGCATATTAATGTTCATTCTGCAACAAAGAAAATGCAGCCACAATCTAGGCCTATTTACTTGGAAGCAACATCTCTTAGTTCAATAGGTTTATTTCCAAGTCAGCGTACACGAGATTGGAACTTTACAGCGACATTGAAGAGCAGTCTTCTGCTAACTAAATCATGGAGAATCAAGCAGAATGAGAAGAACATTGTTCCCCTTCCCACAGCAGCCCTTCATGGACCTCCAAAAGACTCTGGAAGGTTGGAAATTTTCTAGAAATGACTTTACAGTGACATACAAGGCTGTGATAGGGAAAAGAGGCAGGAGAACAATTTCACTTCAGCTAACAGAATACAACACTACCTTTAATCCCTTTAAAGACACATCAAAGAACAGTTTTAAAAGTAATGATGGTCCACTTGGCAGAGCTACTAGAACCTTCCCTTTGCCTAATTTCAAATAGGAAGCAGAAACATGAACCAACCCCCAAATGAAGGTCATTCTGAAAAGTTAGGATAGCATCCCTGCACATAAATCAGGCATGGGGACTCGAGTCATGGGGCGTGTTGTCAAGTTGGACTTGAGTCGCATCAGTAACTCAACTTGGACACAGGGGTCCCTCGCCCCAATGCCTCTTAGCTATCACATTGGGAAAGCCCTTCTTGAACATGTATTTTGGCAGCATGCATCCCATCCATGTCACTTTAAACAGAAAAAAATTATCCCTTGTCATCAACGACCAATTCAAATAACAGTGCTCTTTTATTTAAAAAGAATCATTTGGAGAATTCAGTAACATACTGAAGTTTAAAATTAACCAGACCTATTTAAATATAGCACTAGCAAATACTGCCAAGCTTTAGAATGTTCAGCGATTCCCTTTTAGTTAGGAAGAAACAATGCATTATGTAATATTTTTGCTAACTATTCCCCTAATACGTTAATGATATCATTACATGATTTCAGAACTACAACAACATGTAATTTCATTTATTTATTCTCCACAGAGGCAGAGGGGAAGTGCAGATTAAGAGTCTGTCAAGATGATCAAGTGACAGCTAATGCAAATTTATTTCTGCAATATAGCATGTAAGGAATGCAAATACTGGTTAAAACAAAGTAGCTTCAGGCACTCAAGGTGTGCTTCAGGCAGTGCATGAATGGGTGAAAAATGCTAACAAATTAGAATATCAGAAGCAAAGTAAATGGAGAAGGAAATTGAGGGTTCCGTTTAAATGGCTTTAAAAGGAGAACCTGACTGAAAATCAAAACACTACCACCTCAAACAATTATAGGTATAACCTCCTGAACTCACAGACATCAACAAGGCACATCTGTAAGCAATCTGGATTTGGTTTAAAAATTAAATCCTAGGAAAAGGTAACAGTTGCCAATCAAGTAGAGTTACGAAACAACAGTAACTTCTGTCTAAGCAATTTTGCTTTCATTTTGTTTTTCTTGTTGTTTCAATCTACTTTTAGCATGGATCTGTATCTTCTTAAACAAAAGTTCTTTGGGGGAAATAGCTGTTGTCAAACTCCTTCCAACTAATGGCAACCCTATGGATTACCTTTATGGATTAAAGACCTCCAAAAAGTGCTATCGTTAACAGCCTTGTTCAGGCCATAACTTCCTTTATTGAGCCAATCCATCACGTATCCTGACTTCCTCCCCCAGCCCCAGCCCCATCTTCCTCTTTCCCCAACATTATTGCCTTTACCATTTATACTCTCATGAAATGACCAAAGGTATAATAAAGTCAATTTATCTTCTCCAGACACTTTAGGATTGATTTGATCTAGAACCTGTCAATTTATCTTGTTCACGGTAAATATTAAGCTCTTTGTAAAAGCTACATTTAGAATTGATGTTTTTTCCTGTCAGCTTTCTCTATTGCCTGCCTTTCACATTTCTACACTGTAATTGAAAACAGGAGTGTATGGGTGACCTTGGTTTCTAGTGACACATTCTTACTATTAAGGACTTGTTCCACTTCCTTCCTATCTGCCCTCTGAAGCCCTTGTCTTCTGACTTCACTAGGACTGAAGATTGAACCAAGGTACAGAAAACATTTAACTACTTTGATTTCTTCATTGCTCATCACAGAAGGGGCTACAAGGCCACTGAGTCCAACCACCTGATGTCTTCCAGGAGGCTATTTAAACTTCTCTTGAATGCCTCTTGACGTAATTGGTTCTACTGCTGCACTGCTCTTATGGTTAGGATGTTTCCCCCCAATATTCAACCAAAAGGGGGCTTCCTGTAACTTGAGACCCATTGTTGCATGGCCTCTACTCTGAGCTGACTGAGAACAGATCCTGCTCCTACTCTGTATGACAGCCATTCAAATATTTGACACGTGCTATCATATCTCCTCAGTCACATTAGCTTAAGGCTAAGCATGTCCAGTTCTTTCAGTCCTTCTGGAAGCTCTGTAAACAGCAATGTAGTAATTTTGTATTTTTAGTGTTTAATTGTAGTTCTCTTTGTACCTTCTTCCCTGCCTCTTTCCAGCATCATTTCAATGTTTTTTTTCTGCATGTAATATGGGGTAATAAGCACATTTTATAATTATTGATACTTCACCCCCCAGTTTGGCATATAGTCCTGGTTTGTTTATGCCTTCCTAAAACAGAATGAATAGCTAGGAAAGTAAAATACAATTTTGCTTGATAACTTTGCAACTTGGAAATCATTCTGTTTCTTCCTACTCCAACAGAAGCATCTTGTCCACGATATATATTATGCACCAGTACAATAAACTCCACATGCACAAACTAATTTTCTGAAATTCTCTGATATGTTTCAGTAGCTGACTTATACTGTATTTGCTTGACATGCTCTATTGCCTTTGCTTTTTCAGAATCCAAGTGATTAAACTGATTTCTTCCAAGTGATTTGAGAGCAACTTTTATGCATGTTCTTCAAAGGAATATGTCAAGCTTACATCTTTTCTACTTAGTTCTTTAGTATATTGTTTCCATCTTCTCTTTATTTTGCCCTGTATTCCTCTGATCTTTCAGCATACCTAAACTAGCTTTACATTACTTTTAGATTACTTCGATTTTATGAAAAATATATTAAGTCCTGCTTGCTGTAGTTCTCTTCTATTGTTTCTTTACAATACTTCATTTTGTTCTTACAGTAATATATTGTCCTTGATTTATGAGTGTTTTGCAAGAAAAGCAACCATGTCTGATCAATTCTGCCTTGATCAACAAGCAATGTCTTGCAATACAAGCATTGCAGCAGGTCACATGTTCACAAGTGAGCCAATAGTGGTGCGCTCTCTTGCTCTCTCCCGGCTGGACTGTGAGCGATTGTCTGGAACGTTCTGTCTCAGGCAGCCTCCAAAGCAGAGAGAGGAGAGAGGAATAGAGGTTTTTCTTGCACCAGCCAGGAATGTTTTCAAAGAGAAGCCCACGTCATGGATTTGTATTATTTTTCTTTATATTTTTCTTTAATTTGTTTTCAACATCCTTTCTTATTTTTAAAACAATTTCTAGAGCTACAAATTGCATTTTATTATTGTCACATTAAAAACAGAGTAAAATCCAGTTGTTAGACCCAAGCAGAGCAGATCCTGCAGCCAGGTACCTAACCATGGTGTGGATGTGGACTTCTAGCCAACTTCTTTTGTGAGTTTTGGTATTTTGTGTGTACAGCATGTGGTCAATGGGATCCCAGAACAAAACATTTGAGTTTCCATTATTTCTCATGGGGAGATTTGCTTTGATATAAGAGTGTTTTCATTTGTAAACCAAGGTATTCATGTATTTTAAACCATAGAAAAGCTGCAGGTATCCTGACCCCACTTCTGTTGCCCTTTACTTCTACTTCATTATCAATTTTGAGAATTTTTCAATATCTGTTAAGGCCTTTCTTTTTTTCTCTTTTGACTAGTTCACTCATCACAAGTGCACCAGAGAAAGGGTTAAAATCAGTAAGGAATGTTCTCCCATACAAATTATCATTTATAGGAAAGGAGTAGACAGCAGAAGCCCTTGAGTTAGTAGAGGAATAAGAATGTACAGTATTTCATCTTGGAGAGAACGCCAGTTGGCTGAACAAGGAGAGGAGGAATATCAAGGGGTTTCTCACTACTGAGGATATAAAGAAGCAGCTTTCACTGTTGACATATGTGCCTTTCCCCACCATTATTCATTTTTGTTTTACTTACCACTAAATATCCTAGGTTGTACCCCTGAGGATACACGTACCCCAGGTTGTGAATCACAGCTTTATCAGATGACAACTGAATAAAATGAGTACCAAAGTCACATACGACAATAAGAAAAATACTGACTTATTTGCATTGACCTTTACTGCCAAAAGGCATCTGGAGACAAGAGCCCAAGTCATAGAACTCTCTGACACAATATAATTTAAAAACTTGCTAGGTGTGGGTGGCATATGTTGAAGAATTATTTGCTTTCCAAAACTGCTGACCATCTAACAAAACGTTTAATGTCATTAAAACCAGCTTTTATTAAAGAACTGGAAAGAGGCCAACATAACACCAGTGTTTTAAAAGGTTCTGCGGTTTTGCCTGATTCTTTTTGCCTTTTCTGATGTATTCTCTTCCTACAAACGTTTTTAATATTATTCCTGTGGAAGAATGCACATGGAAAGCATTACAACATGTGGATTTTTCCAGAACATATCTGAGTAGTGGATTCCTGCAGGCTCTTGCTTTCAATTGTTTTCTTGTTGGGGAAAGGGAAGTTTTTTGAGGAAGAATGTCGACTTTTAAGTTTTATGTTCCTCTCCTGCCCAGCTTAGTAGGAATAGTCACAAAAACACATTTGAAGCCAATGACTGTGTTATACCTGGATCATGTATTGCTTAAAGAAAAGAATGTTTTCAAGTCATTCGTATCTGATTGCCACTTTTTGAAATATTTTGGGACTGTAAGTTATCACAGGTAAGAAGTATCACTTAACCCCGTTGGCATTGTGCGACATGGCAATCAATGCATATTTGATATTATGACTAAATCTGTGAACCACAGCTATGGTAGGAAAGTAAAGTTTTTCTTGTATACGAGACAAAGAAAATACTTTGTCTTCCAAACTATATTTGTTGAAATTCCTGTTCTGAAACCCCATACTGAAAACTTACTGTAACACATGTAGGAAAACAGTCTGGTTCTAGTCACTGCTGTAATTAAATACAACTTGCAATATGATAACCTCTGTTTGGAAGTGTTTTCCTTTACTGAATGCCAAAAGTAGCAATCTTTAATCCTAGAAATGTATCTAGTTTCTTTTTTAATCCATTATCCTTTGTAATGTCTGGGATTTTAATATGTGATAGCAATACTAAAAGCTCTGCCAAAATACAAGCTTGTAGACTCAAAAACAACTAAGTAGAAGGAACTTAATCTCTATATTAAACAAACATTAAAAAATTAAAAATACTTCTACCATCATTAGGGCAGGTATCCATATGGGAGCTATTAATCTCTAAAATAGCTTAATTACTCAGACTCAGAAAGATAATATGACCTTTAAAAGTTATTCAGTTTTCAGAAGTGTAAAGCTTTGAAGATGGATCATTCTCAGTATAATCTTCTGAAGAAAGGTAAAATAATCTGAATCTTCAAATTGGCAGCATATAATGAGTTATGCGGTGCAAAAACGTGTATGACAAAGAAGCAATAAAGAAGACTGCTTGATATTTTGTTCTTTTTGGTATAGTTTTTAAGATATCAAAATTCACATTTAGGGCTGATGAAAACTAACATCTAGAATATGAATGCAATAAGCACTCTGTCACAACTGAAACATAGAAGATGACTAGTTGTGATCAACCTTTACTCAGGCTAGTTAAGTTTTAAAATGCCCTTACTTTTAACAGACTTGCCTTCAGCCCAAAATATATGAGCCCAAGAGGTTTTAAGATTGAAACATAAAATTTGAGCTTTATTATAACAACTGGTGTAACTAAACAGAGTTCGGCTTAAAGTTACACTGCATTACATGCTAGCTCTCAAACATTCAACCTCCCTTCCCCCAATCAAAGTACTAATAATTCTCTCAAGACCTCCCACTGCAAAACAAAATTTAACTCCCTCTCTTGTTCTCTTCAGCTCTTCTTTTTCTACCTCCTGGAGGCAATTCTGTTGGCTCTCCTCCTGCATTCTTCCTTTTTACTGCTGTTGCTAGGTAGAACAGGTGGGAATTCATCACACTACGTAGTAGTCTCTGCTCGCCTCATTCATATATCAGGAAGAAGAAGACTGAAATGGCACTTGATACACTTACTAACACCCAACCTGCATGGCACAGTTTTCACTTATCTTGTCAGGTCAGGGATTCTGGTGCCTAAATATATCTCTAAGAGCCCAACAGAACAGTACAGACCTCTGGAAAAAATAGTTTCCATCTCTCAAAGTGACATTTTTTCTTTTATTTGTTTGTTGTTAGCTTTAATGTTGATTTTTAATGATGCAACATGCCCTTTCACAATAATTGATCTTAACCTTGAATTTTGTCTTTAATGTTCTTGATAAGAGTTCTACACTCGTGGTCTTGTCGTTCAGTGCTGTAAGCCACCTTGGGTCCTTTTCAAGGAAGAACGTGGGGTAACAATATTTTAACAATATTTTAAGTAAATAAATATGGGAAAAACAGAAATCTCTATTCGCTACATCTGGCATTTATCCATATTAAGGGTTAATCCCAGAGTGAAATCAGACAATCTTTTACAATCCTATCAATATTCATCTGAATACCAAGTTATAAGTCTTTTCATTGTAAACATTCTAGGCAACATTAGCCTGTCTAATTCCACAAGCTACTTTGCTTCTATGTTCTAAAGCCCTTAATGGTTTAGGACATTTAGTCCCTAGATACCGGAAGGACCACCTCCTTCCATATGAACCTACCAGGCAGTGAAGAGCTAGCCAGAGGGCCCTTTTGAAAGACTCATCCCTCAAGGAGATGAGAAGGGTGGCTTGTAGATACAGGGCCTTTTCGGCAGCTGCCCCCAGGCTATGGAACACTCTCCCAAGTGAGATCTGCCTGGTGGCAACACTGATAACATTTTGGTGCCTGGTAAAAACATTTCCATTCCAGAAGTTTTTAAACTGATATAACATAGATTGTGTGTCCTGATGGCAATTTTAGTGTATTGTACTTTAATGTTTTATATTGTTTTTAATTGTTCATTTTAATTTTTAATTGCAAGCTGCCCAGAGATCTTTGGGTACTGGGCGGGATATAAGTTGTATAAATTAAATAAAATAAATAAATAAATAAATAAATACTTCAGTTTGAAAAAAATCCAAAATTCTTTCATGTTACAACAACTCTAGGCACAAAAGCTTAAAGACATATGAAAAGTAAATTTAAGTTTTAGGCGAATATAAGCGAGGGGCCTCTACTGAGAAAGCCCAGTTCCTCAGTCCTAGAGCTGGGTGTCATTAGCATACTGACAACATGGAACCCCATATGTCCTGACTACCTCCCCCAGCAGGCTCATATAGATGTTAAAGAGCATGGGAGAGATGACGGACCCCTGTGGCACCCCACAATTGAGGGACCAAGGGGTGGAGGTCATCTTCTCCAGCTGGACTCTCTGGGGACGGTCCTCCACGAAGGAACAGAACTAGAGATGGGCACAAATCAAAAAATGGCATTTCGTTTGTCATTTAGGGGGTCCGTTTCGGTTCGTTTCTGCGAATTTTTGCAAAAAATTCATTTTTGTTTTCGTTTGTTTCGTTACTGTTTCGTTACCATTTATTTCAGTTTTTTGTGATTTTCTTTAGCATTTAAGGCAGTTCACTGTATTGCCGTAACGAAAACGAAACACACGACAAAATTTCCGGTGTTTCTGTTCGTTTCATTTCATTTTAGAGACAAAATTCGTTTGTCGTTTCGTTACATAATGAAACGAAAAAACGGAAACGGAAACGAAAAATTGTTCGTTTCGTGCCCATCTCTAAACGGAACCACTGCAAAGGCAATGCCTCTGATCCCCAAATTAGAGAGCCTCCCCAAGAGCTGAACCTCTCCTTTTAATAACTAAAAATCAGACCATATGGAACTGAACTATTCTAATTGTGGAATTCTGACCAGTGCAGATGATGTGTTCAAACCCAGCAGTTTAAACCTAGCATTCTGTGATAGCGCAGAATTTTTTAGTCTCCTGGAGATAGCAATATGGTCTTTGGGCCAAAAAGGCCCTCCACAGCTAGAATATAATATTATTCAATGCATCTGTGATAAGTACTGTATATACTCGAATATAAGCCTAGTTTTTCAGCCCTAATTTTGGGCTGATAAAAGGGGCCCTTTAGCTTATATTCGGGTCAATACTTTTAGCCACTGAGGCAAGACAACTGTGGCTAAAAGTCATTTTAAACATTGCATGCCACTTCTCATGACCCCCCTCTGCATCACAGGGGAGCAGCACACGATGTTTAAAATGACTTTTAGCCACTGACCCAAGCACTTGCATCAGTGGCTAAATTTAAACATCACACACCCCTCCCCCAGCTCACAAAGGAGGAGCTGCCAGGCCCTGCTGCATTTCCCACCCTAGACTTATACGCAAGTCAATACATTTCCCCAGTTTTGGGAGGTTAAATTAGGGCCTCGACTTATACTCGGGTCAACTTATACTCGAGTATATACGGTAAGTGAATCAAATAATGTAGTTGCTTTACAAAAGGTGAGAAGAAAAGGTGTGACAGGCCCTCATGGCAGAAATTCATACTCATTTGAATTGCTGCTCTCTCCATACATGTGGAAGAAGCAGTTAAGTCCTCTTAGCCTCAAATCCATCTTACAAAGGTCAAGAATTACAAAACAATGTTTTAATTGTAGCCAACTACCATGTACAGTCCCTCAGGAAATCTATGAAATTACAACAGGACAAATATGATTTACGTGGGAATTATGAGGATCATATTTGCTATAACTCATTACACTAGAAGTTTTCATTGGTTCAAATATTATTCTCTTAATGTGGAAGTTTCAGAATATTCTAAAACACGTTTTTCTTAAAGGACTATGTTTGGATCAAAAAGTAAATTCAGATTAATACAAGGTAGGTGCTAATAAGGATGTAATAATTAAGAACTCTTAGAAAAATGTCACTGTACTTATTGGCTAAGTGACATTTATTAGCTTATTGGCTAATAAAATGCTAACCATTTTGGTGTGACCTTTTGAATGAACTGTTCAATACTTCATTAACAGTAGCTCATAAAATAAATTTCAGATTTAACTCAATAAACAGGAAAATTCTATTCACTTTGTCATGGCAGTTTCATAAAATTTAAGTCTCAGATCAAAGCAAGACAAGGTGGCACAAATAAAAACATACTTTGTTTATGAATGTACAAATCTCTGCATTATAGAAAACTCTAAAAAGAATCCACGATTTTAAAAACATACTAAGCAACGCTTCAATTGCATCACATCAGAAGCATATAGACTTTTCGACACAGTTTATTTATCTATACAGCATATACAGTATACAATATACAGTATAAATATTTTATGTTGCGACTTAAGAAAAATTACTCAAAGTTAAATAATAAAAAAGGTTGCTCCCTAAATGTTTTTTTCCAAGCAATCATCTGTGTATTCACATTTGTGTATTTGCACCTCTGCAGAGACACGGCTTCAGAACCTTTGAGAGGAAGAGAGAGCTTTCCCTGTAGGACTGCCATCTAGCTACAGCATACACAGAGACACCTTGTCCCTCAGTTCAAAAATTCAGGCAGTACAGTGGCACAGCTTTAGTTGTCACAAAAGGTTCAAAAGAGAAGTACAAACAGTAAAGGTCAGCAACCTATTTTTTTTAAACTTGTTGTTTCCATCTCACTTCCAAAAACAGTTGTACAAGCACAAAGGTGAGCTTCTGCATTGAAGGAGCACTGCAGAGAGAACTGCACTTCCAAAAGAAGTGTCCCACCAAGACCTGGTGACCAGATAGTAGTGACGATTGACAATAGAGTGCTGATAAAAAGACCCTTCTTTAACATGTAGTACAGGATGTCATACTCCACTGGAATGGCTTTTACGGGTGTCAGGCAAAGGTCCACTGGCCAACTGGTAAGCCAATATTATTGTTTTCACAACCCAATTGGCTATTTTAAAAAGCCAGCATTCTTCTCACATCAAGCATGGGAGAACCTCATATGATAGTATCAAGGGGGACGGAGGGAGGAAAGCAGGGACAGAATATCTTGCAAAGACCAAAATCAGTCACAATGGGCAGGAGTATCTACAGTACGGCCGCCATATCTGTGGGCGATTGCTTCCGAGATGCCCACGGATAGTGGAATCTGTTGATAAGAGCAGATGCTCTTATCCAAGGATAATGGTGGTGGCACGGGTGGTGAGGTGCCGGGTGAAAGCTTTCACCACCGACAGCCCCCAAACGCTTGGTAGTTTGGAGGTGGTGGTGAGGAGGACGGCATTGGTAAGTTTTCTTTCCTACTTGTCGCCACCAGGCTCAGTGGCCAGCCTGCAAGGGTGGCGGCAGCAAGGAAGAAAACAAAAGATAACTTATCAATCATGGGCCCTCCTCTTTGTTACCAGGCTCAGCAGCCAGCCTGCGAGGGCGGCAGCAACGAGGAGGCTCAGCATTGGTAAGCTTTCTTTTGTTTTCTTCCCTCTTCGCTGCCACCGCCCCTGCAGGCTGACTGCCGTGCTGAGCGGTTAGTTTGCAGGGGTGGCAGCAGCAGCGAGGAGGGAAAAAACAAAAGAAAGCTTAACAGTGCCAAGCCCTCCTTGCTGCCAGCTGGCCAGCCACCCTCTTCGCTGCCTGCTTTGCAGCTTGTTTGCAACAGTAGTCTGCTTTACTGCTACTGTTTGCAACAGTATTCTGCTTTGTGGCTACCAATATATATTTTTAACACTTCTCCCCTCAATCCGTGGAAAAGTGAATCAGCGGATAATGATCCAGTGGACATGGGGGTCATACTGTATTTTGTCTGACTACCATCCTGTTTGGGTATTATTGAAGGTAAGGCTTGTCTGCCGTACAAGCACACAGTTCCCATGTGTGATGGACCCAGTACTACCAGAAAGGCCATCTTGGCAGTGATGGGTCCCAAGGAAGCAGTGGCCAAAGAAGAAGTTGGAAGAAATTGCTGTATTTATCCCATCTATAAGACACTGCCCTATTTTAGATGCCCCCATTTTCAACCCCCCCAAATTAAGAAAATCAATACATCCTCCCTGAGTTCCCAGTAAGAAAACAGCAGGAGGTGGTAAACAGTAGTGGGTGAGGGTGGAGGAGAATCCAAACTGACCTCACTGTTTCACTTTCTCTCAGGCAGTGTTTGATTCCCCCCCTGCTTTGTTCTTGCAGGATCGGACTTCTTAATGGGTTGCCCCCCCCAAGCCTTTCCTTGCTGAAAAGAAGGCTCCACTCCTTGCAAAAACAAAGCACAGAGGAGTCTTCAGGACATGGAAACGAAAGGAAACAGCAAGGTCAGTTTGGGTTTTCCTCCACTCCACCTCCACCCCTTGGAAAAGGCTTACTTCCATGTATACAATGCCCCTTAATTTTTAGTGCCATGATTTTAGAAAAAAATAGTGTCACATACATTGGAAAATATGGTAATTGCAGTGAACCCAAATGATTTCTTCAAGGGATTTCACTCAAGGGATTTTATTCAAATAGTGAGGAACAGTTATTCATTTGAGTACAGTAATACCTTGCTTAGCAAAAGCCTCAGTTAGCGAAAGAATCGGATTAAAAAATGAAATCTCCGGGAATGGGGATTCCTCTATTTAAGAAAAAAAATTCCAGGACCTGGCTGGGCAGCGAGGAGTTTCACCCCTTTATAGATTAAGACTGCCAGCTTCTGGTTGCTGCAGCCCCAAGGTTGAAGTGGTGTCCCCGCAGCAGGCAAGCCACGCTGCCTGACTGGGTCCTGCAGAAGTGGCGATGGAAGCAGCAGCAGGACCAGGAACAGCCGGAACACCACCAACAGCAACGAGGCCCCTGGGCACTCTACAGAAGGTGGCTGCGGTGGCTGCAAGCACTTCAGGTCCAGACACACCACTGGGGGGGGGGTCAGTGGCTAGACACAGGATGCTGCCATCAGAAAGGGGCTCGTTCGGAGCTGGGTTCGGACCAAGGGAGGCTGGGAGGACAAGGTGCAGGCGGCTGAAGCTGCCAGTCCACAAAAGGAACAAGTGGCAACAAGCAAGTACTTTTTTTTTCCTTTTTCCTTTTTTTTCTGTTTTTTTTTTTTTTTTTTGCTTTTTCTGGCCCCTGGAATGGATGAATTGGTTTTCAATACATTCCTCTTGAAAACTGTGTCTCCAGAATGGATTAATTTCATCAACGGATGCACCATTCGATTTCCAATTTAGGCATCAGAAGTAGTTGTTTCTGTGTCTTCAGGATATGAACTTCTGCTAACTGGCCAGATGGGCTACTACTACTACTACTACTACTACTACTACTACTACTACTACTACTACTAATAATAATAATAATAATAATAATAATAATAATAATAATAATAATAATAATAATAATAATAATAATAATAATAATAATAATAATATCCCACGGAATGGTACTGTTGATGCAATTAAAGCAATAGAATAATTAGGCTCCAGACTACATTTGTCCTGATTGAACTCACCTTGGCCTTGACATATACTAATCCTGAAAGTACTTTCTAATTGAAAAATAAACCACATGAAGCACCATACATTAATACGATTCTAACCTTCGCAACAACTGAGTCTTACCTGTAAGAGCTACACAAAATGTAAATACACATTTAGTATACAAACTATAATTTTGCAGCACTGCGTACCTCTTTTATCAGAAGCAATTATTTCCTGAAGCAGCTAAAACAAGCTCAGTTGATGTTCTAATCATGTTGAAACCCACGCTGGGAATGGTTTCACGTGGAGGTGAAACCATTCTGCCCAGTGGGGCAGAAAATGCAAGGGAACATTAGTGGAGAGAGTGAGAAGCTGGGACTCAGAAGACTGGAGTTCATATCCTAGCTCAGCCATGGAAAGCTCTACTAAATCTGAAGTTTTGGGCCAGGATCCTGTGAAGTACATTACAGCAGAGGCACAAGGACCAAAGTGTTCCCCTTGCTCCAGCAAGCTCCCCTTATGTCATGTCTCCCAGTAGATATTTTAGCCACTTCATAAATATCTCACTTAATGGCAGCAACAACAATGTATAAATCCTAAAAGTATATAACAGAACTCACATGGTTGTATTTATATCTTTTCAGCCTTTCATAAAAAATGAGGTTTGTAAAAAGTTTCAATTACTTCCAAGAGCTAGAACCAATGAAACTTCAGGATAGGGAAAAGACCTACCATGACTGGGACATGCATTATCCATATAATCGTAGAAGGAAAAACTCAATGAAGTATTGCCTAGCTACTTTCCATTATGCAAACCTGATACACAAAGGCAATTCTGCCAATACTTATACATCAGTGAAAATTTATAAAAGAAAGGGTATTGAAATCTGCATTAATTCTGTATTGCTGCTCAACAGCTAATGACTTGGCATTGTTTCATCTCTATTTCAAATTAAAGCAATGCATGGATTAAGAGGGCTACAAATGGTTACCACAAAATGCCTGCAAAACACTTTTTTTACTGAGACGTGCATTTAAAATGTTATTTTAACATTGAACTCTCTTCATTCACAGATAGTTACATTTGTCCTCAGAACAAAAACAAGGGGAGAAAAATGCACAGTTCAAATCCCACCAAATTAAAACAGTATCCAACATACCGAAATGCAAAACATAATGATGAAACTGGCAGTAACAACTGTATCATATGTCATACTGTGACCAAACTCATGTGGTTTAGTGTAATAAATCACACTAGAGTAGGCCCTATGAATGAATGGGAGTTTGGTTATTCATCCACAAGTTCCACAGATTCTAATATGGGCCTACTCAAACTGTGACTTATTTTTACACAGTAAGCTGCAATTAGAGTAGGCACATTGGAATCAAATGGAACTTGTGGATGAATTGATTCACTGAATTCCCACCGAGTCACTGAGCCTCCTCTAGCACAATTTACTAATCTAAGCAACAAGATTTTGCTTAATTATAAGCATACATGATTATTTTATCCATAATTCCATTAGAAATCAATTGAATCATGTAACATTTGCAGTCCAGAATATTCAACAGACTGAAAGGATTCTATTCCACATTTATAAATGAAGCTATTATCTTTACTAAATTGTGCTTCATTAGAGTACTTCTAATAGGCCTGCCTTCAACTCCAACACAACACACATTTGTGTTGCAGAAGAAACAACACGATAAGGCTGTAATTATTACTTTAATTCCAAATAAGTCAACCGGACATGTAGCCAGATTCTATACATCTTTATTTAGGAAAGAAGACCTCATATGTGCAGTGGGCCTTCCTTTTTGGTAACAGTACACTGTAGCCCTCTGCAACTACTGGAATACAGGTTAAATAAAAATAAATACTTGCAGTCACCTTGATTTTAAGTTATGCCACTCTTTTCCATTTTTGTATCCAGCTTAAAAAAAAGTATCAAACAATTTACCATTCCTTTCTTAGTACAGGGGAATCTTGAGACTGGGCAGTTTGCAAAATACTACATGGTCTCTTCTTCTAGGAGTCATAGTGGGGATCACATTTCCAACAAGGGGCCCTGCAAACAGGTACTCAACCCACTGAACTACCAAGATGAAACAAAAATCCAGGGGCAGGAAATTTCTGCTATATTTTGGAAGCCAAGTGCACCGCAGACCAGTGATCTGGAATTGTACCCGTGAAATACAACAGGTATAATTTACATCTTTACACGAAAACTGAGCTCCAACGTATGCTGGTAAATGAAGTGGTATTTTCGGAAATAAAGTAAAAACTTAAAATATCATGTAACATTTCATGTCTAAGTAATAGATGATTTTTTAAATAGCAGGTACTAATCTCTAACACCATAAATGCTTTTTCCTTTGTACATTTTCAAAAGTTCCAATAAAAATGAATTACTAGTATAATTAGAAAAGCACAAGCTATCTGTTCTCTCTCTGTATGTGTTTATGAATCTATGATTTGTAATTATGTTTTGGGTGGTTTAAGAGTTTAAGGATTTTGAACTGCATGGGGGTCTAGCACCCCTATCTCCAGCACTGTTGAAGGGAGAAAGTGTCTAGTCAAGCATAGGGGCACAAACCCTTTTAGCCCTAGTAGGTTCAAAACATAACACATGTTGGAAAGGAGCCAAATCTGTTGAGGAGAGTCACTCACTTTGTCGGAAATATGTGTTGGGATAGAGTTTAAATAGCTTAATAAAAACTTTGTTTATACCTTTAAGTGACAGAGTATACAGCGACTGTGGCCTAATAAATATTTACAAAAATAAGAAATTTCCCATGAGATGTATAAGTTTGCAGTAATTACTTGTACTGAAAGTTAACAACTAAATAATGTGCGTTAAATAAGATCTGACACCTCTTTAAGCAAAAATATATTCTTTGTATTTTACATCAATAACAGAGAACTTAAACAGCAAAAAAGAGATAATGCCTGATAATTATTACTTATATAACACAGGCATGTGTTGGTTCAATAACAATATAACTTTGCTTAAAACTTAGTTCTTGTAACTTTACTAGCTAATAAACAACTTATCAGCTACAACTAAGTTTTAACTTGTTTCATTTACACTTCAGCAAGAAAAGATAAACCTTTCTGTTAATTTATGCAATAAACAGATTAAAGTTGAAATTAAAGTCAACACATAATATTTACATCTAGTGAAAAATACAGTCCAGAAGTTTAACAAATAAACATACAGCTAATACACCATATAGCAGAGCAATACCCAGTATAATCAAACTCTAAGAGAGCTTGCAAAACAGTATGACTGATTCAGGTAGAATCAGCAAAGAGTCAGGCTTGTGCCTCTACTTAAATAGTCTTCTTGCTACTAAACCAACACCAGTCCGTTGCAGCAGAAGCCTCTGATTACTCCACCTGTAGCAACCATACCCCAAACACTCAGTAACTTATTTATTTCATACCAATACTTGCAATTTTTCTCATTTAATTTCCCTTAAAAAATTTTGGGAAACTCTTTATGTCAACTGACTGTGTCAGAGGGGAAATTGGTATGCAAACTGGTATTTTCTCTAACTTCTTCAACTTTCTAACATAGTTTTTGGGAAGATATTTACTATCTTGTTGATTTATTCACCAATTTTTTTTCTTTGGAAAAAAGTTGCCTAAATATAACTCATTTTACCCTTTTCAAATTCTTTTGATAACAAGTTATTATGGTTTAATATAATACTCAGAATAGACATGGGCATTTCATTTCGAATGGAATCCGGGTCCGAAATGAAACATGGCAGAACAGCTGCCATTTGGTACCGGGACCCACCTTCTAGAATGAAATAAACCAGTCTCTTACCTTGTTTTGGGTAGCATGGGGCTAAACTCCAACGAGGAAGCAGCCTAGGACGCGTCACCTTTCACTCTCCCTGGCGCTGGCCAATCAGACAGGGAGGTGGGGTGATGCATGTCCCTGCACAGTTCCTGACTGGTCTTTGCCAGGGAGAGTTAAAGATGACGTGTTTGAGGCTGCTTTCTTGTTGGAGTTTAGACCCGTTCTACCCAAAACAAGGTAAGAGACTGATTGATTTTGTTCTGGAAGTGGATCCCAGTACTGAACAGCAGCTGTTCTGCTGTGCTTCATTTTGGAACCGGGCCCTTCCCAAAAAGAAATGCCCATGTCTACTCCAGAACAGGTCTTCAGTGGTTCACTATAAAATATAACTTGATGCTGGGTATGCTTAAACCTCCATGGTATCCTTAAAAGACGGCTATCATTTATGGCATTCTCTTTAATCCTTGTTTTGCAACACAATAAGGAGATCTGTTTGATTTAGCAATAAATGTAAGTATATACAAAAAGGAAGAGGATTCTGAAAGAATCAGCCAACATTCCCTCTCATTTTTAGTCCAGCTGTGTGAGCCTCTGCCCCATTGTCCACCTCTCCCCTCATGCAGGTTCTGTCATAACCAAAACCAAAGGGGCTGAAAATGATCATTGTCGGTGAATAGAGGAAGAAGAGCCCTGAGCGGAGGAAGACAGGTGTGTGTGTGCATGCACAGGTGCACAGCTTAGAGGGAACCTTGGAATCAACATATTAGATGGCCAGATATTTCATGCATACGCAGCAACAGAAATGGCTAGAATAAAATACAATTGATAAATTGAAGATTAACAAGTCACCGGGCCAGGATGGCATCCACCCAAGGGTTATTAGGGAACTGAGAAATGAAATTGCAGATCTCTTAACGGTTATATGCAACTTGTTTCTTAAAACGGCCACAGTGCCGGAGGACTGGAGGATAGCAGATGTCACACCAATTTTTAAAAAAGGAAGGAGGGGGTACCCAGGAAACTACAGGCCAGTTAGCCTTACATCTGTCCCAGGGAAGATGGTGGAAAGTCTCATACAAGAGAAAATCTTAAAACACATAGAAGAACAAACCTTGCTGAGAGAAAATCAGCATGGCTTCTGTAAGGGTAAATCTTGTCTGACAAATCTTTTAGAATTTTTTGAAAAGGTCAACAGGCATGTGGATTTGGGTGAATTGGTGGATATAGTCTATCTGGATTTTCAAAAGGCTTTTGACACAGTCCCTCGCCAAAGGCTGCTGAAAAAATTGCACAGTCAGGGGATAAGAGGGCAGGTCCTCTTATGGATTGAGAACTGTTTGAGATCCAGGAAACAAAGAGTAGGTGTCAATGGGGAATTTTCACAATGGATAGAAGTGAAAAGCGGTGTGCCCCAGGGATCTGTCCTGGGACCAGTGCTTTTCAATCTGTTCATAAATGACCTGGAGACAGGGATAAACAGTGAGGTGGCCAAGTTTGCAGATGACACAAAACTTTTCCATGTGGTAAAAACCAGAGAAGATTGTGAAGAGCTCCAGAAGGATCTCTCCAAACTGGGGGAATGGGCTGAGAAATGGCAAATGCGTTTTAATGTAGCCAAGTGTAAGGTAATGCATATTGGGGCAAAAAAATCCAAACTTTTATCTATCAACTCATGGGCTCTGAGTTATCCGTGACGGATCAGGAAAGAGATCTTGGTGTGTTGGTGGACAGCTCCATGAAGGTGTCTCCCAATGTGTGGCAGCAGTGAAGACGGCTAATTCCATGCTAGGGATTATCAAAAAGGGGATTGAAAATAAAACAGCCAACATTATAATGCCATTATACAAAACAATAGTAAGGCCGCACCTGGAGTATTGTGTACAATTCTGGTCACCGCATCTCAAGAAAGACATAGTGGAACTGGAAAAGGTGCAGAAGAGAGCGACTAAAATGATTACCGGCCTGGGGCACCTCCCTTATGAGGAAAGGCTAAAACATTTGGGCCTCTTTAGTCTGGAAAAAAGGCGCCTGAGGGGGGATATGATTGAGACATACAAAATAATGCAGGGCATGTGTAAAGTGGATAGAGGGAAGCTCTTCTCCCTCTCCCAAAATACCAGAACTAGGGGACATACACTCAAATTGAGGGCTGGGAGAGTAAGAACAGACAAAAGAAAATATTTTTTTCACCCAGCGCGTTGTTAGTCTGTGGAACTCCCTGCCCCAGGATGTGGTGATGGCATCTGGCCTGGATGCCTTCAAAAGGGGATTGGACAGATTCCTGGTGGAAAACTCCATCACAGGTTACAAACCATGATGAAGATGTATAATCTCCAGGCTTTAAACCAGGGTACTTCAAGGACCAGATGCAGGGGAGTAGTATCAGGAGACAGATATCTAGTCTCATGCGCTCCCAAACGCATCTGGTGGGGCCGCTGTGAGATACAGGAAGCTGGACTAGATGGGCCTTTGGTCTGATCCAGCATGGCTCTTCTTATGTTCTTATGTTCTTATGTAATACAGCAGGACCACCGCATCTGCCGATCAGTTCTGGGGGCCCCAGTGATAGGGGTGGTGGGGTGCCGGGGTGAAAGCTTTTACCCCTGACACTCCCCAAATGGCAAGGAGGGAAGAATCCCCCCTTTTGCGCCACTGGGTTTAGTTGCAGCAAGGAGGGAAAAGAAAGAAAGAAACCTTTATTCCCTCCTTGCCACTGTCGCGGGCCAGCCAGGCACACTCTGGAGGGGTGGGTGGGAACTTCCCACCTCAGTGCCCGCCACCCTCCTCCTCGCCGCCGCAGCCGCCACTGCGGGCCAGCCAGGCACCTTCCAGAGGGGTGGGGGTGGAGACTCACCCAGCTGGCCGACTGGCCTTTGAACTTCCGGGTTGGGTCCCAGGCCTCAGAAATTTTGAACTTCCCACTCAAACTCCCGATCTGCTGCCCAGGACCTGAGTGGGAAATTCAAAGGCCAGTTGCCCAGCCGGGTCTTTAAAATCCCCACTTCACTCCTCTGGAGGGTGCCTAGCCAGCATCAGCGGCAGTTTTCCTACCACCGCCTCTGATGCCACCAGCCAGGCACCCTCCGGAAGGGTGAGGTGGGGACTTTAAAGAACCGCCCAGCCAACCGGCCTTTTAATTTCCTAATCAGGTCCCAGGTGGCGGATTGGAAGTTTGAGCAGGAAATTCAAAACTTCCAATCTGCTCTCCTGGGACCCGACCAGCAAGTTCAAAGGCTGGTTGGCCAGTTGGGTGAGTCCCCACTCCACCCTTCCAGAGGGTGCCTAAGTTTTGCCCCTCCTTGCCCCCCCCCCACTGATCACCATCCGCGGATAACTGACTCCATGGTTGGTGAATCAGCGGGTGTGGGGGGGTCATACTGTGCATTCTTACTGTGATATGATTCTTCCTCTGGGCCATAAGATAAAACAACTGAGAGATCAAAAAACATATTTTCATAGTTATCTCTTATAAACTTCTATAGTTAACTAATCTACTATGCAACAGACCTGGGCCACTTTAACGGAATTCTGAGTAGATCCACCGGCATGATATTCCACCTTAAATCTTTTTACAAGCTCTTCAAATCTGTATAAAATTGAAATGGAAAAGTGGGGGAAAGGGAAAAGAGAGAAAAGGTAATTATATTTTGTAATTTTTCACACTTTAATATTTTGCACTATTAAACTATATATTGCATTAAGAAATAGTCACAATAATCGTTAATAGGATTATTAAAGCACACTAAATGTTTTTACAAGGCAACAGATTAGCATAATGGAAACGGCAAGGAATTGTACAAGCTTAATATACCAATTTATCCATGGGCTGAATTGAAACTCCTCCAAAATTGCAGATATTATGTTTATGTTTTGTTGAAGATGTTTATTAGTAAAACACAGAACTGTAAAATGGTGAAGCATTATCACTATTTCAAATAGTCAATTTAGCAGCCATTTATTTAGCCAGCTTGGAGATATAAATAATCCAGTCACTAAAATTCTACATCTCCAATTAATATTTTCAGCATAATAAACATTGATAACCAATTAAACTTGTAATTTAATACACTGGTACAGTTTAATAGAATGGAACATAAAATAAACAAATATGTTAGCATTTTGTATGAAGTGCTATCGAAGTTTTGAAACATTCTATATGATCTCGTATCAATTGGGTCAGCACCTCTGCTCTTCCCAGTTGGTGCTCCCAAAATTCCCACACAGCAAAATATTTTAAATAATTTCTTAAACAAATTGTTTTGCTAAGAAAATCCCTGTGAACAATAGGGAATATGGGAGCAATTCTGACTTGTTGCTAGGGCAGGAAACCATCTTCAAGTTTCAGGAGCAGATATAGGCAGCCCCCAGACCTCTGGCAGTTATTCACACCCACACCCACTTAGGGAAACAAGCCAACATAATGAAACAGTCAGATCAATCACAATCAGGGTGGAGAAAAATCAATGGTTTAAAATAAAAATAAAAAAAACCGCACAGATTTTTAAAAATTAAATTGGACTTTTTAAAATAAAATGCCTTGTGAATAAGAATTAGTTTTTAATTATGCATCATAAGGCTGTATATGTTTAAATTTTTTGGTAAATAAATTCCATTAATCCATTCACAATGCCATGTTCTTCCAGAGGTTTCTGTAAGAATTCTGGGCAGTTTCTCTGGCAACAAGATACAGTATTATCACAGATGCTTGGTTTTGCAGTTCTCTACACTATGAATTTGTGTCTCCAGAGATCACATGCCCCTTCTTCACAGCCAAAATGTTATAAAATGCACAGAGTTGAGAAAAAGGCCTTAATCCCATTGTTAGGCTGGGATGCCAGTCTCGTTTTTTTAAAAAATATATATAGATTTTGTTTAATCACATCAGTTAACATGGATATTTGTTTAAGCAAATAACATGTGCTATAATGTTATTGTTTGAGTGGAATTAAAAAAATGTTATTAAGGTAATGATTATTTTTCTCCTTCCAATAAAGTACAGAAAAAGTTGTTCAAATATGAATGATTAATAGAGATGGGCACCAAACGCCAAAATGGCATTTTGTTTCATTATTTGTTACTCCACCCCCATTTCATTTCGTTTGTTTCATTTCTTCTTTTTTTACTTTTAACTTTTTTTATTTTTTTAGCGTGGCCAGTGCTTTTTTATTTATTTTATTTATTTTATTATTATTATTAAAAAATCCCCGATGCCATTTTTTTAACAGCTGAGAGGCCCTGGCTTCCCTGCACCCCATTTTTTTAAAAAAAATTCTATGTGTATTTTTATTTTTTACTCCCAGCCCAGACCGGTTGGCCCGCGGGCCGGACTGATGTGTGTGTGTGTGTGTGTGTGTGTGTGTGTGTGTGTGTGTGTGTGTGTGTGTGTGTGTGTGTGTGTATACCGGGTCGGCACTTTTTAATTTTTTAATCCCCCCTCCCCCTAATTTTACAGCACTGACTATGCAGCTGCTGGGGCGAGGCAGTGCATTTTTTAAAAAATTATTTTTATTTTATTCTTTTTTTTCCCCCTCACACCGCCGGCCAGGTCAGCACGGGTTTTTCCCCCTCTCTTCTTTTTTCTTTTACTCTTGCCAACCATGCGGCCCCCCGGCTGGGTTGGCATTTTTTTTTTCAAAGTCCAGGCCAGGGCCGGCACCATGTTAAAAAAAAATATTTACTCTTTTATTTTAAAGCACCAATCACATGGACGGAACCTGAGGCCAGGTCCGCACTTTTAAAAGTTTTAATTTGTTTTTCTAATTTTACAGCGCTGACTATGTGGCTCCTGGGCGGGGTCAGCACATTTTTTAAAAATTTTATTTTATTTTATTTTATTTTAATTCTCGCACCCCTGGCCAGGTTGGCATGTTTTTTCCCCTCTTCTTTTTTCTTTTCTTTTACTCTTGCCAACCATGCGGCCTCCAGGCCAGGTCAGCGCATTTTTTAATTTTTTAAATTTAAATTTTATTTTCATTTTTAGTTTTTGCTTGTGCACCCAGTGGGGACTGCAGTTTTTTTTTCAATTTATGCACGTGCCAACCAGCTGGCCTTTTTTAAAAAAAAAGTCTTCTAGTGCTGGCCAGCTAGCCCATAGGCCGTGTCGTTTTTTTTTTAACTCAAGCACCGATCAGCTGATTGGCACTGTTTTTTTTGCAGGAGCGGAAGCCCTCCCTGCGAGGGTTGGTTGGCGGCAGGGGGAACAAAAAATGAAATGAAGTGAAATGAAATGGAAGTTTCCGTTTTGTTTCATTTCGTTTTTCTTAGAGGGGGCTGTTCGTTATTCATTTCATTACCTAACAACCTATTAACCTTATAATAATTACATAATTATAATGTGTTTCGAATAGAATTAAAAATCAATATTTTATATAACTATAAAACTAATGTCGATAATTGTTACTCTAAAAATGAAATCTTCACCTGATTGCATATTAAGGTCGTACAAGCAAGAATGTGTCTTTATGTATAAAACTATGATTTAAATTTATTCTTAATGACTAGTGATTTAAATTGTGATTTACATCAATGTGATTTAAATCAAATCTACTCTAATCACAACTAGATATAAACAAGGATAATCACAAATATTGTATCTTAACCTGGACAAACCTGAAACATAGCATCTAACTGGCACTACCGAAAAAACCAACCAACCAGATAGGACTTTTTTTGTCCCGGTATATAATACCTTGGTGGCAACAAAAAACTACCCTATTTGCAAAAAAACTATATATTTTGGTTCTGACTTGTACTGCTTGTTATTTACTTTAAAAAGCTCTTCATAATGTCCACATTGCAAGTAAAGCTCTATGAAGATTTGGCGATAAAACATTACTCTGGTGGATTACAACTTGTTCTGGCCTGAAGAGTCAGGTTTTAGTGTTTCACATAGACCCACTTTTAACTGCCAATTATACGACACCAAAAAGACACAATTGCTCTCTCTTTCTCCTTATAAAGGAAATATGGAAGGAGAAAAGAAACTGATGAATCCAGCACGTCATTAATTACCAACCAAAATGTTATAGTGGGAGCACAGTCTCAACAGTAAAACTGCCATCAAAAGATGGACATGCTCTTTTAGAAAAAGTGAAGGGAAAAGATTAATGTTGTCTACACATCTTCAGGAGGAGATTTAGTGTCTTTGGGGATAGACTTAGGTGATGAGGAGAGGAATGTTACCTCTGAATCAGTAAGAGAAAAGGAACACATCCAAGAGAAAGGAAAAAAGGAATGAATATGCAAGATTGGGTTGAGGGGATTTATAGATGTTAAACAAAAGAGTGATTTTATGTATTCTCGTTCATCATTTAGCACTACTTCCTATCTGTAAAATCCACAAATGTTTCCTACATGAACAAGTCTAGACTGTGACTTCAACTGGAGTAATCTCTCAATGTGTTCAATTTCTGTCAAGTGAAATCATTCACTTTATTTCCATACTTTAATAACAGAATGCTTGCCCATTTTTTCCATTTGTTTGTGCCCCTTCCCTTCTATGGGTGATATGAGTCTATATAGCTAATGTAATAATTGAAACATTAGAGAAAAGGAAAATAGTAACCCAAAAAAACCCAGGCAGTCATCAAATAGCTACTTAGAGGATGTAATGTTCACAAAGATCATACAAGAAAAAGCAAAAATTACATACAGGTTAACTATTAAACAACATATTAAAATGTTCCCTGGGCCCTAGTATGTCACGGAATTCAAACCATCCTTTTGAAACATGAGTAATTACCAAGATCAAAACACATTCAGGAGAACAGTTAAAGCATATGCAATTATTCACATTCCAAAAGTGTGAGTTTTAGGCTAGCTAGACTTCAAAAGTTATATCTTACTTAATATTTTGCTTGTCTTTCTTACTCATACTCTAGGTCTTGATAATCCTCCCCCCCCCAAAAAAGAAAAACACCTTTAGTTTAAAGGAGAGAGAGAGAGAGAGAGAGAGAGAGAGAGAGAGAGAGAGAGAGAGAGAGAGAGAGAGAGAGAGAGAAGGAGAATGTAACTAAAGAAAGAGGATTGCTGTAAAACTGAAGAAGACCTGAAGCTTAGATCAGTTCCCAGGCTGATGTTATTTTGTAACAAAAGAAACCATTTTCACTCTTTAACCATGGGGTCTGGTGTGGTTAATAGCTGGTTCTCAAATCTTCAATGGAAAGTTACCGCATACTTTCACAAATTTTCTTACGAATCAAACTGTGGTTTGTGGGATTCAGGTCTCTAGGAGCAGAAGAATGGCCCCTACATGAGTTAAGAGATGCCAAATTTGCAGCAAGTCTTCAGCTGACGCTCCTTCTCACCCATCTCTCTAAGTCTACCAAGTATTGAATATGGAACGTCTGAGTTATAGCCCCCCTCTCCCCAAAAGGAAAGTACTCTTTGGTCTGCTGGAGGAGATGTAGAGGAGAGTCAACTGAAGATTTGTTCTGGTATTTCTAACTCTCATGCACTTAACAAAAATATTGGGAAAATAAAAAGTTGAAGGAGAGCTAATGCCCTAAGGACATCCACAGCCTGATTTCGGAAGCTAAGCCACGCTGGCCCTGGTTAGTACTTGGATGGGTGACCGACCATCAGGGAATACCTGGTGCTGTAGGTGCCTGGAGTAGGAACTGGCAAGCCACTCCAGTATTCCTGCCAAGAAAACTCCATGGACATGGGGTCACGAAGAGTCGGTCATGACTATAATGACACAACACACACACACACACACACACACACACACACACCCCACTACTAGACAGGGGTGGTAAGAATGAAATCAACTACCAACAACAGTGCACATCCACATTTGTTAATGTGTATCATTTTGGAAAATCAACTCAAAAATATGAGCCACTTTAAAAAAAGATTTTATTTATTGTCTAGAGCTAAACATAAAGCACCGGAAACGTAACATTATATTTCCAAGGTTTATCTCCACTTTAAAAAAAGACATCAAAATCTATCAACCAAAGACATTTTATGTCAGGTTCAGCAACATTTCAAATATCTATTTAAGCACATACACACCCAAAAAACTAAGATACACTTTCAAGTAACAGCAAATAAAATGCATTTGCTTAATTTTAGGGGTCTTCAAAAAACCCAAAGTATGGGTAAAACTGACTGATTTAACTAAGAAGAAAAATGTCTTTAAATTGCCATCCTTAAAAGCTAATGTTTTAACCTTACATTTGTATCAATGTTACTTTCTCCAGCTTGTTTCAATAATGTTTAAACACAAACATATGTTAAAAGGGTTCTTTTGGCGTCTATCAAACTGACATTTAAATGTTTTTCCCCAGCCTCTAACGTTTGTGGTGAAGTATTTCAAAGTTATGAACCTTCAAAAACGCCCAGGCAAATCGTCTCTTTCATATATTGGCATTTGGTCTTCATAACATGGACTTGTTTAGAATTCCTGGCTTCTGAGTTAGTTGCTATTTGTTTAGATGAGGCGATTTTTGCAAAACACAGTACTACTCTACGATAATTCTAGTTTGCAATAATGAATATTTCCAAAGACAAGTTGCCATTTTCAAATAATTCAACAGTTAAGTTTAAAGTTTTATTATATGCACAGCCACCTCTTCAATGACATTAATTGCAAACCATTATACAGTAATGCCTTGTATTACGAAACTAACCCATTCCAATTGAATTTTCATAATTCAAAATTTTCATATTTGAAAATGCACTTTCCCATGGAAAATCTGTTCCAGAGGTCCAAAAAAAGATTAAAAGGGGAAACAGATTAATTGGTTTTCAATGCATTCCTATGGGAAGCCTGCCCCAACCCAGCAAAGCAGGGGAAGAACTCCCCCCCCCTTGCTGGGTTGGCAGGAAACCCCCTCAATCAACCGGCAGCCGAGCTGTCAAATTCACCTGGCTGTCCGCTGCCTTCCAAAAGCAGCTGATCTGTAATTCAAGGCATCACTGTATATATTTTTTTCTTTCAAAGAACAAGGTTGTTTCAGAAACCATGCCCCTATTTCAGGAAGTAAGAATGTAGCATTGCTTCGGTATCTGTAATAACATGACACTTTTAACAGGCCAACCCAAAAGGAACTAGATCAGTGGTTCTCAACCTTTAGGTCCCCAGATGTCCCTGGACTGCAACTCCCAGAATCCCCTTCCAGCACAGCGAGTGGTGGGGACTTCTGGGAGTTGCAGTCCAGGAACATGTGGGGACCCACAGGTTGAGAACCACTGAACTAGATGAAACTATGGTCTAGGCCAGACAAAATCTAATACCATTATTACCTGATCGTTCGCAGCTGTTTGCTTGAAGCATCCTTCTTTCCTGACTTCCTGTAGCAGCTGACAATGATTTAAAGCTAGACTTCCCCCATATCCTCTTGCCTCTTTTTCCAGCCCTGCTTTTACCTCTTGCTTCATGGCACAATGATTCAATGTTCTCTTGAAAGTTTATGAAGTTCTTACTTTTCTCAGCATTTTTGTGCCTCTCTGGTACCACCTTAATGTGACTGTGAAGATTCTCAGTCATCCAGGTGAGGTTATGTGGAAGTTGAGCAAGGCCACCGCTAACGACCCACACTTAATGGGTGTTGGGAAGGGTTGCATAGGTGGGATTTTCACGCACCCCAGACCACTGTACACCTAACAAGCCTATTCACCTAATGAGCCTTTTTCAGACCAGGGTGATGTGACATCAAGGTGAACTATAAATTGGAACTCTTGCCACTAACTTCCCTCAGAACTGACAAAGCTGCTTGGATGAGCAGCGAAACGTTTCAATCTCTCAAGAAAAGAAGTCCAGTTGCCATGACTCAACTTCTAAACACCTTAATGTGACTGTGAGATTTCATTTCGTATCAAGAAAATTGTTTCTGTTTTTAGGATTTCAGTGAATGCTTGCCTCCCAGGTTCTTAGGGTACTTATTTCTTCTTCAAGTGCCATGTCCTCATAGAACGTTGGTGATCAATAGCCTGAACTGCTTTCTATCTAAGGCTATTCTAAACAGAGCAGCTGTGCTCACTGTGGACCATTGGCTTAAGTTCTTAAGCCAGAATGATGTTCTATGCCCCAGGCTACGCTTCCCATCCATTTTTCCTTGGAGGATAACTTGCAGCAGATGGTATTTCTTGTTGTACATTATGAGTCTGAAATATTGCAATTTTCTTCTCTTTACAGTATTGAGGATTTCTAACTTTTTATTCATGCACTGCAATACAGCCACATTACTCTGGCTGTCCAAGGTATCTTCAGAATTCATCTGTACATTCACATTTTGAATGCTTCCAGCTTCCTGCATAATGTGTCATTATTTCTCAGCCAATATATAATAAAACTGCAGCTTTACAGTGCCTTACAGTGCATGTAGCAAACAACTATGATTTCCTGTGTAGCTGGAAAAGCTGAGTTTAAATCACTTATTTTATCAAACTACAATTAATATAAAGTATTAGAAGGATTATTATTTACTGTTATGACTTGGGTTAAATTACTTTTCTAAATCTTATCTATACTGCCTTAATTTCATTTGTCTTCAGTTTGTCTGTGCTAGATTCTTCCATGGCACATTGAGATACTTTCCTTCTTAAAAACACACTGATGAACAAGATTGAATTCATCCAAAACCTCTATCACAGAACTTAACCTAAAATTCAGTTCAGAAGCAGACTTGAGATTGCCTGTGACTGGAAGAGAGCAATTTCCAACATGAGCATCTGAGCGTAACAGCACAAACTTCTCTCAACACAAGGATTACAGAAATTAGTCTGCTTTGTTTGGTGATTGGACCTCAGGACGTAGGCATAGGATTCCTTTGAAGTCTGAAACACTGAAAGACAACTTCAGCTACTACTATACAATGTGAATTTGCTTTCAGTATTACTTAAGGGCTATCTCTGGCATCTGTTTCTGACCTCAGTGAATGCGCCGTTGCCTCCAAGAACATGAATTGAGAAGGTACAAGGATTTTTGCAATCCTGTCTCCAATTAATTTATTTCTGGATCATTTTCAGCTTTTCCACAGGTCAAATTAAACAACATTTTTATCATGTTTTTAGCAGTGGTACTCCCTTAATGAATGAAAGGCATGTGCTTGAATTGAGCATGCTACCTTTTGTGATCAGCCACTGGAAGTCCAACCATGGTTTAAACTTGAATGTCCAGCTTCTGGAGTATGTATCTTGGAAGAACGCCTACACTAAGATAGAAATCACTTCTAGTTTGACTGTGTGATGAGCTCCCATGGCCTTTGCTTCAGCCTTCCATGTATATAATATTAACTTTCTGAATATGCTTCCTGTATTTTTCAATATATGCAAAAATCCAAAGAGAAAGCTGTCTTAATTCAATTACACCTTCATGTAATTAAGAACTGTAAATGTGTATGAATCCTTATTATTATTATTAAAGTTAGTTTCCCGTACAGACTTTTCCTCAATGCTTACAAGTGAGGCCCAAAGCTAGGAAGATAGCATGAACTCAGAGGCCAGACTCCCAGTATTTCTCCAATTCTTTTTAATGACAATGTGACCCTTCTTGAGGCTAAGGTGCGAAGGAGACTATACATTCTATTTTCCAAGTGATAATGTCCAGTTGAGCAGATGAATATTCAAGAGAAATGAGTCCAGACAGAAAATGGAAAACTGACTTCCAAGTGAGATAGAAGCAGCAGATACATCATTTTAAAAACACAGGAAAAGCATTATCACTATCAAAGCATGTCATGTTATATCTTGTTTTATTCAACAACATACAGTTCAATTTACTTGTACCAAGTATGCATTTCATATTCTTGGCGTCATTTCCTGCTCCTTGCCGAAGCAAGCAATCAACCATTTTATTGAATGTTTTCTAAACTATAATTCTTCCATTCTCTACTGAAGAATAAAGTACTTTTCTCTCAAATAAATTCATCATTGCAGCAGACTACTCTTGTAAAAGCAATTTATTCCCTTTGCACATATTAATTACAGAAATATTTCAAGTAGATCTCTAGGAGAGCTTGACAAAAATGCACTTATTAAGACCACAGAAGTCATGCATCCATCATTGTTTCTAGTAGTAAAGGAAGGAAACACCATAAAGTGAGAATGATTTAAGATTATAATAACAAAATTATGTTTTAGAGATGTGTTAGATAACACAACCATTGCAATCCTGCTCACACCTACCAGGATCCATATACAACTGAACAATGTGTCTCACTTCTGAGTAAACACACATAAAGATAGTAATACATTATACTAAGTCAGTTGCACAGAAAATTATACAGAGATTATTTCACTGATTTCTAATTTGTGTTTTTTAGGATTGTGTGTGACAGCTTGGCTCTAGCCCTTTGAACCTCCCCCTGCCGCCACCATGAGTGGGTAACAGATCGGCTCTAGCTCTTTGAAACCTGCTTCCCCCGCCACCGGGAGTGGGTCATGTGACGTGTAAATGTTCGGGCAGCTCAGGTGGGTTGAGGGGGAGACTGCCTCCCTCCCAACCGGCTGGAGCCGCACGAACATGCACTGATGTTGGGGACATGTGCATGTTCGGGTGGGTGGAAGGGATGAGCAGCGCCAGCATGCACACACCTCCCTTCCACCCGCCCAAGCCACACCAGCATGCACCCCACTGGTGCCTGCTGGCGTGGCTTGGGCAGATGAAAGGGGCAAGCCACGCGAGCCACAGCAACCCTCTTGCTGCGGCTGGTGGGCCGTTTTCAAAGCGATCTAGCCCAGCTGTGATGGGCTGGGTCGCTTTGAAACCTCCTCCACCTGCTGCAGCGACTCTCTCCCGGCAGCGGGCAGAATGGTTCAAAGCAATCTAGTCCATGACAGCTGGGCAAGATCATTTTGAAAACAGCCCGCTCGCCACAGTGAACAGATCTTCGCCCAGCCCAGGAGGCTTAGAAGGCAGTTTGCCGCTGCACCAGCGAGGATGTTCATGTGGCACCAAATTCAAAAGGATCCAGCCTTCCTCCTCCTCCCCTTCACCAGAGTCTCAGGTGAAGACGTGGTGGAGGAAGGCTGGATCCTTTTAAATTCTCCACTGGACCAGCGAGGGTGATCATGCAGTGAGGAATTCAAAAGGATCCAGGACAGGCAAAGTCAGCTGTTTGTTGGGGCTGCGGAGAGTAGCCTTCGGCTGCCCTTGATTTACAGTACTGTACTGTATATGCCACTGGCCTCCCAGGGGCAGAGATCCATACTGAAAAGAAATAACTAGAAATGGATTTCCACTCGTAACTTGAGTTTGTTCAGAAATCCATTTCCAATGATTGCCAATGATTTCCTCATGTAAGTCAAATCGCTCACTTGTTGAGCTGCTCGTAAGTCGAGGTACCAAGGTACCAATAGAGACACTATTCATGTCAGCAGGGCCTCGACGTTGGTGAGTCCGGGGTTGGAATGTCTTCATTTATTG
The DNA here is from genome assembly GCA_037367245.1 of Phrynocephalus guinanensis. Lineage (NCBI taxonomy): Eukaryota > Metazoa > Chordata > Lepidosauria > Squamata > Agamidae > Phrynocephalus > Phrynocephalus guinanensis. The sequence continues at coordinate 16,860,752 of CM074735.1, read as the reverse complement.
GTGGGACAGCAGGACAGATTTGGCATTGTGCTTGGTTACCGTGCTCCCCTCCGCAACCCAGCACAATCCCTACCACAGCTGACCGAGTTCATTGCGGCTGCACTATTGAGATCCCCCCGCCTCCTGGTGGTAGGGGACCTCAACATGCATGCTGGCGATGGACTTTCAGGTGCGGCTCTGGAGTTCATGGAGTCCATGACCTCCATGAACTTGACCCAGCATGTTCTATGCCCCACCCATAGATCTGGACATACCCTGGACCTGGTATTTACCTCCACGTCGGAGGATTCTTTTCTGCGGGTGTGGGACATAGTGTCTACTCCCGTGTCATGGTCAGACCATCACCTGCTGTCTTTCTCTCTATCAATTGCCGCCCCGCCCCGCGGGGACCCTCAGCCATCTGTTTGGGCCCGCCCACGGAGACTCCTGGCGCCTGATCGGTTCTGGGAGGCCTTCGGGGAGCTTCCTGGCGGCCTGGCTGACGATCTGGTCGAAGCTGCGGTGGATCAATGGTTTGAAAAAGCCTCCCGGGCTGTCGCCCGGATCGCCCCTAGGCGCCTCCTCTGTTGCAGAGCTCGCTCTTTGCTGTGGTATACGGCAGAGTTGAGAGCGATGAAGCAACAACGGAAGAGGCTGGAGTGCAGCTGGAGGAAGAACCGGACGGCGATGAATAAGGCTGCAGTTATAGCCCAGACCAGGCACTACGTTCGGGCGATCAGGGAGGCTAAAACATCTTTTTACTCCCTGAGAATTAGTGAGGCCTCGAACCGCCAAGCGGAATTGTTCCGTGTGGTTCGCGACCTCACTAATCCTGGTCTGGTAAGGCCTCCTCCTACTGATTTCAGTAGTGAGACTTTTGCAGCCGTTTTAAGATCTAAAATAGAGGCCATCCGGACCGGTTTCGATTCTGGTTGCTCTAGCCTACCCTCGGCATCCCCTGACGCTGCACCCCCTCGGTGTCCTCGCATGGTTGAGTTTGGGCCTGTTTCCTCGCTTGAGGCCTCCAGGGCTCTTGCCCATTGCCGGCCTGCGTCCACCCCCTTTGATCCTTGCCTTTCCTGGCTTATAAAAGCTGCCGGCAGGAGCATGCCCGAATGGGCTTCTACTATTGCCACTGCCTCCTTTAGGGAAGGAATTTTTCCCTCTCGCCTGAAGGAGACGGTGGTGAAGCCCATTCTGAAAAAAACCAGCATGGCATCAGGTAAATTGACCAACTACCGCCCGATTGTAAATGTTCCCTTTATGGGCAAAGAAATCGAGAGGGTGACCGCAGTCCGGCTTCAATCGTTTCTGGAGGGAGAACGGGTACTGGATCCATTCCAGTCTGGGTTCAGGCCGGGTCGGGGGACCGAGACAGTCTTGGTCGCTCTGCAAGATGACCTCCTCTGGGGGGCCGACAGGGGTAGCTCTACCCTGTTGGTCCTTCTGGATTTGTCAGCGGCCTTCAATACCGTCGACCACGGTATGCTGCTGGATCGGCTCTCCTAGATTGGGATCGGAGGCACTGTTCACAGTTGGTTCCGGTCCTTCTTGGGGAGCTGTCCCCAGCATGTGCAGAATGGGGGGGGGAGTTGTTTGCCCCATGGATACTTCCTTGTGGGGTTCCACAGGGGTCGTTCCTCTCTCCCATGCTGTTCAACATCTATATGAGGCCGCTGGCAGAGGTCATAAGATTTGGAGTCTGCTGTCATCAGTACGCTGATGACATGCAGCTCTATCTCTCCTTCTCCACCTATGCTGATGAGGCTGTCCGGACCCTCAACCAGTGCCTGGGCGCAGTTATGGAATGGACCAGGGCCAACAGACTCAAACTCAACCCCAAGAAGACTGAGGTTATGTTCTTTGGGACTTCCCCATCTGGCTACGGAGGCCCTTTTCCCACCTTGGAGGGCGTTTCCCTCCGGCCATCAGACAGTGTCCAGAACCTGGGCGTACTCCTGGACCCAGCGCTCACTATGGACGCCCAGGTGGCTGCTGTGTCCAGGACTGACTTTTTTTCATCTTCGACAAATAGCCCAGATTCGTCCCTACCTAGATGGGGACTCCCTCAGGACTCTCGTGCAAGTGTTGGTGATCTCGAGGCTAGACTATTGCAACGCGCTCTACATGGGGTTGCCCTTGACTCTCCTTCAGCAACTGCAGCGGGTACAGAATGCGGCAGCCAGACTGGTGGCGGGTGTGCGCCTGTTCGACCACATCACCCCAGTTCTGGCTGGTCTGCATTGGTTGCCCGTTACGTCCCGAATCAGATTCAAGGTCCTGGTTTTAACTTATAAAACCCTCCATGGCCTAGGACCTGACTACCTGGCAGAGCGAATCGCCCAGCTGTCAACATCGGCCCAACCAACTAGGTTGTCACGGGCACACATGCTGCGGGTGGCCACGCCCAGGAAGGCTCGGAAAACATCTACCCGAACTCGAGCCTCTCTGGCTGGCCCTGCCCTGTAGAACCACCTCCCCCGCGAAGTGTGCCTTGCACAGTCCCTGCCAGCCTTTAGGAAAGCATTTAAAACCTTTGTCAAGCCCTGCACACAGAACACACACACACAAGCAGAGTTCAGTTCTTTGCCAAGGACTTTAGTGGAAGGCCAGATAAATAACAGAATCCAACTCTCAGCAATTACCAGTCCAAGTCAAAGCCAGAATATCTCACGGAAACCAGATGCCAAACCCAAGGGAACAGATCAAGCCGTTGTCCAGGAAGCCGGTCCAAAGTCAGGAAACAGAACCAAGGTGACAGACAGGAACGTGGTTGCAAGTTCAAATGACGCGTTGCTCCCACAGAAAGCTCAAGGTGAGCTTGCCAGCTTTATCCCAAAACAGAGAACACACCCTTACTTCTGGAAAGGCTCCTGCTAGTACTCAGGGCTTCCAGACCTGATTCCCCATCTAACATCAAAGACCCTTTCCCTAGCTCTCCTAGTAGCACGTCTTTGCAGAATCCTGCTCATGGCCCTTCTAGGAGGAGGAGATATGCTTTCAGCTGAGTCATCAGACCCAGCTTCCTGCTGAGTTGAGCTGCAAGGCTCCTCCAGCAGCTCTTCACCATTTAACCCCTCAGATTCAGGTTCTGTGACAGGCAGGGTCCTGGCAACCTTGCTTTTCCAAGAGGCGTTTGGTGACTAAATTTAAATTTAATCCCCCCCCCCCGCCGCTGCCATCTGCCATCTGCCATTTGTTTGGTTTTATTGCCTGTTTAAGTGTTTTTAAATTGTTATATTTAATTGTTTCTGATTTTGTTTATATTTCCATGTTGTCAACCGCCCGGAGTTCCTTCAGGAAGACGGGCAGTATACAAGCCTAACAAATAAATAAAAAATAAAATAAATAAATGTATTTATTTTCCAATACTTGGGTCCATTTACTCAGAGAATGGCAGAGTAGGAGGAGGACAAATAAATATTTGTGTGGATTTAAATACAATTTGTTGGTTAAATATGAATATTACTGGACCTTACAATACTAGAAGATGGTAAGGAGTTAAACATAGTTAAGGAACACCACCATATGTTTGTAATAGAGATGGGCACGAAACACAAAATTTGGAGAGGTTTGGGGTTCAGGGGGCTGAGTTATCAAACTCCAAAGGGGGTTCCCCTAGGAGAATTATTAAGGGAAGCGAGGGAACAATTAAGCGCTTCCCTTAATAATTAAAAATTGTTTTCTCCTAGGCAGACCCCCTTTGGAGTTTAAATTAATGTTTAAATTTTATTATTCATTGTATTGCCCATGTCCTATTTTTTGTAAACCACCCAGAGTGGGCCGTTGGCCAGATGGTGTGGTACAAAAATCAAATCAAATAAATAAATAAATAAATAAATAAATAAAACTCAGCCCCCTGAACTCCAAACTCTCCAAAGTTGGGGGGTAAAGGACAGGGGTCTTCAAATTATGGCCCAGAGGCTGGATGCAGCCACCCAGGGTCCTGAACCCGGTCCCCAGGACCAATTGCAGACCCCCCCACCTACCCCCTGCTCCGCGAGCAAGCCAGCCTCCACAGCTGCTTCTATTACTGAGGCAATTCAAAGTGGTGGGTTATGTCGCTTCCCCCACTCCCCCCACCCACTGCCAAGATTATCGACACGCTGGCTAGTGGGGCAATTCAAAGTGGTAGGGCCACGGCAAGGTTCCCCACTCCCCCCACCCGCCCACCCAGTCCCCTCTGAGCTGCTGCCTTGCTCCGTGGAGTGAGGGAGGGGAGAAGGGAGCCCAGCCATGGCCAAAGGCTGAGGCTGCTGCCACCACCACCAGGATAGAGACCAGCGAGGAGGTGTGGGAGAAAGAAGAGAAGGGAAGGAAAGGCCAATGGTGGTCCGGGCCTGGTTCCTGAGAGGCTGGTGGGGCTGCATTTGTCCCCGGTTGGTGAGGGGTGGGCTAGCGAGCCAACAGAGCACCAGAGCCTGGCTGGACTCGACCAGTGAGCAGACTGCGGGTGACTTTGGGAAGGCCTTCCTGCCTCCGCTCCCTCCATCCCAGCCCTTGTTCACTCCCTCCCTCACTTGCAGTGCACCAAGTTGGGCCGGCCAAGAGAGGAGGCAGCTTTCCCTCCGGGGTGCAGTGAGGGTGTGATGGCCAGGGTGTACGGCTGGATCTGCGTGCAGTGGCACCAGCCTTGCCACGGCTGCTGATCTTCATCCTAAATGGCCGCCTAGAAGGTGAAGAGGGACCCGAGTTTGCCTGGGCTCCTTCCCGATGCAATGAAGAAAAGAGAGCCACTCCAGCCACTGTAGGAGGAGGATGAGAAGGAAGAGGCATAGCAGAGGGATCCCAGCAGCGGCACCTCAGAGCGGCGATCTGGAGCAGGAAGCATTGCTAGGGCCCCAGAGACACAGTGATCATGGGCCGACTGTGTGTGGGGGGGAGGCACCACCCACTTGCCCCTCCTCCTTTTTTCCCATGTCAGCCTTTTTTGGGGGGAGGACTTTGGTGTCTGGGTGGTGGTGGACCAGCCCACTGTTTGAAAACTTGGAGGACCCCTCCTCTAGGACCTAGGGGAGCCATTATATAACATAAAAATTAGTAAAGAAAAATTAGTAAAGAGACGAAACAAAAGGAGAAACTAAACAAAACACAGTATTTTTGTTTCTTGCCCATCTCGAGTTTGTAATTAACAAAAGAGTACAGTAGGACTAATGTATCCATTATCCACTGATTCAGTTATCCATGGTTGGCAGTGGAAAAATTAAATAAATAATTCAGCAGCTGCAAAGCAAGCTACTGTCATAAAACAGCAGCTGTAAAGCAAGCTACTGTCATAAAACAGCAGCCATAAAGCAAGCTACTGTCAAAACCAGCAGCCGTAAAACAAGCTACTGTTGCAAAACAGCAGCCGTAAAGCAAGCTACTGTTGCAAAACAGCAGCCGTAAAGCAAGCTACTGTCACAAAACAGCAGTTTTGTGGCATTTTCTCTTATCCACGGTTTTCATTATCCACAGAAAGGCATGGAACCAATCCTCAACGGATACCAGGGTCCTAATGTATTTAATATTACTGATCATAACTGCACAGAATTCCTGGTCATTACTGTCACAGATACAGGCAAGTGGAACAGAGATAGCTAAAAGAACATATTTTATTTATTTTCACACTAGTAATACTAAGAATAGGATCAAGCTAAGATCCTGGTGAAAGCAATACCTTCAAAAGAATGTATAGAAGCATTTTCATTTGTCAATATGAGACATACATGGCATCACATCTAAGCTGGGACTGTAATTGTACACAATCTTTCTTTCTATTATTTGTATGCCACTTTTCTCCCCAGAGGGGACACAAGGGAGTTCACAACAGGAAGGGAAAAAAAACAGATTCAAAAAGATTGAGTAAATATCACATAAAAAGTTTCACACATATATAAAGATTTTAAAAAAACAGGTTTAAAATGATTAGAACCTTAAGTTCAAAAGCAGCATTCCTGAGACAACATACTGCTTAAAAGCCTGCCTAAAGAGGGAGGACTTTATGTGACAACAGAAGAACAAGAAGAAAGGGCCAACTTGGCTTCTCAGGGCAGAGCATCCCAAAGCCTGGGAGCAGCCATTGAGAAGGCCCTCTTTCATGTCCTCACCAAATAAGCTCGGAAAGGTAGTGGAACCAAGAGAAGGTAGATAACACTCTATCTAGGAAACCCTGGAAAGGGTAGCTATGGGTCAGAACAGACTTGATGGCAGGCAATCAACATTTTGTAGCAGCTATGGACTGAAGTATTAATGTTGATGTGGCTTATGAGAAGGAAGCATATTTCAATGAACTATAAGCAATAGTTCTCCAATTTCAGGAACTGCATTTCCTCTGTCAGTTTCTCCATTAGCACTGTATCCCAGATAGTACCAATACATGAGTGAAAGATTCAAATATGTCTTCCATTCAGAAGCAATCACAGAGCTAGCTGCCTGACAAAAAAGTTAGCATAAATTTCTGGCAAGGAAAAGGAGCATAACTACAAAATTGTGTGGTGGCATTTCTCTCGCAAACAGCACGGCCAAATAAATCACACCATTAATCTAGAATGCTAATGAGGATGTCAAGAAATTAAATGCTACAGTAATCACCCATTTATTGCAGAGGTTAGGGACCCTACCTGACCAGTGATAAAGGAAAATCCACGATATATGGATGCTGGGTTGGGTCGGGACTGGGGAGGGGGCTGTCTCGGGCTTCCTACACTTACCCCAGGCCTGGTGCTGCTGCAAACGAGCCTCCGACGGGCTTCCCGGGCATGTTAGAGGCCCCGGAAGTGATTTTGGGTGATCATGAAGGCACTTCTGCTTTTTCGGAAGTCACTTCCAGTTCATAGGAAACTATTTCAGGGGCTTCTGATAGGCCCAGGAAGCCTGTTGGAGGCTCCAGAAGTGCTTTCAGGCAATCCAGAAGACACTTCCAGTTCACCAGAAACCACTTCTGGGGCCTCCGACAGGCCTGGGAATCCTGTCATAAGTAGGGTAAGTGCGGGAGGCCTCAAACAGGCACACGTAGCTTGCTCCAGTGGCCCTTGCCTTCATATACTGCAGTCCCGCGATATACCAGGACTGCAGTATATGAACCGCGAAATGGCAGGGGATGACAGTACCACCATATGTGGCAAACATTATCTCAGGTTCCTCCTTTTTGGAAAAAGATAATTAAAGAAGCTGGTGTTATAGTAAGTCAAAACTTTATAATATGCCAGCCATTACATTTATTGTGATGATTACTAAACAAAAATATGACATTGTTGCATAAGTCTTAGGCCATAGGCACTCTGCAGCAGAACACTCTGAGATTATAGCTTAAGAAAGCCACATTGGGTTTATAAAACTATCACATAACAGGAAACACCCTCTTTGCAGGCACGTTGCTCCAGATGGTGATGGCAGTACACTGGATTTTGGATAGTCAGCTTCAAAATATATTCCTTGAGCAACTGCAGCCACAAAACATAAATGATTGTGGTTCAAGTCACTTTCTTGCTTGCCATATCCTTCCTACTGTGATTGATCACAAAAATCAAAAGACAAAATACAACTCTTAATACTATGCACTGTAAAGTAGCATTGGGTTTCATTTCCCAATTGACAAATACTCAAACAGAGACAAACTGGAAACTTCAGTTTCAATTTCATTGGCTTCATCCTATGAAGACATTTCTTATGAATTGTAACTGTACTCCCTTTCATTTGCTTCTTTATATCTGTCACCTTAAATTAATAGCCTACATAATCTTAGGTTGTAACTGCTTTTCCTGGAAAAGTTCTCATTTATGCTCCTGGGTAACAATTCTCCTTTCTCTTATATCCTCCTCCGTGGAAAGATTTTAAATGACCTATTTTTCCCCTTGGAACCATGCTAAAAAAACACAGCAAAGTGTTAAGATCAAGTGTTATTACTCATTTTATGCATGAAACAGAGGGCTGTTATTCAACATTATTTTATTACATTGGATTATACATCACCCTATTAAAAACAGAACAGAAAGAAAATTTTACTCATTCACAGGCTTATCTTCAGTTTAAAACTACCTCACTCCAATTGTTTAAATCCTAGGCACCACCACCATCTGGTGCCACCACAGCAGTAATGCAAACCTATCTAGGCAGCTGAAGTTGTAACCCTCTTATTTGGATTGCATTGTTTACAATATGCATGTCCTGTGTCCACCATGCAACACCCAGGGATGTGCCATCACAGAATATGCTTTGTTAGTGAGGTTCTGTCAAGTTTTAATATTCTCATGCTTGTTGTGCAAAGGGAAAACCTTTAAAGAATGACCTAAGAACTTTTGACTAGAAAGGTATCTGCCAAACAGACATACTATTCATGTGTTAATTTCTCCCTTCTTGCTTCCCCTTCCTTATAGGTGTACACATTTTTCTCCTTATTTGAATGCCCTAAACTAGTTAATGTGCTAAATCTGTTATCCTAAGCCTGAACCTGATTAATGATGTACTGTAGCTAAGTGAAATTAAATTAGTGTATAATTTATTAGTACATAATTGGAACAGGGTTGCAGATTTACCAACTTTAATTAGAATGGCTTATTATAGATCATTTATGTTAGAATATAAAACAAATTAGAAACAAAGCTGTGAATCAGAAGTTTAAGTTTAGATAACGTGGACACCCGCAGAGATTAAAAGCAGTTTGAATACATATGTCTTGCCAAGTTCTTCCAGGCAAGTAAATCATATCAAGTTAAGCTATTTTAAAAAGTCAACCTGTTGATTAACCTTTTACCTTGGATTTTCTAAATCACTGGACACTACTGACAATAAATAAGCATACATAGGACTCTCAGTCATATGTGAGCACATATTTAAAATCCCAAATTTGTTTTTCTGGAAACAAATTGCAATACAAGCTGACAAAGAAGTACATATGCACACATGTATAACGGCTTCAAGAAAACAGAGATATTTATTACAATAAATCTATTCATGGGTCTGTTGTTTTTCCTCAAAATATGTAGCAGGGAAAAACCAATCTACTGTCAGGAAAAATTATAACATCAAGAAGTAAAACTTACTGAGGGTATGAATTGCTTTTCAGTATCATGCAAATAATAGTAATAAATTATGTTTGTTATCTTGCATAGTAATTTTACTGATAATACTTGAGGCAATATACAGTAAATATCAACACGTCACACTTTAATATTCACTCTGAATTTTTTACACAGCACAAGTTGGAAGGCTTTTTCTTTATTAAAATAGTGTCTAAGCCAACCCTAACTGTTTGAAATATAATAGCATTATTTAAACCTTACCGGTAACAACCCTACTATTATGCTGAACCACTCAACTGATACAAACCAAATACTGTACATAGTAAGGCTAATATTAATCCCTTGGCCAAGTGAAGCCATAGTATAAAGCAGGCCTGCCCAACAGGCAGACCGTGGTCTACTTTTAGCCCGCGAAGGGTTCAAAAGTAGCCTGTCGGCCATCAATAAAAAAGTGACAGGATAAGTTCTCCTCCCCCCACATCCCTAGGACCACCACTGCCCCAGCAAAGTTCCGGGTCTGCCAGTCCACTGTTTCAGCCGAACGGGGCAGTTCAAGGGCCATGGCGCATTGAAATCTGTTCCCTCCAGAACAGATTAATTGGTTTTCAATGCATTCCTATGAGAAACCGCTGCTCTACTTAAGAAAAGATTTTACTTATGAGCATGTGCTCGGAACGGATAAAATTCGTAAGTAGAGGTTTTAGTGTAGTAGCCCTCAGGCACTTTGAGCAGGAAAAAGTAGACCTTGGCCTTTTCAAAGTTGAACAGCCCTGGTATAAAGGATAACTAAAATAGGAAACAGTAACAAAAAGCATAAATCAGTTTTTCCTGAAAGACATATATTCACATAATAAATTAGAAACCAGAAGTCAGGTATTCAAGTGTAATGGACTAACTTGTACAGAAGTAAAAACACAGCTGGGAAGTGGTGATGTAAGTGAACCTGATTAGACATTGAGCTATGAGCTTACTATTGGAAATCATTACTGATAAAAGCTCTATACTCTATAGTAGAGATGGGCACAACCAGGAAAAATGACGTTTCGAGTTGTCGTGTGTCAGAGCCGGCCCGTTTTGGCTCGTTTCCGTTTGTCGCGAAATTTCTCAAAAATTTGTCGTTTCGTTTGTCGTTTTTTTCGTCTGTCGTTAGTACTGGTTTGGGGGGAGTAGCGGGCTCCTGGAGGCACCTCTCTGGGGGGGGTGCCTCCTCTGGCCCGCTACAAAGGGAAAGCGGGCTCCTGGAGGCACCTGGGGTGGGTGCCTCCTCTGGACCGCTATGAAGGGAAAGCGGGCTGCTGGAGGCACCTCTCTGGGGTGGGTGCCTCCTCTGGCCCGCTACAAAAGGGTATGCATAGCCAATTGGGTATGCATTGCATACCAGTTGCAGTGGCAGGCAGAGGCACCTCTCTTTCTTTTGGGTGGGTGCCTCTACTCTGACTCACTAAGAAGGACAGCATACTGGCATACAGGTGTACGGTGCACTTGGGGTGGGGAACGAAGTGAGAGAGGACCCCTATGGGCGCCCTGTGACTCACTAAGAAGGGAAGTGTACTTGCGTGTAGTGCAATGCGAGTACACAGATCTGGCTTAGGGTTAGGGGTTAGCGCAAGGGCTAGGCTTAGGGTTACGGGTAAGGTTAGGGTGAGTTAGTGGGGTGCACCTCTGGGTGCCTCTCTGACCCACTAAGAAGGACAGTGTACTGGTGTATGGGTTAGGGTTAGGGTTAGGGTTAGGGTTCGGGCTAGGGTTAGTGGGCTTTTTATGCCCGACTGGCACATCCCAGAAGTCTCGGTAAGAACCTGGCCAAGTGGCCATGCAATTGGTGGAATGGCTCCAAAAATTTGCATGGTCCACTCCCATGGCCAGCCCATCATTGCGCAGGTGTAAAAAAATAAAAATAAAAATAAAAATAAAATAAAATCAATGGAGACGTTTGGTTGCAAGAAAAACCCACTGCTGCTACTGTAACAATTCAGGCAGTTTTAAAATAGCTATTTTCGCATGTTTCTGTGGTGCTTTGGTGTGTTTTTGGACCACGATTTCAAAAAAAATATTGCGGACGCCATTTTGGATCCCCCCGCACCGCATGGCAAATGGAGATGCCGAGGATGCCCCCTCCCAGCCCGGTACCAGCAGCCCAGGACAGGAGGGGGGGAAGGCTGGGGGACCCCCCCCCCAGAAACTACCCCTCTGGTAGGTGCCCACTCAGGCAGGCATATTTTCGCCTGTTTTTTTGGCCGGGAATCGGGGTTTTTTTTAATTTTAAAAAATTTTTTCTGTGCCACTTGGCATCGCGCGATCGCTGCGATCCCAGGAACGACAACGACAAATCAGACCCAATTTTTCTTTTATCGGTTCGAGTTCGAGTTCTGGTGGAGTAATTGTCGTTACTGTTTCCGTTACGGAACGGAAACGAGGAACGGAAACGGAAACGAGAATTTCGCCAAGTCGTGCCCATGTCTACTCTATAGTATATGAGTTGTGACCTGCAATGGGGCATGTAGATTTGTACCTCAGCAGACCAGCCCCCAGCATTTTCCAGGCAGCATAGCTTTCTGGGGAATTCTGGAAGTTGTAGACCAAGAAACGCAAATACAGCTGTTTGGGGTCTCCTACACCTACCCCAGGCCTGGCACTGCCCAGAACGGGCCTCCAATGGGCTTCCTGGGCCTGTCAGAGGCCCCAGAAGTGGTTTCCGGTGATCTGGAAGTGACTTCCAGTTTTCCAGAAGTCATTTCCAGTTTGCCAGAAAGCACTTCTGGGGCCTCTGACAGGCCCAGGAAGCCCATCGGAGGCCCGATAGGGGCAGTGTCAGGCCTGGGGTAAGTGCAAGAGGCCCCAAACAGACCCACACAGCTTGTCCCAGGGGCCCTTTCCTTCATATACAGAAGTCCCTCGATATACCAGGACTACAGTATATGAACTGCAATATAGCAGGGGACGACTGTACAAACACCTCTACAATGAGTTTGTGGATCCACAGTTAACAATGTGCATGTAAGTACACTACATGGTGATTTACACAATGAATAGGCAGCTCACTAAGGGACAGATTCAGAGGATCACGAGCTGAAATGCAGTAGCAGTTCACAACTAGAATCAGTAGGGATTTTGAGAGTCAACTGTTCTGTAAATTTCTTTGATTCAAAGGACCTACTCTAGTTGTAATTTATTAATGAATTTCAGCCAAGGAGGAGTCGCATATAACCTCGTGTAGCAGGAAACAGTAGCCCCAAAAGTTGTAAATTGTTAGGGCAACCACATGAGCATGTACATTTCAAGCAGACTTGTTACTTTACATTTCAAGCATATTACACCTGCACAAAGCTTCAAGTAAAGAATGAAAAATTTTGAAGTTTCCAAAGCTGTGTGACGGATCAATCAGTGTTACCTTCAATTGTCACCCACTTCAATAATTGTCTTCTGTCACACATTGCATTTAAGTTAGGAAATTTTAAATGACTGCGTTTAAAATTGTTTCCGAAGAAAAACCACTGTAATTTGACTTACAATCAACATGTATTACTTCATTTCCACTGTCAACACACTGTCATTTTCTGTATCACAGAAAGACACTGAAGGCTTCCACCACGTGGCATCATGAAAGTCTTTGCCATTTGACAAAGCCAGTTCTTAATTCATCTTATTAGTTAGCTATAGGACATTTGGTAAACAAAACATTTTCTGCTAAAAACACAGCTGCCTTTGAGGAAAATATATTTTATTGTGTATACTGCAAAACACCCTATTACATAATGTTACAGCCAGCTATATTCTCTTTCAAAATGTTCCACTTACTTTTTCTCATAATTGCCAATCAGCATTCCATATCCACAGAGCATAAGGAGTTTGCACTGAGACATTTGAGCTTCTCACATTTGTCCTTCATTTCCTCATATGCTTCCCCCACTAAAAAAATCTATTGTATTTCTACATACTCCCCCTTGGTGCGTGATGTTTGTTATTCTGGCTGCATAAGAATTTTCAATCAGAGAAACAGTAGTGTTAATTGTATCAGAATTTTAAAAATCAGAAATCATTAGTTATGAAAATTCAGGCAAACTAAGAAAGGTCGTGTAACTGCTCATCTAAGAGTAAGAAACTTAATACAATTCTCCAGGAAGTATTATCAGAAAAAGGACTGCTATCTCAAAACACCATTTCATTTGTCCAAATGACTAATTAATTAAAATAACTATGTGCCACTAAGTCAATTCTGACTTATGGCAATGGCTTCCAGAGTTTTCTAGGTTTAGAGGTGGTTTACACAGAAGTGATTTACCAGTCTCTTTTGCTGAGACTGTTCTGGACTGTGCAGCATACCCAAGGCTAAACAGGCTGCTGCTTCTACCAGGAGGCACAGTGAAGAACAGACCTCCCAACTTCTAGCTTATGGTCAAGCATGCAACTTACTCAGCTAGCCAGCTTAATAATTATATATGTTGTTGCTATGTGCTGTCAAGTTGCTTCTGACATACAGCAACCCTATGAATGAGCAATCTCCAAAATGTCCTGTCCTCAACAACCCTACTCAGCCCTTGTAGGCTCAAGCTTGTAGCTTTATTAAGGGAGTAAATCCAACTCATATTTTGTCTTCCTCTTTTCCTGCTGCCTTCCACCATTGCAGAGAATCCTGCCTTCTCATGATGTGACCAAAGTAGGACAGCCTCAGATTCAAAATTCTGCCTCTAGATATAGTTCAGGCTTGATTTGTCTGTCAGTTAAGAGTATCCATAAAACTCTCCTCCAGCTTCGTCTTTCAAACAAATCAATTTTTTTTCTGCCAGCTTTCTTCACTGTCCAGCTTTCATACACATACATGGTGATCAGAAATATTAGAGTGTGAATATTCTTGGCCTTCATATGCTTCATATGAATAATCTTGGTCTTCAATGCCATCTTCATTGGCTGCCCGTTGCCTCCCAAATAAGGTACAAGGTGTTGGTTTTGGTCTACAAAACCCTCCATGGCTTGGGACCTCAATATCTGACAGAGCGTATCTCCCAAAGGTCTGAGCTGGCCAGACGCAACAGAGCCCCATCGGCCTTCTTGCTTTGGCTGGCCACCCCCAGGGAGGCCCGTAAGGTCAAGACCTGTAATCGGGCCTTCTCAGTGGTTGCCCCCTCCATATAGAACAAACTGCCCAGTGAGTTGTGCCTGGCCTCTTCCCTTACAGCCTTCAATAAAGCACTGAAAACTTGCCTGTTCCAGGAAGCTTATGGCAATCACTAAGGTTTGCCTCTTGCCGAATTCTCCCCCTCCCATTTCTCCCCTGCCCTTCCTTTGTTGTGTATTATTTGGTTGTGGTGGTTTTAATTGTTTGTGATGTTTTGCTTGTACACCACCCAGAGTTCCCTATGGGAAAACTGGTGCACTATATAAACTTAAAAACAAATATAATCTTTTCATTGCTGCTGCTCCTCTCACTCTTCTTCTGATTTCTTGACTGCAGTCTCTATTTGGATTGATGATTGAACCAAGATGTACAAAATCTCTATTTCAGTTTCTTCAAAATCAACATTAAATCTGTGTAGTTCTTAGTCATGTTTTTTTTGCCTTCTAACAATCATCTGCAGTCCTGTTTTCCACTTTCTTCTTTGATGTTGACTAAAAGTTTTTTTCAAGTCCTTGTTGCTTTCTACCAGTAAGATGGTGTCATCTGCATACCTTAATTTATTGATGTTTCTTCCATCAATTTTCCACTCCTATTTCATCTGAATCCAGTCTGGTTTTCTGTACAATATGTTCCATGGACAGACTGAACAGATAAGGGGATAAAATGTGCCCCTGTCTGAAACCTTTACCTATAGGAAGCCATTCCATCTCCACATATTCTGTCCTACCAGTCGCTTTTTGACCACTACATAAGTTACACATCAGGACAATCAAGTGCTGAGGTGCACCCATTTCTTTCAGAAGAACACCTGGTTTCTCCTTATCTACATGGACAAGGGCTTTACTGTAGTCTATAAAGCATAGATGGATCTTCTAAAATTCTCTGGCGCACTCCAGTAGCACTCCAGTAGTCAGCAAATATTTGCAATGTAATCTCGAGTGCTTCTTTCGTTTCAAAATACAAGTCAAGTGGCAAACAATATAAAACAACATCGGATTATGTTAAATTACATTAAAACTAGAGTAAAGGAAGATAACAGGGTAAGATTTTTTGGCTGATCAGAGATTTATGGTGGTAATGGCTCAGGAAAAGCCTGACGAAAGAACCACATTTTTAGTGATCTTTTAAAAGACTCTAGGAAGGGGGCAGGTCTAGACACAAAGAGTTTGTTCCATTATGATGGAGCAACTACTGAGTTTGTTCCATAATGATGGAACAACTACAGAGAAGGCATGGCTTCTTTTTTTTCAATTTTTCAATTTTATTAACAAAAGGAAAAAGACAAAAGACAAGAGAAACATTAACATACCATAGAGGCATACACTGTACTCTTACTTGTTAATTAATTAACCAATTTAGGCACCTGCTATTTACACATTTTAACAGGAGTTACATTCAATTCCCATTTTCATCCTAAAAATAAGATACCAAAAATCTAGATTATTCCCTAAAGGATGTTTCTTCTCAATTAAGTCATTCATATACTGTATATTTAGTAAAGGGTTCCAGGTTTCCATGAAATGACCATACTTTATTTCTCCTTTATATATTCTAATTTTATTAGTCAATTTCTCCATCAGCGCTGTTTGCCATGTCCTGTTCATAAATGTCTGTAGCAAAAGATCCTGTGCATTTCTCCAACTTTTAGCAATCTCACACCTTGCTATCCCTATCAGGTTCGCAATTAGTTCTTTATTA
Source organism: Phrynocephalus guinanensis (assembly GCA_037367245.1). NCBI lineage: Eukaryota > Metazoa > Chordata > Lepidosauria > Squamata > Agamidae > Phrynocephalus > Phrynocephalus guinanensis. The sequence continues at coordinate 16,844,957 of CM074735.1, read as the reverse complement.
GCCAGCATCTCATTTCCCCCAGTAAATAATGAAAACAATAGCAATGTTTCATTCATAATTATGTTTTGATTAGTCAAGATCTCTGGCCAATTAATTGCTTCATGCCAATATGCTTCTATTTTAGGGCAGAAAATCCACATGTCCCCCTTTGTCCACAATTCCTCCAACATTTACCTGATATATCCTTATTAAGTTTATGTAACTTTGTTGGGCATAAATGTCATCTATTAACAACTTTCAAAACAATTTCTTTCATTTTTGCTGAAATTGACTTATATGTTTAAAAATCCAAAATTAACAATTATTCATATTTCCTCTCCACAGTATTAAATAAAAATAAAAGAAAAATCTCATTCTCATAAAAAGAATTGAAGAGGGGGAAATGTATAGAAGGGAGTGGGATTACGTTTCAATAAACGGGCATGAAATTTAATCAGAATCATTTTTGTTGCTCTGTGTTTTTCTTCCAGAGCTTTGAGGCCTAGTGAAGCAGAACATCATAATAAAAACACTTTTTGCTGAATTCTACATCTAATTCAGAACTATATACACGTGTGAAGCATTGATTTATAATGGGAAATATTTTTGCTTCTGGTGAACTAAATCACCCAAACAATGAACATAATGGTAGGACATAAGAGATACTCCTGCTAGCTGGAATAGCCATGGGATATGCCCGTTATGGAGGGCATGCTTTGCACATGCATCAGATTGGGGGATATTTGTAAGCAAGTAAAGGCTTGCCACCAAGTGCTTGGAAGAGGGAAGCATTCTTGTCAAGAATGGGTTGTAGGTTGATTATGATGATGTGAGTTATGGGCTGAAAATGACAACATATGGTGTTTCGTCATCTTGTCTTTTGGGTCTGGCTTGTAGGAGATTGCATTTGAGGAAGGGGACTTGATCCACAAAAATCTCACATTAGACTGACGAAGCTGTCTGGATGAGCAGTGAAACGTTTTAATATCTCAAGAAAAGTCCAGTTGCCATGACTCAATTTCCAGGTAAAACTCACCTGGATGACTGAGAATATTCACAGATTCACATTAAAATATGCTAGTTAGCCTACCAAGTGTGATGCCTTTCTTTTTCTTTTTTCTTTCCGTTCCTTCCTTCCCCACACTTTCTTTGGCTTGCTTGTTCCTCCAATATCCTTGCAAGGACTAATATGGCTACCTCTACAAAACTGTAGCTCAATAGATATTTTCCCTTTCTGCTTCTAACCTACTGTCCAGTTGAATCTCAAGAACACCACAGAAAAGCTGGTATGTTGAAATGTAACTATATACTGAAAAGACATCTTACTCTCTCACACTCTTCTTTTTAAAAAGGCTTTCAAAATCTATTTACTTTATTTTCTGTATGGTACATTGAATTTTAAATGCATAAAGAAGTAGAATATTTGGAGGGGGGAAATGTAATGGGTAGATAAAGTGACCCCGTTGGTTTAAAAGAAACCACCTTTATGGGAAAGACATCCCAAGTGCCATTTCAATAACAGTATTCCTTTATAAATAATTAGACATAATTTAAATATGCCTGTTACAGATTTGGAGGTGTATGTGTCCTTTTTCTTTAAGCATGCCATCACTATAAAAGTGATAGTACTGCAGTATAGCAGGGCTTTTAAATAAACTTGACAGGAAGCCTATTATATTACCCTTGTTTGTGTCTTGCATATAGGATATAGTGGACCCTTGTATAACAAACGGTTTGTATAACATAAAATTTGTACAACATAAAAATTCCATAGATAGAGGAAATTTGCTTAACATAATCGCCTATGGGGCAAATCTGCACAACATAAAACTGGGATCACTCTATTTTCAATGCATTCCTATGGGAAATTTGTATAAAGGAAAATTTGCTTAACATAATTTGATTTGGAATGAATTAATTCCTTTATACAAGGTACCACTATACTCTGATTTGTTACACAGAATGAACATTTGTAGCAGGGAATTATTTTCCTTTGCTACATTGATACAATATTATCAAATTTCCTTTTATTAGTTCTTATGTGGCTTAACCTCCATATTTATCCTCATAGTAACCATCTTAAACAGACGAAAGCAACACGGCATAACAGCAGCACCATCCTGTGGCAGCCTATTTGTATTAATTCAAGCTGACTGCAGCTTTTTAAAATTAGTGATATAGCAAAACTGGTCACCATAACATCATAAGATTAAAGAAACTAAAGAGACTCCTATACTCAAAAGAGAAGGAACTGTCTCATAAATAGAAGAAAATAAGAATGTGTTACTAAGTTGGTAAAAAAAGGGGGGAGGAAAATGAAAGGTTTTTAAATGCAAACAGATTTATTCCAGTATGAGCTTTTGTAGATCAAAATCCACTTCTTTAGACACAAGTGCAAACATGTGCCTTCAATATTTATCCCCATTGGAATGAGCACCACATCCAGGTGAGGATACAGATAATAGGCAACATGACAATGGCTTGTTAACATGGGGATGTGATTATCAGACTGTTAATTAGCAGATCTAGCAAGGGTAATAAGTGGTATGCCAGGTAGGGCTGGCTGTTACAGAAATGTTGAGAACAGTTTATGGGACAGTGGTCAGGAGCTGTCAAGGGCAGAACAAAAAGAATGATATCCATGTTACAGAAAACTGAGTTAATACATTTACTTCACTGAAAAGCCTTGATCTCTACAGAAGTACTTAGGGATACACTGAAACTTGTTCAAGCAGCCAATTCCTAACTCCCTATTGAGCCTTCTGTTGTACTTCCTTTTTCGCTTTTTCGCTCAAACAGCCACTCTGAGATCCTTAATAGAACATCCTGGGAGGCTGAACTGTTCTGAAGCTGGTTTCTCCATGTTGCCATTCATGATGTCAGATTTCTGCCCATTCATTCTCTTGTACAGAGACTGTCCTGTTTGCCCTACGTGGAAAGCCGAGCCGCCGCACACCATCGTGATTGTGGTATTCAAAAAGTATATGGACTGATCCAAGCTTAAGGGGATGAAAGAATAAAAGTTATTAACATTCTGGTGTAATCTCTCCAGCATATGAGCACTCTCTGTTTCTGAAAACATAGATCTTGGATCACACTGAAATCAGATAGTCTTTAGAGTGCTGCAATTTTGTCCCATTTCCCCTTTATTTTTGCCAACATGCTGAGACAGACAAACATTGTTTCTTCTTTGTAAAACATATTATTTGCAGAAATGGTTTTAACTAGATAATTCCATAGTTACCACAAAAATTGTATTTATGGTCCTGCTAGGTGGTCTATTGTTTTGATATCCAATGGTTTTAGATTAGCAGGTTCTCCAGGAACAAAGACAAATGAAGAACTCCAACCTATCACTGAGGATGGATTATAGATTACTAAAATGATGAATAGTATTAGCCGCTTGTTGTTGCTACATGCCGTCATCACTTGGGGATATCATGATTTACCGTACTTGCAAAAAATCCTGAGAGCTCAGACCTTTTGTGACAGGCTGATAGATTGTGCTTTATACACCTTTAACAGGGGTTCTTTTTTTCTGGACAGCTAATTTTGTGCTTATGGTACAATTCCTTTTGTCTTGAATATTCTTTCAGTTTTCTTTTGAAAGATCAAAATGATTCTGTTAGTCGCCTAACAATTTATTGCAAAGGAGCAAGCATATGCAAAGAATTTGTGAATAACAAATTGGAAAATCAAAAATGCACTACAAGACTTGGGTATGTAAGTACAGTGGTACCTTGTATAATGGAATTAATTCATTCCAAATGAAATTATGTTAAGCAAATTATCCTTTATACAAATTTCCCATAGGAATGCATTAAAAACGGAGTATTCCGATTTTTATGTTGTACGGATTTGCCCCATAGGCGATTATGTTAAGCAAATTTCCCCTATCTCTGGAATTTTTTATGTTATACAGATGTTATGTTATACAAACTGTTTGTTATACAAGGGTCCACTATACAGTAAAACAAAAGCACTTTGATGGGAAACTTATACAATAATTCTTAGGATATTAAAGTAAATATCTCAAAGACATGAAAGCATAATGAAAACACAATTGAGTATAACGCAAACTGTAAGTATCAATATCTCACCCACTCCCAGAGGAGGAGATTGTTTTGGTTATTTCTTAGCTTGTCAGACATGATAGAAAGGCTTTTATACCCTTGGAAAGATCATTTTACCAAAACATTTTCAGTGTCTTTCCCAGCTGTAACTTTCTAAAAGGTAAGAGTTACCTTGAAGAAAAGCACTCAGAGGTCATACCACCTCCCATCTGGAGCATAGCATGAGGCTAACTGGTTTATACAGTACAGTATTGCGTATCTTATGGGTGATAGTATACAAATTTAGTATTGTGATAGATTTTTTTCTAGCCACATCTCATATTTTGTAACATCTAACATTCCAACTATGTCATCTTCAAAGCACGTTTAGTAGTTCATCTGCTAATGTGATCTGTGCCATCCTTTCCTGACTGCCTTTCTGTACTCTACATAGGAGAAATAGGACAATCTCTACATAAAATAATTAATGGTGACAAAATCTGGAAAACAAAGCATTGATCCACACTCTACGAACATTCAATGTACATTCCTCTCCTAAGGGAAGATGCCAAAAGATGCAGTCACTGCAGAACAATTGCATTAATACCCCCGGTAAGCAAAGTGGTGTTCCAAGTTGTTGCAACAAATACTTTCATCATTTAAGTGGTGAGAATCAAGTATTCCTGAATATCATGTGTGGATGTAAAAGTTGGATAGTGAAGAAAATTGGGGGGGGGGGACTGATACAATACAGCCCAGTATTGTCAACTTTGATGGGAAGTGCCTCACCAGAATTTCAGGCATGCTTCTTTTTCTCCCCACATATTTATGCATGATAGTATCCACATGTATACCTCTTTGTCATATGTTTATATTTGTCTCAATTTGTCATTATTTTTCACATGCAATGTGAAACAGTTTTACAGTGTTTTTTTGTGTGTCAGCGATATGATCTCCCTGTCTCCTTTACCAAAGGTAACAAGTCAACAACTTTTATAAAAAGTAATACTGTATATAAACCTGAGTGAGTCTTAATACTTAATACCTAGAAAAGACACATGTATATGTTACGGAAAAAATAGATTAAACATTATCCCCCCCTCCCGACTTTTAGTCACAGTCACTGAAAGCTGGTCCTCCTTCATTACTTTCAATAATATACAGTGGACCCTTGTATAACAAACAGCTTGTATAACATAAAAATTTGTACAACATAAAAATTCCAGAGATAGGAGAAATTTGCTTAACATGATTGCCTAAGGGGAAAATCCGTACAACATAAAAATGGGATCACTCCGTTTTCAATGCATTCCTATGGGAATTTGCATAAAGGAAAATTTGCTTAACATAATTTCATTTGGAATGAATTAATTCCTTTATACAAGGTACCACTGTATTCATGTTAGGGAATGATATGCCATTGCTATTGATTTTCTGATTGTGACACACTACTTAATTTACAGCTCACGAAGCACCAGATGTGAAAATTTAGTGCACAATTTAGTGAAAATAATTTATCTATGGCAATTATATTTTGGACAGTGGCACATGAAAAGCAAACCAGATATTTTGCATAGAAGTACAGTACTTCAACATAGGGCAAAAGTGCAATTTTACATAAATACTACAGAGGGAGCCAACTACCAGACAAATTGGAATTGCTTGCAAATACTAGAGCAGCTCATGGAAGCATACCTGGTTCCCATCACACAATCATCACTCAATGTCTGCTTTGTCTAAGATACAAAATGTGTATGTCAAGAGCCAGTGGTTACCTAACTGTTCACCAGTGTCCAACAAAGACAATTGTCTACACTAATTAATTTTCAGTTATGCAAACTTCTGAAGTGTGGAAACCTGCCACTTAACCATCTCTGATATACTTTGCAAAAAAGCAATTAAGAATAGGATACTGGAGAACAATGGTGGTGGAACTCTGACATCCTAAAGATCAGTACAGAAATCAGAATACCACATACTGATGTTGAACTCCATTACAACATCTGGATTTTTAAAGCTATAATTCAGTAGTGCTTCAAATAGAAGTTGTTGTTTTTTAGTTTTCACAAGTGGTTGTTAAGATTTCGGATATTAAAATGTATAAAGTAAAATGCCAATGTATTTTCATTTTTCATAATTTTTCCACACCGTGTCTATTTAATTTCTATAAAGGTAAAGGTAATGGTTCCTCCCACACATGCATGCTAGTCATGTCTGACTCTAGGGGTGGTGCTCATCTCCATATTCAAGCTGAAGAGGCAGTTTTGTGCAAATCCATGGCCACGTGGCCAGCCTGGCTTCAAGGAAACACAGTTTTACCTTCCCACTTTTTATGGCGGTACCTATTTATCTACTTGCATTTACATGTTTTCAAACTGATGGGTTGGCAGGAGCTGGGGCTATCAGCGGGAGCTCGCTCCGCTGCGTGGCACCCGGGATTTGAACTGCCGAGCTGCCAACTATTACTCAAGATATATCCTACAACACAGATATATCCTGCAACATATATAGTACTCATGTGTTGATTGAAAAACCTCACAATTGCTCCTTTAGCTTGATTATTTATTACTCAAGTGGGTTTGGAAGATTATACATTTCCTAATATATCTGATAAAGGCTCTTCATTCATAGTATTATAGATGTAATGAACTGATTTATTTCCATTGCTCCTGGAAGCTTCTTGCCAAAATCAAAGGACCAAAATGAGGTTGGATTCTGTATTTACTTATACAATACTGTACAATGCATGAAACAAATTTGTACAAATTCATGAAAAACTCTGCAAGAGCAATATTATCCATAGACTTGCAGGTGTGCCTTGAGACCAAGAGAGTCTTCGCTGTCGCTGCTTCCAGATTCTGGAACTCTTTCTCTAACAGAAGGCTAGACCGGCCTCTTCTTTCCCATCCTCCGTCAAGAAAGCAAATACCTTTTTCTCAGAAAGCTCGCCCTGAGTGAATGGTATTTAAGTGGGGTTTTTTAAATGAGTTGTTGTACTTTACAACATTGAATATATTTTGGTGTTATTTATGTTCTGATTTTGTATTCATTGATGCTTTTAGTACTGCAAAGTCGACAGCTCAGCGGTTTGAATCCCTGTTGCCACGCAGCAGAGGAAGCTCCCACTGATAGCCCCAGCTCCTGCCAACCTAGCAGTTCGAAAACATGTAAATGCAAGTAGATAAATAGGTACCGCTGTAAAAAGCAGGAAGGTAAAACAGTGTTTCCTCGCAGCAATGCTGGCCACATGGCCATGGACTTGCACAACACTGGCTCTTTGGCTTGAATACGGAGATGAGCACTGCCCCTAGAGTCAGACACGACTAGCATGCATGTGCGGGGGGAGGAACCTTTACCTTTACCTTACTCATTGTTACTTACTTAAGTACTTAAGTACTTTTGATTTGAAGTTTTTTAAGGGGAAAGTTGGGCTAAATATTTTAAATAAAAAATAAAATCACATAATGGATTCATAAAAGAGCAAATGTTTGATTTGATATGGTAGAGATAAGGTTCCTGGCAGATGAGAAATATTCAGAGTCGCATTGCACAATTCTTTGCTTCCAACCTTTTAAAAAAAACACAAATCAATGATACTTTGAATGAGTATCATGACCTCTAGTGGCATCATCTATGCACTGTGAGTTTGCTGATTGTCAAGCAAATTAGGACTGCATTTTGAAAAGCCTAACTGCTATAATGAATGCAGCAAAGTTTGGATAAGATAACAAATTAAAGTGATAAATATGTCTTACATAGTTCATCAGTTTGGTGAACCCTGAGAAAAATGCTTTAAGAGAGAGGATGCTATCACACTACTTCTCTTTGACACCAATTTCAAAATTCACTTTTTTTGCCGCTTGACTATTGAGATGACTGCCTCTTTAAATTGCTACAGTAAGAAGCATATCAGGCAAAACCCAAAGGGAAAACAACAACAATACAACTGGTAGAGAAGTTATCAGAAAACGAAGCCAAGATCTTGTGGGATTTCCAGATCCAAACTGACAGACACCTCAAGCAAAACACGACAGACATTAGCAGTAACAGAATGATGAAATGTCTGGATAATTAACATTGCAATCCCAGAGGATGAAGCAAAATAATTGAAAAAAAACCAACAAAATACAAAGATCTGGCAATCAAAACATCTTGTTTGTGAATGAAACATACTTCCGTGAATGGTGTTGTTTTGACCAAAAACCTATTTGTTAAATATTGGCGCAGTATGTATGCTGTTCCTAAGAGTGCAATTTTTATGGCTCTGATTCTGTTTCTTCTGAGATCTGCAACTGTTTATAATGCTGTGTTTCTTAATATTGTTCCCAAAGGCCCAATGACTATAGGGACACCGAAGTCTGTTTCATCTACAAGCAAGATGTTTTGATGGCCAGACCTTTGTATTTTCTTTATTTTTCCAACTCTTTAGCTTCATCACAATTTTTGACTTGTATCTTGTCTTACACTATTGACATATGTGCCTTTTCCGCTTTTTCTATTTTCCATGTACAGTCACCCCCCCCACGCCATTTCGCGGTTCAGGTACTGTGGTCCCCACTACATCGTGGGATCGCAGTACCTGCACCTCGGGGCGGCGGGGGGGCGATCAAGCTGCTCCGTGCCGCCCCCCAGGTTCCGCCGAGAAGTCTAGGGGAGGCGTGGGGGTGGCGGGGAGCGATCGGGTCGCTCTGGGCCGCTCAACCAGGCTCCCCCGAGAAGCCTCAGGGCAGCGTGGGGGGGCGTCGGGGAGCGATTGGGTCGCTCCACACCACCCAACCAGGCTCCCCCAAGAAGCCTCGGGGCAGCGTGGGGGGGGGCAGCAGGGAGCGATCGGGTCGCTCCGCGCCACTCAACCAGGCTCCCCCGAGAAGCCTCGGGGCGGCGTGGAGCGATCAGGTCACTCCGCGCTGCCCAACCAGGCTCCCCCGAGACGCCTCGGGGCCACGCGGGCGGCCTGCAGAGGTAAGATCCCACAACACCACCTGCGTGCGCTGCCCCAAGACTTCTCGGACAGGTGTGCGATCACCCCCTGCCCCCACCCCACCTGCTTCCACATATCGCAGATTTTCATGCATTGCGCGTGGAGTGGGTCCCTAACCTCTGTGATTGGCGGCGGGGGGGGGGGGGTTACTGTACTGTTAAATGTCTTGGTTTGTACCCTGAGGATACACATACCCCAGGTTGTAAATCACTCCACTACAGCAAACTCCTCTTCTGTACTAGACTCAAGACTGATCTAACACACAACACTGGTCCTCATTATTTAGTTTCTCTCCGAGGCAAAAAGAACATTTCTTAAGAATATTCCATATTCCTTATTCAGCCCTGCCACTCCCATACTTACCAAAGCAGATAACCAGTGCATTTAAATATGAACAGGCTTCACAGTACTGTATGCACTGCACACCACAGATGAACTAGACTAAAATTACAGTAGTTCAGTTTAAAAGTTAATAGAAATCAGAGACCTCTGTCCTGTACATGTCCATAAGCCACTCAGTGTGTGTACCTCATGAAAGAGCAGGGGGGGGGGGGGGGAGCGCCAACAGGCTAAAGCCACTGATGGGCTGACCACTTTGTTTATCCACTTCCACCACCACCATAATAATACAGTGGTACCCCGACATAAGAGCAACTCGACTTAAGAGCAACTCGACTTAAGAGCAGAAAACTGTTGGTGTTTTAACAACCGCCTTACAAATTTTAGATATGGTCTGCTTGACTTACAATTTTTTTTATTTTTAACTTATTTTTTCAATTTTTAGATAGGTACCCCAACTTAGAGTAGTTCAACTTAAGAGCTTGCATTCGGAACAGATTAAAGTCATAAGTTGTGGTACCGCTGTAAATCAATCCTTCTTAGAAAGGCTATTTGCTCTTATCAACAGTCCCAAAAAGTGATTCCATGCCCTTTTAGGAACTACAACCTCTCACAGCCTGAACAGAGAGAAAAACAAAGTTCTGCCCTACCTTACTAGACCTCTCTAAGCTAAATTTTCCAGCCAAGTCCTATCTGGCTTCTTTCACAAAGGGCTTCCATATTAACCAAGCCTCATCTTCCTCTTTCGGTATCCATTCCTGGTCTAAACATTAACTGGAAGTTAAACTGTCAGTCCATGCATTCTCTCTCTCTCTCTCTCTCTCTCTCTCTCTCTCTCTCTCTCTCTCTCTCTCTCTCTCTGTGTGTGTGTGTGTGTGTGTGTGTTTGTCTTCTTGGATTGTTTGTGCTTTTGGCATTATGTAGTTGGCTACCAAACCTTGAGGAGGCCTATTCCAATTGTCAGTCTGCCAGAGCCAGCCACTCTGGCAGTGCAATATGACTGCCATAGTCATGGGGAGTTGGGAACACAGAAGCCATAGAACATCAATTAAGTAGTATTTTAAAAGGGAAGGAGGAGTGTCGTACTCATAATAAACAGCACTTTCAATACTATCAAAAGGAAGGAGCCAGCACTTAGCACACCTTTAACTGTTCCTCTCCTCTTCTCCTTTCCTCTTCTCCACACAAGCTCTATCAAGACCCCATACACTTAAAATCTCTAGAAAACCCCACATCTTGTAAACACTTGACTAACCTATGTATAATTGACATGATGTAGCTTGTCACAAGATATTTGATGGATTTGCTGGATCCACCCCAGCAAATGCTACACATGTTGAATTTCAACTTGCTCATTGGCTTTTGAAGAAACCGTCAACCATATTATTTTCATTGAATAAAGACAAATCTTCACTAAGACAGCATCCCAAATCCTATGTAGGGAGCCCGCCTGCTATAGTTTCCATATTCTCAGTTGCTCCCTCCCATTATCCTTTAATAGCAAGAAACCTTGAAGGCCTGGGACCACTGTCTAATGACGGCCATGTGTAGGTACACTGCCGTGGCATAGCAGTAAAGACAAATCAAGTAGCTTTCCTGTGCCTTGTTTTAAAGCAGGGCAGTGTGCGTTGCTCAATCAGATTACAGTATTTTAAAGTACAGCTACAGAAATATAAGTTTGCTGCCATTACCATTGCCATTGCCAGGGACTACAGAAGCTAGACATTCATGGAGACTATAAGCAACCCATCCCTGCTTTACTAAAAGCAGACTAATTTCTCAACTGTAGCCAAAAGCACCGTCCTGTGAGTAACAAGTCACTACCAAAGACAAGGACTCATATTCATAAACCTCTATACTCACAAAACACTATGTCAGGTCACTTTCTAAAGCACTTCCCGTTGTGATTTAATTCTTTATCACAACCGTGGAAAGGGTTTTACAAACTGATGTCATTAAACAAGCAAATATGAAATGTGATTTCGGTGTTCCATTTTCTGTCCTACAAAAAGATTATCCAGTGCAGCGCAGTGGATAGGGTAATAACAGTAACCTTTGAACTGCAGAGCTGTAAAGGACCCTATGGATCATCCAGTCCAGCCCCTCTTGAGGCGGTACAAGGGGAGATTGAATTCCCAACCTCTGGCTCCACAGCCAGGGAACCTAAGCCACAGAACTGTCTAGCGATCAAAGACCAGGAGCTCAGGGGACTGGATAAGAATCCCTGCTCAGCATGGAAACTCATGGGAAGTTGGGGAATGAGTAAAACTATAAGTATCTCCCATATTTTGAAAGCCATATTAGGGTCACTCACCACATATCAAATGGAATTAGATGGCACACACACACACACACACACACACACACACACACACACACACACACACACTACAGAGACAGAGAGAGGGGGGAGACAGAGAGACAATCAATGGCTCAATAGATGGACTGGTGTCTCCGCTAAGGCAATGGTTCTTCATATGTAGTTTCCCAGAAGGTCTTAGAGGACAACTCTTGGAAATTTAGATAATCAAACCTTCATCTTGTTTCTGGGAACTGAACCCCACTAACATCTGGGGACCACGTTTGAGAACTACTGTGCTACAAAATATGCACATTCTATTTTATATTACTGCATTTGTTGATGGAAGCACAAAAATGTTCTTACTACATCATGGGCTCAAGTTAAATACTTGCTTTTTAAATGCATATTTTACTAAATTATAATGTACAATAAAAAGAAAAAAGCTTTTTAAAAAGTAGCTAAAACTACCTTAAACAAAGAACTGTTGTAAAAAGTCAAGGTGAACTATTTAAGGAAAAAGAGATACAGAGCTTTTTTCCTCCAGCACAGACAGTCTTAACCGCAGTGGAAATAAAAATGCCTTCAACTGGCCATGTTTAAAACCAGACACAGAACATACTCAGCACTAAACACCCATCCACCCCACAACATGCTTTCCAAGACTTATTCAGTGAACAGAACTCTTTATTACTTTCCAGACGCCTACATCCTATGCCTTTATTGCATCAATAAAAAGTAATAAACAAGTCAGCTTTGAGCTCTCATTAGGCAAAAGTGGCATAAAACAGAGAGTTCAAGCAGGAATACTGAAAACTGAGGTAGACACAATGTCCACAGCTCTTGCAATCAGATTGCTATTAAGGTTTCAAATTCTACATAAGTCAAACCAAAACTTTATTGATTAAATAAACTTATTGATTAAAATGTTACACAAATGTGTTAACTTTCAAGTCAGCTTCATTAAGCTCATTACAGAGCTTGGAGAGGAACGGTCAGAGGCAAAAATGTATTTTTATCCCCATCCAAAAAAGAACCATGTGCTTCCATAAAAGGCATTGTGGGGAGAAGAGGTATTTAGTTGAAAGCTAGCTTTTCTGTATGTGGCATTTTATGGGTTTAATAAAAGTATAACCCACCCAAGGTTCAGATTGTGTACAAGAACCACACAGCTGATTCTTTCCTTCCCTTTTTAATATGAAAAGTGATACGTATATCATTTGTTAGCTCCCCATCTCACTGAAGATGAAAAAGAGAAGGGCTTACTCCTCCCTCACCACAGATCTTCCAAATGCTATAGGTTCACATAGCTCTTTTCATTTCTTCATTATTTACTGAAAAAGCTGCTGTGAAAATAGATGGACTGCAGAAAGGTTAGAAATAAATACTTTAAAAGGAATTGTTTGAGCTAATAGTATACAAGCAAGAAAAACTACCAGCTTCAGGGGGTAAACAAAAAATCCTCAGGGGCACCTTTAATCTTACCTAGGGAAACATATTAAGTTGATTGCACTGAACTGCTGAAAGCAGAACAAATTTTAAAGAATGGTTTCAGATCAGGAAAAGAAAGCATCAGGATAATTAGGAATATAGCACTTTTTTGTTGAGGACCTATAAGTTTTTACTATTTTGAAAACTTTTAGACCTCATGTTTTCAACTGTTTGATTATTTTTAAACAGAAAAGCAGGATATAAATAATCAGAAATAAAAACATTTTGTGAGCATTTCGATTTTTTGCCAATTTTTATGCCTTGGTTTCCTACAAAAACATGAAGGTTTAAAACACATTTTACAGTAATAAACCTCACAAACATCAGCTGCTAGACACTGGGTAGAAAATTCCACAGAACATTCATTTCTCCGGAAGTTAGGTTAAGGAAACATCAATCCCACAAACCAAAAAGCTGTAGCCAAACAGCCCTCTCTCCTTTTCAATGAAAGAAAACCACTGAATGTATCCTTGGCAGAGTTACAAAGTCTCTAGGTACAAGTTACAGAGAAATCCTTCAGCCAATCATCCTCAAATATTGGAAGGATGCAACCGCCAGTTGAAGCTAATATGGGAAGTAGGCAGTGTGAAGGTGGCCACTAGAGATGGACATTTCTGAATGCAGTCCCACCATCCGGAACAAAATCAACCACTGTCTTACCTTGCTCTAGTTCACACTGTTCCATCAGGGTGAATCACATTCTGGATTCCATCTCCTCCAGTCTTCTTGGTATGTCTACCACTTTGGCAGTAACTGACTTTTTATGATATCGATTATGATACCGATACATATTGTCCTATCTTGTTGATTCTGAGACTATACCTCACGTTTTTGTGCTGCAAGCCTAGACTCAAGACAAATTTCCAGTGGGGGCACATGATATATTTTGTTCACTGATTCCTTGGGTCACTTTTTTCATGTGAGGAATCTAAATTCCATTTCACTTTGTTGGCAGCCTCAGCACTTTGTTTAAATCAACCTTGCCCTAGCTAAAGGCTGATTTCACTGTTTTTGAATGTAGTAATGTTTTTGGTGAAACACAGTTTCATGTCCTTTGGTGACATCACACCAACCATGTGTCATAGCACTGACAGTGTCAGAGGTATTATGAAGTTATGTGACTTCTCAACATGTTACTATGAGCACTACAAATGTCACTAAGCTGTGCAGTAGGCCTCATCTCTGCAGGTGATTGGTTCCACAATCTATGGTGAACCCAAGGAAACACTATACATACAACATTCAAGGGGCAGGACAAGGCCACAAGGGGTGCCCCTGTATGTTGCTGACAGCAAACCATGGATAAGTGAAATCACAAATACCACTCTTGCAGATTTGAAGGTCCTATTGTAAAAAGAATTTTTTTCTTCACATTATCTGTGTCAAAAACATGTTAGCAGGTGTTTTGTGTATGTAAGAACAATTTCATGACTGATTTCTGGGATCATGGAATACAGAACTTATTCACTGCTTGGTCATTCTGAGTGATACTCATTTCTACTTGGGGGTGGGGGTGGAGAAACCCTCCTGACAAAGCTTCTTTCTGAGTCAGTAATTTCCAATACCTTCTGCAGCCCCCCTGGGCATCCTACAAACATGATGTGGAAAAGCTAGGAAACCCTCTGGGTTCTGTTTTTGGTGCCACAAGGGCAGAGAGGAGAAGATGAAGGAAGTTCCAAGTCTACATCAAATACCAAGTTACACCATTGGATGGTGGTCATATACTGTACTCGTGAAGTCAGTTTTAGAAAATAATGTATGAAATGTCTTACAGTTCTTTATGCTTTGCCTCCGCCAAGATCTGGTCGTTTGGTTTCAACCCATATCTGAAAAGGAAGAATGGGAAATTAATCATCCAAATGAAAAAGTTCACACAAGTCCATTTCTGGTGTAAAGCTTTATGATTCCAAGATTGTCTGCTTTACAAAGTTTACATACTTTATATACTCACAAATCTGTATACTTGTAATTATGCTGTTTTATTTAACTCACTTATATATATGTTTTTCTAAATACAAGTTACTGAACAATTTACCAGCACACTGCTTCTTATTTTCATTTCTCATATTGGAATACTGTACAGTATATAAGCACAGCCATCTTTCTTCCCATGCCCCAAACTTCAGCCACTAAGACATCCACTCCTATACTGAGTTCCTGGTACACTGAGTTCAATGTGAGACTACTGGATACATGTTTGCACTGACTTCATTTGTTATACTTCATTATCATGATGCATGCCATGTTCCATCTCCCATAAGCCTCATAAATCAGATTGAGCTTTTTAAGAAAGATGTCATTACCTTTCAAAACTTGTCTTGGTAGCTTTGAGTGGATATTATATCATTTTTTCTTACTGCTAACAAAATTGCTAACCACCTTTCTAAGCAGAAGATATAACTGCTGTTTCAACAACTTACTGACTGGAAACCTGCTGTTGTTAAGAAGATTTCTGTGAATATATGGCATTAGTTTTCTATTTATCATGCACAGGAAGATTATAGAAGCTGCAGCTTAAGAAAAAGACCAACTAAACTGTAGCTTCAGTATATCTCCAATCAACTGTAGTTTACATATTTAGGCATGTGGCCACTGGACATGCATAACACTGGCTCTTCAGCTTGGATACGAAGATGAGCACTGCCCTTAGAGTTGGACATGACTTGCACGCATGTGCAGGGGGAACCTTTACCTTTACCTTTTATATACAATATGGGATACCCAGTGTGGTGCATGTTTAGAAAGTTAAGAGTTAGTTTGATCTTAAACTACAAATATACTTATATTTTACTGTTGTTTTGATCTTTATCATTCATATATTAGAAAATATCCTTCTCTTCATACCTGTGGTTCCTCAATAAAATCTTTTTTGTTTGTTTGAAATCAAACTCTCTACATTATTTATACGGCATGAAGCTAAGATAAAGTTGACTACAAACACACACCGCACAAAGCAATGTTATCAGTAATGTTTAACTAAAATAGAAAAACCCTTTCACTGAACGGTACAATATAAAAAGACACCAGCTTGGGGCCATGAGGCCCTGGCTGGGGCAGAACAGAAGAGCCAGCCTCAATATACTTGGCTGAGGTTGTTGGGGGTGGTTGTCCTTTTCAGCTAACATCTTTATTAAAGGCACTAAAGAATGGTGGGTAGGTTTAGGCTACCAAAAGTGCCAAGGAAGCGCTGGCAACCACCTGACGTATGACCTGTTAGTATAAAAATTAGGAAAAGTCCTTGCTTCCTCAGGAAGTAAGGTCACCACAAACATCTCATCATCTTTGATTGAAGTTTATTCACGAGTGTTCCTATTTTGTTTGGTTTCTGTATAGTATGAAATTACATCTAAGTCATTTTCAATCATGTTTATGGGATTTCGGCCCAAAGTAAAAATGCCTTATTATAAGGAATATGAGAGATACCAGTCTGGACATTGCATAAAATGCAAGCAAGCAGCTGCAACCAAATGGAAGATTACTGCTCTTCTATTTCATTTCCAAGCACTTAAGAGACACTTTAAAAACTAATGATCCTTGAATGAAGTTAGCATTTTGAAGATAAGGCTATAATGGAAGAAATGGCTTAAATAACATGGTTCCATTACAAGCAATCTAAAACATATTAAGCCCATATCCTTTGGTAAATATAAAAATATGCATATTGGAAAACAGCTAGATCCAAATCATATCTTCCTCATTAATAACAGGAGATCCATGTCGGATATTTTCAAAATCCAAACTGGCCTAAAATAAAAGGTGCTTGGTATAATACAAATATAATCTAAACAGAAAGAACTAAAGATGAGGAAGAATTTAACACAAAAAAGACTTGTTTGCACTAACTTACTCTTATCATGTGTATTTATTTATTCATGTACTGTAGTCTCATTTTCATGACTCATCACACCTTTAGAAAACAAAGCACCCTAAACTGTCCACTCTATCTAGTACATACCCTGAACATGCATCTGAACAACTAGATTTTAAGCTGCAATTAATACTGTATGGGGTTTAACAGGCCTTTGAACTTAACGTTGAAATAATAGGTTTAAATGATTAAAAATGTACCAAGAAAGTAAGAAAAGCCTAAAGCTTGTTAATCACTGCATTACTATAATGAAGAGTAATGCATTTACTACAGTCAGTCAAGTAAATCTAAGCTGAAAAAACATACTTACGTGTTAAAGCAGAATACATGATAACCCAGAAGAACCAAAAGGTTAGCTATTTAAAGTAGAAAAATAAATAAAAGCATTTCAAATTTCTAAGTGAGCTTCCCTTCTTTTCAATAAGTTTTGGTTTCAGCTCCATGCCAAAAAGCACTGTGAATATGGCTGTCTCCAAAAGGCTTAGGGCCTTTTTACACGACCCCTAAGATCCGCTGGCCACTTAAATTCGGACCAGAGATCTTAGGGGTTTGTCGCTCTTCCTCTGTCCCCACCCCCTTCCACACTTCCTGGTTGCTGGCTGCCTGAGGGGAGGGGAAAAAAAAGAAAGAAAAGAATGCCGGTTTACCTCCGTTTTGTTCCCGGCAGCATTCAGATCTCTTAAAGGGGCAGGGCGCAAAAAAAGAACAAACAGAAGCCAGGAGAGCCCCGCACTCACTATCCTTACACCGGATCAAATATTTGTCACCATCAAAGACCAGGCACAAGAAAACTGCTGTTTGGTCGCGCTAAAGTGGGCGGTCGCACTTAATTGTCTGCAAAGTCCGGAGCTGGTGGGTAAACTTTTTAAAGGTCCAGACCTTGCAGCCATTTGCGGTGGAGCTTAGGGGTCGTGTATAAACGCCCTTAGAGAAGAGCTAAGCATCACACAGGCTGCAAGACATATGTGGCCTCCAAGGACCTCTATGCACCAAAGGCCCCCAGATAAAATAATATTTTTTAGAAATTACAAAATCTCATGTTATCTGCTGCCAAATTGTATGCTGCTTTTTTATCTACAGTTCTGAAGCATGCAACTGTTTCTCTTGAGTTTTGCTATGAAGCCTGTTTGTGCAGCTTTTTTTGGTGGGGGGTGACTCTCAGTGCAGGATGAGGTGCGTAGTCTGGGTGTAATATTGGACCCTATGCTTTCCATGGAAGCCCAGATTAATTCGTTTCAGAGGCTAGAAAAGAGACAAAACCAGCCATTTTTGTGCAAAACTCATGCACACTGTACAGCAACATGACTGATCCAGAATAAACATTTCAAACAGCACACATCAATTTTTTGAACATATACAGAACATTTTGGTGCACTTTAAAGACATGCACACTGTACATATCTTTAAAGTGCACTTTATAAAGAGTTTTGCACAAAAACCAGGCATTTGTCTCTTTTCCCATTCATTTCAATAGGAAACCACGTTTTGGAGAAGGAATGTTTCGGATAGCGAATTGCCTCAGAGAATGAATTAAATTTGTTATCAGAGGTTACACTGTATTTTGCTGTCAGGAATTAAAAAAAAATTCGGTTAGTGAAATGACCCACAAAACAAATCACTTTCATTATCCGAGGTACTACCATATTGCTCTCAAGAACAAAGAGTGTAATCAGGTCATATGCCACTGCACCAAGCATTATCCCATTTGTTTCTCGTTAACTAATAATTACATTTTAATTCTATGTATTGCTGCTATCAAATACAAAATAAATATTTATTTAAATTCCTCTTTGAAGGATAAGCATAACCAAGGCTTTATATTCAACTTGTCAGGATTTGCTCAAAATTGACTAGCTGTTTGAGTTCTGAATGCAGTTCTTTTTCGGTGTTCAGTTCCTTCTTGTGTCTTGTTTCAAGGAAGTGGCCAAAATCCTGCTGTATAGCTGTGCATATGCAATAGGAGTAACATCATAAAATATGGCAGACTGCCAGCAATTAAAGGGTTCCCCTTTTTTCTATTTCAGGGCATGTGCAATTTTGTATGCAAGTTGTGTGTACCGCAAAACAAAACAAAAAGCACATCACCACTGCCTAACAATGCCATTGTGTGGATCAAAACTTACCTTTTTAAAAAATGAATTACAATGTCTTTTACTAACAAGCACAGAAATGAAGGCATTCAGCCACTGGAACAAATCAACAATTTAGTTGAGTTTCTTCCAGTGACTTCTTACTATATCTGCAGGGATCTCCAGACAAAAACACATTGAACATCAGTGCCAAAGACAACTGCCTAGCAGACAAAATGCTAGACTAGAACCAGACACACCCACGCTCAAAAACCATTTGCATTAAACTTGTTTTGCTAACGTTTCAACATTCCCAAAACAACGAGCTGCAGTTGTTAAGGGCCATGTACTGTGCCTTCCAGGAGAAGTGTGAGCCTCAAAGCTTTGGCCAAACTCTAAAAAGTTCACCATCACTGGTCTATCGCAACTCCATCCCTCTTACTAGATGTCACATTTTGGGTGCTAAAGTAATTGGGATAGGCGTTTTTCTCCACCCCACCACCTTCACAGAACACATGAAAGGACCTTCTCTGTTGCTGCTCCCACACTTAGGAACTCCCTCCTGCTGGAGGCCAGGACTGCCCCATCTCTGCTGTCTTTTCGGAAGCAGGCAAATTTCTTCCTCTTCAG
This sequence comes from Phrynocephalus guinanensis, assembly GCA_037367245.1. NCBI lineage: Eukaryota > Metazoa > Chordata > Lepidosauria > Squamata > Agamidae > Phrynocephalus > Phrynocephalus guinanensis. The sequence continues at coordinate 16,825,249 of CM074735.1, read as the reverse complement.
GCAAGCTTTCCCTATTATGTGACTTTTAGATGGAGTAACATGGATGACTGTATTGACTGGATTTTATAAGAACACCAGTGTTTTCCATGTTAGTTTCCACCCCTCAGAATGGATTTTCTTCTTCTTTTTGCATGCTCTTTGTAGCTTTGTGGTTATGTTTTAATGTTGTAAGATGCCTCTTCTAATTCCCTGTTCTTAGCTTATATGTGTCATAAATGTTCTGGGCTGTATATTGTGCCTCATTACTGTAAGCCGCCATGGGTCCTTTTCCAAGGAGAAAGGCCGGAGTAAAAATATTTTAAAAAAAAAACTTTTAAAAAACTGACTTGATGGTACATTATCATTACAACTTGGTGCCGGTGGCCCTTTGAGTACTGTTACCTAGAAGAGGAGCTTCAATTGCACTTCATTTTCCCCTTCTACTGCTAATACAGGCTTGCCCAAAGTCTGGCCCGGGGGCCAACCATTCTGAGTTGCCCGCAGCTGGCTGGCCCGCCCGCCCCTCCTTCACCCCATTTTTTTTTTAAAAAATCTTCCGCCAGCACTGACACCACCGGGAAGCTTGAGGGGCTGGGCAGGCTGACCGGCCGGTGAGCAGAAGCCTGTGGGGCTGGGTGGGCGCACGAGGGGGCGAGCCACCACCACCAGCACCGCCGGGAAGATTGTGGGGCTGGGCGCACACACGGGGGTGGCACGCGGGCGGGCAGCCGCCACTGGCATCACTGGGAACCTTATGAAGCTAGGCGCATGCACACAGGGTGGTGCGCGGGCGGGCCGCCACCACCGGCATAGCAGGGAACATTGTGAGGTTGGGCACACGCATGGGGCAGTGATCAGGCGGGCCGCACCACAGGCACCGCTGGGAGGCTTGGGCGGCTGGGCGGTCTGCCGCTACCGGCACCTCAGGGGAATGTGTGGGGGTGGGCAGGCCAGCCAGCCTCTGCCACTGCCAAGGACCTTTGGGGTGGGCTGGCGGGCGAGCCGTCACCACCACTGGGGAGCTGGGGGGGGTGCAAGGTTGCACAGATCGCCTCTTCCAAGGGGTGACATGTGGCCATGGCTCCCTGTGCTTCCTTTGGTCCCCACCTTCCTTCTTTTCTCCCTCCCTTGGTCCCCGCCTTCCTTCCCGTGGGTGGGGTTGCAAGGGGTCAGTGGGTGGGGCTTATGGGTCAGTGGGTGGGGCTTGCAGTGGAGTGGCAGGGTCAGGGAGCAACCGGCCCCTGACACATTCTCAGCCACCAAATCTGGCCCTCCTTACAAAAAGTTTGGGCACCCCTGTGCTAATAGCTTAGAAAAAGCAACATAATGGTGAAAGCAAAACTGTTCACAACACAGGACACCACACCCAAATAAAACATCTGTCTTGTTTATTTCCCAGAACCTGAAAGAAAATCAGATTATTAATTATAGTTCAGTCACTTCTCAGAAGGTGTGATTATATGGGAACACTGAATCAGAAGGACAAGATGATACCATGTAATGTGTGCATTTGAAAACTAAGTTACAGTACTTTTACAACAAACTAGGAAGGAAGGAAGGAAGGAAGGAAGGAAGGAAGGAAGGAAGGAAGGAAGGAAGGAAGGAAGGAAGGAAGGAAGGAATGGCACCTACAAAACCACACCCCATTTGTAAAAATGATTGCATGGGGAAAAATTCGACTCTTGACAGAATAAAATATCAATTGGTCCGCTTTCACCAATCTGACAACTTCGAGTATTTCACTTGAACTATTTTGAACACAGGCACTATCAAATTACAATGGTACCTCAGTTTATGAGTACAGTACCTTGGTTTACAAGTGTTTCACAAAACAATCAACATTTTAAATAAAATTATGTTTCACATTGCGAGCAATGTCTTGCAAAACGAGCACCAGCCTGGCTCATCTCTTCTTTCTCCTGCTTCTGCTGACTGGGAGTAGCCTCCAGGGCTCAGCAATGCCTGGAAGGGGACTTCAGGCTATGCTATGAGCCAGCACTGAGAACAACGTGGACCTGAAGGGGCCTCCGGTGGACCGGAAGTGGCCTCCAGGGCTCAACGTGGACCGGGTGCTGCCTGGAATGGGTCTCTGGGCCACACGGTGACCCCTGCACTTACTGAAAAGGGGCCTCTATAGGACTTGCCGTGCTCCTGGAGCTGGCAGCAGCAGCCCCTGGCCCTAGCTGCAGGCCTGGTGATGCTGTGGCAGCCTTTGGCCCTGGCTGTGGGTCCTGTCCACTGCGGCCATTGGCTCCCGTATATCAAAACAAATTTCCCCATAGGAAATGATGGAAACTGCGTCCCCAGAATGGATCATTTGAGTTTCCATTATTTCCTATGGGGAAATTTGCTTTGATATGTGAGTATTTTGGTTTACGAGCATGCTTCAGGAATGGATTGTGCCCATAAACCAACATACCACTGTAACACATTTCTGATCAGGATCTTTGTTTTCCAAGTAGGCCTGCAGGTAGGCTTCTTTATATTTCTAAAATTATTACTTTCTATAATGTCTGCTTGGTTAAACAGTAGACTATTACCACTTCAGTTTAAATTCATTCAATACATTTATTCACTGCCTGGGGAAAACATCAGTGTTATACAAGCATAAGCAACCACTCAAACGAAAACAGGTGATTGTTCTGCTCTTGCTACCTCTACTAAGCTGTCAAATAGCATGAAATATATCCCACTGAGGCAGCAGTGCAGAGAAGTTTACAGCTGAAGTAAACCTTGTCCTAGGGCAGTGTTGGCAAACCTATGGCATGGGTGCCAAAGGTGGCGCTCAGTGCCCTTTCTGTGGGCACCCGACATCACCCCTTCACAGCCATCTGTATTAAGGTTAAATTGCTGTACTGGCACTTTGAGAAAAAATAGTGGGTTTTAACTCGCAGGCTGGGCACTCGGTCTCTAAAAGGTTCACCATCACTGTCCTAAGGAATGAAGATACATATGCATTATGAAGTACAGTACTACTGTATAACCCAGATACTTACAGTGTATATTTAGGTAAGAAATATACCTGAACACCTGGAAGATCAAGGGAAGACCAAAGGAAACTTTCTGTAACTTCTCAACCTCTGAAGGATAGAAGGCTGAGTGAACCTTGAGCTAGCTACCTGGGATTGAACCTGGGTTATGAACAGAATTTTGGCTACAGTACTGCAATTTAACCACTGCACCACAAGGTTCCCTGTGGCACACTCAGATACGTCTTTAACATTTATTTAAAGATATCTGGCTTTGCTTGCTTCTTAAACAAAATCATCAGTAAATTCAGTTTGGTTGTCAGGGAAGCAAATTCTATGAACTGGGAATAAATTCTGAACTGCTTCTAAATAGATACAGATACAAAGGTAGGGCTAGAAATCCTTTTTCAATCAGTTTTCAATAGAAATCCAGATAAGCCAAGACAAAAGCCTTTGCTTAGAAACAAGGGATTATCAAGAAGCTCCTTAGATAAAGAAGGTCTTTATCTAAGGAGCTTCTTGATAATCCCTTTTTTCTAAGCAAAGACTTTTTTTAGATAAAGAAGGATAAAATGAGGGGATTTTCAGCAAAGAAAAGCTGAGATTGAAAGAAATGATATTCAGTCACTGTAACAAAATGTTTAGGAGTGGAAACAATTCTAAATTTGTATTTTAATACTCTGCATAACAGAGTATTAAAATAATTCTAGAATTATTGCACATTTTTGTGGATTGCAGTGATTTCCCCATTATTTACATATTCATACTAAAAATAAATATGCCTCCTCTGCTGAATACATGGGACTCGCAAAGGCAGCCAGGTGCTTTCATGGGGTCCCTAGAAAGATAAGCTGCATCTGAAACCTATCCCATTGGTTGAACAGCAAGAATAAAAAAAGCAGTTAATAGGCATTTGGCAACATAACTGAAATGGGCCATTTCTATGCAGCCAGCACACTCTAGATAGCTTTTTCTATAGTACAAGAAGATTCAGCCCAGTACTGACAAACTAACATATAAAGTATTTGAATAAAAGATGCTGCATTTTCTGCTAGTGAACTGGCACCCAAAGCAGTATAACATAAAATTAGAATTCATACAATGAAGAGTATCTGGCAGGCAATTCTGGGTATGACTGAGTATAATGAACCACAGCTGGTATGTGACAGACAACACAGGACTTCATGCCAGTGGCAAAGAACAAGAAGGACTCCAGCTAATGTGATTCCAACCTCTGGAACAAACTGAGGCTACAGCTACACTAGCAGCTGAGAGAGAACAAGGGCCAACTGTTTGGGAATGATCAGGCTGGGCTACAGCAATCTAATCAAGCCTAATCATTCATTGAGAAATGGCTTCTGTCTATATTGTGAAGTCACTTCAGGATACTGGCAAATTAATCACTTCCCCCACTTGGCAGAGGGCAGGGGATGTGAAAATAAAATTTTAACTGCATACTGAGTTGACTAGTTAATACTCTGCATCAGTTATGAATTTTTTTTAAAAAAGCATTTATGTGTCTTCTCTTTGGCTACAGGCAACCAGTTAGTTGCCTGTAGCCAAAGCTACCACCATAGATTTTACTACAGGGCGTTTCTCAATAGACCCTTTAAAGTAAGGCACAGATTTTTTTCCAATTTTTATAACTAATGCCGTGCATTAGCAATAATCTACATACAGTCAAAAATTGTTTTTCACTTTCCCTTCCCTCTGATGAGCAGAGGAAGTAACTGATTTTCCAATATACTGAAGTGACTTGCTTATTAATAAGCCACTTATTAATGATATTGACAAATAGAAAGAGGAAGTAATGTTCCAGTAATGTCACATGCTGTAACTGACCCAAATCAGAGCAGTCCTACTTCACTAGAAAAGGGACCAGAAAATTATGGGTAGGAACACTTTTGGGACAGACTGGTACACTCTAGCAAAGACATTGTCTGATCATCATCTTTAAGAGCACAGAAGTCTGCCCCTACAGTACACTGAACAGGAAGCTAAACAGCACGTGTAGTCAGCCTCCCGGCAGTCTACAGATAAAAAAAATGGAATAAATAGGATTCTAGTTCTTATACCTTTTTATAAATTCACTTTTCAGTAACCAGCCTGTAAAGCATATATATATATATATATATATATATCCCCACTGTATTTTCCGTGGCCATTTCTTCTGTGAGGAAGATCTAGGAATTGTTGGGAGATCAAAAGCTGAATATGAGCTAAAAGTGTGATGTGGGTGCAAAGAAGGCAAATGCTATTTTAGGATGCATTAGTCAGTTAGTTAGTTAGTTAGTTTTTACCACACATTTCTCCTTGGAAAAGGACCCGGGGTGGCTTACAATAAAGAGGGACAATATACAGAATTAACAGAAGTATATCTTCTGTTAATATATACAGCATTAGCAGAAGCATATCTCCAGTTCCCGTTCCTCTCTAGTCAGTACTGGGGTTAGGCCTCATCTAGAGTACTGTCTCTAGTTCTGGACACCACACTTTAAAAAGAATGTTTACAAACTAGAGCAAGTTCAGAAAGGCAGCAAGGATGGTACTGGAAAACAAACACTTCGAGGAAAGACAGAAGGAATTAGGCATGTTTATCCTTGAGAATAGAAAACTGATATTCATGATATGAATAATACTGTACTTAAAAGTTGGTCATACAAAGGAGAGACAGGATCTCTCTTCTTGCTCACCCCAGAGTGCAGGACAAGTTCAAGCTACAGGAAGCCAGATTTAGGCGAAATATCAGAAAAAAATTATTTACTGTTAGAACAGTATGACAATGTAACCGATTTCCCAGTGATCACTACAATGCTGGAGACATTCAAAAGAAAATTAGGCAACCATCTATGAATCTGCTTTGACTTGGATTCCTGCATTGAGCATGGGGTTGGATTTGATGGCTTCATAGACCTCTTCCAGCTCAATTATTCTGTGATTCCATGATCCTTCACAGGCATGAGCTAGAATTGTAGAAAAAGAATCATATCTAAGAACCAATTGATGTGGATGTTTTAGACATCTCTGCTAACCTCGAGTCTTGCTTTGAAAAGTCTTGCTTTCAAAATCTCCCAACAGTCTAGGGTATCATCATGAAGATAAAGATGTATGCAGCAGACTTAAGCATACAAATTCTTCTTGCAGGATTACGACATGGGGAGAAAAAGAAAAGAAAGCAGAGCTAAAGGGATGTAATTAAGAGGACTTTTAAAAGGAAGCTCTACCCACTAGGCATAGGGTCTCTCATAACTACCATCTACACAGTCCAGTACTCTGCAGCTTCACTGTTTTTTTTTAAACCAAGTTGACTGAAATTATTATTTGTTTTAATGATTTTTTTAAAAAATCATCAAAGGATCTTATTTTTTAAAAAATTAAATTGTTGTTTACATCATGATTTAAATCAAATCTGCCTCAGCTACAATGGGCAGAAACAAAAAGAACAATGCCCAGAATTACATAACTAATTTACAACATCATGGTTCTACATATACCAATACACATTAACTTAAGACTTGCAGAGAAATTCCAGAGATCAAGTAGTCTGCATCAAGTTCATTAAATGCAGCATTTCTTCCAGAATCTCAACGGAAGTTCTTACAAGTCACATAACACAGAACACTTTTTTTCTGACAACAAGGGTAACATAAACAAGGGATTCCAAGAGGAATAATTATTAAGTGATGGCAGTGAAAAAAACAGGAAATACAGTAAGAATAAAGCAAGTACAGCAGTAGAGGCAAAAGCAATGCCAAGAAACTTATGAGATGGAATTTCCTTCAACTGGTAATGCTATTTAACATCCTCTGTCAAACCTTCAGTTTTCTGTCTGGATTAATCAATACCATAAAAGAAATTCCTTTCATTCTTAAGATAGAAGAAGGTACCCTTGTGATACAAACATATGTGGCACCTGGAACCTGTGACAAGGACAGAATTGCTGCCAAGCAAGCAGACACACAACTACGCAAGTTAGTACTGTTGCCCTGAAGGCCTCAAAAAGTATGAAAAGAAGGCCAGTAGCTTTTGACAACTTGTTTGTGAGGCTATTTTAACAGTAGTCTCACTGTCCATGATAGTACGGAACTTTCCCAAGATCCACAAGTATGACAGAGAAAAACGAAAACACACAAGGCTATGAATCACCACTGTACTTTCCATGCAAGAAAAAAAGTTCAGTAGATACAGAAAATCTACAAAATGAATCAGTCCAAAAGGAGAAGAGGTGATATTGTTATTTAGACTAAACTAAAAAATCAACCATTAAACTGTAAACCTTAGTGAATAAATTGCACTTATACAGGCTTAGAGTACAAAAATGATTAATGAAAGTCCCAAGATGGTCATGGCTGATACGATCCACCAGGCATGTGGTTAAAATGTGCTGAGATCTGTTTCCAACCAGTTCAAGGGAGGGTGTTTTTAAATGCCTCACTCCTGGTGCCATTTGGTAGGAATTTTCCACTCAGTTTCCAAAATAGGAGGTATCCTTTAACGAATCAGAGTTTTCTCTGTAACTCAGAGGTGACTTCAGGGCAGAGCCAAGAGCAGTCATGAGACAGAGCAACGCCTCCATAGATCCACTTGGCACTTGTGGGGTTAAAAGGTTTTTAATAAAGAAATGCCTAATGATTTCAATTGAGAAACTAGAAATGAAAAAGACTGAGTGCTTGCTCTAAAGGAGAAAGAAAGCAACATTTAAATGACCAACAAAACTCAACCTCTTCCCTGGAAACTCCAACCAGTGTGACACTATGTCAGGCTTAGAGATGTGAAGGTCCGGAAAAGACCCAGATATTTTTTTTTGGGGGGGGGGACATTTTTCCGGGTTTTTTTCTGAAAAATTGGAAAAACTGAAAAAAGAAAAAATCATTATGGAATGTTTTATTTTAACATAATGAATAAAATATTTTAAGACAGGGTGTTCTAATATTTTCCAAATCATTTCTTAAAATATGCATAGTATCAGATTATTCTAATTTCTGTGCACTGAGGTCAAGCAAGTCCTAGGTTACAAACTGAATTCTCCAATGCAGGAACAAGATGCATTTCTTCCCTTGGGAGGTGCTGCCACTGTCAAAGAAAAAGAAAAAGGTCTCACTTTTGTTTTTGTATGTGGGCGGGTGTGTTTGGTTCTGGTCTGTCCTCTTCACTAGGCTTCAAAGCAGTGGAAGAAAATACAGAGCATCAAAAATGATTCTGATTAAATTTCATGCCCATTCATTGAAACGTAGTCCCACTCCCTTCTATATATTTTCCCCTTTTCAATTCTTTTTACGAGAAAGAGGTTTTTATTTTATTTTTATTTAATACTGTGGAGAGGAATCATGAATTGTTAATTCGGATTTTAAAATATTGTTTTGCAGAGGTTTTTTGTTCCACATAAACTAGTAAACAGTTCAGGTGATTGTTACTTACAATTGCAAATAAATATTATTTAAATAGTAAATTCTGTTTATAATAATTATTTGGATACACTATAATTTAATATGTGACAATTTTATGGAAAGTCAAATTGTCCATAGTCATATTTTATGTTCCTAAAGTAACAGAATGACTTTCAAGCTGTAAAAGGGGTGGAGAGTGCTAATGCAGCATTTTTTTCAATTTTTTCCAAAAATTTCCGTTTCTCCCCGGAAAAAACGGAAAAAAACTGGGTTTTTTCCCTGAGTTTCAACATTTCTGGAAATTTTACATCTCTAGCAGGCTCAGGCTACAGTTTACACACATCATACACTGTATTCTCTTACATCATTTCTGCCAGACATTTAATTTAAGTACAGTGGTACCTCTACTTACGAGCAATTCAACATAAGAGCAGAAAACCATTGGCGTTTAACTACTGCCTTAAAATTTTTAAATGTGGTCTGCTCTACTTACATTTTTCATTCATTCATTCATTCATTCATTTATCATTTATTTATATACAGTACCTCTACTTAAGAGTTGTTCGACTTAAGAGCATGCATTCGGAACGGATTAAATTCGTAAGTAGAGATACCACTGTATAGGCTTACGTCATCATTCTAGCTAGGATTTGCCTTCTAGAATCTTCCTATCTGGCTTAGCTTAACAAAAGGCTCGCTTCTTGTACTGAACGTACATGTAACTGTGGATAAATACCTGTGGATTAATTAATGCAAGGAGATTCTTTCATCAAATATACTGCAAATTCATCTTACCTGGGCTTTAACAGGTTAGCTAGGTACTGCATGCTGAGGCCTGTCCTTCCTCTCTCACCACCCCCTTTTTATTTCTTTGTGATCGTGCAAATCTTCCTCCCTACTGGCCCTTACATAACTGCTAGAAGGGCACCTCTAGATTTTAAAAAAATCCTCTTGTCCACCTAACCACACAAATTGATGGTGCTATGTAGCTCCACCTTGTCATAATCATTTACATTTTCCCAAACTGAATTAATAGATTTTCACACCAAAAACAATTGTGGATGGATTGGGCTGTAATGTCACCAAAAGGACAAGGGCAGGTTAGATACCTACCTGTGAGCTCTTTTACATCATTGGTCTGGGTTGGGGGACTGCTGCATATTCTTACTATGTGCCAATCTGATTTTGAATTAAATGGTTTCCAAATACAGTGGTACCTCAACTTACAAAGTTAATCCATTCCAAATGCATGCTCTTAAGTCAAACTACTCTTAAGTCGGGGTACCTATCTAAAATATTGAAAAAATAAGTTAAAAATGAAAAAAGTGACTCGAGTAGACCATATCTAAAATTTGTAAGGTGGCAGTTAAAACGGCAACAGTTTTCCGCTCTTAAGTCGAGCTGCTCTTAAGTCGAGCTGCTCTTAAGTCGGGGTACCACTGTATAACATTATTTAATAATGCATATTACAGTGCTAGGGCAAAAGGGTAGAAATGCACATTTAATGGCCCTCTTACTCTGTAACAGAATTATAACCAATCATTTGAAAGAAAAAGTCACTGAAACACCTTATATTAGGGAAGAGGACTGGATTAAAAACCCTAGGTAGACAGACCTTAATGCCACAAATGGTAGGATAGAAAATCTTGACAATAAATTACAAGAGATAGGACCAAAACATAAAGAGAGGCAGGCAAACAGTCTTTTTAAAGAAACAACCTGATACTCCCTTACTTGAACAGACTAGGGATGGACATTTCGTTTCGGAACCAGTAGGTTATAAAACGAACCATGTGAGCCCAGGTGGTCCTCGGAACCGGCTGATAGATGCAGATCCAATTGCTTTACCTTTCTCTGTCTCATGCAGGGTTAAAATCCAACGAGGAAGTATGCTGCGACGTCATCTGTGCTACATCTGTGATGCTGGCCAATCAGGAGCTGTGCAGGGACAGGCGTTATCCCGCCTCCCTCTCTGATTGGCCAGTAGCACAAAGCAAGAAAGATGACGTTGCAGCACGCTTCCTCGTTGGACTTTAACCCTGAGTGAGACAGAGAAAGGTAAAGCAATTGGATCTGAGACTATCAGCCGGTTCCGAGGACCACCTGGGCTCACGTTGTTCATTTCGTAACCTACTGGTTCCAAAACAAAATGCCCATCCCTAGAACAGACATAAAAATGAGTAAATTGAATCAGGGAGGCAAAATACTCCAGCACTTTAAAGATCAATAGTTTTGAGTAGAAGCTTTCATGAATTAAAATCCACTTTCTCAGAGATAAAACTGTTTGTCTTTAAAGCACTGTGACATTTGCCTCACCACTCTAGCTGCTTCTTTTCTTTTGACAAGAAACAGACTATCCTGACGCTTCATTTCTTTTGACAAGAAACAGACTATTCTTAATCTGTTTCTTTTGACAAGAAACAGATTAAGAAATGGAATGGGTTGGCTATAAAATGTTAGACTTCAGGGTTATCAAAGGAATATAGAATGGCTATTTTGCCTTCTATTAACCTGGATTTTACTCTGTGTTTTTAATGTGACTATAATAAAGTACAATTTGTAGCCCTATACACACTTGACTAGCTTCTCCATGACTAGAAATGGTTTGAAAAAATAAGAAAGAATTTTGAAAACCAATTAAATTAAAACATAAATATAAAGAAAACAAAACCCTAACCTGCATGTCCCTGTCTGGTGCAAAAGAGACTTCTATCCCTCTCTCCTCCCTCTGCTTTGGAGGCTGCCTGAGACAGAACATTCCAGACAATCACCCACAATCCAGCGGGGGGGGGGAGGAGACACACCACTGGTTCACTTGTGATCGAGTGAGCTGCTCCACTACTTGTATATCAAGATGTCACTTGCTGATCAAGGCAAAATTTAGAAGAAATGTTTGGTAGTCTTGCAAAACGCTGTTCAACCAAGTTACTCTTAAACCAAGATATTACTGTATAAATTTATTTATTATTTATTTATTTATTATTTACACTTATATACCGCTCCATTTCCCATAAAAGGACTCAGGGCGGTTTACAACAATAATAATAAAACAACAAGTCAATGCAATAACTAAGAACAATGGTTTCCAAGAATAAATAAATCGGCGGGGTATTAATAATAAAGGAAGAGAGAAAAGGAAAAAGAAAAGGAAAACAAGCATATATGGATCCTTAGAGATCTCCAAAGGCGTCACGGAAAAGATAGGTCTTTAGGTTTTTCCTAAATGATGCCAACGAGGGAGCCAGCCGTAATTCACCGGGAAGCTTATTCCACATGGTTGGTGCAGCCACCGAGAAGGCCCGTCCTCGGGTTCTTGTTTTACGGGCCTCCCTCGGGGCGACAATCCTCAGTGAAAGGGCCATCGATGAGCGGGTGGGTCGGGCTAGATCTGATTGTCGGGAAAGACGCTCCGCCAGATAGGCAGGGGCCAAGCCATGGAGGGTTTTGTAAACCAAAACCAACACCTTGAACCTTATCCGGGAGGCAACGGGTAGCCAGTGCAAACGAGCCAGGATGGGGGTGGCGCGGTCAAAACGGCGCGCGCCAACCACCAGCCTCGCCGCCGCATTCTGGACCCGCTGCAATCACCAGACAAGGTTCAAGGGGAGCCCCATGTAAAGAGCGTTGCAGTAGTCTAGCCTCGACATGACCAGTGCCTGTACCACAGTCCTCAAGGAGCCCTCATCGAGGTATGGGCGAATCTGGGCGATAAGCCTTAGGTGGTAGAAGGCCGACCTGACCACGGCTGACACCTGAGATTCCAGGGTCAGATCCGGGTCCAGGACGACGCCCAGATTCCTCACTCTTTGCGCCAGCTGGAGGGCGGACCCGCCCAGACTGGGAAGAGGGCCACAATACCCCTCCGAGGTACCCCCGAAGAACATAACCTCGGTCTTGCCGGGGTTGAGCTTGAGTCCGTGCATCCTGGTCCAGTCCAGAACCGCAGCCAGGCAACGGTCAAGGGTCCGAACGGCCTCCACTGCACCGGTGGAAAAGGAGAGATAGAGCTGCGTGTCATCAGCATACTGGTGACCGCAAACTCCATAACTCCGGATGATCTCAGCCAGCGGCTTCATATAGATGTTAAAGAGCATTGGGGAGAGTGACGACCCCTGAGGCACCCCACAAGAGAGTGTCCAGGGAGCCGACAGCTCACCCCCCAAGCTCACTCGCTGGGTGCGGCCCTCAAGGAAGGACCGGAGCCAGCACAGGGCCTGGCCCCCAATCCCCACCTCCGAGAGCCGCTCCAGCAGGATACCGTGGTCGACGGTATCAAAAGCCGCTGACAGGTCGAGCAGGACCAGCAGGGTAGAGCAACCCCTGTCGGCCCTCCTCAACAGATCATCATGCAGCGCGACCAGGGCCGTCTCGGTCCCATGACGCGGCCTGAACCCGGACTGGAAGGGATCCAGGACGTGGTTCTCCTCCAGGAACGACTGGAGACGCAGGGCGGCGACTCGCTCAATCACCTTGCCCAAAAAGGGAACATTGGCTATGGGGCGATAGTTGGACAAATCGTCCACAGCCAGGCCGGGTTTTTTAATAATGGGCTTCACCACCGTCTCCTTCAGAAGACTGGGAAAGATCCCGTCTCTGAAGGAGGCTGAGGCGATCAGTGAAGCCCATTTCGGCATGCTCCCCCCTGCGATCTTAATCAGCCAGGAAGGGCAAGGGTCGAACGGAGAGTCCGCAGGCCTGCAGTGTCCCAGGGCCCTGGAGGCATCCCCAGGTGTAACGGCCCCAAACTCAACAAACCGAGGCGACCGAGGCGGCCCGACACCAGCCACCTCAGGGGCTAGACCAGTGCAACCGGCGTCCAGCTCGGAGCGGATGGCCTCTATCTTAGATCTAAAAAAGGCTGCGAAAGACTCACTAGTGAAATCTTAACAGCTTTTGCCATAATGAACATCTTGGTCAAGGTACTGCACACTTTGCTGTTTTTGTGTACTATATGACATTATGAAAATAAAATTGGACAGCTTCCATACACACCACCGAAGTGAATTGCGAACATAAGCTCTATTTTTTTAATTTTAAAAATCTCACAATTTTTGTGTCATAGTAGGAACAAAGCCATTGAAGAAGAGTTGTTTCTGAGACTGGCATCAAAGATGGCATTGTCATAATTCAGTACTCACACTGGTGCAATACCATCACAGATCACTGATTGGTATATCATCCGCTAAGTGGGTACAATTATTTCTTTCACTTGCTCACTCACTCTCAGTAGATGTCTATAAGTGTTCCTGAAGCATCCCAGTGTTGCTGGAACTGGTGTTTGGTTTCTACTTGCAGTGGTTTCCTCAAATCACTAAGTTATCTTGTAAGAGAATTGCTAGACTTAACATAATAAGAATCTCCTAAGAAAGACTCCTCTCAAGATACAATGACATTTATACTTTAAAAGAGCATCCAGTCCTATGCTTTTGACATGTTTTCCTAATAATCGCTGTTTACTAAGATTTGATATATGCTATTCATTTACCTGTAAGTATATGGAATTTTCATGCAAGTTTTGCTGTTTTTGTTAAAAGAGACATTTTCTTCCATAGTCTGGAGAACTTAATGCTGCTTTGTTCTTGACAATGACTCATTATTAGCTTTTATTACCCTTTGTAAATTGTGATTTGCAACATCATGCTCTTCACCAGATTCCCTAATTTTTTTCAGCTGAAAACAAAACTGTTCTATTTCGACATTCATGTGTTTATTTTGTTTTAGCACACTGCATGAAATTATATTGGTGCCCTTACCAATTATTTTATGTATGACTAAGAAACCTAAAGCCATAATTTCAAGAAAAAAATGCACTAAGGCGTTGCCGGAAACACTATATTTAACTCTGCAAAATTACACATGGTAAAACATGGAAATTAAACTTGTCTAAATTAAACATGGAAAACCTTAGACTTACTTGTCAAGGAAGTCCTTGTCCACCACTGCACAGATATCAAGGAGGGGATTTCCCATTCCAAAAAGTACATTTTCACTGTAAAATAAAGTGGAACAAGTTATTTATTTAAAGAATTGCAAAGAAAACAAATCAAACTAAATACATGTTATTTCTCTGAATCTAAGACTTTTTTCCAAAGTGCCCACAATATAATTCTCCAACAGGCTGACTTTGACTATAAATTCTCAAATATTAATTTATCAAAACACCATTAATTCTCAAATACTGCTGACTGCATGTCCAATGTCTTTACCTATGGTTCCAATCTTCTAATCAGAGGGAAAGAGTGAATACCTCCTAAAATAGCAGTCATAGCTCAACTTCCCAACATCAGTCCATAGCATTCCCAATTAAAAAAAGCTTTCAGGATGAAGGAAGATCAGAAGTGTTTGCTAACCAGGATAGACTACAGTTGGCTAGATTGACCTAAATGATTTGAGTCAGAATAAAGGTTTTTTCCATGTTCAAGCTGGTATTGCTAGGCAAAAAAAATGTTCTATGCTTCCATAATCTCATAGGCGTGGAAGGGAAAAGAAAGATATCATCACGTTCTTTTCAGTTCCAGATCAGAGTACAGTAATACCTCGGATAACAAATGCCACTGATAATGTTTCAGATAGCGAATGGAAATTTCCTGATTACGGCTGCCTTGGATAACAAATGTTGCCTAAGGGCTACCTCAGATAATGAATGTTTCATAATGCCTTGCAAAAAAGTGTACCCAGAATGCACTGCACCCCTCGTAGTTTGTGAAAGGGAGGGGGGAATTACAGCATTTTTTCCATGATGTTTTAGAGCCATTCTCAAGGATTTGGTACCTTTCAAACTTGGAAAGGTAGGGAGCTAGCTTTTATTAATCTTTGCACTGCTTTTCTTTGCATTTTTGATGGGAACAGGCTGGAGTAGTCTTGCTGCTTGTGTTTGTGTATGTTTACAATTTTTCCCATTGCACTTCGGGTGGGAACAGGCTAGGGTAGTCTTGCTGCTTTCATTTCTTCATGTTTGCAATTTTTTTCATTGCGCTGCAAGCAAGAATGGGCTGGGGTTCTCTTGCAGTTTGTGCTTGTGTATGTTTGCATTTTTCCTCCATTGCATTTTTGGCAGGAACAGGCTGGGGTAGTCTTGCTGCTTTCGTTTCTCCATGTTTGCATTGCACTGCAGGGCAGGGTGTTCGGAGGGAGTGTTCCAGCACTGCATGCCTTTCTGAAAAAAACCAGCTTTTTGCCTTTTTTTTTGGACCTCCAGAATGGATTAATTAGTTTCCCATTCATTTGAATGGAAAACCATGTTTCAGATAACAAATGTTTTGGACAATGAATTGCCTCAGAGAACGAATTAAATTTGTTATCAGAGGTACCGCTGTATTTTGCTGTCGGGAGTTAAACCAAAATGCATTAAATCAACACTCTGAAGAGAACCACCTAAACTACCCAAGCACCAGCACCTGCATAAATCTAATCATCATTAGCCCTTGTGTCATTTAAAGCAGGCTGGTTTTTCACTGCTGCCTAAGGCAAGATCTGCTTCCTTTATTCAAAAATACAATCTCAAGTAGTTATGTCCACTTGCTCAGTGATCCTACAATGAGTGGAAGCTGAAATTAGTCCTTAACGTTTCAAAAGGAAAAACTGCTTTGATTTCAAATGGTTTGAATAGCAGACAAAAATGAGTCAAACGCGGGAAAATATTATTTCTCTTTAATATTTTAATTTCTTACTCAACAGTTATCTGGAAGTTGAGTCATGGCAACTGGACTTCTTTTCTTGAGAGATCAAAATGTTTCACTGCTCATCCAAGCAGCTTTTTCAGTCTGAGGGAAGTTAGTGGTGAGACCTCCCAATTTATAGTTCACCTTGATTTCACCTCATCCTGGCCTGAACAGGCTCATTAGGTGGACAATGACCTGATTGTATTGTTAGATGTACAATGGCCTAAGGTGCGTGAAAGTCCCACCTATGCAACCCTTCCCAACACTTATTAAGTACTGTATGGGTTGTTAGCTGTGGCCTTGCTGGTGGAAGAAGCACTTCTGGTTTGTTTGGGAATTGTTGAAAGAGCAACTTGGTAAGTAGCAGACAGATTGGGACTGAGTCCCCCACTTCTGTTGGGGGGGTGTCAATACACACATGAATATGTTCCCTAACCCCTTTCTCAAACCACCTATCTTCTCTGTCTAATATGTGTACATTCCAGGGTGAATTTGATTTAAAGCACTAGTCAGTATGGCTTTATTTAAATCATGATTTTCTACATAAAGACTCATTTTTGCTGGAGTTGTTTTATTCTTAATATTTACAACCAGATGAAGCTTTTATATTTAGAATAATAACTTTTCAGATTAGTTTTACAGTTATATCAGAAAATTACTGATTTGGTGGCTATATACCATTAGAAATACATAGATAATTATGAAATTATTGCAAGGTGAACTATCTCCAGTTTAATAGATTAATCATTCATATTTGTACTGTTCTATTGTACTTTATTGGAAGGAGAAAAATAATTATTACCTTAATAATAACAATTTAAATAGTTGTATTTAATCAAAACAATATTATAGGTTTTTCTCCTAAAGGGAGAGAATGAGAATAATATGATAACCCTCAGGCCGCTGTACACATAAAGAGCTCAAGATGTGGAGTACTGGGCTCAAAAGGTTTCCCTTTCATTTTACTGCTTGCTCCCTCCTCAAACTTCGCTCCTTGTGGAGACCTATTCCATTCCAAACAACCTTCTATTCATTGAAATTCTTGAAACAATAACAGGTAAGTTGTTTCTGTGTACTGTACATAGATTTGCAGATGAACAAGGGGATTAAGGTTTTTTCCTCAATTCTGATGTTTATAACTTTTTTTTGCTATGACGGAGGCATGTTATTGTTACAGACCCAAATGCAGTTTTGAAAATAGCAAAACCAAGTATTGTTGATATCTTCTAGATAGATAGAAAAATTGCCCAATAATCAGAATAATCAGAAACCTCTGGGAGAGCATGACATTGTGAATGGATTAATACAGCCTTATGCTACATAATTAAAAACTAATGTAACGACACAACACACACACACAATTTAATGATGAATAAACTTTGGACTGTAATATATCTTAGAGAGATTTTTCCTCAAAAAGCATTTACATTTTTAAAAATCTGATTTAAATCAAAAAAATCAATTTAAATTTTAAAAATCCATTAAAAATCATTGATTTTTATCCACCCTAGTACATCCTCATCTTTGTATGAGTGTCCTTTGTCCTTCAAATGGAGGTACACTGCTGATTCTGGCCCTGAGTTGTTGCCCCACCTATGTTGGACTATCCTCCTGTTTAGTGGTTATTTAGTTTCTCCGGTGTAGAGGTCTGCACACTCCTCACTGCATCGGACCCACAATACTATACTGTTCCTCTTGTTTTGGGTTTGGGTTCTTTGGCTGGATGAGTCTCTGCTTTAGTGTGTTTGTGGGTTTGAAGTAAACCGGGATGTGGTTTTTGCCAAAAAATCCTTTTAAGCTTTTCAGACATTCCAACTATGTAAGGAATGACCAGTTTCTTCCTAGTCAACAGTTGTTGTTCCTAGATTCTGGAACTCCTTCAGACGAGATGCTAGACTGGATCCATCATTCCCATCCTTCTACAAGCAAGCAATGGTCTTTATCTTCAGGCAAACTTTCTCTGAGAGACTGGCTGCCTGAGTGGGGTTTATAAACGGATTGTTGTACCTTACTGCATTGAATCTGCTTTGGTGTTGCTTGTTTTTCAGTACTATAGCTGTTTGATCCTTATCAGTTTCTACAAACTTATTGTTGTTAGCTCAAATATGGATTTTTAATTGATGTAAGCTGCCCTGGGTGTTTTTAGGGAGAAATGCAAGAAAAAATTGTAAATAAATAAATAAATATAGATAGAAACCACCAAACTATAAAGAAAATCCTGATTTTTAAAAAAATACACATGAAGGCATACAATTTTAAATGTAAGACATAAATGAGACCCAGTGACTTAGGGAATGGCCGTTTTGAGTTTATAAGCTTTGGGGTTGAGGAATGAAAGCTGGTCCAAGACCAGCATTAATCATCTGCCAGTTTTTGCTGATTATCGCATGCTTTGAAATTCCAAAGGAGAATAACTTTAAAAAACCAAAAAGATGAACTTTGCATATGGTCAAGAAGTTAGTCTTCTGCAAATTAAAGAGTAACAAAATGTGATTTTTCAAGAAGTTTGCAAATATAAGCTGTGAATATGTAACTTATTCAGTCACAGACATCATGGTACTGCATAACCTTTTCTTACAATGATTACAAAGGCATTTATACATGTGGTCCTGTCTTGACTATACAGTGGTACCTTGTATAAAGCAATTAATTTGTTCCAAATGAAATTATGTTAAGCAAATTTTCCTTTGTACAAATTTCCCATAGAAATGCATTGAAAACAGATTAATCCCTAATCGTGACCTTTTTTCCGTTGTACTGATTCGCCCCATAGGTGATTTTGTTAAGTGATTTCCCCCTATCTCCGGAAAGTTTTTCCTTTAAGCCAGGGGTCCTCAAAGTTTTCAAACAACGGGCCGGTCCACCACGCCCCAGACACCAGTGGGGGCCGGACCACAGTCCCCAAAAAAAAAAAAAAAAAAAAAAAAAAAGGGCCGCTCACTGGCCGAGTCCAGCCAGGCTACGGTGCTCTCTTGGCTCGCCAGCCCTCCCATCACAAACCAGGGACAAATGCAGCCCCGTCCACTGCTTTGAACTGACTCAGCAATAGAAGCAGCTGTGGAGGCTGGCTTGCTCGCAAAGCAGGGGGTAGGTGGGGGCGTGCAATTGGTCCCCGGGGCCGGATTCAGGACCTTTGGGGGGCGCATCCGGCCCCGGGGCCTTAGGTTGAGGACCCCTGCTTTAAGCAGATTTTCTGTTAAACAAACCGCTAGTTATATGAGGGTCCACTGTATAAGCAGGCTGCTAGAACCCAAGCTCACAGTTATTGTTAACCTCTTCTCAGTTTTCAAAACATGGACACATTCCACTGAATTATATAAACAGGACCTATAACCAAACAGAGTACAAGACTTGGACCAAGATGGCCCAAGATGATGTGGTTTATGAACATCTACAGAAGGCAAGGGTTATCTGATATACCGGATACTGGCGGTGAAAGGAAAAGGGTAATTAAACTCTAGGGTTATAACTTTAGACAGATTTTTAGGAACGATGGAGCAAACTAGATAGAATACAAGCTACAAATGGGCCCTTTCAACTAGTCAACTACGAGCACTTTAAAAATGACTGAAGAGAAAAATGTTCTGAAGATGTCCTATGCTTGAGAGTACTAAAATTAATTTTGAATCTTTCTTCTTATCAAAGTGTTACACATTTTGAAATTAGTGTATTGTCATATATAAAATACAGGTAAAATTTAAAACAAATTAAAATGTTAAAATAATTAACTATTTTTTTAACAGAATCAGACTACAGTAGTACCTCAGTTAGCGAAAGCCTCAGTTAGCAGAAAAATTGGATAGCAAAATGAAATTAGAATAGAGATATTTTGGTCAAAGTAAAATTCCAGTGGGGTGCCCTGGTTTACGGCTTTCAGGCACACCCCATTGGAAACTGGCTGGTGAGAATGAAGCCACTGGCCAGCGAGCGAGCAACTTCATTCCCACTGGGCAGAGCAGCAGATTTGGTGCTGCATTGCTCAGCCCACTGCCTGGGAAGGTTTGAACTTCCCGCTCTGTCTGGGGCTGGGGATGTTCAGTATCCATGTAGAACTGGATTACCCAAGGTTGGAAACCACTGGTTTAGGGGGCTAGTGTCCCCGAACATGATGTGTTTGGTGGTTTATTACCTTTTTTTGTTCATTACCTGCTAGCAACTCTCTGTGTTGTTCCTGAGGGGCAATACTAGCCAGCCAGCAGTAATTCTGCATGATTCATTAAGAGCTAAACCTCTTTGTTGGGCATGTGCTGATTTATGATATATGGCACTAAAGTAATCCCCTGCCTATCACAGGGGTTAGGGACCCGACCCGACCTGCGATAATGGAAAATCTGTGATATGTGGATGCTGGGTCAGGTCAGGACTGGGGGCCGATCTGAGGCCTCCTACACTTAGCTGAGGCCTGGCACTGCCCTGAATGGGCCTCCGGCGGGCATCCCGGGCCTGTTGGAGGGCTCAGAGGTGGTTTCCGGTTATCCGGTTTTCCGGATGTGACTTCTGGTTCACAGGAAACCACTTCTGCTGTCTCTGAGAGGCCCAGGAAGCCTGTTGGAGGCCCCAGAAGTGGTTTGGGGCAACCCAAAAGGCACTTCCGGTTCGCCGGAAAGCACTTCTGGGACATCCGACAGGCCCAGGAAGCCCATCGGGAGTCCCCTTCGGGACAGCACCAGGCTTGGGGTAAGCGCAGGAGGCCTCAAACGGGCCCATGCAGCTTGCCCCAGGAGCCATTTGTTTCATATACTGCAGTCCTGTACTGGGACTGCAGTATATGAAACGTGAAATAGCGGGGGACAACTGTAGCATATTCTGCTGTGTAGCACAGCAACAAACCTGTTCTTATTGTTAATAAATATGAATCCGTCTGATCCAGTTTCCTAAGTATGTTATTTCTAGAAACCTCTTTCTCTTTGGTGTTTGAACAGTGTTTTTCATAGGTCGGGCAGGTTACAATCCATGTGGCCCAAATACTTCGGGCAGAGCAATGTTTTAAAATCTTGTCTTCCCAGCTAATTCAGCGGAGAACTCTGCTTCTCTGTTTTTTAAGTGTAAGAGTACAGACCTGTGTTTTTAAAGAGGTTTGCCTTTAGGTGGTTGTTTTTGTAATATAAGGAAAGATATTCTGATGCAGAGGTTAGCTGATGTTTGATGGTCACAAAGGTTCCCCCTGGAGAGACAGGATCATCAGCATAGATGAAATTCCTAGAATAGGGGAATGCTGGCTGATCATTTGTGTAAATATTAAAAAGTAATGGTGCCAGGACTTTAACCTATGGGTGACCATTCCTTTGATTTCTCTAGCGACTCTGCCTCCGCTGAAACTAAAAAAAAATATCTTCTGTTTTGAAGCAGTGTGGAAACAAATTATTTATTTATTTATTTATTTTATTAAATTCATATGGCACACCATCTAGCAACGAAGCCACTCTGGGAGGTTAACAAAGACTCAGTACTATACAAAACATAAACGCTGTCCAATATATAAGCAACACAACATAACAAAACAATTTGTTAGTCCAGTCTTTAGTAAGGAGGTAGAAATTTTTGAGCAACTATTGATGGTAGACAGTATCATATACTGTACCAGTACCTGCATAAGGGTGACAAATGCTGCTCTAGTTGTTTTATGTGTTTCAAAACCATCCTACATGTGATGAGTTAGATTTAAGATTTGAGCTATACAGCTCTTGCTAGGTCTAAAGCCTGCCTATTCTGGAGCTAGAAGAGGATCAATTTCAGAGACTAGATGATTTAATATCATTTGTTCAGATACTTTGCATCAGCAGGGTCTGATAAGTTTGAAAATCATCTTACTTAAAACCTATGAATCACCTATGTCCAACAATTGCTTATACATTATGTTTTCTGTGGGTCTATAATTTCAAATGTGAACCATCTACGTGGATTTGGTGTATTAAGAATTGGCTAGAGTGTGCAAAATTAAACTGCATTCACAGTATTCAGAAAACAGAAAAGAAGTTTCCATATGCAAATACTGTGGCCTGTGGAGCAAAGCCAAAATGCTTATCACAACTCTCCCTCTGCTCATATGTCCTCATTTGACAGCACTAAAAAAAAACATGAAGTCACAGCAGTGGGTCTTTATAACACAAGAAACACATATGGGCATTTAACTACAATTGCTACACCTTTACGTAGCTGGCGCCACAATTGTGGTTTTAAAGGAATCGCAAACAATTAACACAGACTTAACGCCTACAACTAATTAGAACCTGTGTTCAATGCATCTGTCAAGTAGCATGTGAGCAATGCTAGAAGTATTAGATTGATTACCATTACCAAACTAGATGATAGATCCTTTGTCAAATCTAGCACAGCTTTTTCTATGACTTCATAAAAAGTTGCTAGAGGCATTTAGGAAGTATTTATGCATCAGCAAACTCCAGATAATTACTACTTTCAAAGAGCTGTTGTCAAGTATCTTCTGAAGAGTCCATGGAGTCCCAGCCAAGCTAATATATATTTCCTTGATGAGAAGATTAATAAATAAACTGAAAAGCAGCTTGTCTATTATTTGCACTTCTTCTTGCAATCAGCAGTTTCCTAGAACTTTCCAGGGCAGCAATCTCAATTATCAGATATGACTACCACAAACAACACAAATCTTCTGCAATGTTCATGACAATACATTCTCCATGAATATTATTTCTATTTTGGATAGAAAGCATAAAGAAGAAAGAGCAGCATAAGGCCATGTTTTGTTGCTCTTATTGCTAGCTCAATAACAATTCCATAGAGAATGCCATATAACTCAAAAGCCTACACCTGCTGAAAACGTCTATTTATCTTTCTCCCAAAAACCTAGAAAAATAGAAGGTAAATAACTGCTGGGCATATATAACTGGGTAGTATTGTTTTCATTCTTATTTTTCAATCATTTCAGGCAAAAATCAAAGAAAAACAAAACAAACGACACAAACATGTGGCACCTTAAAGACTAACTTTCATATTTTAATGTAACATTTTGTGCACATGTGCACTTCTTCAGACATATAGCAGCAGAATGAGGTATGAAATAAAATAAAATAAAAAGTGTGAAGTAAAATATGAGATGGGATACACATTTCATACCAGATAATCATTGGTATTTCAAACAGTGATGCTAAAGAAACAAATACACCTATTCCACCCCAACACAAGAGCCCTAGGCCAGATGAGCAGTATAAAGATCAAAGAAATAAATATTTTTTCTAATAAATGATGCATTCTTATTTGTAGGTAACCCTAATTTATGAAATTTATTTCCAAATATATGCTTGAAACTGCCAGAGCCTTAAATGGAGAAAAGTGTAAAACCACCCCTATTTTAAAGAATCAAAAACTCAGCTTGTACTAGAAGTTGAGTCATGGCAACTGGGCTATCTGTCTGATGAAGTCAGATGAATGATGAAATCATTCAGACTGACGAAGCTGTCTGGGATGAGCAGCAAAACGTTTCTATTTCTGAAGAAAAAGAAGTCCAGTAGCCATGACTCAACTTCCAGGTAAACTCACCTGGATGGATGAGAATCTTCCCAGACTCAGTTTTGTCCTGAACACAGAGACTTGGGTTCAAATCTCTGCTTGGGGACTGAGCTGGACTGAAACCTTAAATTCTTATTTTTAAACCCTGTCGTTTCGAAACCCGAGGAGAAGGCTGTGTTGCTCTCTCCTGAATTATATTCAAAGTATAATTAATGCTATCCAAAAGTATAATGAATGCAAATCTGTGCACGTTGAAGCGAACACTAAACCACGGCAACCCGCCGCCCTCCCACATGTTCTCCTTCCTAGCCGAGACTAAAGGAGTAGGACTGAACGGGAACCGCGCCTCCCTTCAAGCCCCACCAAAATCGCCTCCACAAGGGGATGCAGCTTCCCGCCGCCCCGAGGGAACCACCACCACCACCACCACCACCACCACCAGCAACCCCTTTCCCCGCTTTGGGGTTACCTCAGAGTGGGCATGGCGGCGGCGGTGCCTCAGGAGTTAACGGCTGCTCTTGCGGGCTCGGGGAATCCAACGGGAGATAAAGCACAGCAGCAGCAGCAGCAGCAGCAGCAGCCTCCACCCGGGTCCCCCTCACAGCACGCGACGCCCAGCGCGGCACAGCGCCTGTCCCCAAGCAGCTTTCCCCGGGACTTGACTGAGCGGCGACGCGGGCCGAGCCAGTCCGCCACGGCAACCCCGCCTCCCCACCACCACCACCACCACCACCCCCGGCCCCACCTGCCTCGCCGCCATTGGCTTGGAAGACGGAGCCAGCCGGGGGAATCTCCACCCAGAAGGTGGCGCGGGTGGCTCTCTAAGGAGCCGCCGCCGCCGCCACCTCCGCGCGTCGTGGTCGTCGTCCCCCTCCCGCCCCACCTCCTCTACCCAAGGCGGTCCTTGAGAAACCGCCGCGCTTCCCGAAGCCGCCATGAACCCCAGAAACGTGCGCTTCTGGAGGAGAAACCGCGTCCGCAGGCACGATCCGTTCCAAATCAATGGGGCGGCGCGGTGTGTGTGTGTGTGGGGGGGGGGTTTGGCTCCGCCATCTTTGCCGTGGGCAGAGGAAGCTCCTTCCCACCATCTTTGCTGTGGGCAGGGCACACGAACACGCGCGTGTACACATCCCGTTCCACGCGGACGCGTGGGAACACGAGTCCTCGCCTGCTCTCTCTCTCTCTCTCTCGCGCGCGCGCGCGCGCGCTCTCCCTACAGAGGAACCATACCCAGGTTTCCTGTCCTGCTGAAAAGGCGCGTTCATCGTCGGCAGGCAGGCAGAAGAGCAATTAGCACGAGTTAAGGGCGCAAAGGTTTCCGAAACGAGTTGACAGAATGGGAACGAAAGGGGGAAAGCCTTCAAAGCGACAAGGTCCGCAGGATCGTGCAAACCTAAAAGCGGTGTCTCCGTATTAACCTTGTCTCCCCCCCCCCCAAAAAAAACACCACTGTGCTCCGAACTCATCATACTCAAGCCCAGCTTAAAACTGGATTTTGTACCCAAACAATATTGCCGTTTAACATTTACACAGCGCTTTCCGCTTCCAATGTCTTTATATAAATCTACAGTACTTGGAATTGTTGGGAAATGAACGGCCGTGTCGCAAATGTTCTGAATCACTGGCAGAGACAACAAGGGAGATAAGCGCCTGTTCTCCCCTTATCTCGTCACACTCATCGATGTCCGGGGTCACCCTTGGGCTACCTTCCTTGCGCAGGCTATGCAAGGTTTCTGCGTAATGGCTGCCTGCAGCCAGGAAGGCTTTAAATAGATTGCGTGTTTTTCCCCCTTCTGCCCAATGTATAGATTTTGTTACACAACAGCAAAAATAAAAAATAAAAATCTGTTTTAACCTCTTGCCAGCCTCCAGGGTAATTTTTCTGGTCAACAAGCACGAGGCTGCTGCACTCGGTCAGCTGAACATCAAAGGATCCTGACAGGCACATTGCCTCTACAGACTTGATCGTTTTGGTCAGCTAAAAGAAGCAAAACAAGTTGGGGAGCCATGTAGCCATCACAAAAAAAGCAAATACTGTACAAGACTGGTCTAGATGATATCTTTAGGCTAGGAGTAAAATATCAAAACTTTTGGTACTGCTCTGAAAGAGAGGGTATTGCCCTTGAAATATTAGCAATTTTTGGTCATTTTACTAGTAGCCTAAAGGTATCACCTGGTCCAGTCTCCTATTTGCACCTTAAGAAGCCATGATGACATAGAAGGGGCAACAGAAACGGTTAATGAGTTGGAACAACGTCTCTATAGGGGAAGTTTACCATTCAGAGTCTCTGTTTTGACAAAACGGAAGTGAGGAGGGCATGGCAGAAGTCCATAAGGGAGGGGAAAGGAGATGATAAGAAGTTGTTCCCCTCTTGTCCTAATACTAGAACAAGGGTTGTTATCCAAATAAGATTTTCCAGACAGATTGGTTAAAACAAAGCATAGTGAACTCTCAAACTCTGAGATTCACAGCTGCATAATGTAACAATGGCAACTGAATTGGACAATTTTTGAAAGAGAACCAAATTCATGGAGGATAAATATTGGTGGCTACTCATGATTGCTACACTGCTTTAGAGATACTGTTCTAACACTCATATTGTTGGTAAATAGGATCAGGAGGGTATTTTCGCAATCTTACTCTGCTTATGGGCTTTCTGCAAGTATAGTGCTGGCTACTCAGGCCTAGACATTTGTTTGATCAGCATGATCCACTCTTTCATTTTAAAAGACGGTAAACAAGGAGAGCTTGATTCCTGGGGGGAAATTGTCTTTCACCCCACATCATGTGCTGTGCATGAGAGAAAGAGGGAGAGCAAAATATGAATTAAGCAAGCAGGCAACATGCCAGTCAAGAAGTTGAGTTCTATAGAATAGCTTTTCTACTGAATCTCAGAAGGAGGAGCTACTAATTGTTGTTTGATGTTTTTAACTGTTTTAATTCCTTGATTGTAAGCTGCCCAAAGACCTTTGGGTAGTGGGCGGCATATAAGTTGTAAAAATAAAAAAATAAAATAAAAAAATAATTATAGGTTCCTTGGAGTTCACCCATGGAACGGGTTAACAAAATGATTCATTAAGTTGGCCCTTGTGATGAACAGGAACCTTCCAGGCATCTTGATTAAATTTGATATTAACCGTGAAAAAAGCCAAGCCTTGGGGGGGGGGACATAAGAGGAGAGCCAGCAAGTTCCAGGGAAGGAATCTAGGAGGTAATTCACAGCCCCAAGATTTTGAAGAGACATCAAGTTCAGGAAAAGCCTTGTGCTTGGTAACACGAATGATCACTAATCCGGGGGACCTCCTTTCTAATAAGTTTTACAGGAACAGTTGGGTAGGGGCAGAGGCCACACAATCAGTGAGAACCACATTTCCCAGAACCAAAACGTGGTGGTATAACTTGCTGATTTACCTTCTGTATTGTTGCTTCTTTCCTCCTCAGGTTTCAGACTGGCCAGTTTGCAAGACACCCCAGGCAAGGGTGTTCTCATTTATAGTGATTTAGCAATCAAGAAGGTATTTACATCTGGTTCCCACTGATTCTCAATTCACATTATTAAAATATAGGTTAGGACACCTACGCCATGAAAGATCTGTCAGACTTCCTTTCAACTGAAGCGCAATAAATCCTTCCCTGGAATCAACACTGATATTCCAGAATGAGACATGATGAATATGCTCTCTCACCTATGTAAACATATTAGAAGGTGGCATGTATGGATGTTCCCCATCAAGATATGAAGAATGCACAGACAGTGTAATTCCATAAATGCTTTCTTCAATTCAAAATATCAAGACTTTAAAATAAGAAAGAGAAGAATCTCATATGTTAAAGGATGGTTATCACATATTAAATTGCGTTCTTGGAATAATTTGTTCATCATCTACATTTTCTACTATTAATGTGTTTCATTAAGTTAAACAGTATTCAAGCATACCGGTCTTTTAAAATTAATGAAAGCTGCCTTATTTACTCTAAGTGGTGCTCAACATTGAGAAGAGCTACTGTACTAGAAAGTCAGGCTAGATTTTTGAGCTTTCACAGCACCTTTCATAATCACTGACCACTGAACATGCAATATGGAGCTTATGGGAGCTACAGTCACTTTAAGGCACCAGGTTACATAAACCACTGTGGCTATACATAAAAGCAACTGTGGCAGAACTTGTTCAAGTCAAAGGCTGCATCTTAATTCAAAGGTCTGTTACTTGGAAATTTAGTCTTGCTGTGTGGCCCAATTGATTCAGTGCAGCTTCCTTTAAATACATATGAGTAAGATATATAGTATGTATAGGACCACAGTCTTAGGCATGTTTAGCTGACACACTGAAACCAACATTTTATTTCTGAACAAACGTACAGTGGATCCAACAGTAAACAAGTAGGATTTATCTCACCTTTTGGTTATTATGCTTTTTTTTAACAGTACTACTAGCTGCATTGCATGTTTGTTCAGAACTAATGTTGGTTTCCTTGAATCAATGCCAAAAAGTTACTTTATAAAAAACACTAAAATTCTGGCATTGGACAGATTCCTCTCAAGTATGCAGAATAAATATAAACAATGTAGATTCTATTTGGCACATCATTAATTTCGGGCTCAAGGGTCCTTTGCTTGACTAGGATAATCTTCTCTTCTTCATTTATGGCAACAGACACCTCCTGTGTCTTTAACTGTTGTATGGAAGAAGCTGAACTTACATTTTATGTGCACTTAAACATTACAAATGCAGGGTGCATTTTTTTCTTTCTTTCACATAGGTATTATTTTCACATAATTTCCCAATTTCTTTTTCATTCCCCTGGAAGTATGGCTGTTTACCTGGTACAAAAGCTCTTGATTTAAGGTTTGAGTACCAGAAGAGTGTACTTTGATTATGCAAAAAAAGGGGGGGTGGGGAGAGATAAATGCTTACGGTAGTCTGTACAAATTTGCGTAAAACAGCACAAAGCTTTGTTGACCTAAGGATTTCAAAATTCCTACTTGCCACATAAAAGGCTAACAAATGAAAAGCCTGACCATGAAAATTACCAGTATATTTGAGTTCAAGTCCCACTAAATTTAAAATGCTTTCCTCCAGGAAAAAATATATACATTGCAAGTAAGCACACCTAGTAGAATGGAAGCCTCCCTGTAATTCCACTGTCCAGTCTGCAGTATGAAATACTGAGAGTGTTGTGTGAAACTAGGCCCAGCAAAATCAAAGGAGAGTGGGATTCCTGTACCTTTAGTAGCTGAATAGAAATCACTTCCGCAGATGTAATGTGTATGACACGTCTTCTATACAGCCATTAACGTCACAACAGACTAGTCCTCCTTTACATATGGTGACTCTATGTGCAGTATGGTTGCATGAAGTTCATAGTGCACTACATGTACTAGATCAGGCATGTCCAAACTTCGGCCCTCCAGATGTTTTGGACCACAGCTCCCACAGTCCTTTGCCATTGGAAATACCGGCTTGGAATTCTGGGAGTTGTGGTCCAAAACATCAGGAGGGCCGAAGATTGGGCATGCCTGTACTAGATAGTACTTATAACTGCATTCCTATTAATTAGCTCTTCTGTCTATTAATGCTATGATGCTATTGGGCATTTATTTTAAAGGGTATCGACATGCATATCCAATCTCGCCTGATTTCGGAAGTTAAGTAGGGTCGGCCCTGGTTAGTACTTGGATGGGAGACCACCATGGAATACCAGGTGCTGTAGGTGCCTGGAGTAGGAACTGGCAAGCCACTCCAGTATTCCTGCCAAGAAAACTCCATGGACATGGGGTCACGAAGAGTCGGTCACGACTGTAACGACACGACACACACACATGCACAAAAAAGACGGTCATTCTGATTAAGATCTGTGATTGTTATCACAGTACAAATAATGAATGTTACCTGGTTGAGCTAGTTTTGCTACACCTAGACCAGCCATGTTCAAAGTCCGGCCCATGGGCCAGATCTAGGCCATCAGACCATTTTGACTGGCCTGGGGATGGCTGGCCTGCCCCCCCATCCTTTAACTATTAACAAGACACATGTGCGAGCCAGTAACACAGTTGTTCCCAACCTGGGAGTTGGGACCCCTTTGGGGGTTGAACGACCATTTCACAGGGGTTGACATTATCCAGTGAAGAAAAAGGCACAAACGGCTTGGGTCTGGAGAAAGAGGGGGAGGAAGGGGGGAAGAGTGAGTTACAGATAGGTTGGAGGGGATATCAGTCAATGGCATGGGAGGCTGCGATTGGCTGAGGGTGCCTGTAGAGGGAAGTTCTCTATGGCACCTACGGCAGTGGCCTGCCAAAGGGGGCTTGTGGCCTCTTCCAAGCAGAGCAAGGGGTCACCACAACATGAACTGTATTATAAAGGGTCACGGCATTAGGAAGGCTGAGAACCAGTGCAGTAACGGAACAAGATGAACCAGCACCTCAACAGGTTTGGGGAGCGTGGGAGGGTCGGGTGTGTGCCGAGGGAGTGGCAACTCCCCCCCCAGCACATTTGCTAACACAATGGGGGACTTGGCACCCAGCCAAACCTAGGCAGGAGGTTTGGGCGATTGTCAGTGGAGATCTGGGCCCGGGGTACAACACCACAGCCCCACTATGGAGGCATCACAAAGCCAAAGGAATTACACCTCCCCCCGGGCTTCCCCAGCCTCCGGCTTACCTTCCCCAGGCAGCACGCCATCATGCGGCACCCAGCTACAAACAGTCCTGGGAGTGCAAGTGGTTGGGGTGGACAACATCCAGCCGGGTGGGGTGGGAATGGGCTCCCACAGCCTCTCCAGCTCCATCCCCCTACCTTCTGGCTAGCAGCACAGCTCAGCTGCTCACCCGTGGCTTGCCCTGCTCTTGGTGGATGCAGAGCGTGCACGCAACACCCAGCAGCCGGCTGTGGGTGGGGAAGGGGGGGATCACGACATGGGACCCCGCAGCCTCCCCAGCTCTAACCCCCCTCCCCCCGTGCGGCCGCCACCTTCTTGATTGCCAGGCCTCTCCTGGCAGATAGTGAGAGCGTGCACAGTGCCCATCAGCTGGCAGCGCTCCTCCTGTCCGCCTGCTTCATCTCGGACCTGTGGGTGGGGCTTGCAAGGAGTCAGTGGGTGGGGCTTGCAAGGGGTCAGTGGGTGGGGCAAGCAGTGGGGGGCAGGGTTGGGGGGATGCTGCCACCCCCACATTCTCAGCCACCAAATCTGGCCCTTCTTACAAAACTCAGTTCCTTCTATAACGCTACATAGATAATTTGCTCTTACAACAGCCTGAATTTGACAAGTTCCTCAGACCTTTTCTCCAAAACAGTTTGGGGAAAACCCCTGAACCTACCCCCATGAAAGAAACATGAAGAAAAGAATCGTTATTAGGCACCTTCCTTTAATTGCACCCTTTCTCCTACCCCTCCAACCATGGTTTCAAATTTTGAAAGCTCTGAAGAACTGGTGAAACTGTCAAATTCTCATGAAAAACAAAGACCAAAACACAGATTATTTTATAATCACCTCTCTTATTCAGACCTTGGATCATTCAAACTTATAAAATAACTTTAAATGAACGGCCAAAATATACCAAATAAATAATAGAACAGGCAAAACTCATGCCAATACAATTCAAGATAGTGACAACAGAAGAAAAGCAAAACAGTGACTGCATAATATCTAAATGAAGATGATATTATCTGCACAATTAAAGCTAATAGAAAGTTAACACTTCTAACCTGCTAATCTTTTCAATCTTATCTACAGAACAGGAATGGTTCCTAATATTTCACAGAGACTGATTACAGCAGGATCCAAAAAGGAAATTGCAAAGCTTTCAGTAGCTATGCTAAGCTTAAAAAGCCAACTACTTAAGGGTTGTTGTTTTTTTTTATAACATAATGCACAGCATAATTAAAGTCAAGAGCCTTGAAAGGGCAGGAGATATGTGTTCTGGTCTCAGAGGAGAATTTGGAATAAAAGAAGCACTCTCCTGCATGCATATGTGTACTCAAGGAAAGATGCTACAACATTAATATGGCATGTATGCCTGCTTTATTGACTACAAGAAAACCTTCAATAAGATCCAATACAGCAAACTAATGGAGTTGGTGGTTAACAGTGTATTGATTCAAGAGATTTATTGTTAGCAATAAAAATGTAACAGAAGCCATAGATATATGAAAAGAAACATCAGAAGGATGTGTGCCTTCAGTATGATTTTTCAGTTTGTATGCCAAGGACATCTGCAGAGAACTGAATGATGATTCAGATAATACCACTGTTGTTAATGGAGATGTTATCAACAATATTTAATATGCAAGCAATAGTCTATTTCCAGTGAACACATGATCAAAATATTGGAAAGATTACTCAATAAAATCAGTGATGTAATTAATGAACATAGTATGAAAAGAAATGTTAGAAAGCAAAGTTCATAATAATTACTAAAAAAGCAGGCAGCCAAAGAATTGCAGCTAAAAGCCCCAATTGAAATCTGAAAAGTTGAGTAATGGCAACTGGACTTATTTTCTTGTGAGATCAAAGCGTTTCACTACTCATCCAAATAGCTTCGTCGGACTGATGAAGCTACTAGGTGAGTACTGAAACGTTCCAATCTCACAAGAAAAAAGTAAGTCCAGTTGCCATGACTCAACTTCCAGATAACCTCACCTGGATGACTGAGAATCTTCACAGACATCCCAGTTGAAAGGGTGGGGCATACTGACATATATATCTTAGAATACTGACTTGTATATCTTAGAATTTAGTTGAATTTAGATCCTTGTATATCTTAGAATTTAGTTGAATGACCCGTAAAGGCTAACTTTCCAGCCAGTGTAATGTCCTTAAAATGAAGAAGGCAACATGCAACAAAATTTTAAAACTGGCTTTGCTAATGCCAGTATTCACAGTTCTACTGTATAGCCTGGGATTTTGAACTTTATCATAGCTACCTATTAAAAAAAAAGACAGAAGCATTCGAAATGTTGACTTGCTGCAACATGCTAAGAACTTCTTGAACTGAAAGCATGATAAATGAGTTAAAATAAGTCATAAAACAGAAATAACTAGAATACTTTGGCCACGCAGTGAGAAAACTACAGAGAGACTGCAGATACAGATGCCTATATAACATAACATCATTGCTTACATCCATCCCATCCAACATCTGTTTATCCACAATGATTTCTAGAAAAGGAAAAAGATGAAAAGAAAACAGGTCAATTTAAACGAAAATGTCTTCACTATACCTTCAGAGTGGGTTTACAAACTTCTTAGAGAAGAAAAAAGAGTAAGAAGTAAGTTTTTAAAAGCCCATCTCCTATCTGCCTATCAGCTACAGGTCGGATATAGCAAAGCAAAAGTGTTCTGCTTATATACCGCCCCATACCACTACAAGTAGTCTCTGGGCGGTTTACAATTTTGATTATAGTGTGCAGGCTACACATTGCCCCCCCAGCAAGCTGGGTACTCATTTTACCGACCTCGGAAGGATGGAAGGCTGAGTGAACCTTGAGCCTGCTACCGGGGATTGAACCCAGGTTGTGAGCACAGTTTTACCTGCAGTACAGGCATTTAACCACTGCGCCATATAGGTCAATCAATATGCAGGTATCTCCAGAGGATCTTAGAGTCCAGGCTGGTTGATCCAGGACAGATAGAGTCCTTTAGAATATTGTGGTCTTAAATGACTTTCCTTTCCTTTGTCCTAGTCTTCATTTCTCAGGTTAATTTTAAAGTGTTCCATCTTCCAATTTACTTGACGGAAAACATTTTATTTCTTATGGTGGTGCTTATATGCCACACTTCAAAGTAAGCCTTTCAGAGCAGATTGAATCAAGTTATTAAAGTGTCAATCAATTTCCACTGGATTTGTTCTGCCTCCCATGTGACAAACCCCATTTCCAGTTTAGCCCAAACATCAAACCCAGTATTATTGAGGGCATTTGTACAAAGCATTTCCCAATACATGATGGCTTCATTCAGGTACATGTCCCTTGCTGAGCTTGTTCTGCTAACAATTTTGCAACTGCCGGTGAAGGAATGCCAACGCTGCAAACCCAACATTAGTTCACTATAACTCCACCAAAAATGCAATACAATTTTAATAAGTCATTGCATGGATTACAGGATGACAGGATTGCGTGTTAGTAATAATTAATAAGGTGCAGCAAAACATTGTAAGAAGCAAGACAAGAATGGGTTGTCCTTTTAAAAAGCAGCAAAAGTTCACGCTGGCCAGAATCCTGCTGAATGAATGCATATAGGTAACTTGCTGTGATTGACGAGGGTAATGGATGAGGTGTAGAGTGGATGCCAGTTGAGGAATCAGACATCTGGTCATGGCCATAATCAACAGAGATCCCAACAACTCATCCACTAGCCTCGATTAAGCATGGCAATATATACAAGCTTTATAGAAACACTAATAGAATTATGATAGCTGGACAGCTCAGTGGTCAGAAGTTGGAAGTTCAATTTCCCTGCTGCACCTCCACGGAGAAAATCCAGCCGTTGTGGAACCGGGCAAGCTGCACAGTCCCAGGATTACACACAAACACACACACACACTACAAAAAGAATGGTTAACCTCTTCTGAGCAAAGTACTACACTTACTGTATATCTGCAGGGGATCGGGCCCAGTCCCCATGCAGACGTTGAAAAACTCAGAATATAGCAAACACTATTATAATATTGAATACTATACATAGCTTGGTCTCTGGCTCCTCTGGTGGTTAGTTCTGGGAACTTAAAGTTAGAAATATTTTTTTTTCTTTTGATGTTTTTAATATTTTCAAACGGTAGATAAGTAAATCAGCTGATCCTGCTGATGCAGGGGTCCTACCTGGAAAACCCTGAAAAAGGTTTTCATAAGTCAGACTTAATGGCACAGGATTTCATTATTAATAGGATTTTGGCTGCTATCTGTGGAATGAAGCAACATTCAGCGGAGGGAAGCACCTCCGATCTCGCCTGATTTCGGAAGCTAAGCAGGGTCAGCCCTGGCTAGTACTTGGATGGGTGACCATCAGGGAATACCAGGTGCTGTAGGCGCCTGGAGTAGGAACTGGCAAGCCACTCTTGTATTTCTGCCAAGAAAACTCCATGGACATGGGGGTAATGAAGAGTCGGTCATGACTGTAAGGACACAGCACACACATACACACACATGCAGTCAACAGTAAATTTCTTTGCATCAGAGGAAAAACCTAGACAAGTCTGCCCAAGATTGCACCCAAAGGACTGCATTCTGAAGAGACCTCCTTAAGGCTGCACTGGTAGTCTTTTCCATCAACATACTACACCTACTTGCCAATCTAGCTCAGAAATGAAATGTAAGCTATTCTCTCTCCACCCTCAAGAAACTGAAGGCAATACACCAGTGGTATGCACCCTTCTGTGCTGTCACTCATCAGGTCACTCCGTTTCTGCATACTTAACGTAACTGTGTATGGCCACAAATGCTTCTCTAGCATTAAACGAGCCTTGCCCACCTCTTTGAAGGCAATGCAGAAAGCAGGGAAAGAATTTGACTTGCAGAATCTGTCACACTTCACCTTTCACATAACAGCTTAAAGAATAATTACAAGAATTCAAAACTGCATGCAAATTTACTTTGTTAATCTATAAGCAGAACTGCAAAACCCCTTCACATTTAAATAATAATAATGCAATTAAGAGCAGCATATATTTGGTTAATTTGCAATGAATATGTGACATTTTTAGAGCCAATGTGATACAGTGGATAATGTGACTGATTAAGACGAGGGCACAAAGTTTAAGTCTCCGCTAGGCCATAAAGACTTGTGGCAGGGTCAATGGTAAAGCACTCTTTGAACATCTCAGGATCTTGAAATTCTTGTCACTGCAAATCAGAAGCGTCTTGATGGTACATGACTATAGCATCATATTTGAAGTCAAGATTAAAGTTCCCATCCTGCAAAAATGAAGGAGCGTTTAAACTTTAGTTGCAATTTAAATCTCAGAATTTTAAATTTGCTTTATGAATTTAGGAAAGAGCAAACATTACTGCATACATATCATATTACCAACTTGTTTCTCAGAGAAAAGGAAAAAAACCACAGACTACAATTGGCAGGTACTTTTTATAGAACGGCAAATGGAACATCAGACCTTATTCTCAGGTTTCTTTTTCCAAGCCAATAACTTTTTGTATAACAAAAAAAAATCCACAATATTTTCTAGAGTTCTCTGTTTCTCTCCCTGGCTTTCAATAGGTTTAAGAAAAAATGCATTAGGTAGAACTATGCATAATAATAGAACTTCTTGTTCTCAGGTATTCAGAGTAGAAGCAAGCCTTATTCAGTTTGAGATACAAACACCAACTCAAACATCTTTATTTTAAGAAAGTACCTTAATGAGGACCAATTTGACAGTCTTTTTGTAGCAACAGTTCAAGAGAACATTATAGAACAGTGATGGCAAACCTTTTAGAGACTGAGTGCCCAAAGTGCAATTCAAAACCCACTATTTTTTCACAAAGTGCCAATACAGCAATTTAACCTGAATACAGGTGGCTGTGAAGGGGCAATGTCGGGTGCCCACAGAAAGGGCTCCGAGTGCCACCTTTGACACCCGTGCCATAGGTTCGCCAGCACTGTTATAGAACATTACATTAAAAAGCCTCTTGCTATTAGAATAAAGTGACCACCTTGAACAAGCAATTAAACTGTAAACCACCCAGAGAGTACTTGAAGTGCTTATGGGGAGGTGTACAAGCAGAACACTTTGCTTTGCGTTGCTTTTGCTAGGAAAACAGAATGACTTAGATGCAATACAGTGCCTGGAAAAGAGAGGACCTGGAAAGCAACACAACTAAACCATAGGGAAGATTTGTGATGTATAGAACGGAACGCTACACCAAAGAAGGCTTCCCTCACAAGTCGAAAGGGACAAACAACACACAGTCCTCATGCCCACAAAAACGGGCAGCAGACACCACAACACAAGCCCGTTGCCAGCCAAGATGAGAGGATGGAGAGATGAGAGGATGGAGAGGATGGAGAGATGAGAGGATGGAGAGAATGTGCCATGTTGTTAAGAAAACAGAGGAAGGGTCCCCAATGAAACGGACAGAAGCTAAAATTTTGGTAGAGATGCAGGTTATACATTTCGTACTGCCATTGTCAACTACACTGAAATTATGTTTACAGGTCTCTACTTGTATATGTTAGCAGATAGCACCTCTGATAGCAGAAAGTGAGGAGGAATTAAAGAACCTCTTAATGAGGGTGAAAGAGGAGAGTGAAAAAATGGGCTGAAGTTCAACATCAAAAAAACTAAGATCATGGACACCGGTCCCATCACCTCC
Organism: Phrynocephalus guinanensis; assembly: GCA_037367245.1. Taxonomy (NCBI): domain Eukaryota; kingdom Metazoa; phylum Chordata; class Lepidosauria; order Squamata; family Agamidae; genus Phrynocephalus; species Phrynocephalus guinanensis. The sequence goes on along the minus strand of CM074735.1, from coordinate 16,788,469 downwards.
TGGCAGATAGAAGGGGAAGAAATGGAGGCAATGACAGAGTTTATTTTATTGGGCTCCTTGATCACTGCAGATGGCGACTGCAGCAACGAAATAAAAAGACGCCTGCTTCTTGGGAGGAAAGCAATGGCAAACCTAGACAGCATCCTAAAGAGCAGAGACATCACTTTGCCAACTAAGGTCAGGATAGTCAAAGCTATGGTTTTTCCAGTAGTGATGTATGGAAGTGAAAGCTGGACTATAAAGAAGGCTGATCGCCACAGAATTGATGCTTTTGAGCTGTGGTGCTGGAGGAGAGTCTTGAGAGTCCCCTGGACTGCAAGGAGATCAAACCTATCCATCCTGAAAGAAATCAACCCCAAATGTTCACTGGAAGGACAGATTTTGAAGCTGAGGCTCCAGTACTTTGGCCACCTCATGAGGAGAGAGGACTCCTTGGAAAAGTCCCTGATGTTGGGAAAGATTGAAGGCAAAAGGAAAAAAGGACGGCAGAGAATGAGATGGTTGGACGGTGTCGTCGATGCAACCAATATGGATTTGACCAAACTCCGGGAGGCAGTGGAAGATAGGAAGGCCTGGGGAGCTCTGGTCCATGGGGTCACGAAGAGTCGGACATGACTGAACAACTGAACAACAACAACACTTGTATATGTTAATACTTTAACACACCATGGAGTCAGTTTGCCTTAATGAATGATGATGCTTAAAGTTGACCAGTGCTGTGCATATTCCTGATTAGAGGTGGAACACCTTGATTCTTCTATGCATGCTTCCCTTCTAAAACCAGGCTGGAACTGGCATCAATTCTAATGGGACTCCAGCTTCATGTTGTTAGGTAGTCCTAGTGCCAGAAGTACCTGGATTCCATTGGCTTGCATAGGGTACTAAAAGGACGCTCACCTTTATGAGTTTCAGTAAAGAGGGACAAGCAAAGAAATACACTAGTGTGTACAGTGCTGCATTCCTTGTTCCTGATTGTTTCATACTTTGCATTTTGGGTAATTGGCATGGCTTCCAGCTAGTCATGGGAGTAGAAAAAGAGGCCCCCAAACCCACCTGACTTTCTGATTCTGACATACACCCAACATCTGACCTTAACAAAATCTTCAAGAAATGTGAGATATCTAAGCATTAGTTTTGCCTTCTAACAAGCCTCCATGGGCTGATGGGGATTGAAACACAGATCTCCTCCCGGGCCCTAGTCGGTCTCTCTATACATCGTGATTTTTACACACACCGTGATTGAAATCTTCTTAGAGTAACTGAGTGGCAGTGCAAACAGAATGATGTTATCATCCGGCAACAGGAACAACATTTCAAATTAATGGATAGTTTCCTATCTGTCCATCCCCCAGGTTCTGAGGATCTCTATCTCTCCCTCTCTGTGGGATCTGAAGGGGAAGGATTGGAACTTTTCAATTAATGTCCATTAAATATTCCTACTTGTGTGCCATAAGGCTCCCTAAGAGGATTTCAGCTGAGTATTTGTTAATATCAGACTACTCAATAGGGTATGGAAAAGCTGTGCAATACTGCCTTGCATCCTAATGTCTGAATTTCAGAAACAGTGACCTGGCACTTTGGGGTCAACCTTATTTACATTAAATCCATGATCACACTTAACACACACTGGCTGCAATCCTGTTGCTTAGTGTAGCATGATGTAACCAGAGCAGACACACTGAATGAGTAGGAATTTGGTGAGTTGGGTCTTTAGTAAGTTCCACTGATTCAGGGGGCCTAGTTATGACTTATGATGCTGCACAACATAATAGCCGATATTTATTACTACCGGTTGTTTGGCTGGCTTCAGAGGACAGTTCAGTTCACAGGGGCCATTGGCTACCTCAACACCAACGTTCATCTTTGAAAACTCGCTTTCCTGTGGCTTTTACAGTGTGGATTTTGGGGGTGCAAATTCTGTGGTACTGTGACACAGGTAGGGCAGTGTTTTTCAACCACTGTTCCGCGGCACAGTAGTGTGCCGCGAGATGTTGCCTGGTGTGCCGTGGGGAAAATTCTCCCTACACCAGCAATGGCCCCCCCGCATCCCGCTCACGACCAAGGCAGCGGTGCGGCGCCGGCGAGACGGAGGAAGGCGGGGCATCCAGAAAGAAGCCGGCTGCCGCAAGGCTTCCTTGGGAGATGTAGTTCCTCCCGCAGGTCTGAGACGCGGTCCTGGGGAAGAGAGCGAACTACCTTTCCTGGCGTGCTTTGCGCGCCGGCGAGGAAAGGCTGGCCGTGGGTGGGGAAGGAGAAGAAATAAGGGAAGAGGAGGAGGAGGAGACTGGAGAGTGAGAGAGTGAGAGAGAGCCGGGAGACCCGCGCAGGCGCATTGTGGCGAAGGGCGCTCCAGAAGCCGCTCTTAAAGGTTCTTGGGGTTGGTTCCCCCTCCTCGCTCACCGAACGCCCTCCCTCCCTCCCCCGCCTCGCGCACTCGCTGTTTGCCTTCCGAGGGTGGGTGCGCGCCCCTGCCGAGCCAGGTAGGAGCGCGCGTGCGCGCCCCTCTTTTAAGGGTGGGGAGCGTGCGGCCGTTGACAATGGTCATTTTTTGTGGGGGGGGTAAATAAAGGGGAGGACGTGGGAGGCTGAGGAGGGGATTCCTAGGACCTAGGGAGGAGACGGGGATGGGGGGTCCCTTCCGGGCCCTGTGGCTGCCTGGCTAGAAGGAGGTGGGGGGGGAGAAGGGAGGCTTATACTGGAAGGGGTAAAAGATGGGGGTTGTGGGGTCGTATATGAAGAGCCTCCCCCAGCCCCACCTTCCTGGGTTTGCAAGTTCCTCTGAAAAAAAGTGCCAGGAGGAGGGAGGGGGAAGGTGAGGGCAGGCGGACATTTTGATAGGGATACCTTGGGAGGGCCTGGGCTGGAGGATGGATTTGTTGTTGTTGTTTTTTGGGGGGGTGAGAAGTGTGTTTGTGTGTGTCTGATAGGCACAGGGTTAAATTTTTTAACATTTTCTAATGGTGGTGTGCCTCGTGAATTTTTTCATGAAACAAGTGTGCCTTTGCCCAAAAAAGGTTGAAAAATACTGAGGTAGGGGATGTAGTATCCAAACATCTCAGAAAAGAATTCCACAATGGAACAATGTTTTTATTAGGGCTAACTAAATGGCAGCAAAGTTCACGGTTTTCATAGCATTTTGGTCAGTCACGTTAAAAACTGCCAATGCAAAATTTTCAAGTGCTTATTTTTCCATGGAAAATATTGCATTTATTTTTTAAAAAATTCCATGAAATTAATTTGTAACCATGAATGAACACAAATAACAGTACACTAATAGGCAAGCTTGAACAGACCATTATCTAGTGCACTTTAGGCTCACTGGAACTTAGAGCCTTGGAGGTGGGGGTGGGGTCAGACAAAGGCAATTCATCCAAGAAGGTTGATGGATCCAGATGGTTTTGTAGCTGCCCTTGGAGAGTTTCCCACCTCTTTGATGGATGATTCCATTGAATCCTTAGTTGATATCTGGAATGGGGAAATGAGCAAAGCCGTTGACCTGATTGGTCCTAAATGCCTCCTTCCTTGAAGTAGAGCCAAACTGGCTGCTTGATTTACTGAGGAACTGACAAATATAAAAGGAGTGGCCCATAGAGGTGAAAGGCATTGGCGGAAAACTCAGAGTGAAACAGAGAAAGAAACAGTGAAGGACTGTTGAAAAGCTTATTCCAAGGCAGTGGAAGCAGCAAAGAAATCGTTTTTCTCTACCACCATTGCTTCAGCATGGAATGACCCAGTGGAGCTTTTCCAAATAATCAAGAGTCTGCTACATGCTGACCCACAGGTGGATAGCACAAACCACTCTGTAACTCGCTGCAAAGATTTTGCACAACACTTTACAGCCAAAATTTTATACATCCAAGCTAACTTGCATGCTGCTATTGATCCAGAGCCTATAAATAAAACTATCCCCACTGCCTGCCCTGAGTTTCAGCCCCTACAGCTTGAGAATGTGGTCAAGACCCTTGGGGAGATGAGGGCCACCGTATGTCTGTTGGACCCTTGCCCTTCCTGGCTCATAAAAGCTGCCAGAGAGGGTCTGGCAGACTGGTTAGGAAGAGTAGTGAATACCTCCTTGCAACAGGACAGGATTCCAGCATGCTTGAAGGAGGCAATAGTAAAACCCTGTTAAAAAAAACCTCTTTAGATCCAACAATGCTGAACAATTACCGACCGGTATCAAACATCCCATTCTTGGGGAAAGTACTAGAGCAGGTTGTGGCCTTGCAGCTCCAGAGGTTTCTGGATGAACCAGGATCCAGCTCAATCTGGCTTCAGGCCTCGTTATGAGACTGAGATGGTAGATGACCTACACAGGGAAACGGATAGGGGGATCTGTGTCCCTTTTGGTTTTACTGGACCTTTCAGATGCTTTTGTCACTACTGATCACAATATCCTTCTGTCTCATCTCTCTGAGATGGGACTTGGGGGCACTGTCTTACAGTGACTTCAATCCTTGTTGCAGGAGAAAAATGCAGAAAGTGGTGTTAGGGGACTCATGTTCAACACCACGGTCACTGACCTGTGGGGTCCCTTAGGGTTCTTTTCTGTCTCTTATGTTACTTAACATTTATATGAAACCACTTGGGGAAAGTATCCAAAGTTTGGGGGTTAAGTGTCACCAGTATACCGATGACACCCAACTCTACCTCTCGTCACCCTCGGATTCCAAGGAAGCTATTTTGACTTTAGATCAGTGCTTAGCTTCAGTAATGAACTGGATGAGGAGGAACAAACTGAAACAAAACTCAGACAAGATAGAGGTGCTTCTGGTCAGTCGAAGGGGAGATCAAGGGATAAGGATGAAACCTGTTCTAGATAGGATTACCCCCCCCCATTTGACAAAAGAGGTGCGTAGCTTAGGGTTCTCCTGGACTCATCCTTGAGCCTAGATGCCTAAGTCACAATGGTGGCCAGGAGTGCATTTGCACAATTAAAACTACTATGCCAGTTACACTCATTTCTTGAGAAACCTGCTCTGGCCACTGTGACACATGCCCTAGTGACGTCCCGGCTGGATTACTGTAATGTGCTCTATGTGGGGCTGCCAATGGAAATGCTCAGGAAACTTCAACGGGTCCAACCTGCAGCAGCAAGATTGCTGGCTGCATGTTGGATCACATTACACCCCTACTAAAGCAACTCCACTGGCTGCCAATCAGCTATTGGGCACAATTCAAAGTGCTGGTTTTAACTTGCAAAGCACAAAATGGCCTGGGCCCAAGCTACCTCAAAGATCGAATCTCACAGTATGAACCGGCTCAGGTGCTAAGGTCATCAGGAGAGGCCTTTGTCTCCATCCCACCACCTTCACAATTGCGGCTCAAAAGAACCCATGAAAGGGCCTTCTCCGTTGCTGCTCCCAGACTTTGGAACTCCCTCCCACTGAAGCCCAGGACTATCCCATCTCTGCTGTCTTTCCAGAAGCAGGCGAATACCTTCCTCTTCAGGCAAGCTTTCTCTGAATGATGGAATACATATTATGTGACTTTTTGATGAATTACCATGCATTGATTGCATTGACGATTTCATAAGAACACCTGAGTATTCAATGTTAGTTTCTATCCCTCATAATATATTATTT